>HG992305.1:12512500-13762500 GCA_905220615.1 Tinea trinotella
AGGACGCCGTTAGTCTTGACAGGGGTTCAACATCATATAGCGCGAAGCGTTTTTATCTACTAGAGCGAACTTTTGGAAATGACCAAACCGATGTCAATGGCCCCTTTATAACTATCCAACGCCTTACCCCAAACGTGCCATACGCAAGAAGGTAACCAATTGACCGTTTAGACCTGAAGCTGTATTGCTGATCAGCTGATCTTTTATCAAGTAGGCAATGAGGAGGATATTAAAAAACGTTTCATGACCTGGCACAGAACAAAAGTTACAGCAGTCGGACGGTGAACTGCAGGTTCCGAACGATCGCTACTTTTAAGGGGTCTTTAGGAATATTGGCTCTGACATGAAAAATTGATTTCATTGGGAAACTTACATTAATTCCGTCTGATTGGTGGCAAAACATACTTTACGATATAAGACTATATTAATAAAAGACTATAATGTAAAAAAGTAATAATATTTGTTAAAATGTGTAAAATTTTCAGTTTCTTTAACAGGTACAGAGCTCTAAATATAAAAATCACTCACGCACATTTCATATTTTAATTTGCAATTGACCCAGCCCGTATTCCTCATGTTCGTGAAATGAAGTGAGTTTGTTTACCTTATGAGTGTTTCTAAGAAAAGTACCCATTCTTTACTAAGAACACTTTAGCTATGCTTAAATAACGTAACTTAATATGCACACGACTTCATGGTCATTATAATAATGCTCGCAATATTTACCATTGTACTTACGTTTATTCCAATAAATACTAAGTCATAGGTCATAAAAATTTACCTATAGGCAATGCGAAATTTTTATTTGACGCGCTCTCTAAAGTAAATAATTTGCAGTTGTCAGATTTCAGAAAAAAATGTTAGAATCGTCTTAATTGTGAGTGACATCGAGTATAAAATTTATTATCGCACCCGCGAATTAAATATTTAATAAAATTATTTATTTATATATTATAGTATTTATATTGTTATTGCTGGCAAATTTTTCTACTAATTAATTTAACTTATCTATACTAATTATTAACAAATGTATATTTATAATATAATCAAAATTATAAAACGAGTTGCAGATTTGCCCAGTCTGCCGATTCGAGTTAGTACCACTACTTTTAAATGTAACGATAAGTCGAAGTTAGATATTGAGTCTCAATAAAAAAAGTACCGTGACATGACCAGCTGCGTTTCGGGAGCATCTTAAAAGTTGCCGATTCCTACTAAGCCAATATAGTGGATACGAATGTTCTTAAATATATTTAACTGTATTGCTGTCACCTCTTAGACCACAATTCAGCTTAATATTAGACAGGGTGTTCAGATTGTCGAGCCACACAGAGGAAGGTTTGGTTTGTAAATTTGCTGTATAGTTAAGAAGTAGTCAAAATAGTAGTAATGTCTCGTAGTAAATTTTATACAGATTAAAATTATGAATTTAGTTTTCAACTAGATTAGTTTGATGTGAAATGTTTTTAAGAACTACCACTTTAACAAGTGTTTCTATGAAGAGAATAGCGTATACTATAAAAGGGGGGCGAACAAATAAATTGTAGCGCCACTTAAAAAAGATTTGGATTAAAATTTAGTCATTGATCAAAGTTGAGCCATTAATTAAAATTCAGTCATTGGTCAAGATTTAGCTATTGATCAAGATTCAGATATTGATCAATATTGATATTGATCAAGATTAAGCCAATGCTCCCTAAATTTAAATGAGATGTGTTTCAATGTCACGCAAAAGTAGTATGTGCGCGCAAGAGTGCCTTAAATATGTTTGATTTGAAAAGAAATAGTTGCAATAATATTTTAGACTAAAAGGTTCTGCACGTCGTTTATCTGTAGAATAATTGACAATGTTATACGTAATATATGTGTTCACCCTATCCTTTAAATGAAGCGTAAAAAGGCCGGCATAGTGATGGCAACTAAGACAACCGTAGAACGAACGGTTTTGTCAGCGTCAGAAATCTTAAACCTCCCATCGTTTACTATCAGGCAAGTTGAGGTCAGACGTAGCATTTCCATTTAAAATACTTTTCTATTTTTTTCTAAAAAAAATGTTCAAGATTAAATACAAATAACTTACGTGGATATAGGGAGACCCTCAAGAACTTGATGTATGGTGGGAGGTGACGAAACCGCCAATCCACGCGAGAGAAGTAGAGCTTCATTAGAATCCTGAGTAGATTCGGCTCCTTCAGGCAAATTTGAAGCTCGTACCGACGCATTTAGGATCTCAGCCATAGTCGCTATATCACCAAAAAAATTAAACATGTTATAACCAAACAAACTAAGTAATAACTTTACTATAATAGCTCTATATCCAGACAATATCACAGTCTCTACAACCGTGGTGCTTCTTTGAAAAGAATTATGGATATAGATAGTGATGGCGACTTAGGCATCAGTGTACTAAGAGGCGTTTTTACTTAAGTGGTAAGTGGTGGTCAGATGTCGAGTCACCATGAAGAAAAAAGGAAGCATAAAGTTAGTTTTGCCAGAATCAATAAAAGTCATTGGTATGGATTTTTATAGATTAAATACTAAACTAGACGTGATATTAAAACCATCAACTTAAAATGTTATGCGTTTGTCACACAGGGATAGACAGAAACAATGGAACACCGCTTGCCACGATATTGACACAACTTCCTCGCTGCCCTCACATTCACGATTCCCTTCATATTAAAACACTTTAATATCAGCAAAATCACTCAGTATATTTGCTGATGCTGCTCAAATACATTGACGATGATTGATTGAATTTTTTTAAGACCCTACTACAAGTAGTTTGTATGTAGTTTGTAGTATACGAGTAGTATACTACAAACTACATAAACTAAAACAAACTCATAGTTTCTCACCATCCCAAAGGTTAGTTGTTAGAAAATGCGTAACAACCATAAAACTGCTATGCACCTATTTTTAAGTTTTAGTGCAATAAAGAGGATTTAATAATAATAATTTCCTAAAGATATTTATCTTGTAAGAAATATTGAAGGAATAATGCAAATTATTGTACCTTTATTAATAGGTGCTATATCAAGATTAGGTGCCAAAAGTCTCGACGCACACGCAGCCCCGGCGTAGGCTAGTTCCATTTCCAACGCAGCTAAACCTTGTCTTTGAGAAGAAAACGATGCATCCTCGTAACCAATACAGAGACATCGGTAGCCGAAGTGGCTCTCGTTACTGTAAATACAATAAAAATATATTTAGAAAATATACCAGTACTAAAAAGTCACATGGACTTATCTTTAGTGTTATTTATTTAAAAAATATATAAAAAATACTTTAGCGTACATAAGGAACTACATTATCAAATTATGAGTAACATATATCTGTTATTATTGATGGTAATAATTAATTATTCATTAGATAGGAATGTAACTTAATGTCATATTTATATCAACATCGTAGTAAGTTTATGTTTTAAATACGCACATGTCACTTTTGTTGTAGTCATTAATATAATCTGTAGCTGTTTCCAAAGAGAAAATCACTTCATTGCCGGGAACAATGATAGGATTACGCGGCCAATCCCTTGCTCTGTAACAAACAAATAAATTCTATGTGTTCATATTTTCATTATATATATTTAATAATTTTAATTACGAATTTCAATTCTTCATCATGAATATTTTAACGTATGTTCAATAAGAAGTAAAAAAAGGGGAGACAGATTTCAGCAATATACGAGTATAACAATAAATAACACAAAGAGTTATTTATAGCACTTGCAGTTAAACTGTAGTAGCAGTGCCTACATTTATGAACCGCACTGCAGACTAACATCGAGTGGGGTCATATAACGAGCGACAATAATAATAAAAAGTAATTTACGGTAAGAAATGGTTCAGTGTAAAGGTTTGCGCTTGAAATCGCGTGAAACATCGGGCGAAAAATCCGGCGAGAAATCTAGCCGCGCATCGCGTCGTATATCCGTAATAGGATTGATATCGACATCATTATAAATTTTCTTTTATTGAGACGCCCGGTAAGTCCAATAGCACGAACGACAAAAAACACCGTTTTAGTTTACTTTTGCCTCTGTCTCTGCCACTGTGCCGATTTAAGAAAACTATCAATTGGTAACGATCAAACTTGGGGATAAGACTATTTATATATTAATTAGTTTAACCACTATGTATACACTTTAAAAATGTCTTCCCTTGTCTATTTTTGTTTTCAAAAGTTGATATCGCTTCGGTGGAAAATTCGGAACTTAATTGATCTACAACCATTGACTACGAGTAATAAAAAAAGTCGTAAGATCTATGGTTGTGATCGTCAAGTCTCCGTATAAGCTTCATGTTGATTATCATAACAAATCTTCTTTTGTTTATTTAATCTAAAGAAAAACGTGGTATAAACCTACGATAAGGTACAATAGTTCAATGTTTCTAATTTTATGTTCTGGTTTTAAAATAGATACAATAACGCGAAACTATGAAGTTTTCTAACAGAATTTAATTTCACCTCTAACGTTTTTAATACGCTAATAAGGCTTTTTACCAAACTCTAAACGACCAACGCGTATAGTACCATTTTAAGTTATGCCTAAAATGCAACTAACGATTTTTCTTTAAGTCAGACGCGACGCCTAATCTCGAATAGTTTGATGGGAAAGCCGGGAGAAGTCCAAGAACCTTTTCATTACACGGCTGCCTAAGTTTCCGTCACTATGTATTTACATATTTATAGTTATTGTCTAACTATTTATACTATCAATATTGTGCATTTCATTGGTTGCATGTTTGTTTTAAACCGATTGCCACGAAGATTGCCGAAGCGCATATCTTAAATCGTACAGCCATACTCCATTCCCTAACACTGCTAGAAATATTATGTATTATTTTAACCAGACTACGTATCTACGTGTTCATTGCATAATAAATTGGCAAACCCACAAAAAATAAATTAAATCATTTTGAGAACATCTTTTTTGTTGATTGCACTTTTTTCAAAGTTAACCGTTTTAATAAAGCTGTTAATAAAGCCTAACCAAAAGTAAATAAAGCTATTAATATGGATAAAAGTATTAAAAAGAAAACAATATTCTTTATAAATTTCTATACTAATACATACTAAACCAATTTTTTTATCCTTTTTTATGCTATTATAGAAATAGTACGACCAATATAAACATTTAAATATACCTTAGTACCGGCAAGTGGCATCTGTGATGGAGTCGTGGAAGTCCCCACAAACCATCACGCACGCCACGGTACAACAATTATTAAATAGAGATTTTTTATGTGGGGATCCCAAACCCCTGTAATAACTTATTATTATTCTAATGTACTTACAGATGAGACATCTTCGGTGTGACAGCCACATAACAACAATTGTAATGTAAAATCTTGGCATCATCGGCTGCATCATCACACAACTCAGTGTCAACAACGTCACCAGTTTCGTTCGTTAATTGAACAATTCTCTGCGAACAATTAGTTTCATGCTTTATGAAAACTTTTTTTTATTGAGTATCTAATCTCGACTTGCCTTAGTGCAAGTCCAGAAATTAAAGAACGCTGACGACTGAAGCAACTGACTCTGTATGTGGTTGCCTCAGTTGCGTCACCATGTCAAACGAGGTGCTTATAGGATGGAGAGAACACAAAAGCTGGTAAAGCATTCCATAAATCCAAAAAGTTCAAAAAGTTACTGAGAATTCTGCGTTTTTTTTTAAATTTGACTATATATTACCCCGTCTGATGTTAAGCTAGAGTACGGTCCATTAATGGAGTTGACTGCTACTACAATTAAATTACTGTAAGGAGCAGTCACATCCACTCACATCTCATCCATGCCCTGCTAGTTAGAATCAGCTAATTACAAGCTGATACTGAAACGCGACTAAGTCACTTCAGGGTCTGTATACTTGTAAGTAGTAGTACTACCCCGACTCAGTATACTGGGCACCACTGTCTACCACTCTTTGACAACCAGACCCGGAGCCTTAGGCCTTTTTTATTACCAAATATTTGTTATTTTCAGAAAAAATTTTTCAGATACGTTTAATAGACTTTTTTTAAACTAGAGTGTTGTAAATACGAGAAGAGGTCCGAGTTGCCAAAATAAAACTTATTTGTTTTTTATTGTGACTCGACATCTGACCCTGACCTGCCTGATGGTAAGCAAGAAGAGGTCGACGACTCCGAAAACTGAATCTTCGCGGCTGTCCCAGTCACCGTCGCTATGCCGGCCAAAGGTGCTTCTTCACGCATCGCTTGAAGGATCCAAGGGTGGAGAGAACACATGGGCTTGTAAACCATTCCATTTGTCTTCTAGACAAAAAAACATACCTTTGTAAATGGTGAACTTTCTTGTCTGCTGTTAGAACAATTACATCGATTCTTCGGAGTACCAGCCACTGCGTATATTGTCAGTGAATCTTCAGGTTGCGATGTTATACTCCGCGGATCCATTTCCAATACAATCCAAGAAACAGTTGTGGGAAATAATACTCTAAAAAAATTAAATCGGCATTACATTGATTGCATAAGACCTCCAAAAGAGCGACAATTTTAATTAGTCGGGTTATAAATGATAGCCTAGTTAAGTACCTGGTATTATTTACAGAGGCTTGCTTGTATGGATGATCACTTTCAACCCACGAGTAATAGCGAGCAGTTGTTGAAGCCGGTGTCGCTGTAGCATCGTCATCCGTATTCGGCAATAAATGATTCATTGCAGCCACGTGCGGAAGCAATTTGTGGATTATCTCCAATAATTGAACGGAACTCTGCAAAAAATAAATATAACTTTTACAACTTGTAAAAGACGTACCCAATGTAGGAATGGAATATGAAAGAAGTATTCATTATATAGTAAATGATATAGTGTAAATGATCCATAAAATATATTCGTATCCACGAATAAACCTTTTTGAAAATTTATGCCACTTCTCTGTGGTGAAAGTTTTTGACCGCGTAATTGGTTCTTAATTTTGGAAATAAAGAAGTTACCAGAAGTAAGTCACAGAATAAGAATGTCAGAATTCTATTCAGGATAGCTTTACGTTTTTCCATCTCAAGAAATCGTTTGTCTTTCTGGCTGATTGAAGCTGAAGCATAGTCTGCTGAGCCGTCAATTATATTCGTAGAAAATAATACTACGACACATTTTATGAGTCAAATCCAAATTTTAAATAATGCCACAATGTAAAGACAAGTGAAAGTTAGATTAAATAATATTTTACAGCCATGCCAACATACTTAATTTACAAAAATATTATATTTTTAAATATTGTGTTTACTTTAAAAATCGTATATATTTACGTAAGTAGCCAGTTCCGAAAACATATAAGTGCTCTGCCCTATGTTTAGTAAGATAAAACATATTTTACGTTGAATTGAAATAAGGACATGAAAAGTTAACAAAAAAATATCTCTGCGTCAATTATGTCAGCATCGTGTAAAAGCATACAGTTATCTCTGTCCACAGCTGGCGGGTCTATAGAAAGTGATAATTTGATTGATTGATTGATACGAAAGAATACCTAATCTATCTGTGTTCATGCATGGGCATGAATCACACTTCAGCTTAACATCAGCCGATGTGCAATCATAATATTATGTTTTAATATTACAAGGAAATCGAACTACCTTTGGATCGTTCAATCCTTCAAGATTGGCCAATGTGAATGGCAATAAAGTCAAGATGGCTGGAGAGCTTTGTAGCACAGCCGCATTTCTTCTTAAATCTTCAGCTGTTAATTCATTGCGGAGTACAGAAAATAAGTCTGCGGATCTCTCCATTATTAGAGAAGCTACTCTCACAGTCATAGCTCTTTGTGCGCTTAATAACATATCTGTACCTCCTCCGTTCGGTTGAAACAATTTGGATGTTCTGAAATCGTTTTAATTATTTTAATATGTGTTTCTTTTAAAAATATATAAGTTGGATAGGTAACAGGGCAAATACAAATATTATTATTTAAAAAATTAAAATTGGGAGTATTGAGATATTATTATAGTTATGTTATTAACCATAGAGCTTGTATGAAGAGAATTGTGAATGTGAAGGAAGCGAGGGAGTTGAGTCAGGGTCGTGGCAAGTGGCGCTCCATTGTCCCTGCCCATCCCTGTGGGAAAAAAGCGTGACAATTTGATTGCTGAATTGAGTTATTAAAATTACCCAAAATTATATTCGTGGTCATTCTGCCGAACCGGAGTGGTACTACCGCTCTCAGGTGTACAGACCATAAAGTGAGTTAGTTTCGTGTCTCGATTAGCATAAAAGTTGCTGGTTCAAACTAGGCCGGTATAGTTAATACGACTGCCACTTGCAGCTATTTAATTTAATAGCTGTTGCCTTTATTCATGGACCGCATATGTCGGGCCACAAAAAAACAAGTGATGCCTCCCTCGACCTCGAATTGCCTGATAGGAAAGACGGGAAAGGTCCAGGAGCGCCTACGAGTGGAAAAGTCAATTTTATTATGCGATTGCCAAAGTCGCCGTCAACATGTACACATTGATAATTACTCTCTAAATGTTTTATTTAATTTAATAGAGACATTCATGGACCGATGTCGGGCCACGAAAAACCAAAAGTGTACTTGAGGGGATTTCAGGTAACCACAACTCATTTTTATTATTTGATTTCAACATAAACCTAATAAAAATAATTACCCAGTATATAGAAGACAAGGTATTTGTCCTCTAGTTATTGTTGTACCATTGACGCTTAATGATGAAGAAGCAAAACGGAATGTTGTTCCATCTGGTCCTTTGACAAACGGCAGTCCACAATCACCGTTTACAGTACGACCTCCATTATTACAAAATCTTATTGCATATCTTATGTTTGCCTAAAAATATATATATAAATATAATATATATATATATATATATACACACACACATATATATATATATATATATAAAATATAAGTTTAAGGCGAAAGTAGTGCTAGTGAAATGGTCACGCAAACCGAGAGTCTCCAGTTTAAAACTGCTAGCTGGTATGAAATGTATACTAGCTTGTATCGTTGAATATATTGTATGTATTTAATTCTATGATACAATCACGTTTAGTATAGAAATGTATACTACTAAAAAAGAATTTTCTACATTAATGGAGTCTATGTAAAAGAAACATGACTAAGCTATTATTAATATCATATCTTTGGAAACTTTATATTTATACATCTACCTTTAAAGGCATCGGTTTTTCGAACTTTAAATGCACAATATCATTATGACAATCGGCGGAAGTAAATGTTCCGGTAGATGTCTCCTTGCTAATCCAAACGTGTGATTCTCCAATCTCATCTACATTTTCTACAACCTATTAATAAAAGTACAAATTAATTAAATAAAATAGTACAAAAACATAGTGATCTTATTGCCAGTACTAAACATTGCATAGTCTATTCAAATTAAAATTGTTAAAAAAAAAACCATGTACTAACAAAATTGATTTGGCAATAACCAATAAAAATAATGATCATTTATTTTATTCAATAACAATAGTTACATATAGATAATTGGTGTCAGTAGATTTTTTTATTTTAGGTTACTTTATATATGGGGCAAAACAATAAAAATCCTTTAATTTTAATAAAATAAAAATATTGGTATCATTTTGTAGAATGAATTAAACAAATTTATGAGGCCTACTATCGCGTATATTTTTGGTTATTAATTTTACTTTTTTTTATTATTACGACACCGTCAGTTATTTTTGCATAAAGTTTAATTAAACCGGGAACAATAAACCAAAATCAAAACATGAAACAGGGTAGTTTTGAAAACAATGTCTCTACATGACCATGATGGCTGAAAAGCTCTCTAAACGTCGGGATAATAGAAAATTGTAAAATCAATAACCATAAATAAAGTAAGCCGCATAAATTTGTTTAATTCATTAATCAATGTTCGCGCAAATTCTAACTAAATTTTGTATATCTTATAAAATTTGTTATCAATCTTTAAAAACGGTTGCCTCTCAGACAAGCACTATTAAGACTTAGAAGATTCGAGATATTTTTTTAAAGCAGACATCCACATCGTCTATAACATAGAGGTGTCATGAAGAGCAGTCAGTTATCATACTTTCTTTAAAGTCCGTAAATGACGTATGATAACAGCGGCAGATTCTTAAAAAGTGGTTTTCCCTGCAGGAATTTAATTCATTAATACTATGATTTTAAAGAAATATAACTCACTCGGTCATCATGCAATAACTCCATTTCATAAGTAAATGAGCCGATTCCTCCATAAACTGCAATTCCAACCAGAACTAGACCAGGAGTATCTACTGTAAAACAAATCGCCTCTGGACTTCCATTCCCAGCGTTCCATACCCGAGCTTGGTTTACGCGCATAAAACGGGATGGTGTTGATACGTATTGATTTGATGTCATTGGGTGAGTTTCGTCCTAATAAACAATTTGAATTATACAACATCGTCCATATAAAATGACAAATTGCTTAGGTGTTGTTTAAGAAAATAATTTTTAAGGTCATTATTTATATTTCATTATAAAAATTTTATGAAAAAAAAAGACTTACTCTGGCGTCTGTACAGCTGTATGTCAATTCTGCCACCATCGATGCCAGTACTTTACAGCAACTCTTTGATAGCCTTTCGCGCTGTTTTAATTCTCCGTGATCATGCGGTTGTCCGCATTGGCGTGTCATCATTTGAAGTTTAACTGGCGCCATTATTATATCTAATAATTTTGGCAATGCATCCAATAGTGTCCAGTCTAAGTATTCCGACCTTGCTGCAGCATCTGGCTCCTTTGGCACTTTGCTAACCTGAGTGTCTTTGCTATTTGCCCTGGGTGGTACAGGTGGGGGCTTGGAAGAACGCGGTACTGTAGCAGATTTTGATGGAGTCTCGACCTTTTTATTAGCAGATTGGCGAGGTTCATTTATTATTACACTCTGTGTTAATGGCACAACATAATTTAATGCTTCGCGTAAAGTTAGCGATGAACATAAAGCAACGCAAGTCGACGTCAATTCCCGTTCTAGATATGAGACAACTTTTCCATCCTACAAATAATACAATTGCATAAATATTTGACCACATTAATCAACATAGTAAATTAACAATAGTTATTTAATATACGACGTACAAAAAAATAGGTCGTATATAAGTATACGACGTATATTACATAATAATTGTATATACGACAGGTCACAAATATAAGTTTTATTGAAATAATGTTTATTTTAATACTTAGGCTAGTTTGCAGCCCAGGCCCAGTATACACACAAATTTCATTAAACAATCACATTAGTAATAGAAAAATAAACAAACCTAAAATATTAATAAATGTGAAAATAGACTAAACAATATATATATTATATATACCTTTACGTCTGCAAGAAAGAAACACAGCATATTCCATTTGAGCATTGGTGTCGGATAAAATGCGTAGAAACACGCTGCAATCGTCTCGTGACATTCTTTATTAATACTATTGACCAATTCCAGTGCAAATTGCACATAACACGCTTTGTGTGCTTTCTTACCAGGTTTTTTAGGTATCATGGAGCATGTCGGGAGTGGATCTGCGAGAATTCTTTGTATAATTTTTCTAGTTTCGGTAAGAGCATTTAAATATGCCACAACATCTATACGAATTCTTCGCTTGTTCGGTTGTTGTGGAAACAATTCAAGAGTAAAAGCTTTTATAAGTCTTAAACATGCTCGAATTATATAAACAAGACGTTTCTGATGTTTCATAGTAGTCAATTTTTCAAAATCTATAGGAACGAGCCCATGTGTATCCAAAATCGTTCGCTTAAATGATTCCCAACTCCATTGTAGTAATGAAATGAGAGCTTGGTAGCAGCGAATAGTTATTTTTCTTGAAAAGTGTCTGCTCAGAATGGTTACTTTCTCCGGTTTCTCCATATTTATGCAATATGATCCAAAATTGTGAAATCTCGTATTGTAGAATAGTGTAGGAATTTGTCCGGCATTTACGTCAGTACCGTTGTTTGATTGCTTTGAACTTTTAAAGTTGAAAGTTATGTCATCGTTTATAAGAACTGGCTTGCCAGAAGCACCACAGTCTGACGATGGGCCATGCACTGAAGCCCACGCAACGTACCATTTATTTGCTAAAATATGTACCGGGGTTTTAAAAAATATAGGATGTTTTTCCCTTGGAGCACAGTCAAAAACCACTTCTTCGGTTTCTGCTATTAATATACCGTCAGCTTCTTCATCCGTACCTCTGCAGCCAATGTCAAATAGTTTAATTTTAGCCGTGTAATCTCCTCGGCCACCAAAAAGTCCATATCCACCGAGTATTATGTCAGTGTCACACATGAATCTAATGGCCTCTACAGAATGTCCCGTATAACCCCAACCACCTCCGTGACTGTCAAACCTATTAGCTGTCAGCCAGTCATCTTTCAAAGAATTTGATGGTTGCGGTACCTCACTCTCACAGTCTACAAAATCGATTCTGCAAATAATACATATTTATGTGCATACGAACGAATATATTTAAATAATATTTATTGATAATAATATGAATTAACTTACTTTGAATCATGGGCAAAAATAACAGAATCAAGAGATCCTAAAAGATGTAGAGCAGCATGCATTCTAGTAATAGAACAACCAGGCACCACAGGTATCGCCAAGTCTTGGTTTAATATAGACATATTTGTCAACGCAACACTATCTATCTTTTTATCTTCAGTGTTATTGCACATAGCTTCAATGGTCTCCAAGTTTTTAAAATCCTCCAGCCTACTCATATTACCATAATTTGGATATTCATAATCGACTTCTGTACCGTTGTCATCAGAGTCAGAAGTACAACAATTTCGTGATTTATGAGAATCATAGGCAAGGATATTGAAACATTTCATGACTTTTATTTGTGGCTGGTAACACCAAAGAACATCATAAAGGGGGTCAAGGCATGTAAGACTATTTACAAAGTCTACTTGTTCTAATCCAGTCCATGTATGACAATTCCCATCATTTTTATTTATTGTTATACATTTAAATGTGTGCTCAGGACGGTTGGGTAGAATCACTGAAAATTATATTTAAAAAATCAGTACATGGACACACAATCCGGCGCATTAGATTAGGTAGAATTTGGGATACTGCTATGTGTCAGGACAAAATTACCACACAAATACAGAGCGAATATCTTTGTCAATTAGGAAAATAATTAACTACGATTAAATTTAAATCAAACTTTACATTTGATTGCAAAATTGTTGCAGACTGGCCATGCCATCAGTGATTTGGGATTTTAATATATTTATATACCATAATAATATGTTTTAATTTAATATAGTACCAACCTATAGTATTTTTATTGGCAGTTATTGTAGAGCTGAACAAGGTCTCAGTTTTAATAATCGCCTGTGATACTTGTACGAATGTTTGATTCCCTGAAGCGGATACTGAAACAGCTTTAGAAGCATGCTTTGGTCCTAAACGCGGCACTCGACCGGGTATCGCATACCATAAATCCGCCTTATCAGAATGGCTAGTAGGATCATCGATTCGAGGTCGACCAAGTGCTCCTTTCTGAGAGAACAAAAAAAAACATTTTATTATGCAATAAATAATAAAATTAACGATACATGATCCTTCAAGCAAAGCGTGTTGGAAGAAGCACAATAATAGTGTCGCTGACTGGACCGATCACCGGAACCAGTCGAGTATAAATATCTTAGTTAAAAGAAGAATTATAGTTAAAAGAAGTAATTGGTCATGGTCGTTAACTTTATATGTTCTGAAAAAAAGTTGTTATTCTATAAAACATAATTACCTCGTAACTGCCAAAAGTGTATAACTCCCCTTCTTTGGTCACTACAGCAGTATGATTACTGCCGGCTGCAACTGAAACTGCTCGTGGTACACGCACACGCATAACGCGATGATGGACCGATATGTCACCGGCACCAAGTTGACCACTCTGATTGGAGCCGAACGTTAAGACATCGCCTAATTGAAATGAATTGTTATTAGAATTATATATATTTTTTTTGTTGTGACACTATTTAATCCGCAAGAGAAGGTCCAAGAGTAACGACGACTCAGAGAACCGAGCTTCAGTTGCCGTCACTATCCCGGCCAAAGGTGCTTTTCGCATCGCTTGAAGGATCTAAGGTCATAGGATGGAGAGAACACGTGGGCTGGCAAAGCATTCCACTTGTCCATTGTTCTACAAAGAAAAGATGCACCGAACTTTTTAGTTCGACTACCGATTTGGTCGTAAAAATACGGATGCTTCCCCCGACAAGTATTACGGTATTACGGGTATTACGGGTGTGAAAAGACTGGCGAAAAGCACCGCCGCACTTTGTTCAGGATGCCAAGTTTGCGGGAGGTGGTCTTAATAGCCCGCTCGATGTGGTCCCTGTGATTCAAGTCGTAGCGAAGGGACATTTAACAATGTCCAGTCTGTCCGAAGCACTAAGAGAGATGTTATAAAGAGAGGGAAGGGGAGTAAACGGGGATTGCGTTGAACTCAACTAGGTTCTTGTCGCCCCAGTGGGTAACACGATCAAGAACCCGGTTCATCCCCGCTACAATAGACTCTCTCATATCGCCTATCTTCTGTTTGCCGGCTGCGAGGCGGGTAGTGTAGCGCCCATGCACCGTGCTGTCGTCCGCATGAATGCCGGATCCAAGGTCATTGATATGCAGGAGGACAAAGTTGGCGACAGCACGGAGCCCTGAGGAACGCCAGTATTTACCGACACTCTGCGCGATGCACTTCCATCCACAACAACGCGTCGCGCAGAAAGTAGTGGAATATAGTGGATGTGATTGCTATTCACAGTTATTGAATTGTATTAGCAGTGACATTCATTCATGGACCACACTTTGGCTTAACATCAAGCGGGGTGCTGACATATGTCGAGTCACAATTATAAAAAAATAAAAAAAGACGGCTATCCAGCCCTGCAGACGGTCAGGTAAACCTGGAGCTTGGAAAGAAGGGCTTTGTGCCAGACCCTATTAAACGCTTTGGAGACGTCCAAGCCGATGGAAAGGGCCTCTACATTACCATCCAACGCTTCACCCCAGACGTGCGTGGTGTACGCCAGAAGGTCACCAGTTGACCGTTTCGGCCTAAAGCCATATTGACGGTCATTGATCAGCTGGTGGCCCTACAGGTAGGCCATGAGGCGAACATTAATTATCCGCTCCATGAACTTGCACAGTACTGAGGTTACAGCAATCGGTAGTTTGCCGGGTCTGAACGGTCGCCTTTTTTCGGGACCGGTTACACATTGGCCCCCTTCCAAGCCCGAGGCACACAGCCCGATTCGTACGAGAGCCGGTAAAGCCTCGTCAAGACTGGAGTCAATTCCGCTGCACAAGCCTCAAGCACAAGCACTGGGATACCACTGGACTTCCGGATATCGAGCGTTCATAGCTCCATGCGGATATCGCGTTGTCTGATACGTATCTCAGGCATCGTATGTCCGCATACGCGACCACGATCGTCGATACGCGAATTTGTGGCACAGCACTTTGAACAGTAGATCGGCCTTCCAACGGAACGACAGAAGTTAGTTTCTACAATCTTGGCGAAACTCCAGAAGCTGCGACTACCCGTTGTGCGCGCTAATAGACTCTCGCCAATCCTAGCTACGCGCTGTGCCTCCGCCCTTTTAAAGACCTTTCTGCAAGGCTTGGTGGCACGATTATAGGCCGCTTTCAACTCATCCACGCGAGGGTTAAGATTTTTTCGACGCACCCACGCACTGTCAGCTGTGACTTTTTGCTAAAACAGCAGCCGCGCAGTCACTGTTGTACCAGGGCCTGCTCCGGACGTTACGAGATGGAACAGGAACAGCACAGTTGGATTGAACGTAATATTCCATCCCCAGTGCTATCTTATCAGCAACGGTCAAAGCACGCGTGGATGGATCCTCAGAGTTTAAGCAGCGCTGCCATGCAATAGGACGAAAGCATGAGCGGCCCTTCCCTCGTGGTCTGTCCTCTGGGACCCCAACCACACATCATTGAGTGCGTTGAAGTCTTCCAAAACGACGACCTCCGCAGTCAGGTACCGCTCCAGCGCTTCGGCTGTCGCCCGGCTCAGAGAATCGAAGAGCCGGGTTGTCTACGAATTCCCGTGGTGGGAACGATAAAGGCACCCGTAGATCCTGGCTTCTACCAAGGTCTACGTGTACCCAGGGGATGGACAGGGAAGAATCCTCCAAGCAAAGCAGACGAAGACAACAGATATCAGACACACATACCCCGGCTTCCGCGAGGAATCTTTACTCTAGCGTGTAGCCGGGGAATTGAAGGTATGTAGTGTCAGCTGGTACCTTTATCTGCGTCTTCGCTAGAAAGAGCAGAACGGGCCAAGGTTGGGAACCAAGGTCTACATGTACTCAGAGGATGGACAGGGAAGGATCCTCCAAGCAAAGCAGACGGAGATAACAGACATCAGACCGGATGTACACACATACCCCGGCCGTGTGTAGCCGGGGTATGGATTCCACGTATATTCGTGAAATCCACTTCGAACTCATTTGTAATGGGGTTTTAACTGCCGCTGGAAAAGCTTTTTTCGTATTATGTGCTTTTAAATTATAAATTTAGTTGTGGGGCTCAAATAGGAAGGTCTTCCACCGCACACATGTAGTGTACCTACGAATACCACCCAGCCGGCCGTTACAGGCTTATGCATTGGTTATACTATAATAAACTCATAATTTATAGACAGAAATAAAGTCATAAAAATATTTATAGACAGATATAACCAAAACCCAGAAAACTATGTTTATTTGCGTGTTTAAAAATGTCCTAATTTTAATAATAGTAACAATAAAAACATACCATTTTGCGTAAGTAGTACAGTATGATGCATTCCGCATGAAATAGCAGTCACCTTCTGACCGCCAGGTGTAGCAACCCTTCCAGGTGACAAACAGCTTACTTTCACACCCGCTTCTCTATCAGCGTCTTGAATTACTCCAACACCGCCTCTTCTTACTTCGTATTTCACATCTATAACGCAAAAATACTTGTAAATACTTGCTAGGCCGTTATTGTGGTTACGACTGCTACTTGCACACATTTATTTATAGCAGCAGTTCTCTTTGCTAATAAATTTGTACTTCATCTTAGTACAACACGGTGTGTGGTTATATGTCATACCATAATAAAAAACAAGTCTACTTGGATTATTTTATAATAAAAAGTATTTTAATAGAACTTTTGTAAATCTAGAAAGTTTACTAACTTTTGTTTAAAAACACACGCCATCCTTTCCTGAATTGATTTGGCTATCAAAGTAAAGTATAATTAAAGTATATTTGTAAAATAAAGAACCTATAAGAACCTCATCTCATCTTATATAGTGGCATTACGATACACCACTGTACCTGTAAGTACGGTTACATGAAAGCAATAATCTTAGTTATAGATTTTTATTTGACACAGACGTCGTATATAAAATAGATACAAACCATTAATTGCTGGCGGTTCTTCTGATTTTGGGTTTAAATTAGGTCCCACAATACCGGATTCTACACAAGTCCGACATATTCCGCATGAACTACAACCACTTTCTCCGTCACCGCAACCACAACTCCTTAAAAATAAAATCACGTTTAATAACTATAATATTAAAGTTACGCTAGAGCTTTATTAGCAGAAATTTAAGTTTATGAGATTAATATAAAAGGAGATTATTTATTAAAATATTTTTATTTCTAATTATTATTAACAGATTATAAATTATTAGTAAGAGTTTTTGTAACCACTTCAATTGGATAAAATTTTAATATAAAAAAACTTACTCTCCAGGTATTCTTTCATGTGTATCTGAACAATGGCAAGCATTAGAGAACCCAGTACATTCTCTGCACAAAACACAAACTTTACAGTTCTTTGTGACCCATTCGTGTTGTTCTAATGGACATCTGAACTTCTTTGCTTCTTCAGATTTTAAAAATTTCTCTTTTGGGTTGCCAAAATCTCGTCCACATTGCCCTTTATTATTTATTCCAAAAGTAAAGACTTGTCCCATGGCTGTTAATACAACAGAATGAGCTTTCCCTAACGCCACTTTTACAACACTTTCATATTTCAGGCCAGTTACTAAACCATTTGGATCACAATGCAATGTATCTTTTCCGAACATATACAAATGACCCTGTCGAGTTACTAGAGCAGAGGACCCATAGTTACATGCTGCATACACTATATGTTTTCCCTCAAGCTTTGGCATAATTTTTGGTCGGGATGGTTTGGGTGCACGTCTGTATTTGGAGTGATCAGCATCTTCACCACGCCTAGACAACCCAGTGAACAAAGGAACACCATTGTCTAAAAGTAAAACAGCGTGTACGCCTTCATGACCAACAGCAACTTGTGATACTCTGCATTTTTTAAGAGCTTGGTTGTCACTTTTAAGTATGGCCGTTTCTTTTATCAAAGTCCATCTACCATATTCAGGGACTGTAACTTTATATCCGAGGCTTGCTCCTTTACCGTTATAATAAACCTTTCCAGATTTAGTTAATAATAGAGCAAAGTCCTGTCCAGTGCCTATTGAAGTTAATGGATCGTCATCATTATCATCCAGCTGTACAGCATATGGTGCGTCTAATTCCACAACTCGACGACAAGCCTCGTCTTCATATGGTGCACGACCCAGTGCTAATGTTTTTTCTCGATACAGGTGAACATTTAACTCTTTTTGCAGTTTTAATACATTTTTACCCGTGTCACCCGGTACGATGTCAAACAATTTTATAGACAAATAATCCTAAAACATGACATATAATATTATGTATACAAAAAATACAATAGATATAATGTTATACAAAATATATTATGTGCTTACGTAGTTTGAAAGTGTCACAACTCCTAAACGAATTCCATCAGAGAATAGAGCAGTTTTAGCATCAGGTGATACTACATCACTTGCAAAACGAAGTACATTTATTAATTGCAATGATTCTTTATCCACTTCGTATATGTCAGTCTTTTTACGACCAATTCTTACATACAGTCTACCCTAAAAAGACACAACATAATCATAATTCAATAATTTGTTCACATGGCCGGTAAAAAATCATTAACAGGCTTTGTCACTATTTAAAAGTGAATAATTTAAATTTCGCTGACAAATATATTGAGATATAAATGTCCTACCAGAGTAAACAGAGAAATAGAACTTAGACAAATAAATTGCACATAGACAGACAGCGTCGTGTCCTCATGCTTCACTGTATTTAGTTAAAGAAATTATAAGTCCTTGTCCCTTGTATTTCGGTCGGATAAGATCAGATAACTTTAATTTAGAGTTAGACTTACCTTGCAATATCCCAGCCAGCCATGACGTTCGGTACAAAAGAAGTTGTTCTTATATAAGTAAACATGTTGCCTTATTGATTCGCCATAGCCTGAACCAATTTTAACTAATCCTCTTGATGTGTATAAATATAGGTAACACCCATCAGAACCCAAAGAGCGTACAATAAGATCTCCCTTAGAGGATAGTTCGCTTGGGAGATCCACAGGAAAACTGGTTACTAATGATTGAGAAGGAACTCCATAATTCAACCATAAATTATGTGAAGGAGCACCTAGTATGGCTGCCTGAACGCTTCTTTGTAAAGACGTTAAAATTGGTGGCACCTAAAATTAATGCATAATACATTTTTTACAAGTATCTATTGTCATTAAGCATTAATTACTGTAAGTTATTAATACTGACTTAAAAATTAGGCCGGCATAATGACGGCAACTGTACCTCAGTTGCCGGGAACTAACTCGGTATTTTTCTGTCGTCGTCCCTCTTGGACCTCCTCTTGCTTATCATCAGGCGGGTCGAGTTCAGATGTCGTGTCACAATAAAAAAATACATGGCCTTTAAGGGCTAACTACTACATAAAAGTCAATTTACTTGCACAGAAGCATAATAATTTAATGTATCTACCTTTATATATTATTAAATAATAATAAGATTAGTAGGCAGACAGTTAGTGGTTATTCGTCCAGTATGCCGCTTCAAGATGATTTATGTGCACGTAAAAACAGTATGTACCCGGATTTCAAGTACAGTATAAAAGTTGGCGGAATTCATTAAGGCCGGTATAGTGAATGCAACTGATGTTTTCTTTTATCTGAGGCTAAGGTTGCTACGATAAAATAACTTCTGAATATTTTTCTTACTTACCGATATATATTGTTCTGACAAAGCTGGTTCTGACATTAGCAGAGCAGCTGCAGTATGGAGAATATATTCAGTTTCGCCTCGACCGATAGATAGTGAAATTAAACACGCACAGGCTATCGCAGTTAAGTTGGTTGGTACATTGTTAGCCCCGCTATATGGGCCACTACCTCCAGAGATCTCTACCAGTACATTGTGCAAACTGCCAATGACCTAAAAATGAAAATTCGATAATATATAAGTTCTAAGATCTCTAAAATTATTAAAATATTTTAAACAAATAAAATATAAATTCTAACTTGTCCAATGAACGACCGTACTTAGGCCATGGCCTCGTTGCCAATTCGGTTTTAAGGCCTGGGAACTTTCTGGGCAGTGCTACACTAGAACAAATTTTCTAGTGTAGCACTTCTAGCGTTTATGTCGTCCGTTCATAGTACTGTCGTAGCTCTACGGGAGTATCACAAACACAACTTTGGGTTCCGTGAAGCTGACGTACATGTTGGATGCCAGAGATGCCTGGTCAGTTGCGTGCCCCAATACTTCCTTTCAGATTTTTCCAAAATTTCAACGACTATGGGACGAGCCGCTCTGCAAAATGGTAATGGAAGATGTTTTATCTTCCAGTAACATAAGTCAAGGAGTTGTCCAAGCGGCTGACGGAGAAGTCTGAAGACAGGAAGGCTAGCAATTTATACAAAGGGATAATTTTACTAGTCTCTTTGGGACTATCTCTGATGCGACGTCATTAGATTATATTTTTTATTTATAGTTTAATTATAGTTAATATTTATAATACTTTAAATTTTTTTTATCAATAAAGGATATTTCTTTAGTAATTATAATATTAATTGAAATATCCAAAAAATGTGTATGCATATATAGTAAATACCTCTTCAGGTTCTGGTTTAAGTTCCTCTGGTGCATGGCCTTGCAAAGTATCCAAAAGGGCTACAAGAGATTTTTCGCAAAAAGCTTTGTCAACGTTTCTTGATTCTGCAATTAATGAAAACACCGAACGCAGACCTATTCCGGTGACCTAAAATAATATTTATATTTAATATACTGCATTTGTTGTGTTATTTATAATTTGGAGTGATTCTTCAGGTTAACAAGCGCGTCTGCCGAAAATAAAAAGCGGAAATAATGAATAAGCCGATAGTGAAATATTGAACAATATTTTGTCTCCCCCAATAGTCTGTTGGATAAGTTTCAGTAAATATTTTCAGCCTCTTTATTAAAATCGTAATTGATAACTTGGGTTTTCAACCCGGTTAGCACCTGTTGGTTTGATTTACGCTTTCCTTTTTTACAATAGCTTGTCTAAAAATATCCCACTGTTTAATTGGTGTGACATATTATTTTGTTGTTTCAATCCTATTTCAACTGATATATATTCTATTTCTAACTCCCAAGAATATTTCTAATAAGTTGTTCAATTTTTTTATTGTTTTTTTATATATATTAATAAATGTCCTAACTGTAATAATTATTATTATTCACAATAATCTTTACATTAAAGGTGAAAGCACACCTTAATTCGCGCACTCACTACACGCGCCGCATATAAATCTTTTAATAAAGTTCGATGCAAACTCGCAAGACTATTCAAGCCGCGCTCGTTGCAGTACCCGAAATAGTCAAATTCTCTAAGCTGCAGCTGAGTAAGTTGCCAGCATGCACTCCGCACACTGCTGACATCAAAAAATTTTTTTGACTGAGAGTTAAAAGTCCTTTCAGTATTAACAAATTAATCAAAGATTGCAAGGCGACCGTGGTGTAGTAGCGGTGCAAAGCGGTACGCAAAACGAAGAGCACGAGTTCAAGACCACCCACCGGTACCAATGTGTCTTTGATATATGTACTTTGGTTGTCCTGTTTCTATGATACAAGCACTTTAGTAGCTTAGTATAGAAATGTAAATAAAAAATAAAATAAAATAAACAAGCTTCCGTAATTAACAATTATTACTGGTAAAACCAAATATTAAATTAATGTCAAATTTAAACTATTGTATGTTATTTATTTATGTGTAATAAAAATATTATTTTGATAAAATTAATCAATCAAATTGTCTGACACTTGCCACTATCCTGACATAACTCCCTCGCTCCCATCACATCAACAGTTCTTTTTATATAAGTTCTACAGTTATGGGCACTAGGCAACCCAGCTTTCTTGAGGATGTCTTCGATTTCGTCAAAAAACAACCTCCTGGGTCTGCCTTGTTTAACGCATCCAACCACATCAGATTTATTGATTCCTTAAGTTATTCTACTTTCACTCATCCTTTCCCAAACCATCAAAGCCTTCCTTTGTCAATCTTCGGCACTACATCTTTATTCAAATTAGATTTCCGGCACTGTGTTATTTCTCATTCTTTCCGCTATTGTTACTTCACATACATTTCTACAACATTAATTCTACTCTTATTTTTTTATTGTAACACCACATCTGACTCCTACCCGACTGATGATAAGCAAAAGGAGGTCCAAGAGTGAGGACGACTGAAAAAACGGATTATTTACGGCTGCCTCAGTTGCCGTCACTATGCCGGTCAAAGGTTCTCATGCTTCTTCTGCCACACCCAACATTCACTTTCATATATAAATGTAGGAACAAGTGCAAGAACCATAAACAGCTATCCTTGACTTATCGTACGTGATTTGGAATATCATTATACTATGGATAGCACCGTTCATCGCATTACCCTTTTGCACTCTTCAGTCAATCATATGTAATTGTAATTCAAGTAAACTTCAAGTACTTCTCAAGTAAACAAATTGTTTAACTTGTTATACTTATATATTCTTTCCGTTTATCGTTATCTTAAATTCTGTCCTTTCATCTTCTCTGAAAAACAATAACTTTAGTTAGACCTGCATTTACTTTCATAACTTTTATTTTAATTCTGAATTCATATTAGTAACCATTTGTTGTAACTCATACGCGTAAATTACAAAATACATTTGATCATCAAGTAATTAATTCTCAATCCATACTTTCTCTCAAATATTATTTTAGGCTACAACCGATCAATAAATTAAAGTGACGTTACACATTACACATATTTGACATACATCCAGTTAGTACGAACACATGCACTGGAATCCTCATAGAGAGATTTCAGCGAACGGATCAAATGCTCTCTCAATCTAAACACGGATAGCTGCTGCCACAATTCATTCATGTTCACGCGATCGCTTCTCAAGGTCAACATAAGCACACAAGGCTATCTGTTTTATTGCCAACAAATTTGCGCTGGCGCATCTTAGAGAGAAGATTTCATCCAAACATCGGATCGTGGCAAGTGACGCTCCATTGTCTCTGCCTGTTCCTGTAGGAAAAAGGCGTGACAATTTGAATGATTAATTTGAATTAATAAACCTTCTTTTAAAAATGTAAATATGATAAGTCCATCTATTTCAATTAAACTGTGTTAATAACAAAAATGCAAAGGCTATAGAATTTCGTTCTATTCCCAAAAGCTGCGACTACTCATTAGATGCACTAGTAGACTCTCGCCAATCCTAGAAACGCACTGTGCCTTCGTTTTTTTGACAACTTTCCTGCAAGACTTGACACGATTGAAAGTTGCTTTCAACTAGTCCACACGGGGATCTTTCATCACTTCTACCCCTGTCCCAGACAGGTTCACAGTATCTGGGTCTGGGATTTCGCTCGTTATGAGATACCCAATTGGATGGGACGTAATATTTCATTCCCACTGACATCTCTTCAGCACACGGAGTTAGAGCAACGCTCCTACCAATGGAGCAAAGCGAAATATTTCACGTTCACCCTCCCTATCTACCAAACATGCCTCATCTACTCCATAAAAGAAGAAAGTGAGGTGCGCGTCTACGGCGCACGACCACATGCGACATGTATTTTTTTAATTAAAAGTAAAGAATAGTATAAGATGAGATTGAAAACAGTTTTTGTTGAACATACCGTGATTTACTATTTTGATGATTATGCGATTTGAAATGAACGAAAAACAGGAAATTGACTTACGACTATTTGCTCAGCTACCTCACAGTTGCGGTGACTGGTGCGCGGGCGAGTGTGCGACGCTGTCATCATATGCGATGAATGTGGTGCGTGTAGTTCGTGCAGCACGGCCAGGTGTGCGTTCACCTTTAAACCGCATTATAATAATTTTACAGCTGATATTATTAATATCACTTGTTTGTGAATATAATTGGTCTAGCTCGAACGTTATTATTTAGTAGCACATGTAAATACGAAATACTTTCAACATATTATACTTTTTAATATAATGATAAAGAACGCATAAAGCTGGTATCGAGACCTACAATATAGCAGAGGCTACAGAATCCATACTTGTGGTTTCTGCTATTTAAGCCGCAGCGAAGGGATATTTATTATGTGCGAGATACTAAGGGAGACGTTACAAAGAATAGGAAAGATATAAACGGCGTTAAAGATTTTAGATTCCAATATCTTCATGTTAAAGGTGCACTTCGCCTGGAAGACCAGTAGAAGCTGATAAATACTAATTAGGCGTCAAGTTTACTAAGATAATAATTTTATAAATAATTTGACCACTTATGATCACGTTTCAAGCATTGATTTCAGTTCAAAAGTTTACATATATTTATGATGCAAATTATACCTGGAGACGAAAATTGTTTTTTTTTTTATATAAAACATTTTTAATGCAAAATTAACTTATCATGACAAAGTTACCCTTTAAAGTTCTTTAAGGTCCTTAAAAACTGATATTTATCAAGAAGGCTGATGCTGTCAGTTTGCTGGGATTTAAGATAGGTATTTTAAGCCCTTACTGAATAATACTACAAGGTGTATGTATACTATTATTAATTATAAGGTGTACTGTCGCCAACTGGAATGACTTACACCAACATAAAAACGTAAAAATTAATCAATAGAAAATGTATATCGATCCAACAAAATAACGAGAGAGTTTGTTATAAATATATACAAATTAAGTGGGATGTACTTTGACATCCATTATATTCTTTAGATACAGTTGTCTATAAATATGTATATATTTAGACAGCAAAAAGTAAAAGATGTCAAAAGATAGATACTGTACCAATTTTATTAACAACAACAAAAGCACAATAACTTTTTAACAACCCATTAATATTGCTTAACTTAACACCTCGTTACCTTGGCTATCCTCACTGGTGTAGATGTTGAGTTTTCGTCATCATCACTGTCGTCAGAAAAATCAGAGGAGGCATTATAGTAATTCCTCCACTTGGTAAGCACTAATTGACGTACAGTGGCATACGCAGCAAATTGGGAAGCATTCCCAACTAATGATGGTGCATTACATATTGAATAGTTTGTGTATCTCACTCTCTTCTTCACAATCCTATTCTCGTTTCTTTTCTCAAATTTTCTATAATAAACAAATTATAAATTAAAAGTTACATAATATTCAAAGCATGAACATTATACACTTCACCTAAGAACGGCTAAAATCTATGTAGTAAAAAGTTGTAGTCTATCATATTTAGATGATCATCATCATTACCCAGAAGGCGTCCACTGCTAAACATAAGCCTTAGAACGCCATTTCAAACGACAAGATGCAAGTTGCAACCACCGGTTATTTATCGGTCGGTCATCGCCCCGTCTCCCTATCTGCGGGCCGACGACCTAATTCTAATGACAATGAAAATGGGCTTCGTTATGAAAATTAAACTCCATTACTAAACTACATAATGAAAATAGCGACCGCGCTATGCACTGAGAATCGATGTCTATTCCTATAGACAGTTAAAGTTTATGAAACTCATTGACAGAATAATTAACATTTGAGTGTACATCAGGATTGTAACGAGTGTATTGTATACGGGTGTATAGTAACGAATACGCATGCAGTAAGTATGAAAGCAATGTACTTAAATGTACCTAGAATGAAATTCAATGTAAGTACCTCTTTTGTTCCGTAGTTATCACCAAAAGTAAGTGAACCGCCATTCTGATATCAAAATGGCGGGTGACATCAAAATCTGAACAAATATTGCATTATCTTTATGTAAAATCACTGCAATGTGCCTTAATATAATTACAAGCAAAAGTAGATGCGACAGATCGGTAAAGAATAAATTGGAAATATTTTCTTGTTCAGCGCCTACTAAAAATTAATATTTATTAGTAATAATGCTATAATAATTAGGAACATATTCCTTTTATACTGACTAAATGCGTATTCGTTATAATATAGCCGCCATCCTGATTCACACGTTTTTGACACTAAAGTTGAAATAAACGAAAGTCGTTCTCGAAGTACATTGTCATTGAAATTCTTACACAATCGGTCGGATTCATATTCATTGTCATGAATTTAAAGCCCAAGCAATCGCCCCCCCTGATTGTAAAGTCAGGTTTCGGGTTCAACTTGAAAGTTGTTGGTTCCAACTAGGCCGGCATAGTGAATGCGAATGCGACTGCTATTTCTAGTCGCTTGTATTCATGGATCGAACTCTAGCTTAACATCAGGCGGCGTGCTGTTATATGTTGAGTCACGATGAAGATATTGAGAGCTATATAAAGGACGACAGATAAACTGATAATCGCAACTCTAATTTATAATAATTATTTTAATATTAGAAGTATCAAACAAAGCTTTTTTAATACATTATACGATTCATTACCGTACTCCACTCCAGTATAGAGCTCGGAAGATCTTTTTATAGTTCTCCGGCTCCATACAACATAGCTCGGATGGTGTTGTCATCTTCAACCTCGTAATTTAGTCTGCAACAATGTAATAATTTGGCTGTTAAAGTTATTTGAAGTAAATGCAATTAGCAATTATATTATTTGTTACAGCGCGGTCTGATTTATTTCTAAAGCTATATATACGAGTACTTATATGACAAGCTGTTTGAAAAATTAAAACAGAAAGACCTAACTTTAAATGACACTAACTATGCCCGCAGTTTCACCCGCGTAAAATTATTGTTTATAACACAGTCATAAAAAGGAGGAGGTTCTCAATTCGACTGTATATCCCTTTTTTTGTATTTGTATTGAGTATTATTTGTATTATTTGTATTTGAGTACTAGATAACCCATATAAAAATTACAGACGGTAATAAAAATAAATATAGAAAAATTCCAAACAGCTGAAACTATAGTAAAAAATATTTATTTTTATTAAAAGTAACCTATGTTACTTCTAGTACCTCCAAAAATATGTGTACAAAGTTTCATAATGATAGTTGTTGCGTGAAAACGTAACAAACAGACTCAAATTCACATTTATAATAATAGTAGGATATGGAAATAGTAACAGAAGGAAATAACAATAAAGAAAAATTCCAAAAAACAAGTATAGTCTATGGAAAGTATAGTGTACAGTCTCCATAGTACAGTTAATTGGATTGGATGTTGACGTGAGTGTCGGTAAAACAGTGCGATGGTATTATAATACTCAGGCCTTGTACCTATTTTTATAGTAGAAAAAAAATGTATTTTGACAAAAATCTTTTTTATTTTTGTAGCAATATTTTAATTTAATAAAAAATTTCCTATGTCCTAATACCTCCAAGAATATGTGTATAAAGTTTCATGATGATCGGATGAGTAATTTCACGAACTGCGTTCCTACAATACAAGATGGATTGAGGACGCAATTAAGCGAAACCAAGGATCGAAAGTTTTCGCAAAGAAATCGTCTATTGAGCAAAGCCTTCGTCATTTAAGCTGAAGATCAAGGACGCAGTGTCATTTCGTCAAAGTCGGAGATTCTGGGAAAGCTGAATACGTTTTACAGCTATACATCTCGACACCAAAACCCATTGGCAGTACAGCTCAGGACACCAGAGCTAAACTCACTGAGGAAGTAGAGAAGACTGAGGAGTATAATCGTTCACTGTATAATGTGTATAATGTGTCTGGGGTTCGTAGACTATGAAAAAGCCTTTGATTCAATCGAGACCTTCAATCAAATTGACTATGGGTATATGGTCGTGTTGAAGAGTTTGTATAGAAACGGCACTGTGTCGATCCGGTTACATGATGAGAGCGCAAAACCAATCCAGTTACAGAGAAACATGAGACAGGGAAATGTTCTGAAACTGTTCATGGATGCACTAAAGGACGTTTTCAAGTTCTTGAACGATACGGCATCAACATCAATGGCGAATATACCACCTTTGGTAATTATAGTCATTATATCTGAGTCGCTGGGGAACCTCAATGCTATGATCTGGGTAACGTTTTCCAACAGGTAGGTCTTAAAATGAAAATGGACAATACGAATATTATGTCCAATGTTCATGTTGTGCCAATACCGGTAGTCGTAATTGAGTAACTGCAAGTAGCATTTGCATCCATCCAATCCAATCTCCTGTATTGTACCTGTAGTGGTACCCCGGATAGGCAGACCGGATACCACTCCTAGACAGCCCGATCCCAGCACATATCTGTCACTTTTTATGTAATATTTTTTTTATTTACAAATACATTTACAAATACAAATAAAAGCTATAAAACAAACTTTACTCTGGCCGGGCACGAATCCCGGTACTTTACGCGTAACGGGCTCGTGTGCTAAGCAATGTGCCACGCGTTGTGCCAAGAATGTGAGACCCAACATTAAGAAAACAGGAAATCAGGAGAATTTGTATGCGAGGAAAAGAAAAAAATGGCAGGATCTACTAGCAGATAAAGGTAGTAGACGAATAAACGCAGATAAGAAAGATGAAGATTTCTGAAAGGGGACAGACGTGGACGAACGGTTTAGCGATTGGTTTGTTGCGCGTAAAGTCCCGGTTTCGATTCCCGGTCGGAGCAAATATTTATTTCAAAGCTTTTATTTGTAATATTTAATCATTATATTAAAATATTGCAAATATTTGTTATTTAAAAAAAAGAGATGGATATTTTCTTCGGGTCTGGTTATCAAAGAGTGGTAGGCACCACCACTTACAAGTATACAGACCGTGAAGTGATTTGGTCACGTTTCGGGATCAGCTTGTAAGTTGCCAGTTCCAACTAGGCCGGCATAGTGGATGTGATTGCCACTCACAGTTATTGAATTGTAGTAGCAGTGACATTCATTCATGGACCACACTTCGGCTTAAAATCAAGTGGGGTGCTGTCATATGTCGAGTCACAATAAAAAAAGGAAATGAATGAGTAAATTAAAGTAAAAGAATGTAGGAATAAACGAAAAAATTAGGAGGTAAAAGAGGATATAGAGAGAAAGTTCCCTAGAAATTTCCGGGATAATATGAAATTGTTCTGGAAACAAGTTAAGATAGCTCAGGGAGGACTGGAGAAGTATAAAGTGAATGTGGTTAGGCATTCGAATATCGATTGAGTGACTGAATAAATTGAAGGAGTTCTATGAAAGTTTATTTGTGGGGAATGATAATAAAACACCAGAGTGTATTAATGTTTCCTCTACGCTGAATGAAAGTGAAACTGAATGTATTATAGATTTGAAAGAGATTCTGAATGCATTAAAAGGAATGAAAGTTGGAAAAGCGGCTGAGTCTGACAGAATAACTGTCGAGATGCTGAAGGGCGGTGGTCAGCTGGTGGCTTCCTGGTTGTGCCTCCTTTTCAGTCAGTTCTGGGTGAACGCTCTTGTTTCAGGTAACTGGCGTACGACCACTATAAAAGGGTAAGGGGTCACAATAGGAACCTAGAATTACTGCGGCATCAGCATTCTCAGTATTGTTGATAAGTTGTGTGCAAAAGTATTGATTAAAAGGGTGATGCATGAAACAGATGATAAAATTTGAGATGCGTAATTGGGATTTAGGAAAGGGATGTATGGATCAAATTTTCTCTCTAAGATACATCAGCGAAAAAATGTAGTCTAAAAGAGTTGCGTGAAAGGAAGTATGGTTTGAGAATAAATTACTTGGTGATCAAATGTCTCTTGTACGCCGACGATCAAGTTATCCTTGCATCTTCGGCGTATGAGTTACAGGACATGGTTACTATAATGAATGCGGAATTAGAAAAGAAACATTGTAAGTGAATGTAAGTAAAACTAAAGTAATGTTTTATTTTAGAGAGAGGATGAAATGACAGAATGTGAGATAATGATGGACGGTAAGAAAGTTGAACAAGTCAAACAATTTGTATGGGAAGTGTGATGAAGATATTGAGAGAAGAGTGTAAAAAGATAACGATACCATTCATAGTATAATGAACAGCCAAATAATGTCTTAAAAGAACATAATGCGGTGCTTGTTCTTATATTGTTGTATGGAAGTGAATATTGGATGTGGCAGAAGAAGCATTGAAGTAGAATTAACGCTGTGGAAATGCGGTCGTTAAGGAGTGTATGTGGAGTTACAATAGCACATAGAATAAGGAATAGCACTGTGCGCGATAAATGTGGTTTAAAAGAAGATGTAGTGACAAGGATTGACAAAGGAATGCTTCGATGGTTTGGACACATGGAAAGGATGAGTGAAAGTAGCCTCACGATAGGAATTTATAAATCTGATGTGGATGGATGTGTTAATCAAGGCCCAGGAGGGTGTTTTCCGACCAAAGCGGAGACATCCTCAAGAAAGCTGGGTTGCCTAGTGCCCATAACCACAGAGCCTGCATGAAGAGAAGTGTAAGGATCGTGTCAAGTGGCGCTCCATTGACTGCCTAGCCTTGTGAGAAAACAAGGCAAGAGTGACAATTTAATCGATTGATTTATTAATTTCACTAACCTTTGCTATCCACATACATGTAGGATGCTGCGATTAATGTTTACCCCATTTTAATCATACAGCGCCCTTATAAAAATCACACACGAGGTAAGTCACTACAGTACTTTAACAACAGATCTCTTATTACGATCACGAGAACGCCCTAACTAACACCCTAACTAGGGACGCATCTGCGCACGAAGTCCAGCAAAGTGTCTGGCGTCTCTTTCTATCATCTGTACATCGCATTCGTCCTACTCTTACTTAAGCGAGAATTAATCGATAAAACCTAATGGCATCAACCCCTTCCTACGGTCGCAATGCTGTAAGTATATATAAGTACATTTAGTGTGAGTATATGCACACAGAAAGACAGTTAACCTACCAGTCCGTTTTGCGTAAAGTCCCAAGTTCGATTCCCAGTCAGAGCAAAGATTTTTTCCAAGCTTTTATTTGTAAATAAAAAAAAATGCATCTATTTGCTTCAGGTCTGGTTGTCAGTGTGTAGGCAGTAATACCCAGTCTGCCGATTCGACTAAGTGACTAACGAACGAACTAAGTCCAACTAGGCCGCCATAGTGGATACGACTGATACTTGCAGTTGGTTGCTGTGCTGCTGGAGCGTACTCCAGCCTAACATTAGAAGGGGTGCTGGCATATGTCGAGCATCGACTGGGGACAGGGGTTAGCACCCCTGTGCGATACGCGATAAGTCCTGAGTTCGATTCCCGGTCGGAGCAAATATTGGTTTCATAGTTTTTATCCCATATAATATAAAGCTGCTTGCGTGACTCACTCGCTGACTTCCCGATGTAGAAGGTTAGTTACCCAGAAGGAGTGCTCTGACAGTTTTGACATGTATAGAGGAGTTGTAGACAAAGTTTATGTGACCCCCGACAAAATCGCAAATTTTGACATTTGACATTTTTAACTGTCAAAATTTTTTTTACTCCCTGATCCGTTGCCCGCTCACGGAATTTTTATTCGCGCAATCGATTATTCGTCAAACATCATTTAACATGCGAAAAAATAAACTTTGACGAAATCAGAAAAAGTTGGCGAAATCGGACTTTTTCGATTCACAAACATACAGGGGTTATTCTCCGACAACAGTCAAGTTAGAGAAACGATTTTGACGTCTACGTGTTCCCACTGAAGGGCTTATAGAGCGTAAGAACTCGGAATTTCGATTTTCTCGACGGCTGCGTCGCTATCGAACTAATCGTTTTTCGGGTTTTTCCCTACTAATTTTGTTCATTTTGACCCCTTCAAAGGCCTCCAACGTAAGTGTCAGGTATAGCGCGTTTGTTTATTACGTGGCATAACCTGTAACACAACTGTCAAAATTCCTGTCAACTGTCAAATTTAGCTGTCATGACAAAAAATGTAATTTTAATTTTTTTTTCTCAATTTTTGGCACATAACGGATAAAGTTGACAGTTTACAATAATTTTGACAGTCTCTCCATACAAACCTTACCACGTTTGACAAACGCCCCATACATGACTTTGACAGCAAAAGTCATCTTAGGGGTGAAAATTAGGAAAAACTGTAAAATGATGAAAATCAATGAAATTATACTCTGTCGCCTCTGTATATGAACACCGATACTCAGTAAAACAACGATACCCTGCTGTCCGCTTGCGGGCAGCAGCAAATACGACAATCGAAGACACGACACCACAAACAAACACACACACCACTCTCCGCTGTCCGCTTGCGGGCTGCGGTAAATAGAACAACAGGTAAATAGAAAACAACACAACGACACACCGCTGCCCGCTCGCGGGCAGCGGCAAATAAATAACACTAGTCAATATAATATACAGCTGCTTGCGTGACTGACCTACCGATGTAGAAGATTAGTTTCCCTGAAGGAGTGCTCTGACAGTTTTGACATGTATGGGGGAGTTGTAGAGGATGTTTATGTGACCCCCGTCAAAATCGCAAATTTTGACATTTGACATTTTTACCTGTCAAAATTTTTTTTACTCCCTGATTCGTCCATTCTGACGAAATTTTTTTTCGCGGAATCAATTAATCGACAAACATGATTTAATATGCGAAAAAAAAAATTTTGACGAAATCAGAAAAAGTTGACGAAATCAGACTTTTTACGATTTCGGGCACTTGCCGTGATCTGACAGTTTTGACATGTATGGAGGGGTTGTAGGGGGTCCCTAGAAGGGCCCCAAACGATTGTCAAAATATGAGAAATGTCATTTTTTCTTTGTCATTTTTTTGACATTTTTCAATTTTTCTATCAGAGGTGCCAATTTTTTTTGCTGGTCCAGCATAGTTTGAGATGCTTTATTTGACGCACTACGACAAAACGACAATGAACGACAAAAAAAAATCGTCGATTTATGAATAGGAGTTATTCTTCGACAACTGTCAAGTTAGAGAAACGATTTTGACGTCTACGTGTTCCCACTGAACCGATCATAGAGCGTAAGAACTCGGAATTTTAATTTTCTCGACGGTTGCATCGCTATCGAACTAATCGTTTTTTGCCATTTTTTTGCACTTTTTCGCTACTTTGACCCCCTAAAAGACCTCCAACGTCGGTGTCATGTATAGCGCGTTTGTTCATTACGTGGCAATACCTGTAAAACAGCTGTCAAAATTCCTGTCAACTGTCAAATTTAGCTGTCATGTCAAAAAATGTAATTTTATTTTTTTTTCTCAATTTTCGGGACATAACGGATAAAGTTGACAGTTTACAATAATTTTGACAGTCTCTCCATACAAACCTAACTGAGTTTGACAAACGCCCTATACATGACTTTGACATCAAAAGTCATTTTAGGGGTGAAAATTAGGAAAAACTGTAAAATGATGAATATCTATGAAATTCAACCCCATCGCCTATGTATAGAAACACCGATGCACACTGAAACAACGATACCCTGCTGTCCGCTTGCGGGCAGCAGCAAAAACGAAAATCGAAGACACGACACCACAAACAAACACACACCACTCTCCGCTGTCCGCTTGCGGGCTGCGGTAAATAGAACAACAGATAAATAGAAAACAACACAACGACACACCGCTGCCCGCTCGCGGGCAGCGGCAAATAAATAACACTAGTTTGTAATATACAACTAATTATCTATTAAAATTACAAATATTTGTTCATAAAAAAAAGAGGTGCATATTTGCTCAGGTTCTATCAAAGTGGTAGGCAGTCGATCCGGGGTAGTACAACTACTTACAAGTATACTGACCGCGAAGTGATCGGGAAGTTGCCGGTATCAACTAGTGAATGAGACTGCTTGAGTCTCAATAAATAAAAAACAATAAAAATTAAAAATATATATTATTAGTCACAAAGCAAAGAATATGTTATAATATTTCCAATTGGTACATAATGATGATAAAGTATAAATATCTCCTACTATCTAACATTTTTTTAAAGGTGTAAAATGTAAAATTATCCCGGCAGAAAAAAGAGCTCTAACTTTTGAGCGGCGCAGTATAAGGATCGATGAGAAGGGCGCTAGGAGTATCCGCGTATCTACTCCGTCGTACAAAATTTATACACATTATAAAATTGTAATTCGAAAATGTTTACACATTCGAAAATCGAAAGGTAAGTAGGTAACAAAACTGCGCAGCTTCAATCTCAGCGCTCTTTTTTCTGCCGGATTATATACTTCATCGTCACGTTGTTTACAAAAAAAAACATGAAATATTCTAATATTGGACTCGAGGGAAAATATAATTCTTGATAATACTCATTTTATTTGAATGTAATGTTTTTATTTACTATATTTACTGTTATTCGTTTTTTAAATTTGGTTTTAATTTATAAGTATTGATTGTATGTTTAAATACATTTATTTGTACACATATAAAGGCTGCCAGCTTTTCATACTGTACATATATTCGCGAATTCGCTCTTGCGCGGAATACTGTTCGCCCGATGCCCTAGATTAATTGTAGCGCTAAGCTGACCGAGTACTGGGAGATACAAAGGTCACTAGAACTTAGGAGTTCCTGCAATGTCGCAGAGATTGACGATTCTATTCGTCCATTATTCACAATGTTAGGGGTCTGTTCCTTCCACGTCTTTTAACTCCAGTGATATACAGCTCGGAGGAAGCATCCGGATACTGTAAATCGAGTCGGCGGTCGAAAATTCGGCGCGTGGTTTTGTAGCTATTTTCTCCTGTCCATCACTATTATTTCAAGAAATAAAAGGCAATAGCTGGCCGCAAAGCGGAAAGGCGTAATATAAAAAAAAGTTTGAGCAAATGCAAATGTCCAAAAATCCAGCCCCAAACGTACATACAATATAACGCAAGCACATCATAGCAATCACTAAGAAATCGTATTATTGATTTGTAAAAAACCTTTGTAAAAAAAATCTACAGGTGGGAATGCTTTACCAGCACATGTGATTTCCCTATTCTCCCATATAGGGAAAAATACACATCTAGCCGTCATAGTAATAACGACTGAAGCAACCGTATAATGAAACAGCTTTTTTAGTCGTGGGCGCTCTTAAACCTCTTTGGCTTAACATCAGACAGAGAGAGGTAAGATATCGCGTCTCAAAAAAATCTATAAATCTTTAATACAAGAATATTTATAAATTATATTACTATATGTTCTAGGCAAATTTATTAGTTAATCGACGTGTGTACGTAAAAAAACAAAATGGCAGCTCACCATTAAAAGCAGGATCATTTTTGCGAAATATATATTTATTTTAACAATCATTATTGTAACAAATAATATCACATGAAAAACTACTCTTCAAAAACTGGTAAGCCACGACAATAAGTGGTTAGATACGTATTAGCCAGAGAAACGACTAAGTAGTAATGGCACAAGGCAAATATCTGTCGAGGACAAAGAGAGCTCGCGTCGGGAGAAATTGAAGGGTATGAGGTGACCTTTTACCCGCCTACCTAGTCTGTCGTCTTGGAAACCTGTCACCTCCCTCATCGCAGCCTCCCTACAGACGTCTATAAATAAATCTCAGCAGTCTCTTTGCGCATTGAACATAATTTTGAAGGACATCTGAAGGTTTAATTTTCCAATAGTTCCAAGGTTCGTGCGTAGGTTGATATCTTGGCGCCAACCATTTTACACGTGTAACAAATAACACCTTAAATAGATAATTGAGTTGACACGTGATACGTCAAACCTTTTCTATAATTAATCAAATTGTTACGCCTTTTTCTACAGGGATAGGCAGACAATGGAACACCACTTGTCACGATCCTGACATAGCTCCCTCGCTTCCCCCACATCCACAATTCTCTTTATAGAAGCTATAGGGTTATGGGTATTAGCAACCCAGATTTAATTAGGATGTCTCCGATTTGGTCGGAAAACATACTCCGGATCTTCCTCGTTTAACGCATTCATCCATATCAGATTTATAAATTCCCAATCTACTTTTACTCATTCTTTTCATGTGCTAAATCCATCAAAGCATTTTTTGTTACAAGATAAAAATATTGGAAGACTGACGACATAGTGAAAATCACTAATAACTGGTATTTTGTCGTTCGAAATGGCGTTTCAAGGGGGAGGCCTATGTTTAGCAGTAGACGCCTTTTGGCTGATGATGATGATGACGAAAAAAAGTTTTAGTTAAATTACTATAAGTCTGTCTCGGATCCTCATGGTGCATATCAGATACTCGGGGTCTTCAATCAATCAATCAAATTGTCACGCCTCTTTCCCACGGGGATAGGCAGAGACAACGGAGCGCCACTTGCCACGATCCTGACACAACTCCCTCGCTTCCTTCACATCCACAATTCTTCTCATACAAGCTCTACGGTTCTGAGCACCAGGCAACCCAGCTTTCTTGAGGATGTCTTCGATTTGATCGGAAAACACCCCCTTTAGGCCTGCCGCGTTCAACGCATCCATCCACATAAGATTTATAAATTGCTTTCATCAACCTACTTTCACTCATCCGTTACATTTGCCCAAACCATCTCGGGCCCTTAATTTTATTTAAAGTTCAAGTAAAGGCTTTCATATTAAAAAAAATTCTATCTCTTGGACATTCATCGTCTATTATTAGGTACTTCCAGGAGGCCGGTCTTTAATTCGTTAACAGCCAGTGTAAAGTCTTACACATTATAGTAAGAAACAATTCTGGTTAAAACAACATGTTCTAGTCTTGTGGTTTAGATGATGAGAATATCCATCATAAGGATCTTAAGGTCCATAATGTTTTCTTTCGTAGTACTTACTTTCCTACACCATTTTACTACTTTTACTCATATACAAGTAATAGTAAATAGCTAAGAATGCTACGAGGGATTTACCATGTTCCTATACAAAGTTCCACCCCATTTTTTTGGACAAAATTAGCCTATATCCTTCTCCAGGTTCCAATTTATCTCTGAACCAAAATTCATCAACTTTGGTACAGCTATGAAGGAAGTGTGGAAGAAGCGAGGGAGTTGTGTCAGGATCGTGGCAAGTGGCACTGCATTGACTCTGCCTATTCCTGTGGGAAAAACGCTTTTTGAGTAGGGCGACGGCCTTGTCACGAGAACTCTAGAGCCCCTATGTGTTCAATATTGCCTAAATTATGAAGTGCGTTTTGAGGAGCTTTAGATTTTTTAAATATATAGACAGGACTTTTTGAATTTTTTAACTTATCGAGATCTGAGCTCCATTTACCCGATAATAAGTAAGTGGAGATCCAAAGGCACCGACGACCAAAAAAGCCGTTTTATTTTACGGTTACCTTACCATGTTTCTTTGTACTAAACTATATGTTCTACTCGTCTTATAATATTAGATCTTTCAAGCCTAGTATGAAAGAGCACTCTCGAGATGGCACTCAGGCAACCGTAAACTCGAGTTCGTTTTATCAGCAGTCGGCACTTTTGGACTTCCCTTCGCTTAGCATAAGTCAAGCTCAAATATCGCGTCACTTTAAAAAAATGGAAAATTAATTCATTTGAAATTGATTGGAGTCATTCTAAATAATAATAATTTTAGAATGTAGTAAAACTGCAATTTGATTCAGAAGTTTAAACCCATATATTATATAGTAAGTATAATTTTTTTGTTACTCAATATATGACAGCACCCCGCCTGATGTTAAGCTGCGGGCCGACCGCTTACTCCAATGTCAATGAGACTAAGCTTCGTTTTGACAGTTGAACTCCATCACTAAACTTCAAAATTAAAATAGCGAACGCGCAACGCACTGTGAATCGAAGTGCGTGAACTTTATTATAAAGCTCAATAAAACTTATTATAACGTTTGAGTGTGCATCAGGTTGGCGGGTGTATTGTAACGAATACGCATACAGTAAGTCTGAAAGTAATATACGAGGAATGTACATAGAATAAAATCTAGTTACATCCAAACCTGCGGACCGATTGTGTTACTCTAATGACAATGGGAATGGACTTTGTTGTGACAGTTAAACTCCCATTACTACACCTTAAAATTAAAATAGCGACTGCGCGACGCAATGTTCATTCAATAGCCATTGACTGTTAAAGCTCTTTAACAGAATAAATAACGTTTGAGTGTCCATCATAATGTAGCAAATACGCATGCAGTAAGTATCAAAGCAAAGTACCAGAAATGTACTGTATGTAGATTAAATCTGAACAAATATCGCATTATCTTTGTGTGAAATAACTGACATACCAATGTACCTTAATATAAGAACAAGAAATAGCAGATGTGACAGATCAGTAAGGATTTTTTTTAAATCCTTGTTTAGCGCCTACTAAAGCTTTAATAGTAACAATGCTATAATGATTGAGTACATTCTATTCATACTAGGGGTGATCAAAAAGTAATGATAAACGGGTATTTCTAATAAAGATAAAACTACAAAAAAAATTTTCGCTTCTTCGGTCCTTTACTACTTCTCAGCTTAAAAATTGTATAAATAGGACGTCATTTGGAGGAGCTACATTCATTTGAATACCAGCAGTCGGAGCGACAACACGAAAATGGAGAAACACGAAATGAGATGCGTCATTAAGTACCTCTGTTTGAAATAAATGTCTACCAAAGAGATACACGCTGATTTGGTGCAGACACTGGGGGACTCTGCTCCTCCATATTCTATGGTAGTGCAAAGAGTTTAAGCTGGGTAGAACATCGACAGAAGATGAACTTCACGAGGGACGCCCAACCTCGTCCCTCACTGAGGAAAACGTAAAAAAAATCGAAGATATCGTATTAGCAGACCGAAGAGTAACCGTCAGACATTTAGCTGAGGTCACGGGGATCTCATATTCCAAAGCATTTTGACGAGCAAAATGAATATGAAGAAGGTCTCCGCGCGTTGGATACCGAGAATGTTAACGTACGAACAAAAGAAAAAGCGAGTTGACATTTCAAGAGCCAAAGTTCCAGGCTGACGAAGAATTTTTATGTCTCGATTTGTGACCATGGACGAAACATGGATCCATCATTCTGATCCTGAGACCAAACAACAATCGATGACTTGGAAAAGGCCATCCTCACCGACACCGAAGAAGTTCAAAGTCTCCAGCTCGGCGGGCAAGGTTATAGCGTCCGTTTTCTGGGATGCTGAGGGAATCATAATGGTTGATTACCTGGAAAAAGGAGCTACTATAACGGGCTCCTATTACGCTGATCAAATAAGACGACTGCGAGAAGCCATAAAGGAAACAAGACGGGAAAACTCCGCGCGAAAGTCCTGTTTCATTAGGACAACGCTCCTGCACACAAAGCCGAAGTTGCGATGGCTGCGATTAGAGAAGCAGGCTTCGAACTGGTCGAACACCCGCCCTATTCTCCAGATTTAGCCCCCAGCGACTTTTAATTGTTTCTTCGGCTCAAGGAAACACCTCATGTGATAGCTACTGTAGAGGCATTTTGGGATAGCCAAGATAAATATTTTTTTAAAGGGTATTTTAGGTTTAGAGAAACGTTGGACTAAATGTATCGACTTGTTAGGACACTATGTAGATAAATAAATTAAATTTAAACTAGAATCGTTGTACTAATATCATTACTTTACAACGAATACTAATTATCATTACTTTTTGATCGCCCCTCGTACTTACTGCATGCGTATTCGTGGATCATAGGATCTACGGGTGCCTTTATCGTTCCCACCACGGGGATTCGGAGACAACCCGGCTCTTCGATTCTCTGAGCCAAGCGACAGACGATACGCTGGAGCGGTTCCCGACCGCGGAGGTCGTGGTCTTGGGGGACTTCAACGCACACAATGAGGTGTGGTTGGGGTCCCAAAGGACCGACCACGTGGGGAGGGCCGCTCATGCTTACGCTCTTCTGCATGACCTGACACAGCTGGTAAACCCAACCCACCCGGGTACCAGACATTGTCGGTCATGCTCCCTCTCTGCTGGACCTTCTACTGACCACTCGTCCGACCGGGTATAAAATTTCGGTCAAAGCCCCTCTTGGGACTTCTGACCACTGCCTGGTCGAGACGATAGTGCCGCGCATCGTGCCTCCTCCCGCCAGGAATGAGGTGCGACGTTTGTGGCACTACAGGTCAGCGGATTGGGAGGGAATGCGAAATTATTTCGCTTCGCTTCGTAGTAGTGCGCCCTAAAGCGCATTTCCATTATTAACACAAGTTACCTAAACACGTCATGTCCTTAGGTTTTAATTGGATGCAAACGGTAGAGAACCGAAAACTTTTATTGCAAAAGCACGAAATTCGGTACTTACGAATTAACTAATTGATAAAAATTGCAGAACATCGTATACAAAACCAACCAATTGTTTTCACCGACGAATCATATAAATATACGTCACATACCCTTTCGAAATCTTGGTCAGATGGAATCACTTCAGGTTTGAAGCGACATATATAGAAGAGCAAATGGGCAAAATATTTAGATAAAATATTTTTGTTTTATAATAGTTTTATTTATTTATTTGCTAACTGAATACTACTACAAACGCAAAAACGACTCTAAGCTAAAACTAAATATAATGATAGTAGATCGCAACATCTTTATCTACCGCCACGACATAATGGAAACGCGCGTGTAATACACACACTACTTATGCCAAAACGTCTCCAAGCTAATTTGACTGTAAGTAACAGTCACTTCCACTATACCGGCCCAGGCAACTGATTCTGTAGCGCGACTAAGTCACTTTATGGTCTGTATACTTGAAATACCCCAGATCGGCAGACTGGGCACCACTGCTTACCACTCTCAAATAATCATAAATGAATGCCACTATTATTTAAAAACTATTCTCGATTCAACAGAAACTTTAACAGAAATATAATCAATACATCTGCAAGAACAAAGATGGCCGAGCCAACTTACTCACTGGCTAATGTCAAATTGAGCAAACCAGGATAATATGCTAAAATGTTGAGATGTATATTTAAACAACCGCAAAACAATAAAATAGCATAAAACTAACGTACACCGTTTTATTATAATACTTTTCTGTAATAACTTAATATACAGGTATATAGTAGGTATATTTGGTAAATGTATTACGCAATAAAACTTCCAGCGAATTCTAGACTATATTATATAAAATAATTAAAATATAAAAGAATACATACCTCGTACTCGCTCATAGTCACTTAAATGTCCGTAAATTACACTTCACCTGTAAATTAGAACATTTTAGAAACAACGCGCTCAAAGCAGCGTAGCGACACCGACGAAACTGAATCCACCCCGACAAAACAGCGAAAATCGATACAGAAAGCCGCGCCACGCGCCCCCGGAAAGGACGTCACATCTTTGTAAGGGATACCAAACGTATACCCCTACAAAATAAAGTTGCAAATAATAAATAATTTAGTTTATTTCATTAAAACCTATGGCTTTAAAATACAATTATCTATTTGAATCTTTTCAAAATGATTACTCCAGATATTTCTTGGACTTTAATATTTAAAATCTTTTGTAAATCCATTATTTACGCATCCATGTATGTAACATCGGTATATTGTCGTGTTGTAGGGGTAGGTGACTTTTATAAAATAAGTCTGAAGTGATTGGAATAAAAGGAAATAAGGGTGGTTTTGGCGGAAAACTACATCTGACTGGTCGTACTGTTTTAAATTTACTGTAAAACGTATAGTATTCTGAATATTAATGAGAAATATATTAAAACTCTACATATATAAAACGAAGTAGCTTTCCGCCTTTGTACGCTTAGATCTTTTAAACTACACCACGGATTTTATTGCGGTTGTCATTAATAGACAGTGATTCAGGAGGAAGGTATAATAAATGCAAAAAAGCTGAGAAATTCATAGATGTGTAATGTGATGTAGTAAAAAAATATACTACATATTTTTCTTCGCCTATATGGCAAACGCTGGCTAAAACTTACGAGATAGATCAAGTTAATGTAGTGTAGAAGTCTTCGATGGTATATCTCTATCTCCTGGAGATAACCCACAGTAACCATTTACATATTTCAAAAAAAGGGTTATTTATGATGCTATTTTAAATAATACAGTATTATTCAATTAAAAACGATGTACATTTAATGTAGATATCCTTAACATAATCATAAAAATGAATATCGGGGCGTGCTTTGACTAACATTTTTATTACTATGCCTTTAAGTAGTTGGGCTGTTATAAAATGAAAGACACAGAGTACCTAATAATGGACAATGAGGATGCAAGGTGTCCTGACATGTACTCACGTTGCACGCACCTCTGGGACGGTTCTGCCAAGCATCTTTTCGATAAACTGAATTCATTGCAGCGTCGACCTGTCCGAGTTATAGGATATGCAGAGGTGATGAAAACGCTGGAGACCCTGCAACTTCGCAGAGACATAGCGGCATTGTGCTTCCCTTATCGCCTTTAGTACGGATAATGTTTAAAGTCGTCCTTCGTTATTCCTACCTCGTCTTTACACACCCGTGATACCTGTACAACTCAGGGGCAACATTCTGTCAAGCTAAAGGATTCATCGCGTCATTTCTTTGTGGAACAATCGACAAAGGCACATGGTTTTGCGAGCTATGTCTTCTATAAATACAATAGCCTTGGATAAGTTAAACCGAGAAGAAGGACCGACATAGGTAACTGTGAACCGAATCATTATTTTAGTCGTAGGCGCTCTTGGACTACCCATCAGGTAAGTCGAGGTCAGATGTCGAGTCACAATAGAAAATATGCGAGTGGAGCCTTATATTCGTGGATCGCACTGCAGCTAAACATCAGGCGGCCTGCTGTCATATGTCGAGCCACAAAAAAGGGTCATAGTAAGAATCCTCAATGCCAAATGTAATCCTGCATTAGTACCGCCTTTTGTAATAAAATTCTAATAATTAGATTATAGTAAAATAAAATATTCAAATTTTAAAGAATAAAATTTAATAAATCAAATTCAAACAGAGAAATTACAAAGATCAGTCGTTTTCCATACATGAACACCATGGAGAATAACAATATTTTTTTTAAACTTTAACTATAATTAAATTATCCATCTCTATCTAAGTACAATATAATAAAGTAGTAATAAAAGCAAAAAATTAAGTAAAGAGAAAAGTACAAAACCTGATAAATGCGAAAACTAACACTTTGATTTCTTGAACCCCGTGTTAATAATAACGGGTTTTAAAATCAACTTGGAATTTACTAACAACTAATTAGTAAATTGAAATCAACTAATTATTATATTGTGGTGAAAAATAATCATTTAAATAGATCTAAGTGCGTGAAGTATTCTCTCATCGCGTAATTGTCTAAATGACGCTTTTATATTTTATTATTAGGATTAACAGAGGAATGAGTAATTTCCAAATAACAAAAATGAGTTTAAATTATTATTTTCTATCATATTACGGAATATGGACTAACCAAAGAGTGTTGGTTGTAACCATTCAATTACGCGATGAGTGTAGACATTATGCACTCATCAACGAGGGTAGTTCAAATATGATCGAGACAAATGATCTGACGCGCTTATTTATTATCAAAAAAAAAAAAATTGCAGTGTTTCTAGGAACCGAACGCGCCGTTATTTTGCGATATTGAAGTTTTTCGTGAATAATAGACTCCCAATGTTGATACCGAGTTCATCCGAAATGTCTCGAACATTCATCATACGATCCTCCAAAATCAGTTGTTCTACGCGGTGAATGTTGTCTGGTGTGACACTGGTTCGCGGTCGATGATCATGCGGCTCATTCTCGACGGTTTTGCGGCCATCCTTGAACGCTTTGGCCCATTTAATCACAGCAGCCCTACTCAGGTACTCACTACCGAACTGGTGTTGTAAACGCAGAAAAAAAATTGTGTTTTTAACGCCTTCCCGCACTAAAAAACGAATGACAATACGTTGCGCAACGGCGGTCGGTACTTGTCGTTCACTCATGGCTGTAGCACACGCGTGAAACATGCGTTCGCGACGAAAACTATGCAAGCCTATTCCTAAAAGCGCCGTCTACACCATTTGTCTCGATCATATTTGAACCGCCCTCGTATATTTATTAATATTGTGATGTGCACTAAATATTCCGTGATTACGAAATTTCAGCGGCGTTTACACTGCTAACTTTTTTTTTCGTGAACTACCTTATTTTCTTTAACCAATAATCGTCAGCCGATTATGGTTTGCTAAAACCGCACGGTTGGACGTACGGATAATAATTTGTAACAATTAGGTCACAAATCACTATATAAATATATCTTCATATAAACCTTTATTATATAAAAGAATAATGCTTAAATAGATATAGTGTGTAAGTCCCGACCCAACCATTACTTAAATATGTAAAGAAATACACATACATATCACAATATTTATTTTGGCGCCAACTGGGAGCAAATATACCCTTAAAATAGGTTCAAAAGTTTAATAACATTATTAAAGTTTAATAACATTAGAACAACGTTATTAAATCATTCAAAATCCTGTATACAAAACTACTCGTAAAAACAAAATATACAATCATATTTTTTTACGATTTAATACTAATGACATCAATATATTGCAAAAGTTGATATTACACGGTCATTATATATTAAACTTTTATCATGACGTAATGAAATATTACAAAAGAAATGACCGTGTAATAAACAACATAATATGAGCCTTTGGCCCATCATAAAAAGGTCGTTTTGACCACACTTAAATAATTATTTAGAGAAATCCAAAATGCATTGGATCATTATGATGCACGAGAGTGCTTAACATATAGAAAATAGTATAGTGTTCCTCGGGCTTAGGAATTATATTAAGTACACGCGTGTCCCCGAGGTTGGCAATCTGAGCGCCGAGGAATCGTGCGACGCGCTCCATTGCATAACCACTTATCTGAAAATAAATATTACATATAATTTGTGTATATTTTTTATACTACTCAGTGGAAATGTGTAGACTTCGCTGGAATGCGACTTCCCTGTACACCGCGTTTTGCCCTACATTCTCCTATTGGCAAGCAAAAGGACAAAACAATATAACAAAGCAATGTTTTTGAAATAAGTGTAGATACACGCCACAGTAGGCAAATGAGCAATAGTGTTGACGTTTTTTTGACACCTTTAAATTTGTTAGTATTTGTAATTAGCTATAACTGACGAGTTTCTTGTGATTTCATGCAATCAAGATGGAGATTTTGTTAATCATTGCAATAATTGAACCCAAAATAAATTTAGTTATTAACAAAATTATATAAATATCTTATTATTAAAATGAATTACCTCATAATCCTCATCTTCTTCTGTTTGTATTACAATACGCGGCGCGGTACGTCTATGGTTAACAGTCAACTGAGAAACAAAATATACATTTTTATTTATTAAAGACTCTCGATCAGGGGTACCACTACTCACAAGTATACTCAGTAGTATAAACAAGTATACTGATCCCGACAGACTAAAGTGATTTAGTCGCGTCGGGATCAGCTTTTAAGTTGCCGGTTTCAACTAGGTCCAACAATGTGATCGCTACTTATAATTATTTAACTATAGTAGCAGTCATCTCCATTCATGATTAACGTAAGGTCGGGTGATGTCATATGTCGTCATTGTCGATAAAAAGACTTACTTTTTTTGTTAAAAAAACATTTTGATACTGCACCACTAAATGTGCTTGTATCTTAGAAACAGGACGACCACAATATTTTTAATATAGTTTCATTAATTAAACTGACTAGCCTATATTCGCGCAGGGATAGTCAGAGAGCCACGAACGACGTACCGAATCATTACGACCGACTGCTGATTTGGTAGTTAGAATGCAGATGCATTTAAAATGCGATATAAAATAAAAACAAACCTGTATAGGTGGGCCAAATGATGTAAGCGAGCACGCCTTCACATCAATAACTTCAACTATCTTCTCTGTTGATTGATCAATCACCAGCACGCACTGCAAATAGTCACATTATGATTATATCGCATGACTTCTATACCAGCGGCCGTTTTGACAATTGCTGTTCTTTATAGTGACAATAAAGAACAGCAATTTGCTCCTTCAAACGAAATTATTAATTTATACGAAACTTCATGAGCGGGTCAAACATCAAAACGGCCATCATAGCGTGCTGCTAGTATAACTACACCAATCTAAGCAGCAGATCTTTCGTGTGACGTAGAGAATAACGCTGGTCAGCCAAGTATTCCATAGCCGTGATTACCACCTTAAATGAGGCAATCAACGCAGCGGATCTTTCGTGTGACGTAGAGAATAACGCTGGTCTGACCAAGTGTTCCATAGCCGTGATTACCACCTTAAATGAGGCAATCAACGCAGCGGATCTTTCGTGTGACGTAGAGAATAACGCTGGTCTGACCAAGTGTTCCATAGCCGTGATTACCACCTTAAATGAGGCAATCAACGCAGCGGATCTTTCGTGTGACGTAGAGAATAACGCTGGTCTGACCAAGTGTTCCATAGCCGTGATTACCACCTTAAATGAGGCAATCAACGCAGCGGATCTTTCGTGTGACGTAGAGAATAACGCTGGTCAGACCAAGTATTCCATAGCCGTGATTACCACCTTAAATGAGGCAATCAATGCAGCGGATCTTTCGTGTGACGTAGAGAATAACGCTGGTCTGACCAAGTGTTCCATAGCTGTGATTACCACCTTAAATGAGGCAATCAACGCAGCGGATCTTTCGTGTGACGTAGAGAATAACGCTGGTCAGACCAAGTATTCCATAGCCGTGATTACCACCTTAAATGAGGCAATCAATGCAGCGGATCTTTCGTGTGACGTAGAGAATAACGCTGGTCTGACCAAGTGTTCCATAGCCGTGATTACCACCTTAAATGAGGCAATCAACGCAGCGGATCTTTCGTGTGACGTAAAGAATATTAACATTGAGGGAATGATTGAAGAGAGAGACACTCAAGTGGACACTTAGTTTGAATATTTTAAAGATAGGCGTCAATGCTGAAATGTTTTGTATTTGTGTTCTGCTGTTGAATTGATCTATTAAATGTTAATATGTTGGATTTTGTCCTTTCGTTTAATTTCTATTAACACAAGTGGGTTATTGTTTGATTCCCATGTGAGTTTATTATAATAAAATAAAATATTATGCCACTAAGATACAATATATTTGTATGCACTCGTATATATTAAGAAATACGCAACAAACAGCTACGAACAAGTAGGTTTGCAAATATTAATATAAATATTAATAAATTCATAGTGATTTTATTGTTATGAAGTCTTGTATAAAATTTCGATGGCAACCGTTATGGCCTTCACAAAACTTAATAAGTTTAATATTAAACATAATTATTATTATAAAATAAAAAGATTATTATAAAATAATAGGTAATAAATATTGGGAGATGTATACCTTATGTGTGAGTATGATGAGCGTCTGGGCATCATTTAAATGTACTTCGAAGCCAGCTAAGGCAATAGTGTCTTCCAACCTGAATGTCCACCTTACAATGTCACGTGCCCAACGAGACGCAGTTGATGGAGCCGCATCAATAGTACGTGCCTGCAAACACCAATCAATATCTATTAAAACTATTCAACGAATAAAAAAAAAATAGGCAGGTGAAACGTTTATTTTAACCGTCGGCACGGGAGGTAAGTAAGCGAGGGGAGGTGATGGTGCTGAGAAAAGCCCTTGTTGATATCTGAATAAAGACTTCATTGTATTTGTTTACAAACGTTGCTAAAAGATAATATAAAAGAACAAATAAATGAAATTTTAAAAATGACAACCATTGAAATGAATTGAAACAATATTTGTGCGAACTTGGAAAATCACACCATCAAGGAAGTCGAGGTCAAATAACGCGACTCAATTATATCTTAAAACGCGTATTTTAAACAAATAAACAATTTTAATTGAAAGGGACATACATGTGGTAATGGATCCCAGCCACTCTGTCGCAGTATGCCTTGTCCAGCCAACGCGACGAGATCAGCTACAGCACTAAGAGGTTTAGTAACTGCACCAACTAAACCACGTCGCAATCCAGTTACCCTACTCTGATTCTCACCAACCGCAATGCCCACAAATGGATGATGAGCAATACCTCCCACAGCGCCTGTTGATCATAATAAATTGTTACCCTAAAGTCCAATAATATTAAAAGTCTAAATAAATCAATCAATCAATTTGTCACGCCTTTTTCCCACAGGGAGATCTTGACAAAACTCCCTCGCTTTCTTTACATCTTTGATGAGTGTAAGTCAAAATCTACTTACACTCATCCTTTGCATGTGCATTCCTTTGTCAATCCTTGTTAAAGTCTAAATAAAGTCAAGTAAAAAAATAATCACCCAATATGTTTATAGCGAAATTGCTGAAGCCAGTCACTAGGGCCTCAATAAGACTGTCTGGAGGTTGTCTTCTTACTGCCAGTGCACGTGCCGAATGTTCTTCATCGCCTGCCAGTATATCTAAATTTCTAGCCAGTGAGCTAGCCCAAGAACTAATAGACCAAACAAATGCCGCTGCCGTGGAAGAAGCGACGCCTCGTACGCCTCCAGAGGATCTGCTAATACGAGAAGCAATCGATCCGGGAGCTCCTAAAATTTCTAAGCCGCCAATAACCCAACCTACAAAGTGATCACAAATTATAAAACGATTCTTATTTAAATTAATACCAAAGTAATTTAAGAAATGAAATATTAGTGTCTATCACTCTCCTCTCTCTCTGTGTGTGTGTGTGAGAGAGGGTGGTTTTTTTTTTAGGGTTCCGTAGTAAAAAACGGAACCCTTATAGATTCGTCATGTCTGTCTGTACGTCCGTATGTCACAGCCACTTATTTCCAAACTATAAGAGCTATACTGTTAAAACTTGGTAAATAGATGTATTCTGTGAACCGCATTAAGATTTTTACACAAAAATTAAAAAAGACTATAAATTTTGGAGGTTCCCCATAATTAGAACTGACTCAATTTTTTTTCATCAAACCCATACGTGTGGGGTATCTATAGATAGGTCTTCAAAAATGATATATTATTTTATAATATATTTTTTTCTAAACTGAATAGCTTGCGCGAGAGACACTTCCAAAGTGGTAAAATGCGTCCCTTCCCTCCTCCTTGTAACTTCTAAAATAAGAGAATGATAAAACTAAAAAAATATATGATGTACATTAATTACCATGCAAACTTCCACCGAAAATTAGTTTGAACGAGATCTAAAAAGAAGTTTTTATTTATGCGTCATAAATCGAAAACCGCAATTTACCTTTCATTCAATCAGCTCAAATATAAAAATCGATCAACGAACTACAAGAACTTTTATATTATGTTACTTGCTGCTACGGAACTCTTCATGGGCGAGACCAACTCGCACTTAGCCGCTTTTTTATTAATAACATTGTTTTGTCTCATTGTATAATTTATTAGGAACTTAAATACTTTTATATATTACCTGCACTATGCACGGCCGCCGATAAGTAATGAACAGTGAGTGCATGTATGAGCCTATCAGTGGATGTCATCATATTAGTTAAACGGAACGAACTCAACTCCATATGACACTGATCCAGTGCTATATACATACGTGCCTGCAAATGAATGAACCACTATAAATACTAAATCATTTATTGGTATACGTACAACAGCAAGGTGTCCCGTTGTAGAAATTTTGGCTACTACACAATACCCTAAGAAATAATGTAATGATATGGCTAGATATAGAAAGCATAGAGCCTGTCGTAGCGGAGTTCTACATTGTATTACCCATTGGGGCAACGAAAACCTGATCTAGTTCAACGAAACAACTTAGGCGCGTTCTCGACAAAGAAAATAAACAGTACTCACCGCAGTATGTAAAGTGAGTATCAAATCGACAGATTGTACATTCAAGATTTTCAGACGCAATGGTACCCTCATGACTTCAGCCTCAATATGTAGTTCGCTTTCGGTTTTTTCCGGTATAAGTAACCGTAACAACTTGACCACACTCGCTATATATTTGTCTTCAATGAACAGAGTCAATGGAGTGATTTTTATGTGCAATTCAGACACTTCTAAAATAAACAATTTAAATTAATTATTATGTTCTGACTTTTATTACTGGGCTACAATTCTTATAATAATACTTTCTGTGATACAGGTTCCCGTATCACAGAAAAAAAATAAAAAAAAACAAAATTAATATTACATTTACTTATAGACAGTTTCCCAAACGATAAATATTATTTTTAATCAATTATCTCGCATTTTTCCCACAGGGATAGGCAGAGACAATGGAGCTTCACTAATAATAATAATTTTAAAAGATCCATATTCCATACTTCAAGACATCGGCATCAAACATCGACTCTAGTCGGATACTCAAGTTCTTTGGTCATGTATCAAGGAATCAATGATAAATATAATCTGATATAAAGAACAAACCTATGAACCGAACATACTTAATCAACTATTGGCCGTCCATTACATGAATGTACCAAGTCATTCATGGGTGGGGATAAACAGATTGACCATCATAGGCCTTCACCTTAGAACGCCATTCCGAATGACAAATAAGGCAACCGTGGTGTAGTAACAGTGCAATAGTTACACAAACCGAGAGCACGAGTTCGAGACCACCCACCGGTACCAATGTATCTTTGATATATGTACTTTGGTTGTCCTGTTTCTATGAAACAAGCACTAGTATAGAAATATAAAAAAAATAAACATCAACAAATAAGAAAAGAAACATCACCTAAGAGTCTTCTTTCAAATACATTCCATTGATCAAATATTGCGACAACTTTTATAGTCGTTTCAACATTACTGTTGTGGAATTCAATATCTCCTATAAAAATCCTCCAAATGGGATTCCAGTTCAATGTGACTCTTTGTTCCTCCGATGACATGGTGGTAGCTACGACAGCGAAATCATATTGCCCATGAACATGTTGATGGTTATCCACTTGCAGTTCTGAAGCTGTTACTTCGATTTTGGCAGTCTGTAACAATTAACAATTTATTTTATTTTTTAATTTTTTCAGTTAAAAGCATAATAAAAGTGATAAGCAGTGGTGCCTAGTCTGCCGATCCAGGGTAGCACCACCACTTACAAGTATACAGACCGCGAAGTGACGTAGTCGCGTTTCGGGTTCATCTCTGGCCAGCATAGTTACGGCGACTGAGGCGGTTTTATCAGTCGTCGTCAGTCTTGGACCTCTTCCGGCTTATGATCAGGCAAGTCGAGGTCAGATGTCGCGTCATAATAAAAATAAAATCTTGTAAGTTGCTGGTTCCCACTATGCCGGCATTGGATGAGACTACTACCTGAAGCTATAAGTGCTTGTATCATAAAACCTGGGTGGCTAGATCAAAGATACATTGGTACTGGTGGGTGTTTTTATATTTATTGTTTTTTATGACTCGATATATGAGAGCACCTCGCCTACTGTTAAGTTGGAGTGCGGTCCATGAATGTAGGTGACTGCTACTACACTTTAATAACTCTAAGTAGTCACGGTCATTCCACAACCACTACACCACGGTCGCCCTATTAAATAGTGAAGTTAAAATTCAATCATATCAATCAATCAACGATTGTCACGCTTTATCCCATAGGGATAGGCAGACAATGGAGCGCCACTTGCCACGATCCCGACACAACTCCCTCGCTTCCTTCACATTCACAATTTTCTTCACATAAGCTCTATGGTTATGGACACTAGGCAACCTAGCTTTCTTGAGGATGTTTCCAATTTGGTCGGCGAACACCCTCCTAGACCTGCCCCGTCTAACGTATCCATTCACATGAGATTTATAAATTCTTTTCGTCAATCTACTTATCCTTTTCATGTGTCCAAACCATCGAAGCATTTCTTTGTCAATTTTTGTTCATCCTCATTCAAACCATATCTATCGCACACTGTGCTATTCCTTATTCTATCTGCCATCGTCACTCCACATACACTCCTTATTTTCCTTATTTTTACAGCGTTAATTCTACTCCCATGCTTCTTCTGCCAAACCCAACATTCACTTCCATACTTTAATGTAAGAACAAGCACCGCCATCCGTGACTTTTGGGACTTTATTTGACTGTTCATAATACTATGGATGGCACCTACGTTACCCTTTTGTACTCTTCTCTCAATATCTTCATCACACTTTATTTAAAAATTTAAATTATGAAATGTATTTTATTATAATTTAAAATAGATATAAGGATCGGCAGATAACAAGAGTGATAGGCAGTGGTACCCAGTCTGCCGATCCGGGGTAGTACTACCACTTACAAGTATACAGACCGTGAAGTGATTTGGTCACGTTTCAGGATCAGCTTGTAAGTTGCCGGTTCCATCCAGGCCGGTATAGTGGATGTGATTGCTACTCAGTTATTGAATTGTTGTAGCAGTGGCATTCATTCATGGGCCACACTTCGGCTTAACATCAAGCTGGGTGCTGTCAGAAAAAAGAAGACTGCTGGACGACTGCAGTGGCAACAAGTCTTTGTTTTAATATCAAAGTTTATATACACTCGATAAACGAAAAGTAAGTAGGTAGCAATATTGTGCAGCTTTAATGCCAGCACTCTATTTATCTGCTAGAATTACTTGTGTATTTTTTTTCACTTACGTCCCTTTCCCTGGTCAAATTAATGGTGATATAATCCAAGTGAGTGACAATTAATGGCCTAGAATCTGGCTCATCTGCCAACTCAAATATGATACCATCAATGGTACCACGAATGGTTTCATTTTCATACCAATCTAAAATCTGAGATTCTGTAAAAGAAGAAAATGATTTTATAAATTTTATCAATCAATCAATTAAATTGTCACGCCTTTTTCCCACAAGGATAGGCAGAGACGATGGAGCGCCACTTGCTACGATCCTGCGACAACTCCCTCGCTTCCTTCACATTCTCAATTCTCTACATACAAGCTCTATGGTTATGGACACTAGGCAACCTAGCTTTCTTGAGGATGTCTCCAATTTGGTCGGCGAACAACCTCCTGGGCTTGCCTTGTATAATGTATCAATTCACATGAGATTTATAAATTCCTTTCGTCAATCTACTTTCACTCATTCTTTCCATGTGCCCAAACCATCGAAGCATTCCTTTGTCAATCCTTGTCACTACATCCTCATTCAAACCACATCTATCGCGCACTGTGCTATTCCTTATTCTATTATTATAAATTATAAACTTTTTATTGTGACTCAGCATCTGACCTTATAGTGCCTGCCTCATAGTAAGTAAGCAGGAAGACGTCCAAGAGTGCCGACGACTGTAAAAACCGAGTCATCACGGCTGCCCCAGTCAAGGTCACTATGCCGGCAAAAGATAGCACCCCGCCTTATGTTAAGCAAATAAAATAATTGTGAGTAGTAGTCGCTTCCGCTATGCTGGCTTACAAGTTTATCCCGAAACGCAAAACAAGGTGCCCATTTTAATGAGGACGTCTTAGTGGATGCTACTTCTAGTGAATACTTGCAGTAATGCAACTGTAGTAGCGGTCGCTTTATTCATCGAGTTTACTCCAACATCAGGCGGGGTGATGAGGAGAAGTTTTGCTCGTTAGGAGAAATTATTTTTATATATATCGCGCATTTATTATCGACGACAAAAGTTGTGTCAGGCATGATCGTGGAAAGTGCACCTTATCTGCGATGCCTGTAGGAATTAAGGTGTAATTATTTGATTGATGGACTTAATTGGACAAATAATGTGGTTGTAGAATCTATGCTCATAGATTCCTCTTGGGATATTCATCACATCACGTTTGCCTTGCGCCGTGGTCAGCGCCCGTCTATTCCTACAATCATTTGTTTCCGGAGACGACAGATGTCTGTTGTATGTATGCATGCACTACAGATCGGGATAAGCTTGTAAGCATAGTGGACGATCCTGCCACTTACAGTTATTGAATTGTAGTAGCAGTGAACTCCATTCATGGACCACACTGCAGCTTAACATCAGGCGGAGTGCTGTGATATGTCTAGTCACAATAAAAACAAAATAAAAATACCTGTGTTGGAGTCGTAGAGGAAACGTGGTTTATTATGGCTTTCACTAATATTGGCAATTTCACAAGCTCCTTCGTTGTCATTTAGTTTAGCAGCTGTAAAACAAAACAAGCATTAATTATTATTATTACTTACCATACTAGAAAATTCAAGTACTATAATTAACACATTAAAGTAAAGAACTTTCTAAGAGCAGTAGGCAGTGGTGCCTAGTCTGTCAATCCAGAGTAGAATCATCACTTACAAGTATCAGAAAAAGTTATTTAATATATTTTACATGAACTTAGATTAGGTTCTTGACTCAATAATGAAAACCCAACCAACCCAACCAGGTCTATCACTCTTTCACATGTACCAAATAAGAGAAGGAAAGATAAAAAAAAGGAATTATTAATTATAAGAAATTTCAACGAGTCTTCCTTGTTTAGCAATAAAATGATAGACGTATGTATTAGTTTTATTAAAACAGATATTTCCTAAATAATTTTAATTTAATATAAAATATGTTAACTAGTACTAACAAGCAGGAATATAAAATATTTCATTCTTTTCCATAATCATTCCTTCGAAATTAAGATCAATAGATTTTGTTTTAGTATAGCTGCTACATCTCTCTTTATCTATAATAAACGCGTTATAAATATAAATCAAATACAAAACATTACTATATTTAAAATAAAATAAGTACATGGCTATTTTGCATTCATTTAAGACGTCCTTTAATATAAGGCACAAAAACAAACATGGACAATATTGTATAAATCGATTCACGCCATATCTATATAATACCAATTATGCTTTATTGTTATATTTAATAACTATTGGAGTCAATTGTTATACAAGTATTGACTTACCTGGTACTGCTTCATTTTCTATTTCGTTTTCCATGTCCTGAAACAAAAATACAATACAATATTTACATAATAGGTGTAGAAAGACCATTACTTAAGAACTCTAAGCGTCTTGTTGGACCAGTGTACGCGAAGAACATATGCACGGTGGGTTCTGGCGCAAGGTTGTACCTTTAAACTTTGAAGACATCCACTGCTGTACATAGGCGATTCCGAACGACAAGATGCCAGTTGCTTCCGTGCTTTCGTGACTTTCACTATGTCGTCAGTGGAATACCTAACAACGCTGCGTCTTTCAGTTTGTGGTCTCTACTCAATAACCTTTCTTCCCCATCGGCTGTCGATTCTTCGTACAATTTTTATAATATACTTTCTAGCTAACAATGTACAAATATTTATTTTTAAAAAAATGTAAGCTATGTGTATATTTATCGATATCATTTTAACACAAATTAAACTTGCAAAATACTACTAGGTAGGGCAACAACCTACCTAAATAAAAAGAAAACCCAGTGGGCAGCGTAGAGTTTTTTTTAACATAAGACGTATATGTATTGAATAGAGCAAAAATCATATTTTAATTCATAAAAAAATTAATAGTACAGTACCATGAGTACGGCGTTACTCGGCGAGGAAAGACGCTTTCTAATATCGCTTGCAGAAATATCAGTCTGTAAGGAAATAAAAAGAAAACAAAAAACATAAATATAAACCAAGAAAAACAAATTAAATTTTTTTTAAAATAAAAATAGAAAATAACTTTGGCAACTATTAATCAACTAACCAATCAAATTGTTACGCCTTGTCAGAGACAATGGCTCGCTATTTAACACGATCCTGACACAACTCTCTTGCTTACCCCACATGCACAATAATTCTTCTCATACAAGCTCTAGTGTAGATGTCTCAGATTTTGCCGAAAAACACCATACTGTGTCTGCCTTGTTTAACGCATCCACCCACATCAGATTTATAAATTCCTTTCGTCATTCTACTTTTACTCATCCTTGTCACTACATCTTCTTTGACAACTAAACCATGTTATATTAAATAGTAATACAATGGCGTATATGGTTCCATTTATTATAAACGTTTATAAAAGAAAGCTTAATTCTCAATTTGTAATTTTCGTATACACAGATGTGACTGCTACTTGAAGTGCTAACTGTCGTAGCCTTTATTCTTGCACGGCACTCCAGCTCCATCAGGGGCTCGGCATACTGTCGAGCCACAATAAAATAAAAATGAATTTACCGCATCTGTATTCTGCAACACGATGAGCGTACTATGTGGATTGATATGACACTTAATTTTAAGACACTCTTCGCCATCCAACTGAAGCAGTTTTTCTCCCTCAGTAATTTCGACAGGTGACCGCCATGTAAAGTAATCATCTAAAAAATCAACATACACAATAAGTATGTATTTATATAACATTTATAAAAAAATATTATCAAGTATTTTAAACATTCCATATAGAATTTTTTTGGTTTCCTCACGTGGGCTTTATTAAAAGCTCTTGATGACTTATAATGAAGAAATAAGTCATAAGATGAATTTTAATTCATTATATAACATCCTACTATTATTGTAAATGTGAGTTTGTTTGTTTTTACGCAACAACTACTTAAACATCATCATGTAACTTTATACGAATATTTTTAGAGGCACTAGAAGTGACATTGGATACTTTTAATAATATATATATATATATATATATATATATATATATATATATATATATATATATATATATATATATATATTACTATAGTTTTAGCTATAAATACAATAACCTTGAAACCCCTGATCAGATCTTCATCAATTGTAGCTAAGAACCATCTCGATCACGTCAGCTTTCAAACAAAAAAAACCGCATCGTAATCGGTCCATTCGTTTAGGAGCTACGATGCCACAGACAGACACACAGATACACAGACAAGTCAAACTTATAACACCCCTCTTTTTGAGTCGGGGGTTTAAAAAGGAATATACAGTCGAATTGAGAACCTCCTCCGTTTTTATGACTGTGTTATGAACCTAATTTTAGTTTTCACAGCTAGTTTTTCATAAAAGTGAAGTTCATAAAGGCTATGAACAGAACATTGTAACTTTGACAGACAGATCTCAAATGCTTCTCGTAAGGCCTATGCTTTTAAAATTTATACAAAAGTCGACAGATTTCGGGCGTCTTGTATGTTATTTGAGCATTAGGAGTATGTCACAAAAGGAAATATTTCACTTACCTCTGACAAGCGCGAATGTTAGTATATCCTTATGTTCTTCACTACTATTACAATTAACAATAGGCGGATATATTGAGCAGTAATCTGGTGCTGAATAATACTTCCAGGTATTTGGCTCAATTTTAATATTCCAACTTATTCCCGGACATTCGTCGACGACCTACAATTAAAACATATTTTTTGTGTCAATTTAAATAATATTGCCAACGTTAAAACACGACGGTAATGTTGCAATGGGGCTAGGCAAGTTGCCAATTTGTAATAGCGAGCAAATCAGCAGCCCTTCCTCCTCATCTCCAAGACGCCTCCGCCCAAGAGTGACGACGACTAAAAAAACTGAGTTAGTTCACGGCTGCCTGTCACTTTGCCGCCCAAACATAACACATAAAGGCAAATTATTACTGTTGCAAAACTCAATGACAACTGCGGCGCGAATTCGTCTACAGCGCATATTATGTATAACATAATTAGCTTTTTAAACTCACGTTAACGATAGATGTGTTTTCTTCGGTTCTCCTTTGAACTTTTGCAACAACAATAGCTGTATTCGTTTTGTTTTGTATTGCGAATTGAGGGCACTTATCTTCGCTAACGGTGATGATAACACGGCCCTCGTGGTGGTGTTGCGTTACAACCACAGGTATCTAAAATAAATGATTAAAATTATTTAAAATAAGCATGAAAATAATTATACACTATTATAGTGCCACTTCAGCTTGAGAAGCAATGGGCTGGGCTGATACTGGGGGAATGGGCTCAAGCTGAAATGGCAATAGGCTGGCGACATCGCTCGAAGAATCGACAACCGATAGGGAAGAAAGGTTCTAGAGTGGAGTGCCATAAACCGAAAGACCCAGCATATGTAAGTCTCCCTCTGGGTGGAGTGACGACATAGTGAAAGTCACGGGTAACCGGTGGATGCAACTGGCATCTTGTCGTTCGGAATGGCGTTCTAAGGGCGTCCTATGTTCAGCAGTGGACGCTTTCTGGCTGATGTTGATGATGGATGGATAATATAATTTATTATCATTCTTCAGACCTCAGTCTTTTCTTCTAAAATAAATTAAATATAAAACATGGTAATAATACCGAAGAAATGCTTCGATTGTTCGGGCAAATTAAAAGGATAAGTAAAAGTAGATTGACAAAAGAAATTTGTAAATTAGATCCGAATACATAGGCCGGCGCGGCAGTCAGTCCTGTTTGGACCACGATACCTGCGCTTGAGAAACGAGGAGTCCGCCGTATTTGTTATTATAGTATACTTACATATGTGCCATCAACATTTAGAAGAGCGATAGCTCGCCGTTTATTGCAATCCTCAATTTTAATAGGGACAGATTCAATTTCTTCCGGATCAATATTATGCGGGAGAGCAAAGCATATGTATTTGTCCAATTCAGTAACATCGGCCCCGCGCCACCTTGAATGTAACTTAAAGCCTGCTAGTGGTACACCAGAGGAGGGTTCACTAAAACAAAATTATATGAAAATTTAGGAGTGGTGCCTAGTCCGCCGATCCGGGGTAGTATCGCCACTTACAGATCGTAAAGTGACTTATTTTTGTTTCGAGGGCAGCTTCTAAGTTGCTGGTTTCAACTGGGTCACAAGAGCGGACTGCTATCTGCAGATATTTAACTGTAGTAGCAGTCGCCTTCATTAATTTACTGCCCGCATTAATTAATGAACTGTCGCAGTCTGTCTTGCGTCGAGCCCTAATACAAATAAATATCAAAAGAATAAACATCCAGGGTTATTTTCAAATGCAATATGAATTGATCATGCAACATTAAAGATAATAGAGTGCAATAAAAAATTAACATTCAAATGAATTTTTATCTTGTTATATAAAATCAAGAATGTGGAACGTACAGACAAATACAGAGTACAGAGTGAACCCTACTACAGTCATCAATTAAGTTTCGTAATAGAGGGCTGAAAATACTTTTAATTTATTACATGATAACATCTCATTATTGCAAATGTATTTTATTATAAAAAGAGACGGAAGTTGAGGGATACATTATCTTTATTGACAATGTCAATAATGTTCATCAAGTCCAATCCAAGAAGCAAGAACGTCATCTGCGGTGATAGTAATTGTAACTGGTAATTGTAATGGTTATGAAATTTCGGATATAGGAATAATATAATATAGAATAATATTTTGGAACATCCGATACTTTTGGATACTTTCGGTTACGGATATTAGATTTTTATGTAATATTAGGAGTAAAAGCCTGTTTAGGCTCCGCCCCTATCCGAAACTTTTATAACGGATTCGCTTACGGTTAGGTTTTTATTTTGGATATCCCATAACCTCGCTTACGTTTACGGAGCTCCGTAACATTCCTTCTATAAATTGTAAAATATTATACAACATTTTTTTATATAAGTTTTGTAAGTTGATGGTAAGTTATTCAAAATGATAAGATCAGGTGTCTGATCTTATTTCTTGGGCTGCCATGCTATTCTAGCAGAAATTAATAGTTTTCTCTTGCACTGTGATAAGTAAAAATGCGAAACCTTTTTGATGATAAACATCTACAACAAATTAGTACTTACATTTTCCCATAATGCGGAACTATAATACTGAACATGTTCGGAACCAACACCGTAGGTCTATCCACTGTATCAGGAACAGCGATAGGGCACACCTATAATTAAATTGCAAACTATAAAATTTCTTTCATAGCATTTATTAGAATTAGATGCAATCTAATTCTAATAAATGCTACAAATAATTGTTAATAATAAAATAATCATCATCATCATCAGCCAAAAGGCGTCCACTACTGAATATGGGCATCCTCCTTGAAACGCCATTCCGAAAGACGAGATGCTTGTTGCATCCACTGATTATTCGTGACTTTCACTATGTCGTCAGTCCACCTAGTGGAAGGTCTACCCACGCTGAGTTTGCCGGTTCGTGGTCTCCACTCTAAAACCTTTCTTCCCCATAGGTTGTCGGTTTTTCAAGCGATGGCAATTATTTGAGAAGAGTCCCCGGATCTGGGCCGTTCCTACTTATTCGTGACTTATTGCGGATCTACACTACACTAGCATGTAAACGTGACTGCTACTTTCAGTTATTTAACTGTAATAGCAATCACCTCCATTCATGGACCGCACTCCAGCGTAAAATAAGACGGAGTGCTGTCATTGCCAAGCTCCAATATAAAAAAAATGCTTTTGTGCAGTATTTGAATGAAACACACAAAACACTAACTTATTTCCTTTCTCATTCTGACGTCTGATGAGTTTGCATGAATCGGTTGCCATAACATTTAACTAAATTATCTCAATATGTGTTTTTTTATTTTTTTTATTAATAGGGGAGGCCTATGTTCAACAGTGGACGTCTTCTGGCTGATGATTATGATGATGAAATTATTTTATTATATATATCATACAACTTACCAGAATTGGTATATTCAGCTGATTAATAACAACATAGGTAGATGCAATACTCAACACATGTATCGATTGTTTTATTTCGTAGTATAATGTCATTAAAACAACCTAGAATATTAATTATTAATTTAACAGAGGATATAGGGAGACAATAAATAAATGACAATTTGATTAATTGATTACAATCATTGTACCACCACTTTTAATTGTACAGACGGTAAAGTGACAGCTGCGATTCGGGGGGGGGGGGGGGGGTGCAACTTCAAATGTCGCTGTTAGTGCTAAAAAAATAACTTTATTCATTAGGACAATGAGTTTCAATGTGACCTACAGTCACCAGTCACATTACAGTTCCGAAACGTGACTGCCACTTAATGAACTGTATGCTATTCCCTCACATCAACAATTCTTTTCTATGGTTTTTGGGCACCAGGCCACCTTGAGGATGTCTCAGATTTGTCTAGTCATTATGTTTTATAGAACAGATTAGATGCCGACAGAAAAAAAGCGCTGTTATCCAAGTTGTGCCGTAACTTGTATTGTTCCCTACTTACTTTTTGTTTTTTGAATGTGTATAAATTTTAGAATTTTATCAATTATGAGCTCGACAGAATAGATACTACCAGTCATCCAGCACTTTTCTTCTACTTATACTACGCAGCTTAAAAGTCAGCGTTTTTTTATCTATCGGGATCTATACTACATGAAAAGACAATGTCAGAATGCTACTCAACAGGTCTGCCTTGTTTAACCCATTCATCCACATCATATTTATAAATATCAATCAATCAATCAAATTGTCACGCCTTTTTCCCACAGGGATAGGCAGAGACAATGGAGCGCCACTTACCACGATCCTTACACAACTCCCTTTTTTTATTGTGCCCGACATATGACAGCACTCCGCTTGATGTTAAACCGAAGTGTGGTCCATGAATGAATGTCACTGCTACTACAATTCAATAACTGTGAGTAGCAATCACATCCACTATGCCGGCCTAGATGGAACCGGCAACTTACAAGCTGATCCCGAAACGTGACCAAATCACTTCACGGTCTGTATACTTGTAAATGGTGGTACTACCCCGGATCGGCAGACTGGGTACCACTGCCTACCACTCTTTGATAACCAGACCCGAAGCAAATATCCATCTCTTTTTTTTATTAACAAATATTTGCAATATTTAATGTTATTAAATATTACAAATAAAACTAACCCTTGCTTCCTTCACATCCATAATTCTCTTCATACAGGCTCTGTAGTTATGGGCACTAGGCAACATAGTAAATAAAAGTAAATATATTTAAAAAACACTTACGTTATTACGGCAGTTCATTGCAATTTGGGTGGGATGATCAATTACAAACTTCATGGGTGGTGGAGTCTCATATAAACCCAGAATTTCATTGGAAACCTCCAATGGACCGCACACGTAGATCTCATTTTCGTACTCCCAAGTCAAGTAGAATGGATTCTGTCAAATATTATAGCGTATTCAATATAGTTTTAATTTATTTACATCTTTATACGTGCTTGTATTTTAGAAACTGAACAACCCCAGTACATATGCTATAATAAATACATTGGTACCGACAAGTGGTTATAAACCGGGGCTCTTAGTTTGCCTGACCATTGCACTACCACTAAACCACGGTCACTATTTTATTTACCGTTAACTATGTATCATTCAACAGTACAAATACAGTGTTATTCAAGGTCTTTATACTGATGATAAAAATACGATAGTCAATAAAGTATTTAATTGAAAAGCATTTATTTCTTTTTTGTATAATAAATATTTCTTTTTTTTACATTTCTATATTAAGCTACCAAAGTGCTTGTATCATAGAAACAGGATGACCAAAGTACATACATCACATATACATAGTACATATATCCGTACAGATACGGAGGTACCGGCAAGTGGATTTGAACCCGTGCTCTCGATTCGCGTGACCATTGCACTACCACTACACCAGGGTAAAATGTGTTATTATTCCATTTATAGGTATATATGTTTACTTGTGACCTGACACAAAGATTGCTTATAATAAAACAAATTGTCACGCCTCTTTCACGCTTGTCACGCCTCCATAGGCAGAAACAATGGAGCGCCACTTGCCACGATCCGGACACAACTCCTTCGCTTCCTTCACATCTAAAATTCTCTTTATACAAGCTCTAAGGTAGTAATATAATATCATTTACCATGAGTATATTGGACCCAGGACAAATAACAGTTGCTGGGACCAGTTCGCAAATTGGTGTAGCATCATGAGCACGAAGTACAAATATAAGGTATGACGCGTTAGTAAATATAACCGAAGGACGGAGTTCCACTTCTAAGGAACAAGCACCATTAATATTGACCGGATTGTAGACCACCTAAAATGACAACATAAATTAATAAATAATAATAAAATCGGACTACATAGGCCCAAAAAAGGTTCAAAATTAAAAAGTCTGCGCAATGACTTTTCTGTAATTTAATTCACCTGTGATATATATTATATTTCTATACTATGACATCGCCATAGTAATATTAATAAATGTGTGATTGTTAATATTATAGCAAAAAGTAGGCTTTTACTTTAGGAATTAGTACATATAATATTTGCTTCGACCGGGAAACGAACCCGGTACTTTACGCGTAACGACAGGTGACGAAAGGCATAGCCGAACGGTTAGCAATTGATTTGTTGCGCGTAAAGTCCCGGGTTCGATTTCCAATCGGAGCAAATATTTGTTACATAGCTTTTCTTTGTAATATTGCAAATATTTGTTAATAAAAAAAGCGGATATTTGTTTTGAGTATACAGACCGTAAAGTGATTTAGTCGCGTTTCTGGATCAGCTAAGTTGCCGATTCCAACTAGGCCGGCATAGTGGATGTGATTGCTACTTACAGTTATTGAATTGTAGTAGCTGTAGCATCCATTCACGGACCACACTCCAACTTAACATCAAGCGAGGTGCTGTTATTTTATGACAAGTCACAATAAAAAAACGAACTGGTGTGACCAATGAGACACGAAACAATAAAGTTTAGTTTATACATTGTGTTTGTGTACATGTTATTATGATGGAAAGCTTCGTGCATAAGGAAATAAATGTAAAATCAAAAATAGATATACTTACTGAAATATCGACATCTGGTTGATTATAAGAGTACAACCAATCTTGAGAAATGTAATTTCTAGTGACAGAGTATGGCCACTCATTTCTATAGTTGCGACGTGTCTCTAACCTGTAATAAAATTTAATTACTATAGTGCTGTCCCTTTCTCCAACTTAATACGTAATTTAAAGCAGCTAGACGTCATTTCTTACCCAGTCTATCGATTCAGTCTATACGCGTTTTGGGATCAATCAATTAAATAGTCACGCCTTTTCCCACGAGGATAGGCAGAGACAATGGAGCATCTCTTGCCATGATCCTGAGACAACTCCTTTGCTTCCCTTACACCCACAATTCTCTTCATATAAGCTCTACGGTTATTATGGGCACTAGGCAACCCGGCTTTCTTGAGGATGTCTTCGATTTGATTGGAAAACACCCTCCTGGGCCTGCCTTGTTTAACGCATCCATCCACATCAGATTTATAAACTGCTTTCGTTAATCTACTTTCACTCATCCTTTCCATGAGCCCAAACCATCGCAGCATCCCTTTGTCAATCCTTATTACTATATCTTCTTTCAAACCATAACATATCTACCACGCACTGTGCTATTTCTTATTCTATCTGCTATCGCCATTGCACATACACTCCTTAACGACCGCATTTCTACAGCGTTAATTCTATTCTCATGCTTCGTCTGCCACACCCAACATTCACTTCCATGCATCAATGTAGGAACTGGTACCGCATTATGAACAGCCATCATTGACTTTATGAGCACGACATAATAGATACGTGGACTTGTTCCTACCACAGTCATCCAGTACCCTTCTTTATCTGTCAGCGCTCTTTTTACCTGCCAGGATCTATACTACATAAAGGCAATGTCACAATGCTACTTACCAGTTGTTTATCTGCTCTAGAACTTCACTAACATATCGCACTGGTGTTCGATCCGAGAACATAGGACTGTCAGTCACTCTATAATTCAAGGTAACACCATCGCGTGTCACAGGTAAATTTAAGTCACTAAAACAAACATAACAATATTTAGGCAATGATATATACTAGTATATTTGCATTGTATCATATCATGCTTGTATCATAGAAACAGGACGACCAAAGTACATATATCAAAGATACATTGGTGCCGGTATGCGTACCATTTTATAACCACTAGACAACAAGTATACGGACCGTGAAGTGACATGGTCGCGTTTCGGGATAAACTTGTAAGTTGCCGGTTTCAGATAGCTTGGCACAGTGTATATGACTACTACTTACAGTTATTGAACTGCAGTGGCAGTCACCTTCATTCATAGACCGCTCCCTAGCTCAACATCAAGCAGGGTGCTGGTATATGTCGAGCCACATTATAGTTTAATTCGTTGATTTTAATTTATAATATACTAATATTATAAAGAAGAATGATTTGTAAGTTTGTTTGTTATGAATAGGCTGAGAAACTGGGTTGATTTTAAAAATTCTTTCGCCATTAGAAAGCTTTATCTTCGTGAGTAATAGGATATTTGGATTTTCAAAAAGTTTAGGGTTCCGTACATAATCTCGAATAATGTAACCCAAGGTGTAAAAAAATTACTCATAAAAAACCTTACATCGCGTACACTGCGAAAACTATTGGCGATATTTAAAATAGTGTTCTATATATTAATAGTACTCACAAAAAAGTATGCCATGGTATATGCCGAAAATGGTTTGATAATTAAAGCTGATTATGTATATACATAAGAGAAAAACTAACGATATATTTTGACCCGGGCAACGCCGGGTTACGCAGCTAGTAAATTATAGAAGGAAAAATACTTACACATATTTGAATTTGAGAATGTGGTTTGTATTATTTGTGCCTGTGGTCAATACATGTGTTGAAGCACCACGGCTATCAGCTATCTGTGAGCAGTCAACATACTCCTCAATACCTTCATCATCTAAAGTTGCCAAATTTATCTGTGGAGAGAAAAGAATACATGTTAGCGAGTTAAATAATGAAATTATATGGCTTCGTTAACCAAAATCAGATCTCGATGCTATCTCTAGATTAGCTTTTTTTTATTGTGACTCGGCATATGACAGCACCCCGCCTGATGTTAAGCCGGAGTGTAGTCCATGAATGGATGTCATTGCTACTACAATTCAATAACTGTGAGTAGCAATCACATCCATATGCCGGCCTAGATGGAACCGGCAACTTACAAGCTGATGCCGAAACGTGACCAAATCACTTCACGGTCTGTATACTTGTAGGTATAACTGGTCGTACTACCCCGGGTCGGCAGACTGGGTGCCACTGCCTACTACTTTTTGATAACCAGACTTAAGTGCTTAAAATTTTGGTTTATACATAGATTTTATGGATACATTAAACAAGGCAGTCCCAGGAGGGTGTTAGCCGATCAAATCGGACACATCCTCAAGAAGGTAAGTTGCCTAGTGCCCATAACCATAGAGCTTGTATAAAGAGAATTGTGAATGTGAAGGAAACTAGGGAGTTGTGTCAGGATCGTGGCAAGTGGCGCTTCATTGTCTCTGCCTATCCCTGTGGGAAAAACGCGTGACAGTTTGCTTGATTGATTGATTTTATAATTAATAATTTTTATACTTACTCTAAAATCAATTGTGAGGTATGATACCAGGGAATACATTGGCCATATCGTTGCTAATAATCTTCCGTCAGCAGTCGCTTGAATAACACTGCACCACAACGAAACATATTCTATTAAATCATCACCGCGCGGAACTAAAATTAAATTACATTATTAATATTATTAGCCACAAAGGGCGTGCTGCATTGGTTAGCACGCCTAAAGTCCCAGGTTACATTCCCGGTCGGAGCAAAGAATTGGTTTATAGTTTTTATTTGTAATATTTATTGATAGGATTGAATACAAATATTTGTTAATAAACGGGTCTCCGGGTCTAATTGTCACAGTGCTTTTACGTTGCCAGTTTCAACATGTCACCTGCAAAACAAAATTATAAATTATTTGGTAAAACACTTACCTTTTACTAACCAAGGTACATTTCCTACTTGGGGTTCTTTGAGTGGTATATCCCCCGACCATTGATCATATTCATCAACCAAGAATTTGACTCTATAAGAAAACAAAAGTTAAATTTACTTTTATGCAAAATAGTTTGAATTTTTTTAAATTAAAGTTTCATTTTCCTATTTCTTACTAAGCTACTAAAGTGCTGGGTATCGGCAAGTGGTTTTGAACTCGTGCACTCTGTTTGCGTAACCATTGCATTACCACTACACCACGATCGCCTTAAATAGGGAGATATTTTAAGTAAAATTTTTATTGTTGCTTGAAATCAAATCATCACGCGTCATTCCACAAGGCTAAGAAGAGGGCCATTAGTTACAATACTGACCTAACCCTCTTGAATTTTGTTTTTTAGTGTATTAAACTATTAAAAAAAGGCGATTGTCAAGATCGTGGCAATTGGCACTCCATTGTCTCTGCCCATCCCTGTGGCGTGACGATTTGATTGATGATATAAAAAATGAGACAGTCCGAAATTATAGAATGTAGCCTTTCATTGTCTGCCTTTCCTTGTGGGGTGACGCGACAAGTTAATTTAAAAGCAAAAAAAAATATACCATTTGGATTTATATTCTATTTTTATAAATTTGTTATATATCATATTTATGTATACAACGGATTTCAGTTGATAATGTCGAAATATTATTATAGACACGGAAGGAGGGGGGAGGGGTGTATAAAACAATTTGTAGCAACTTACTTGAAAGCGTATGTTGATTCCGACCCACATAAAACAGTCATGTTAGTATTCTGAGGTTCAAAATCACCTGATAAGGTAACGCACCAAACGTTTGTTGTTGGGCACATATAACGAATCTGAAGAAAAAAAATATTATTGTCACACAGGTCTGTCGACCGAATCGGTGCGTCGTTTCTTTGTAGAACAACCGACAAGTCAAATACTTTACCAGCCCATGTGTTCTATAACCTTGGATGCTTCAAGCGATGCGTGAAACGCACGTTTGTGACTGGGGCAGCCGCAATCTGTCTTAGTTTTTTCAGTCGTCGATACTCTTGAACCTCCTCTTGCTTACTTTCAGGTCGAGGTCAGAAGAGTGATAGGCGTTTCAGGATTAGCTTGGAGGTTGCCGGTTCCAAATAGGCCGACATAGTGGATGTGTGACTGCTACTCACAGTTATTAAATTGTGGTAGCAGTGACATCCATTCATGGACGACGCTCCAGCCTAACAACAAGCGGGGTGCTGTCATATGTCGAGTCACAATAAAAAATAAAAATAAATAATAAGGATCGACACTATCAATACATTGTCGATTATTTTACAAAGAACCGACGCACCGAAACAAAAGCTTCGACTGCCGATTCGGTCGACATAATGAGGAACCTTCCTTTAACCTGTCTTTTCACGGGTGTAAAAAGACGAGCTAGGAACAAGGTTAAAAAACTCCTCGGAACATTCTCCCTGGTATAGGCGATAAGGATGCAAAAAGCCGTCATGTCTCTGCAAAGTTGCAGGGGTTCCAGAGTTAGCGTGACCTCTGTTACTTCAAAAACTCGAACAGCTCGGCGCTGCAATAAATCGACAAGATACTTGCAAGAGACGTCCTAAAAGAGCGAACAGTACTCCGCGCAAGAGCAAATTTGAGCCGAAGTCTCTACCTATTTCTATGGGAATGAAGGCTCATATGAAATCAATGATATAATTAGGTAGAATAAAAACGCATTATTACCTTATACATGAGAGGATATTGTAACATGTTAATGAGGTGCAGGCGACCACTCAAAGTGACGCATCTCCCTCCACTCATCTCCTCAACTTTTACATACAAACGCACATTCTCTCCATAAGGCTTGGCCTGTATTATGAACGAATATTCTCCAACCGTCATATCAACAGCTGTAAAAAATATATACAACTCGTAAAAATACTAAATTAATAATAATGATTCAACTCAAGGCAACCGTGTTGTATTGGCAATGGCCACACTAACCGAGAGCACGGGTTTAAAAACCACTCACTGGTGCCAATGTATCTTAGATTGGTCGTCCTGTTTCTATGATACAAGCTTAGTATAGAAATGCAAAATAAACTATTATACATTTTAATCAGCTTCGTATGAAAATGACAAAGGTTTGAGCTCACAATCTATGCAAGAAATAAAGTCCAATTTATAAATAATTGCGAATTAAAGATAAATTACCTTGGGAATATTGCACGTTCGATGGGCCTGCGATTCCAAAATGTAATTTCTTTTCTTTATCAGGGTGTTGCCATCTGGAAGTTAAATTATCAGTTAGAATTCGTTACAAAATGTAGCCAATTTGACGAAACTTGACCTAAACTTGACCTTAACATGTCAAAACGACTATTAGTAGACCACAAAAAATAGTTTGTGGTTAGAGATCGTAGAGCCAAGTAATAGGCTTCATACAATCAAATTGCCACGCCTTTTTCCCACGGGAATAGGCAGAGACAAAGAAACGCCACTTGCCACGATCCTGACAAAACTCCCTTGCTTCCCTCACATCCACAATTTTCTTCATACAAGCTCTATGGTTATGGACACTAGGCCACCCAGCTCTCTTAAGGATAGGATGTCTCCAATTCGGTCGAAAAACACCCTTCTGGGCATGCCTTGTTTAACACATCCATCCACACATTCTATCCGCTATCGTCACTCCACATACTATTTATGCACATAGTTATTTCTCTTATGCTTCTAATGTAGTGATCATAGTCTTGTAATCATAATACACACCTATAAGCTAATTTGGCACCAGGGCTTAAAGGTAGAACTTCATCCGTCGACGCTTGCCCGAATCTGAGAGCCGACGTAGTATTGTTGTGAATCCATAAGTTGATTCTTCCATTTAACAGTTTTGCTGCTTCAGCAAAATTAACCTTACTCCCTGGGCGTGTACATTCAAAATGGGATGACCGGCACACCTGTATAAAGAATAAAAGTTGCTGTCGAATCATCTTATACAATATTAACTTTGGTGAAATATGAAACAAAAGAAAAACAATGTATAATGCTATTAAAATAAGAATAGGACTGGCTGTCTTCACTTCTTGTTGAGTTGCAGAGTTGGACGCCACAAAATGGCGCCGATTCCGTTCTTTTCTTATTTTAATCGCATTATATCAAGATTAATTATTTTTTCAATACGAGTAGTATATGTAAATATCAATTAATCAATCAAATTGTCACGCCTTTTCCCCACAGGCAGAGACAATAGAGCGCCGCTTGCTATGATTCTTACACAACTCCATCGCTTCCCTCACATTCACAATTCTCTTTATACAAGCTCTACGGTTATAGGCACTAGGCAACATAGCTTTCTTGAAGATGTCTCCGATGTCGGAAAACGTACTCCTAGTCTGCCTTGTTTAACGCATCTATGCACATCAGATTTATAAATTCCTTTCGTCTATCTACTTTCACTCATTCTTTCAATGTGCCTAAACAAACCATCAAAGCATGTAAATATTACTCACTACATTTATTTAACGACAAATTTTAAATATCGATTAGAAAAATCATTAAACAATACTTGGTCATTACAATATTACTCACCGCAATAACATCATTACTCCAATCATCAATTAAAGATTTTAATGTTTGAACTCTAGGTACATTTAATTTGAGATGCATTTGTTTTGTGCGGAATTTGATTCTTGGAACTTCAGCCGGGCATAATGAGCCGATAATATGAATTTTCGAGGGTAAAAACATTTCATTCATCGTACCATCAGCGCTGTTCAATATAGAACTCCTAAAATTTAATAATTATATAATTATATTATAAAAAAATAATATTATTTAATAATAAAATAATAAATAAAAGTTATTATTATTTATTATGTAAAGTTTCCAACTAATATTAATGCAACCGTAGTTGTGCAATGGTCACGCAAACCGAGAGCACAGGTTCGAAACCACTTGCCCGTCTTTAATATTGGTTGTACTGTTTCTTACTTCTGTGTTCAGCACTTTAGTAGTTTAGTAAAGAAATGTAAACTGAAGAAATATGTTTCGTTTAAATATAATTAGCACTTTATCTTACTTTGTCTATTGATACTTTCGTTTCTAATTAGATGCTTTATTTCACGCCTAAATTCCTAGACATTCAACATAATAATAATATGCACACTTACGTAAATTTTGTATCAACATAGAAGAATTTTCCGCATTCAGATGAATTCTGTAAGTATGCCAGTGTGTTTTGCAACCTCACAGTCAAAACACAATGGCTTCTCACTAGTGGTTTGCTAATATAAAAGCCTTCCATGCATTTTCTTAGCCTAAAAAATAGTTACATTAAAAGTTTATTTTATTTTGTCTCGACATCTGACCTGAAAAATCTGTCCAGCACGTTGGATGTCCAAGAGCGCCGACAACCGAAAACACTGAATAAGTACACGGCTGCCGAAGTCGCAGACACTATGCCGGACCAAGTTAAATTATTTTACATTAAATCCTCATCATACTTTTCTCAAGTTGAGAGTATTACAATGACAGAATAATAAATAATCAAATCAAATTGTCACACCTTTTTTTCACAGGGATAGGCAGAGACAATTGACAATGGACGATCCCGACACAACTCTCTCTCTTTTCTCACATCCACAAACCTCTTAATACAAGCTCTATGTCTATGGGCACTAGGCAACCCAGCTTTCTTGAGGAAGTCGCCGACCCCCTGGGTCTGCCTCGTATAATAAATAAAAACTTAGAATTACTTACTTGGATAAATCACGTATGGCATTGTATATGTGCAACTTAAATGAACGATTCCTAATTGCGATACTGGTTTCGGGCAGTGTTTGTGGGCTAAAGTACGAATCAATCACAACTGTCATTAAAATTTGCTCTAATTGCAAGTCAACCAAGCAAGGTTGGACTTCCTCAGGGGGTTGCGTGGCATCCTGCAAATAAAGCTTCACGTTAATAATTTTAAATGCTACGATTTAGAGATGATGAAGCGCTCACAAAACAAAACTCTTTTGATACAAAATGTTCGATATGTACATTTTTCTTTGTAAATGACTGGCAACATTTGACCTCCTGATTTCGGCGCTAATTTTTTTTTTGTGTCGATACATATACGTGATTACAAGAAGGTTAAATACATTCGTCTATAAAATTGTCAGCAAAAGAAGATATATTTTTTTCTTAAATTTATATTTTTAAAAATAGTATGATTTAAAAATGTTGCCAATGGAAAATGTTCATTTTGATAAAAAAATCTACCATTTATAGTCGTAGCTCTTTTGAGAATGTTTTTTTTTATAATAACATGTATTTAGAGAACATGATTTTGAGTCATCCCAGTTTCCTAATTAATAAGATTTATCAACAACTATTGTTCAGGACTCTACCATGAATGCCAATAATAATCGTCAGGTTTTATCCGAAGTTTTGTTATGACAATAGAATTTTATCCGGTACATACCAGACGGGACACTGGATCCAAATGAAATCGGGTCTCATCAAATACAAATAACGGTCTGTCATTGTCGATGGGTTCATCCAGATTAAAACGAATTCTCCATAAATTTGAACACATCGCATCTATAAAAAAAATTACAACATTTTATATATTTTAATTGTAACTAGACCCTAGACTACAGTAAAATAACGATAAGTAGTAATCATATACCGGCCTAGTTGAAACCGGCAACTTACAAGCTGATCCTGACATTGATCCTGTTATAAGCTGACATTTATATTCCTGCACATTTTTATTATACTTGCAATGTACATATATAGTTTAGGCTAAAAGGTGCATTGAAAAAAAGGCACAATTTAAAAAAGGACAGAAGAGAAGCAACTTCGATTATCCTCTCGAACTTCATTTAAGGATAAATGTATAGTTGTCTCATTTAGGGGCCAGGGGTATATAAGAAAACATTCAACTTGAAGCTAACTATTCCTATAACTATTTTTCTACCTTATATTTTTTCTTTGTTTATAATTTTATCATTAAAGAAAGTAATTTAACTTACCAGGCGAAGTTACAAATAGGTCAGTTGATTGGGGCTGTATAGACGATAATTTAAAATTAGTCAATAATTCCCAAGACTGTAAAACATGCGAATATCCTTCCAACATGCAATCCAAATCGTCAGTCTGCAACATAACACAAAATGGTAATACAATGTAAATCATATATAGTACTAATAGAATTTCTAAACAATCGCCGTGTGTCTGATCTCTATTTTGATTGTGTTAGCTTTGTTTTCTCAGGGGACTATTTCGCCAGGACTATGTTCATAAAGGGTCATGTCTATCAGTAGATAACTGACTCACACAATGATGTAGAATAGTAAAAAACATTTTTTGAGTACAAATTAGATACAGACTTGATATTTGTCTTGCTTATCTAACTATAAATGACGCGCCCCTCCATTTTATTAGTTTATTTAAATGTGTGAATGCAAATATTGCTAACTACACTATTATACTTTTGTATCCAACTATAATGACCAATTACATTTTCGATGTGTTGCATTCTTATTTTATGATTTCTCGTGTGCTCAAATGCGGTGGAGGGGCGCGTCATTTCGGCTTAGACAGACTATACTATTAATGTAGCGTTAATTGGGGCGAATAAAAATGAAATGTGAATAATGCGAACCTGATCTGGCAATGGCACTGTGGCAATTCTGGTTATAGCTCTTGGATGTGGATAACACCAAGTCAATGTTTCATCATTAACAAATATTTGATACGCCCCTGGTATATCCTTATTGCCAAGGAATACTTTAAATGCCCCAGTTCTAGAAATATAAATATACATTTTATTATTTATTGAAAATTCAATAGTAAGCATTTTAAACTTTGGATATTTTTTAACTATAGATAAAATAAAAATCTATATTATAGTGGTGTACAGTCTGCCGATCCAGGGCAGTACTTACAAGTATACATACCACTACTTGCAAGTATACAAACCGTGAAGTGGCTTAGTCGCGTTTCGGAATAAGATTGTATGTTGCCGGTTCCATAATGGATTTGACTGCAACTTGCAGTTATTTAAATGTGGTAGCAGTCACCTCCACTCTACACTCCAGCCTAACATCAGGCGGGTGTGATAAACACAACTAAAGATCTACTTATTTCTTCAGTTTGAATTCATATTTTGATAAAAAATAAGAGTTGTAACGGCTCGAATCTGTATTATGTATGTGCATATCGGAACGCAATTCCCGTCTGGCGACTGACTATCAATTGTTAAGACGTAATAATCGTACGAGCTGGTACAATATACAAGCTGATAAAATTATAACAATTATACCCAATAAAAGTTTTATTTCAAAATACCTTAGATCATCCTTATAAAAATGGTATCTGGGGTCTGTTGCACCTGGATATTGCGGCACAGAAGGTATTTCTTTTGGTATCTCTGAGCGACGTGTTTCCTGCAATATATATTATATATTTTTAAGACATTTTATAATTTTTTACCCTAATTATCGGGTCAATCAATCCGACATATTGTCACGCCTTTTTTCACAGGGATGGGCAGACACAACGGAGAGCCGCTTGCTACAATCCTGACAAAACGCTCTCACATCCACAATTCTTAAGGATGTATCCCATTTGGTGGAAAAATACCCTTCTGGGTTAGGCCTTGTTTAACGCATCCATCCACGTCAGATTTGCAAATTCCATTCGTCAATTTACTTTCACTGGTCCTTTACATGAGCCCAAACTATCGAAGTATCCCTTTGTCAATTAATTATCGAGTAAAAATCATAAATGTAATTTTTTAGTTAACCGATTAAAATACAGTTTATGACCTTTGTGAAAGAATACATGCTATAATTGTTTACACGTCCAGATATTTAACATTCTTATGTAACTATTGCAGTAATTACAACTGTGTGTGGCAAATGTGATATGAAAGAATATGTGATGGACAAGGATTGATGTGATTGATTCATGTTAGTATGGACACATTAATAAGCTACGTATCCGCTATGTGCTATGTATGTCAAACCGCGATGTGCCCAAAGCTCCTTACGTGCTACATAGCTAAAGGATGAATGAACAATTATAGTTATTGTTTGGGGATATTCCTAAAAACAGGGGTTATATCACTTGATAGCGGATAGAATAAAGAATAGCACAGTGTGCTATAGATGTGGTTTGAAAAAAGATGTAGTGACAAGGATTGATAAAGGAATGCTTCGATGGTTTGGGCACATGGAAAGGATGAGTGAAAGTAGATTAACGAAAGCAATTTATAAATCTGATGTGGATGGATGCGTTAAGCAAGGCAGACCCAGGAGGGTGTTTTCCGATCAAATCGGAGACATCCTCAAGAAAGCTAGGTTGCCCATAACCTTAGAGCTTGTATAAACAGAATTGTGGATGTGAAGGAAGCGAGGGAGTTGTGTCAGGATCGTGGCAAGTGGTGCTCCATTGTCTCTGCCAATCTCCGTGGGAAAAGGGCGTGTCAGTTTGATTGATTGATTGACATCACTTGTAACCATAGAGCTTAAATGAAGAAAAAATTGTGAATTGTGGAAAATTTATTCCAATATTCTATAGCTTATTGAATAATGAAACAAGAGATGCAAGAGGGGAAACTACTACCGAAAAATATATTTTATTTTGCGGGTATTTTTACTATCTTATTTTTATTTGAATTCAAAATACTTACAATAAAATTTGCATATTCCTTAAACTGATTTATAATTTTATTAATAATTTTCAGATCGTTTGGACGCGAATCAATGGTAACCATATCTAAATCCAACAGCAATTTCATAGTTGGCTGATTTGGCCTTTTGACTTCTTCAATTCGCCGCCAACTTTCCCACAGATATTCTAGGTCGATGCTAAAAAAAATAGTGTTAATATGTATATATATATATATATATTGATCGATAAATAGCATATAAACTACACATGTATATATTTTATTACAAGTATACAGACGCTGAAGTGATTTAGTCGCGTTTCAACTAGGCTGGCATAGTGAATGTGACTACGACTGAAAATTATCGAACTATAGGAGTCCTCTTAATAGTAAATAATAATAAGAATAATTTATAAAATAACGAAAGCTTATTATATATATTCAAAGGATAACATATTTTCCTCTGTTGTAATAAAGAATAAAATTGTGTGTACAGGAGCATATATAAAAACTTAAAATAAACAAATGAAGCCTTACCCAATTGTTTGTGGGTGCACAAATGGATGTCTGTTGTCGTTGCTGGATCCCATTGTTACAAGAAATCCGAACAACAAGGTCTTAAAACAAATTTGCTGAGGTCTTGTACTCAAACTGACGTGGATTGCACCACGATCGAACCCTATAAGACAATCCTCACCACTTAGGCAGAATTGACTACTGAAGTTGACGGAAATGGCATGAATATTGCGTGAACCTAAAAAAATATAAAAATTATTCAATGGGAAACATGTATAAATGGCTACATCGCTCGAAGAACCGACAACCGTGTGGAATAAAGTTTATAGTGTGGGGACCACGAACCAAAAAATACAGCGTAGATCACGGGTAACTGGTGGATGCAAAAAAAAAACGTTTGAAATGGCGTTCTAAGGTGGAGGCCTATGTTCAGCAGAAATGATGGCTGATGAAGATGATTATGTAAAAATGGTAAAAAACATTAAGCAGACTGTCTTGTTGATGGATTGGAAATTTCATAATTATTTTTTTTCATTTTTTATTGTGACTCGACATATGACAGCACCCCGCTTGATCTTAAGCCGAAGTGTAGTCCATGAATGAATGTCACTGCTACTACAATTCAATAACTGTGAGTAGTAATCACATCCACTATGCCGGCCTAGATGGAACCGGCAACTTACAAGCTGATCCCGAAACGTGACCACTCTTTGATTACCAGACCCGAAGCAAATATCAATCTCTTTTTTTTTTCATTAACAAATATTTGCAATATTTAATATTATTAAATATTACAAATAAAAGCTATGAAACAAATATTTGCTCCGACCGGGGATCGAACCCGGGACTTTACGCGCAACAAACCAATCGCTAAACCGTTCGTCCACGCCTGTCGTAATTTGTTTGCGTCGCAAATTTGTAAAACATTAAAATTTGTACTTTAATAAATGAATGTGTGTGTTTACATGATCTTTACAGCTAGGCCATTAAATAATCTATACCCATGTGGAGATTACCATAGAACTTGTATGAAGAGAATTGTGGATGTCAGGGAAGCTAGGGAGTTGTGTCAGGACTGTGGCAAGTAGCGTTCTATTACCTCTGTCTATCCCTGTAGGATTATGGATTGAGTCTGACTGATTGATATTTAAAGGTATGTTTAGGAAATTATATACTTACTGATTTTCTTCCATATTTCATAAGTTAATGGCGAATCTTCAGTCTCATGTGTTGTTGTTGATGTATTTATTTCTTGAATTGGTTTGCAATGAGATTTCAACTAAAATTAGAAAAAAAATTGTATATAGACCCTATATTAAGTTGTATTCTTAAACTAAGTAAAATACAATTAGAATATACAATAAATTTTGATACTTACGAGTTGATATATCAATTGAAGCCTTTGAATATTATTCAAACTACAGTTGATCATAACTGGACGTTCAATATCTAAAGTGATTGTTAAGCCAGACGTAGATAATCCACCTATAACAAATAAAATAATTTTAAACTATTATCCTCGACTTGCCTGATAGTAGTGGGAGGTCCAAGAACGCAAACGACTGAAAAAAACGACTGAGCTCACGGTAGACTCAGTCGCCGTCTCTATGCAGGCCAAAGGTGCTTCTTCACGCATCCCTTAAAGGATCCAACCACAAACCGAGCCATTAAAATGAACTCTTCACTTATTAATACATCTACTGGCTAGTTCAAATCATTGGTGACAACAATCAATCAATCAAATTGTCACGCCTTTTTTCCACGGGTAGAGACAATGAAGCGCCACTTGCCACGATCTTGAAACAACTCTCTCGCTTCCCCCACATCCACAATCAGAAGCTCTATTTATTGTTGACATCTAGACTATTATTAACTTACGTGATGATCAGAATAGTTTATAAAGTGTCTTATTGATATCTCGAGATATTAGGAGTTCTAAAATGGCACGTATAGGTATAGATCCCGGCAAATAAAGAGAGCTCTTTGGTGTTCTTTTGTTACCTACTTATTTTTCGTATTACGAATGTGCATCAAAATTTAAATATTATTAAATATGTGCACTACTTTATAGATAGGCGGACTTGCTCCCACCGCAGTCGTCCAGCGCTCTTCTATTCTGACGATACTTATACTGCGCATCTCAACAGTCAACGCCGGTATCTCTTTTTATCTGGCTAGGTGAAACGGCGACCTTCGTTCGTTCTCCCATTATTATCGGCACTGTTAGAACTAAAACCTAGACATAATATTATTATAGCTAACATACCTGTGGTCATGGGTATTATGTGCCTCAGAGTGGCGAGAGCTTTTGGTATTTCAGTTTCAACGTCACGGTCCCCAAGAGCAGTGCTGAACAACATATCACTAGGTTCCCCGGATCTTCTTAGACTAATATCCAAATTAAACAATGATATCTACAAAATGAGAAAAAAATAACTAAAATAAACATGATTTATTTATTACCTGCGTTCTTATTTATAAATACAGTTAGAAATTACATACTATAGAAACGAGGGATACCATTTCAAGGCAATTAATCTTTACAATAAAGAACCAAAATCAGATACAAATTCATTTCATCGGGTTCTAACTTCGTAAAGTATAACTATATCAATCTCGCTCCCTTAATCGACTCGAGCCGACTTTACCGAAACGAACGTTACGACTCAGTCACATTCAATACTCACTAAATAAATAGCTCAGCACGCCTAAAGATGTTTTCACATGAAAATAATTTAAATTAACTCATAATCATTGGCTTGAGACCATTTAACCAGAGACAGAGCATACAATATTACATTATTATTCAGAGTTGTATTTTTTGTCGGCATAGTGAATGCGGTTCCTACTTACCGTTATTCATTGAAGGGGTGCTACATCAGAAGTCTTACTTAAACATATAATTAATAATAGAACTTTGGAAAAAATACCTGCGTCTTTAACTCCATGTTAGATCTTGTATGAAATAAATTAGGCTGATGAAGATTAATATACATCAAGTGGTATACTTGAGTTGTAATAGGAGTAGACGACCGTACATAACCAAGATTAAGATTAAGTCTAGCCGAGCCTGTACTCATTGAATTTGTTGTATCTGTGTCAGCTGTACTCGATTGTCCACCACTCGCCCTAAAAGACTTTGCAAAGTCCTCGAAATGTTCGTTTCTTTCTTCAACAACGTAATCGGCATTCTAGATGGTAAAATTATATTAAAGAATAGTGAGAAGAGCTAAGAAGAGCTGTAAGAAGCTAATTATTACTACTTTTTTAACTTAATATTATGCGAAATCATTGAAAAGTGCGAGGGGGGGGGAGGGAGGTAAATATTATTTGTCAGCGAAAGTATGTACAGTTGTGGAGTAGACTGATTAAAATTTATAAAAATACTGCTACAATTCAAGTAGTAAAAGTAGCAGTCACATCCACTATGCCAGCCTAGTTGGAACCGGCAACTTACAAGCTGATCCCGAAACGCGACTAAATCACTCCACGGTCTGTATACTTGTAAGTGGTAGTACTACCCCGGATCGGCAGACTGGGTACCACTGCCTACCACTCTTTGATAACCACTAGTATATATAAATATAGCCACAAATCTGTAGAATTACCTGTCTCTTAGAACTCATTTACCGCTTTGTTGTAACATTTGGCGGTGTGCGTCATATGACATGTCAACCGTGTAAAGGCGACCGTGGTGTAATGGCAGTGCAATGGTCACGCAAACCGAAAGCACGGGTTCACAACTACTCACCGGTACCAATGTATCTTTGATATATGTACTTTGGTATGATTCTATGATACCAAGCACTTAAGGAGCTTGATATAGGAGTGTAAAATTATATATTTATAAATCTATAATTAATGAGAAACTTACAAGTGTTTGTGATGGACTTTGAGTTGGTGGCTGTCTCATGCTCTTAATTACTTCATCGTCACTGTTCTTGTCTGTCGCAGATAACGACACCATGATCATATTGAATGATACAAACAATTCCAAATTTTCAAGGAAATTTGCACTGAAAATAATATTAATAATAACCTCTGAACCTCTCTGAATGGCCATTCGTTAGATTATGAAGCGACTACTGAAAAATCAACCCCTAAAGAGTATGAAACATAAAAATATTCTGTTTTGAAATTGTTATTTATAAACTTTTCAATATTTATTGTCTATTAATTAAACAACTTCGGTTGTCGGTTTCTTCAGTCATCAGCACTGTTGGACCTCCTTAACCATCAGGTCAGACGAGATCAGATGTCGAGTCACCATAAAAAACCTCACTTATCTATATGTACCAACGATACCTCATTTATTAAATTATGATAAGTAGTTTAGAAGTTATGAAGATACATATACTCATATACCCACATCCGCAAGAAAGCTAGTTTGCCTAGTGCCCATAACCATAGAGCTTGTTTGAAGAGAATTGTAAATGTGAAGGAAGCGAGGGAGTTGTGTCAAAATCGTGGCAAGTGGCGCTTCATTGCCTCTGCCTATCCTTGTGGGAAAAAAGCGTGACAATTTGTTTGATTGATTTGACATACCCACATAGAAAGGAAGATTCCGATCAAAATTTTGACCCTCCTTTTTGTGTTGCCATAGACCCTTTCAGGGTCATAACGGATTTAATTTTCAGTTTATTACTGCATGGTTTGTAATTTAAAAATAATAAATAGGGACATACTTGTAATGTAATGCTGCACCACTTTTAAGACTGGTTGATCTTACACTTTGAGTTCCGGAATTATGTGTTGTTTTTTTAAAAAGCTCACTTTTGATATCTGCAATTTTAATATATTTTACACAAAGTACTCGTATAAACCTGTCCGCATAGTCGTAAATTACATAGCCTTTATTAATTTTTGGTGCTTATTGCACCTAAAATTAATTTAGGATTTAAATAAATAAAATTAATTTAAAATGTTCAATTTTTTTTTACTAGCTTATTATGATTTACTATCTAAGGATTACATAAGGTAAAAAAAACATAGCTTTTGTGTAAAGTTATTAGTGTTTATATGCATTATTTTTGCAACACATCTAAGAATATATAGATTATTTCCTACCTACATATATATCATACCTATGCTACAAATACTTTTGGTAATAAATAATACCTTCAATATCATAGTCACCATCAACAATTGCTATAGAATACGGACAATCTTCAGCGTTTAAATTCGCTTCCGCAACATTTCTGTGGAAAAATGTTTAAGACATTATTATTAAAATTATACGAAATAATTCTATTGTGAATTTATAATTATATTATGTAGAAAAAAATATAATTGTAGAACAAAGTGCAATATTATAATAAATATTTTATCATTATTATTATAATTTTAAGTATGTTTATTAATAATTGTTCACTAACATTTAAGTTCCCAAATTACATATTATAAAGTCAAGTACCAAATTCTGTAATCATTTTTTTTTTCATTATGATTCGACATCTGACCTCGACCTTCCTGATGGTAAGCATGATAGAATTCCAAGAGTGCCAACGACTAAAAAAACGAGTCAGTTCACAGCTGCCTCAGACGCCGTTAGTATGCCGGCCAAAGGTTATGCTTCACGCATCGCTAGGAGGTCATAGGTCATAGGTGTCATAGAATGGGGAGAACACATAGCCTGAGTGCTTCCCATTTTTGAAGATGGCAAGTTTCTTTGTATTATCATCGACCATTGACCAACTTTTAATAAGGTCGGACGAACATCCAGCAGAGGGGGCATGGCCGTAAATTTTTTTTATTGTGTCACATTAGACCTTGACTCGCCTGAAGATGAGCAAGAGTCCAAGAAGAGGTCCAAGAGTGACGTCTGAAAAATCCGAATCAGTTCACAGTTGACACCTTAGTCGCCGTCACTATGCCGGCCAAGTGCTTTTTCTCGCATCGCTTGAAGGATCCCAGGTTATGATGGAGAGAACACATGGGCTGGCAAAGCATTCAACTTGTTGATTGTTCTACAATGAAAAGACGCACCGAACTTTATAGCATCTGGTACTAGGATGAGCTGAGTCACCAGCTATGTCACGTCATGCAAAAGAGCGATCGTGTAAAAAACACTTACGGATTTTTTTCCTTGAAGGCGTATATTAAGTTGTTCAAGAGTTTGATATGGGACATATCAATAGTCACTTCCAAATCTTTAAATGCATTAATTTCCACAGCTGGGCCATATAGCATTTTATCAGCCACAAATAATGCTGGTGCGAATAAGCACACTAATTTCATCCTAAAATAAATTCCAATACAAATATTGTAATACATATTTAGAGGTTAAATTTGAATCGCATCACACAAAATCAACCAATGAGATTCTCTAGTTGTATTAACTGACAAAATAAAATTCTCATCCTACTTAACTACATGTATACAGCGTTTGTCTATACCAAATGGGTATTGGCTGATTTTGTAAGACTTTAAATAAAACCTGCCTTTAAAAATGAATACCCTTTAACATTAGAAAAAAAAACTTAATAAGAACCTTGCATATATTTGTACAAGTACAGAAAACGGTCTGTACTTAATAGTGGTACCCAAGGCCAGCAGACAGAGCAAAAAGGAGAGACCACTTGTCCGTCTGCCTAACTCTTAAAGCGGTACTTTCTCACACAAAGCGACTATACGTTGCTTGTACCACGTGGATGGGCAATTATCAATTAACCAAATTGTCACGCCTTTTTCTCACAGGGATAGGCAGAGACAATGGAGCGCCACTTGCCTCCCTCGCTCCCTTCACATTCACAATTCTCTTCATACAAGCTCTATGGTTATGGGCACTAGGCAACCTAGCTTTCTAGTTGTCTCCGATTTAGTCGGCAAACACCCTCCTGAGCCTGCCTCGTTTAACACATCCATTCACATGAGATTTATAAATTGTTTTCGTCAATCTACTTTTACTCATCCTATCCATGTGGCCAAACCATCGAAGCATCCGCTATCGTCACTCCACATACACTCCTTAACGACCGCATTTCTACAGCGTTAACTCATGGGCAATTAAAGCTTTATAAAATAATTTAAATAAAATAAACACTTACGAATCAATAACAGGTGTAACATTAGTCATTATTGATACTCCTTGAGTCCTGTACCACATCGCAGCAGGATTTTCTTTACCAATATCATCTTTCTTTTCCTGGTGAATGAGATTTTTATTATTTTTTTATTGCCACTTGACATCTGACCTCGACATGCCGTATGGTAAACAAGGAGAGGGGGGGGGGGGGTGCCAACGACACAAATACCGACTCAGATGACGGTTGTCACTATGCCGGTCAAAGGGGCTTCTTCCCGTATCGCTTAAAAGATCATATGTTATAGGATGGAAATAACACATTGTTTTTTCTATTGCCACTATATTAAGCTGCAGTGCGGTCCATGAATGGAAGCGTCCGCTACTACAAGTGGTGGTCGCATTAACTATGCTGGCCTCATTTGACCGGCAACATACAAACTGATCCCGAAATGTGACCAATTCACTTTATGGTCTGTACACTTGTAAGTGGTGGTACTAGCTCCGACTGGCAGACTGAACAAATGCCTACAACAAACTGTCTGTCTACCACTTTTAACTGTCCATAACCAAAGTCTATAGGAAAAGCTTAGTTGATGTAAACGAAACAAGATAGTTGTGTCAGAAACGTAGAGGAAGTCGCGTTTGGTTGTCTTTTCCTTTCCTTGTGGAAATTCAGGAGTGAATTTGACGATGTTTTTTTATTGTGACACGTCATCTGACTTTGACCCGCCTGATGATAAGCAAGAGGTCCAAGATTGACGACGACTGAAAAAAACGAGTGGATTCACTATGCCGGCAAAAAAATTGTGATGATGTTAGTATCAATAGTAATTTATGAATCGTAATATGCGCATTTCTACCTTTTTGACCTTTGATCAATCTAAATGTTTGGCTTACGGAGACTTACGAGTATATATAAAATAAAAGATTTTTGCAGCTTACTATCGTATTTATTTGAAATTTTTAAATCGACAATTTGCAGCAACCTTATATGCAGAGACTGCATACAAAGCCTATGAAACGTCATATTTGAATTACAAAGTAAACGCGATAATAAGCCGCAAAAATGTCTTAATTCACAGTGTTTAATAAAAAATAAAATCATTATATCCTCGTTATATATATAAATTGGGAATATAATCAGAACGAAGAACAATATAATCATGTAAAGCAAGATAGAGTGTTGTGCCAGGTCTTTGTGCGATTTAAGGCGTGATAATGGATGATGATTGAACTTACCTGTGATGGCATGCACTGACTAATTTTTCCAGTAGATACTCCAATTCCATTTATTGATAATTCGTATTGTCTTCCCACCCATCCTCCAACACCTTTCCCATTCGACAGATCGCGATCCAATAATGTACGTCTATAAAATAAAATAAAAGTTTAATTTAATGCGGCTCTATGAATAAATGGAGGCGACTGCATTTACAGCTAAATACCTGCAGTAGAAGCCCATCCATCATGTCGACCTAATTGAAACCGGAAACTTTCAAGTGGATTCCGAAACACGACTTCACGGTCTGTATACTTGAAAGTGGTGGTACTACCCCGAATCGGCAGACTGGGGAAATGACCACCAACTGCATGCCTACTAGACTATTAACAGTATTTATAAGTACAGATAAACAGCAGGAATGAAATTAATAGACATGATTTGTGTTTAATTCCCTCATTGTTTATGTTTATTTTTACCTACATATATGTATATATATACTTGTGATACTTGTATGTAGTTTATGTAATTGTAGTTTGTAGTATATTTGCACCCTGCCCATAATTTCTCATCATCCCAAAGGTTTGTTGTTAGAAAATGCCTAATAGGCATTAAACTCGACTTCAAGTTTATTTTGGTGCAATAAAGGATTTAAATAGATAAATAAATAGCTAGGTAAACCTGGCTTGAAGGATACAACTGCTGCTTGCAGTCATATATTCGTAAAAGCTGTCACCTCCGCCCTTGGAGCAAATAACAACCGTGGTTACACAATACCAGGTGGTGTACTGCGAATAAAAAAGGTATATGAAAAAATAGCATACCTGCTTATAGGATTTTCTATAATTGGAGAAACCGTAAGTCCATCCACCTAAAACAATAGAGGTATGACAAAATTATAAAAATAAGCCAACTTTTGGAAAGTTATGTTCTTAATTAAAACAGATTTAAAGCGTTAACAACCTCAGATCCATGGCCTTATCAATATCATGACCATGGCCTTAACAACCTCATGATCATGGGCTTAACAACTTTATGACTATGACCTTAACAATCTTATAACTATGGCCTTTACCAATTCATGACCATGGCCTTAACAACCTCATGATCATGGGCTTAACAACTTAATGACCATGACCTTAACAATCTCATGACCATGACCTAAACAACCTTATGGAAATGCCTTTAACAACCTTATGACCATGATCTTAACAACCTTATGACCATGATCTTAACAACCTTATGACAATGGCCTTAACAACCTCATGAGAATGGGCTTAACAACCTCATGAGAATGGGCTAAACCACCTCATGAGAATGGGCTAAACAACCTCATGAGAATGGGCTTAACAACCTCATGATTATGGCCTTAACAACCTTATTATCATGGCTTTACCAACCTTATGAGAGCCATGAGGCTTTAACAACTTAACTATACGAAATATTTGATATGATATTTAAAAGTAAATAGGCACTATCAATATTACTTACCGTTAATATGAATGCGTCATCCTCGGAATTTGACGTAGCCGAATCTGTTGTAATGAAGAATGAGAATCCCATCGTAGATAAAAAGCATACCGGCCATTGTATATTTGCTGAATAGCTGCAATAAAATTAAGGTTATTATTAAGAAAACACATTCAAAGGTGACCGTGGTCTAGTAACATATAAATCTATATATTTAAACTTTCAGTCTTTTTAAGTACTTTGATCGCTAAGTGATATAAGTGGATAAATTATGACTGATGAATGAAACTGATATCACCTATAAACAGTCACCTATAAATATTGTGAAACAATCATTTACCTTTAATTTACAGATTTATACTGTAAAATTTGAAGTAAAGTATTTTTTTAATTATTATCATGACTTTATTAATTAAAATATAATGCACTTACACAGGCTTCTTTCGGAGAGAGCACTTGTTTTTTTGTGTAACCCCTCCTAGAAGATTCAAACATCTTTTGACTGTAGCTGGTCGAAACACGGCTTCCATGTAGGGTAAACCAGCGCTTATTTCCCATATAGTGTCCGTGTTCTATAAGAAAATAAAGTGATATAGAGAGTACGAATGTCGTTTCCATGGCGTTTAAGAATTGTACTGCGGTTCAGACAAAACTTTCGCAGTTAAACGAATACAAAAACAACATCAGAATAAGTTAAAACGGTTCTTAAACCAATTCGTATTTACTCGTACTTCGACCGCCCTTGCAACAGAAATGAAACGTAAAGAAATATAACATTTGACATCGCAGGAATATAATGACATGAGCATGAATATAATTATGTATTTTAAATTTGCATGAAAAAGACACAAAAATTTACTTACCGTATTCACAGGTTGAGTTGATTCAAGTTCTGTTTGCCAACTTGAAGGTAGGGAGGCAACTCTAAAAGTATAAAAAATATCGCATTATTGGAGCTAATTAAAGAGAAAATTCACACGAGGCAATTTCCTATTTCTTTCTTCTAAAAGTGCTCACAGGCCGCATGCAGTGGGTGACAATATCGAAAAAGAAAAAGTCTGCCTATCCGATGTAATAGTCCTAAACTGGTCTATATTAATTCCTAAACATGTTCAGGTCGACATTCTTGAAGACTATAACTACTTGCGATTTTAGTAAATTGGAATGCGCTTTTGTGGCGATATTGGAAGTGTTGGTGAAAATCGACCCGTGTGAATCACCCCTTACTACATGCTCGAACTCGATTAAAGATGTATCTCTCATATATTGGCACGACAGAGCGCATATTGCTTGATGTTAAGCTGGAGTACGATCCATCAGTGGGAAGACCACTATTCCAGCCTATCTGCACTTTACTGTTGCAACTTTCAAGCTGATAAGCTAATTAAACCCGCGATACAACTCGGGTACTAAAGGACGTAACAAAAAGTTATTTAAAAAAAGAAATAATAAATACAACTTACTCAACTTCCGTAATAGTGAGGTTAGGATATTGTGGTGCGTTTGTAGCAGTTCTATATGGGAATTCTATTATTTTCCCAGAATTGGGAACATAATCCCATTCTTCATCCAGGTGGGCCCTAAAATTCAATATTTAGTTAGGCACATTTCTTCAATTCTATGCTTTAATATTTTTCTATTGTTATTTATCAAATTATAAAATAGCATGCATCTGTTTGTACTAGTTTTTTTTTGTACTACTGTTTGACGATGTAATAAATACCTAAATATTAATTAATTAAGTATAAAGTGCAATTCTCCGTAATAGTCTATACAATACTCATTTACTATTATCAAATCAATCAAATCAATTTACTATTAAAAAATGTAAATCATATATCCCAAAATTTACATAGTAAATCTATTATAAATAGTATGAAATCATCAAACAACAAAACCGCATGGTACATATGTCACAGTAAAATAAAACAAACAGTAGAATGGGTGACCATATCCTTGAAGTTGGTAATTAGAAGCAACACCCGGTAATTGACCTATTTATCTGATAATACTACATTAATACGTCAGACACAAAAATATTTATTGCACAATAGACAGTAAAACAGAATAGACAATAATAAGAAAATATGATGTGCAATTAGTGACCTGTCTTTATCACCAAAAAGCTTTCACTTTTAGGCAACCAACCTTCACCCTATAAAGACAACCATATTTTATAGTCGATTCGATATCGTAGGTTATTTAATATTAATAAAAATTCAAATGTATATACAAACCTTCTTAAATGGCCCAATTCAAATGTTCCAATTACGACTTTCAACTGTTTATAGTGCGTCTGCAAATCTATAGTTGTGACAATATCATCAAAGAGAATTTTGAGCTTGTCCAATCGATCGTCACAAAAGTTAGCCTCAACTCTATTAATTAACCAACTGCACCATACTGATGTCTTCAACTTATTTACTGATAAAACTAAAAAGACGTAAAAGCAATGTTTTAATAATAATGTCATATACCGTCGCGTATACCACAAAGTTTAAAGACAAAAAGGCGACCGTGGTGTAGTGCCAGTGCAATAGTTACATAAACTAAGAGCACGAGTTAGAAACCACTCCCCAGTAGAGTCTGTCTAAGCCGAAATGACGCGCCCTTCTACTGCATTTATGCAAACGAGCAAATATAAAATATGAATGCAACACACCGAAAATGCAATTGTAATTGGTCATTCAGTTGCTGGTTAGACACAAAAGGAGGAGCACGATGATGAAGTATAGTTAGTAATATTTGTATTCACACATTCAAATAAACTAATAAAGTGGAGGGGCGCGTTATTTATAGTTAGACAAGCTTTACCAATGTATCTTTGATATATGAACTTTGGTAGTTGTGTTTCTATAATACAAGCCCTTTAGTAGCTTAGTATAAAATGTAAATAAAAAATATTTTTTTAACCAGTGCGTCCTACTAGTGTTAATTTTTGTCAGATACGTTGCGGCCAAAAACAATTACTGGACTCCAGACGAAGTTCGTGAAGCGCAGTGGCATGTCGTCGTGAGTAGTTGTAAGAACAAACTCTATGTGCAGTATGTTCCTGCTAGCAATGGGACATTTAGTACTAGCACATATGTGACATTGACTTGCCAGATAGTAAGCAAGAGGAAATAAAAATACAATAAAACATTCAAGAGCGCTGCCGACCAAATATATATATACAGCTTATAATGGTCTCTGACGCCGTAACTTTGCCTGCCAGACATAATAATGAGAGTGGTAAATAAAATTAAAAAAAAGAACTTACAACTACCAGGTGCTTCGTAGATCGATATTAACTCCGAATCTTCATCATTATGCTCTGATTCAGAAACCGAACCCACCAAATTTCTGTGAACAAACACAAGCCTTAAGGATATGCTTAGTACAATTACTAGATTTCTACCTACTCAACACTCCATACTATATGGTCGGGCCGTTTGTATTATCGGGCCGGGAGATATAATTTGATTGAAATTCACGAGATATATTGAAAATACGCCATTTATCAGATCTATCAGCTTTATTTATTTGCTTTATAACATTTGGCTTTATTAGGCTTATATTGTATACTCGTAACTTTTTTATTTATTTTAGGCAGTTTTTTTGAATTTTTTTATAATCATGTTTATTGTAACCTAGTCAAATAATGCATGCTGTGGTTATCTTCAAATACATAATAAAATAACACTTAGATTTTTGAATTAATATATATTATATTGTATTTTTGTTTATACGAGATATATTAAAATAAGTCAAACAATTTGTTAACTTAGAAAGTATGCGGCGGATGGGAAGTGTGATGAAGATATTGAATGAAGAATGTAAAAGAGTAAAAGAGTAAAAATCTGATCATGTCTGTTATAATGTATGACTTAGATTTTTGTTAGGACGGTTCATTTAGATAATACTATCAATAAAAGAAATTAAAAAATATAATTTAAACATACCTATGTACATTGGGATGAACAGCACTCGCTGATAGTGGTTGAAATACCATTTGCCTTCTTATGTTTTTCACTCCAGCCAGGAAATGTTGCACAATATGAACACTCGATGCCATAAGTTTAATCTAAAAATAAAGACACGTTACTTGAAACGAGTGTTAACTTGATTTATTTGAACTGATGTGCTGTCCGTCTCGTATTCGTCCAAATTAGTATTTATTTAGCTAATTTGGACGAACAAATAGTACTGACCTGTTCTGAGGTTATTTCCCATATTATAGGTGCTGTATCTATTTTCAAACAAATGCCCAAAGATATTAGACGTCCAGGTGTATCTTGTAAAATCTCTTTGTTTTTATTTGGCGGACCTTGATTTTTATTAATGGACCTGTAAATTACATAAATATATTATTGTTATACAATTTATTGATAAAACTGTATTTTTAAAATAACTCGTGTTCAAATTATAATGTGTATATTGTATTATGAAAACTAAAGTATAGGAAGTATAAAAAAAACACCGAGTTTTTTATCACATCTAACGATTCTTTTTTTTAAATAAGGTACTCACTCTGAAGGCCCCCTGATGAAATCTTTCAGTGTGCTTGGTTTAAAACTCAAACCTGTAGTGAAATACTTAGATTTCTGAAATAAAAAATATATATAATATAGTCCAATAGTATTACCATATTTAAAAACATTATTTATAACTTGTTTTTTTTGTTATTAGATAACAAAAAGTGACTAATTTATATAACAATCTAAAATAAGGAATAATGATTTTTCAGCTATTAAAAGCCTTTTTTGCGAGTACCCAAAAGAAATTATCGAAATCATGACATCTTCCATATACCATTGGCTACCAGTTCTCATTCTTTATTAGATCGGCAAAAACTTTTAATACATACTGTCCAACCATGGACCTGTACTGTACCAATATTGATAAGATGAGAAAAAACTATGCCTAAAAAATATTTTATGTTAATGCCAAGATATTTTTATCGTAGTAGTTAGTTGTTTTGTAGTGTTTTAGGTTGATTTTTCCTTTGTATTATATATAGGTGGGAACTAATTAGGCTTAGTTTTATAATAGTTTGTATATAGATTTATAAAAGCGCTGTAAGTTTCCCTAAAATAAATTAAATTGTTATAAGTTGTCTTCATAACATTTTTTTTTATTGTGACACGACATCTGACCTCGTCCCGCCTGATGATAAGCAAGAGGAGGTCCAAGAGTGACGACGACTAAGAAAACCGGGTCTGTTGACGGCCGCCTCAGTCGCCGTCACTATGCCGGCCAAAGGTGCCTCTTCACGCAACGCTGGACGGATTCAATATTCTTACTACGTTAGTGTTATTCTAGTTACTCACTTTGCTGTCGCTTTCTTCATGTGTCTTGGATGTCGATGCCGCGGGAGGGCTCGGAGCCCTATTGTTATAGGGTGAAGTCTTTGTTACCACAGACAATTGAACAGAAGTATTCACATCATGCAAAATCTTTCTGGGAATAGGGGTTATTGACGATCTCAGTTGAGAACGAATTATACCCTTATCAGTTAACTTTTCGTCTCTTTGTTGATTTTCATAATCATAACAAGCCAAGTTATCCCAATTCAAAGTCCACGGAAAGCTGTACAATTTTTTATCTAAAAAAATGTATATTAACGTTAATTATACTCTTAAATTAGCGTCATTCCATTGTAGGACAATCCCAAGTGAAAAGCCCGTGTGTTTTCCACATCCTATATTTTTGAAGCAAAAAAAAATTTGGCCGTCATAGTAACGGTAACTAAGACAACTGTATATTTAATAGTTTTTTTTTTCAGTCGTTAGCGCTATTGGCCCTTCTATTGCTTACCATAAGACAAGTCAAGGTCAGATGTCGCTTCTGAACCACAAAAAAATATTGCAAAGAATTATTTATTAATAAAAATAAGGAAAGTCAATCAATCAAATTTTCACGCCTTTTCCCACAGGTATAGGCAAAGACAATGGAGCGCCACTTGCCACGATCCTGACAAAACTCCCTCGATTCCTTCTCATACACAATTCTCTTCATACAAGCTGTATGGTTATGGGTACCATAGAGCTTGTATAAACCTAGCTTTATACAAGCCTCGTTTAACGCATCCATTCACATGAGATTTATAAATTCTTTTCGTCAATCTACCACTGTGGTTTGAGAATGAATGACTTGGTGATCAAATGTCTCTTGTACGCCGACGATCAAGTTATCCTTGCATCTTCGGCGTATGAGTTACAGGAAATGGTTACTATTATGAATGCGGAATTAGAAAAGAAAGGTATGAAAGTGAATGTAAGTAAAACTAAAGTTATGGTTTTGGAGAAAGAGATAATGAAATGACAGTATGTGAGATAATCATAGAAGGAAAGAAAATGGAACAAGTCAAACAATTTGTTTACTTGGGAAGTATGTTTACTAGGGATGGAAAGTGTGATGAAGATAAAGAAAGTATCTTGTTTAAAATAAGTGACTGTGTTAGGTAAACTTAAGAAGGGGATTATATACTATAAATTTATTTACCAAGTTCTTCAGTTGCAAAAAATGTGGGCTTGTCATGAAGTACTTCCTTCCAGAGTTTCTTCATGGTGTCATTGCAATGAAGCGTAATGCGTCCAAGGCTGTAATATGAAGTAGTGTAAAATAAAATAGGTCGATAACAAAAATAAACTAAGGAGCGAAATAAAACAGTCGCAAACTGTACGTATTATTTCATCATCATCATCATCAGCCAGAAGGCGTCCACTGCTGAACATAGACCTTCCCCTTAGACCTACGATCTACGCTGCGTCTTCCGGTTCCTGGTCTCCGCTCTAAAACCTTTCTTCCCGATCGGTTGTCGGTTCTTGGTTCTTCGAGCGATGTGGCCAGCCCATTGCCACTTCAGCTTGCAAATCCTACGAGCTATATCGGTAACTCTGGTTCTTTAGTCAACATCCAACAGGACAAAATTTAAGGACCACGTCTCATTGCCATATGTAGGCAGAAGATATGACGCTGAACGCCGCCCATCCGAGTTGGATTCTTAGAGCGACCTCATTGTCGTATTATTTACTTACCTCATTGCAAATACCGATTGTCCACTGATTGCGTGTCTCTCTATGGCATCTAGAATGGTGACACAGTCGACCGCGGATGCCGTTGACTTCGTGCAGAACAATGTGATCACATCACATTCCACGCTTATTATAATGTAACGTAGGCGTTCATGCAAATCTACGAGGTTTTGGCCTCTCCACCATGGACACACGTTTTCCTAAAATTTAAATATAATTTACATACAAATCAAAAATACACACATTAGCTATAAACAGGATTAGTAAGAGTGGTAGGCAGACAATTAGTTTGCCTAGTTCAGCCTTTCCCAACCTTTTCCAAGGGTTACCTTTTCCTTACCATGATCTACGGAAACCTTAAAAAAATATACTTGCAAAAATATATAGGTCAATCTATTTTATTCTTAAAATCTCAATTAAACTCCAATGCAGTATTTTGTATGTGCACCACTATGCTTTCGTAATTTTCTTATTTTGTCCGCGGGCTAGGCTTTTGCAGGTTGGGAAGGCTGGTCTAGTCAGATCAGGGGTAGGGAACACCTCTTTCAAATAGTAAGTTTTATGTAGTGACTTAGTCGCATTTCGGGATAAGCTTGAATGACGCCCGTTCTAACTAGGCCGGTATAGTAAATTCGACTACTACTTGCAGTTATTTACCTTTACTAGAAGTCGGTTCTACTCTATATAGAAAAAGTCGGGCTCTGCAAATAAAAGCTATGAAGCAAATCTTTGCTTTAACTTTTCCTTTATTTATACTCATACTTATATTCAGCATAATGACTTGTATCCACTTACCGATTGTTTTCTGACTTTTGTCACAGGCTCGGGATTGGAACATTCACTGCGTGGTCTGGTTGAGTGAACATATTCCGTAGAAGAACCTGCCTTGCTCCCGCGACCGATTGACAACTAAAAATGAAATTAACGAATTAAAGTGACACAATGGCTACTTTCCACTAGCCTGCCTGACAACAATTGTTTGCTGTCTTACATCCAGAATTCTCTTCATACAAGTTTTATAGTTATGAGCACTGCGTACCCATTTTGCGTGTCCTCAAACAACGCCGCGTACAACGCAGCCATACACCGCCCCTATTCTTTCCATTCAATTTAAATTGTTTTGCCATTTTCTCACAACCACAATTCTCATCATACAAGCTTAACGGTTATGGGCACTAGGCAACTTTCTTGAGGATGTATCCGATTTGGTCAGAAAACACCTTTCTGGGTCTGCTTTCGTCATTCTACTTTCTCTCATTCTTTCCATGTGCCCTACTAAAGTTCAATTACTGTAAGTAGCAGTCACATCCACTCGCCGACCTAGTTGAAAACGGCAACCTAAAAGCTGATTCCAAAACGCAAAACCCAGTCTACTGATCTGCGGTAGTACTACCACTTACAATTAAAGTGATACAGACCGTGACTGTTTACAAAAGGCAAAATTATTGCCTTTAGGAACTTTCAGCATTTTTAACTACAAATATAATCAGTTGTTTTGTTTAACGAATTAAATACAAGAAAAAAAAATTATATGTGTAAAGTGGCGTTCAATGGTCTCTGGCTATCTCGGTAAAAATTAAGGGGCGTATTGTGATTTGAACAGTTTTAAAAGCAGCCTTCTTCAGAGGCTGTGGATGGAGGCTTTTACTTTAAAAGCTTTTACTTCTCTAGTTCATGAATAATTTGTAAAGAAATTAGGAAACTTACGGGTGGAGTAGATTTTCTTCCATATGAACAAACAGATGCATGGTCGTACGGTTCGGCTTCTACAACAAAATAAATATATATATTTTTCTATTGTCAGATTGTAACGCATTTTTCCTGCCATAATCAAAAAGTGAAACTTCATGTCGCCCTATGGGCTTAATCCCTCAAGCAAAGTGTGATGAAAGACCTTTGGCTGACATCATGAAATATATATTTTTTTTAAGTTTTCGGCGCTCGCTTACCTACAGGCAAGTCGAAATCTGATGTCAAGTCTCATTAAATAATTTTAGTAAAAAAAATTAAAATACAAGCTATTATTTTACGTGTACTAAAAAGTTGAAAATAAGCTCCATGACCCCATGGCTTCACTTATTTACTTATATATATGTACATTGTATAGTTTTTTAATGAAACGTACATGTTATGCCGTAGCTTAGCTGACAGACCCATTTTTTGACCGGCATAGTGACGGCGACTGAGGCAACTGTAACAGGCGTTTTTTTTTCAGCCTTTTGCACACTTGGACTTCCCCTTGCTTACCATTAGGCAAGTCGAGGTTAGATGTCGAGTCACAAAAAAAATTATATTATGATCATATTTCTTGGTATTATATTTTTATTTTGCCATGAGATAAACAAGAAATTTTATAAGTACCATATAACTGGTGAAAAATTATTTTATAAGAACTTTGCCTAACAATGTATTTTCCAACTATTACAAAAGCGCGTCATATCAAAATCAAATTAATATAACCGTGTAATACGAACCCTAAACAAATTAGATTGTCAATTAAATTAATATAACCGTGTTATAGTAGCTTTGAACAAATTAGATTGTCAATTAAATTAATATAACCGTGTTATAGTAGCTTTGAACAAATTAGATTGTCAATTAAATTAATATAACCGTGTTATAGTAGCTTTGAACAAATTTGATTGTCAATTAAATTAATATAACCGTGTTACAGTAGTTTTGAACAAATTTGATTGTCAATTAATGAACATAACCGTAAAATACTAGCCTTGAAAAAATTGATTGTCAAGTAAATGAATATTACAATGTTATAGTAGCTTTGAATAAATTTGATCGTCAATTAAATTAATATAACCGTGTAACAAATTCCATTATCAAACATTATTATATGAATATAACTGTGTAATACTAGCCTTAAACAAATTCGATTGTTATTTAAAGGAATATCGCCGAATATCGAAAATGTTAATGTTTTGACTAAAAAAAAATATAAACTTTAATAGAACAAAAGAAGTAGATACCTGGAGGTTGCATGGTTGTTTGATATGATAGCCATTTAATTACAAGAGGATCTATACACAAAGCTACTCGCTCAGTCCAAATACCAAGATATTCAATGTTGTTATTCTCTTGCAAGATAGATCTATTGAATTGAGCTGACAAACGAAGGAATGGCCTGAAATCATACAAAGATTTTTAATTTAATATGGTCAAGTTTAATTTATCAACAAAAATAAATCGATACAATTATACTTCCTTCAAATACACAACATTCTCAAGCAATTGTTCTACGGATATAAATGGTATTTTTAGTATAAATATATTAACCTCAACGAATTAATTGAATTGTCACGCCTTAACTTCCACTATTCAAACACTACATATTCATCAACTAATCAATCAAATTGCCACCCCTTAACTCCTACCATCCTAAAACTACATTTTCATCAACCAATGAACTTCCACTATCCTCACACTACATAATCATCAACCAATCAATCAAATTATCACTTCTTAATTATTTTTCCTACCTTACATCACAACATATTATAATACAAAATACCCACATCTATCAATACCCCAAAGCAACAGTGAGATATTACAAAATGTGAGTTGAGATAATTAGCTTTTAAACATTACTCATTATATATAATAGCTCAAAACATATTTTATAAAATTAATTTCACATATACGCCAATTTCATAATGCAAATATCTAATTTTCAACACTTTCTGTAAGGTAACCAAAAATCAATCAATCAATCAAATTGTCACGCCTTTCTCCCAAAGGGATAGGCAGAGACAATGGAGCGCCACTTGCTCTGATCCTGACACAACTCCATCGCTTTCCTTACATTCACAATTCTCTTTATATAAAACCTTTAAAGATATCTGTTGCTTTGAGGTATCGATATTATAAAAAAAATATTTAGACTTACGTAGTTGTCAAAACATCTGGGGCGGAGAATAGCCATGCTTGGCGTATTTCTGCATTTTCTAAAAAGGAAGCATTGGATTTATAAGTATTATAATAATATATAAGTATCGATTTTATTTATTATTGGAGATGTGACTTCTGCCCCCGACTTGCCTGATGATAAGCAAAGGAGGTCCTACAGCGCCGACGACTAAAAGAACCGATTTAATTTACGGTCAGTCATATCCGCTACGTAGGCCTAGTTGAAACTTGAAACCACCAACTTACAAGCTTATCCCGAAACGCGACTAAGTCATATCACGGTCTGTATACTTATTAGTGGTGCACTAATCCGGATCGGTAAACTGGGCACGACTACCTACCACTTTTTGATAACCAGACCCGGAGCAAATATCCATTTATTATTATTAACAAATATTTATAACATTCTTATTATTATCAAACAATCAATTAATCAAACTGTCACGCCTTTTCCCACAGGGATAGGCAGAGATTATTAAATGTTACAATTAAAAGCTATGAAACAAATATTTGCTCAGAGCGGGAATCGAAACTGTTGTGTTAACCAATGCCTCATGCAACTATTTAAACGAAGCTGCTTTTTCACGCTTCGTTTAAAGGTAACTTCTAACGAATAAATTGTGTAGGTTACTTACCCGGGGCATGTAAAACTGTTGCTCTAATAGCTAGAATGGTAAACATAAAGTTGTATGTAAGGTCTGTTATGGAACTGTGGAGGATGATGTCTTCTATTGTTGAGTCAAATGCAACCATTTCTGTTAAAAAATAAAACATAAAAATAAATGAACACTTAATTTATTTTGAACCTGTTATTTAAGTTAGGCAGTAACCACTATTCATGGACCGCACTCCAGCTTAACATCCGGCGGGGTGCTGTCATAATTGGGCGGGGAGTCTGTCGAATCACAATAACAAAAATAAAACACAAAAATATATAAACACTTAATTTATTTTAAAGCTGTTATTTAAGTTAAGCAGTAACCACTATTCATGGACCGCACTCCAGCTTAACATCCGGTGGGGAGCTGTCATAATATGTCGAGTCACAATAACAAAAATAAAAAGATGAGCAACAGATAAAATTTCCATGGAAACAGTATTATAAACATGAATGTCACTCACCTTGGTCCTCAAGAGCATCGCGAAATACATTTGAGCGTACACATAACATCTTATTCTCCAAAATTGAAGATATAATATGACATGATGCCAGTAATCGAGGAGCAGATCCACACAGATTGAATTCCTCTGAAAAGTTATTTAATATATTGTAATCAACAGAAGGTAAGAACATTAGGACCTCCCAATTATTATTTAAGCCTTTTTAGTAGTGTAGTAAGTATGTGAGTAGTGATGATGATAATAGAACGATATCTTCTGAACCGCCAGATTTTTTTTTGTTGTGACACGGTCATCTGACTTCGACCTACCCGATGATAAGCAAGAGGAGGTCCAAGAGTGACGACGACTGAGAAAACCGAGCTTGTTCACAGCTGTCTCGGTCGCCGTCACTATGCGGGCTAAAGGTGCTTCTTCACGCATCGCTTAAAGGATCCAAGGTCATGGATGGAGAGAACACATGGGCAAGCAAAGCATTTTACTTGTCGATTGTTCTACAAAGAAAATGCGGATGCTTTCCCCGACCTGTGCGGGTATTACGGGTGTAAAAAGAACAAGGAATATTCTCCGTGGTATTGGCGATAGAGGAGACAGTGCCTCAATGTCTCTGCGTAGTTGCAGGAGCTTCGGAGTCCGCGTGATCTCTGCATCACCTATGATTCGGACAGCTCGGCGCTGCAATGAATCCAGTGCATTGAGAAGATACTTGGCAGAGCCGTCCCGGAGGTGCGAACAGTACTCTGTGCAAGAGCGAATCTGAGCTTTGTATAGTAGCAGGCGAAGCTCTGGCGCGAAGAACCACCTTGTTCAGGATGCCAAGGGAGATGGTCTTAATGGCCCGCATATCGATGATGGCAACATATTCAAGCTGCTATCGAAACGCTATTAAGTCACTTCACGGTTTGTACACTGTAAGTCTGCCTACCGCTTTTAAACAACCAAACCCGGAGCAAATATGTGCCTCTACAGCTTCGCGAATCTTTTTTGTTTTATTAAGACGCTACATTTGACCTTGACTAGCCTGATGGTAAGCAAAGTGAGGTGCTTACCAAGAGTCTTGTTGACTGAAAAATCTCATATTACAGTTGTCTCAGTCGCCGTCACTATATGGACCGACTCTAGCTTAACATCGGGCAGAGTCAGATATTGCAGATACCATTATAGTATAAACATTATACTAGCAACTCGCTATAGGGCCGTTTATGAAGTTTCGTATAAATTATTAAATACGTTTGAAGGAGCAAGTTGTCGTTTTTCATTGTCAGTATAAATAACAGCAATTTGCAAAATAGCATTTATCAGAATGTTTACAGAACAGAAATTGAATAGTACTTACTAATCTTCACGTCAAAGCTCATTTTCACAGACTGTTCTGAATCAAAAAGTTCTTGATGTAGGAGTTTATGAATGCCTATGAACAATTCCATACGTGTAATAGGTCTTGGCGCCTTATTATTTTCAGGTGACGATATTAAGGCTTGTATGGATTCGAAATTTGTCTCCATGTGAAGATGTGCTGCCTGCCACAATCGGCCATCATTTTCTTGCATTTGAGATACGGCGGAACACACCCTACAACAAAGCCAGTATGTATTTTTTTATTTACATTTCTAAACAAAGCTACAGAAAGGCTTGTATAATAGAAACAGGACAATTAAAGTACATATATCAAAGATACATTGGTACCGGCAAGTGGTTTTTGAACCCGTGCTTTTGGTTTGCATAACCATTGCACTAGACCACAATAGCCTTAAGACATTTATATTTTATTTTTTTATTATACATTTTTATACTAAGCTACTAAAGTGCTTGTATCATAGAAACAGGACAACCAATGTACATATATCAAAGATACATTGGTACCGGTGAGTGGTTTCGAACCCGTGCCACTCGGTTTACTTAGCCATTGGACTGCCACTACACCACGGTCGCCTTGAGGTAAAACATTATTAAACAAAAGTAATTTACCTTAGAGGATACAACGGTATTGTTATTTCAGAAGTAATACGACTTGCATGTATATCAATGTTAATTGAAGGCGTAACTGTATAAGACATTGCCTTCACATGATCGCAAGGCATTACACGAATATGTATGTTGTTACATTCGATGTTTATATGACGCTTAGGAATATACTTGAGCAAAGCTTCGCACTCTTCTACTGTCAGGACGCGCCTGGTCACATCTGCAAAGAAAAAAAGTTTGAGACAACTGTAAGATAAGACGGTGTTATATTCAATTAGTAAATACTATGGTTAATATTATTCTACTTCTAGATCACATTATCTGTAGATCTCGCTGGAATGTGAAGCCCATCCCCTTTTTCCACCCCGCGCTCGGTCCTTTGCGTCAGTACGGTTAGTAGCGAAAGCGACGATGAAGATTTAATGACAGACATAAAAAGGCACTAGGCAACCTATCTTTCTTGTGGATGTGAAAGAAGCGAGGGAGTAGTGTCAGGATCGTGGCAAAAAATCTGTGGTTATCTATTATTGTGCATTTCATTCACACCGCACGCCATTCACATCATTCATTCATTCGCCATCGACGCCAGATCTACAGATAATGTAACTGGGTTGTTTTGGAGAGTGTCTAATAAAACATGTCGTGAAGATTATGTGGCTGTTTTAATAACAAATCCCGTTTAATTATAAAACAGAATTTCTTTCAGCCGTCGGTGCTCTTGGACCTACGCCTCGGACCCTGCGCGTAAAGAAGCCGGCTATGGTTAAGGGAGAACACATGGGATGATAAAGCATTCTACTTGTCGATCGTTCTACAAAGAAACGAAGCATTATATTAACTTTAAGGAAGCGAGTTGTGTCAGGATTGAGTTAGGTAGCGCTCCGTCTTCTGTGTGAATTAAAGCGTGACGATTTAGGATGGTGATAATTTCTTGCAAATTTCGTCCTCTAATTAGAAGGTAACTACAATATTTACTATAAAATAATTTGTCACAATACCTTGAGCAACATTTGGTTCAAGTGGTATCTCTTTAAATATACCAATGAGATAATCAATGCGATGTAGTAATCCTGTAGATACGAGTAGCTGAATTGGTCCAAGCCCCATATTTATTTTACAATTTTCAACCCAATCACTGTAAAATAACAAAAATATATACTTAATTAACGAGAAATAAATTGTTTTTGTAAAAATCTAATATACTTTACTTTGAGCCTGTATGAAGAGAACTGTGGATGTGAAGGAAGCAAGGGAGTTGTGTAAGGATCGTGGCAAGTGGCGCTCTATTGTCTCTGATTGCTAGGTAGATTGATTGATTGATTGCTAGGTAAGTAATAAGCGTGGTATTACAAATAAAAGAAGAAGCTCTGCGGACTGTAATTGGGCATAGCTTTTCTACGAAAACATGTAGAAAAACTATGTGAAAATATAATAAAATAGATAACTACTTATGTCAAAAATCAATCAAAAATATGTAAATAGTTCTGTAACAAGTGGGCCCTGTCTGCCGATCCGGGGTAGTGCCAGACCGTGAAGTGATTTAGTCGCGTTTTGGGATCAGCTTGTAAGTTGCCAGCTGCATCCTTGGACGTAGCAAATAGCAGTCTCATTTACTAGACCGGCATAGCAAATGAGACTGCAACTTGCAGTTATTTAACTGTACTAGTAGTTGTTTCCATTTATGGACCGCACTCCGGTTTAACATCAGGCGGGGTGCTGCCAAGTGCAAAACCACAAAAACAAAAAAAACTTTATTCAATTAAACTAATCTAGGATAATGATGTTTACCTGTATTGAAAATTCTTAGGATAATTCTCGTAAGGATTCTGAACGTCTGCAGGAGGCGTTCTCTCGTGACTAAAGTCGAAAAATATAAGTGGATCTATTTTGGACCAAAATAATTCAACCGCAACGTTTTCATCAACCTCTTTTTGTTTCTCAGGTTTAATATTTATGTTATTTTGTTCGGGAATATTGGAAGTGCCCTCTTCGCTAGTGTGTGGTTCCTAACAAAGTAAGAAATATAATTACTTTTATAAATATACTAGTAAAGTATATACTATATAAGTTTATAAATATACTAGTAAATATATTGCCAACATAGTATTTTCTTAGATTTTGCGCGAACATTGATTAATGAATTAAACAAATTTTGGTCTCTTCGTGACCACGATGGCTGCAAAGCTCTCGAAACGTCGGAATAATAAAAAAATTGTAAAATCAAAACCAAAATAAACGCGATAGTAAGCCGCATAAAATTTGTTTAATTCATATTGCCAACAATTTAGAATTTGTTGGCAAAAAACAGAGGCGAATATTTGCTGACCAGGTTACTTCACAGTTTGTATACTTATAAGTGGTGATACTACGGATCGGTTCCGTAGTATCACCACTTACAAGTATACAAACTGTGAAGTGACTCAGTTGGGTTTCTTGCGACTATTACTGGTAGTTGTTGAATGAATGGAGTAGCAATCACCTCCATTCATCGATGGCACTCAAGCCTAACACCAGGCAGGGTGATGTCGAAATAATTATTTTATATGTGGAACCTCAAAAAATCTATATTACAATTATTATAATATTAAGATATGCCTTAAAAAAATACCTCAGCAGTTACGACGGAATCTTCATTCTTTTCAATTCCTGATGATTCGACGTTTGCCTTTTCCATATTAATTTCGGGCCACACAAACTCTTCATCAACCTCCCCCAACGGATATTTTGACAAATATGCAGTCTCGATACCATCCTAAAAAATAATACAATATTTTAAAACATTGAATGGTCAATGGCAAATACAATAGATACATCGGATATTTGCTCCAGCTCTGGTTGCTAGATCCAATTAAGCCATCATAGTGGCCTTGACTGCTACCTACGCAACTCCAGCTTAGCATCAGGCACTAGGCAACCTATCTTTCTTGTAGATGTGAAGGAAGCGAGGGTGTTGTGTCAGGATCGTAGCAAGTGGCGCTCCATTGTCTCTGCCTATCCCCGTGGGAAAGAGGCGTAACAATTTGATTGATTGATTTGATGTTAACAAACAAAATGGTACTCACCGTAAGCTTTTCACGGACACCGCAAATACAATGTACACTGACTGACTTCAGTATTAAATTTCTTACTCCAATACTTATCTTATAATGAGTTGGGGCACATATAGAACCTTTGCCAGCCACATATTCAGCAACGAGTGATATAACAGGCCGTGGACGTTTTTTACCATTCGAGTCAATATCCATTTTCTAAAAATATTTTAATTATTATAGATTATGGCTTGTAGAACTTTAAATAATCAGATACATTAAAAACATGACATGTATCCCTTGCTTTTCTCACATCCACAATTCTCTTCATACAAGCTCTATAGTTATGGGCACTAGGCAACTCAGTTTTCTTGATCATGTCTCAAATTTGGTCGGACGACACCCTACTGGGTCTGCCTTGATTAACGCATCCATCAATCAATCAATTACATTGTCATGCCTTTTTCCCACAGGGATAGGCAGAAACAATGGAGCGCCACTTGCCACGATCCTTACACAACTCTCTTGCTTCCCTCAGGTCCGACATTCTCTTCATACAAGCTCTATAGTTATAGGCACTAGAGAACTCAGCTTTCTTAAAGAAGTCTCCAATTTGGTTGGAGGACACCCTCCTGGGTCTCCCTCGATTAACGCATTCATACACATCAGATTTATAAATTTCTTTCGTTAATCTACTTTTAATTATCTTTACGGAGATGAATCTACTTTAGGGAGTTGTGTCAGCACAGTTAAATAACTGCAAATAGCATTACTAGCGTCGCCTCTATTCCTGCCGCTCTTCAGCTTATATCTAGCGGGGTGCTGTCGTATGACGAGTCGAAAAAAAAAGTTCTTACCTTAAATACAATAGACACTGCATCTAAACACATAACGTAACGTATTATACATGGTGACGCAGGATGTGGGGGTCCTTCTTCTATGTCGACATCTTTTTCCAGCCAAGTGGGCAGCCACGACCAAGCCCACTCAGACCAACTTTCATCCACATTTGAATCTGCGCTTGATGAATTGACTGCATCTATAAAGTTGTGGTTTTATTAAATTTAACCAATAAAAGTTATAATAGTAATAATACTTTTAACGTATTATTTATATTTAATCTATCAGTCTCCCAATAAATTAAACTTGTTACTTGATAAATAATATACTTATTATTAAAAGTTAATATTATATATTTGAATGCACCAAATCTGTTAGTAACTTTAATTGGTTAATTTGTCATAAATTATCGTACTTCGATTAAAAATACAACTATTTGCAGAGTACAAAATTGCTTCGAAAAATGTCCTCTTCGCCCTGGGGTGTAATTTGGCGGACCGTATATTGTACGCTGATCTTTTATCTAGTTGAATTCTTGATCGAACTAATTATAGTAATGAATTAAACAAAGATGCATGCAAATTTAATAATAAAGATTTCAATGATTAATTCTAGAAATAATCTGCTATAACTTATCTGATTGAGACATAGTTGCAACAATTATAATTTATTTTATTATCATACATGCATGAGGTCGTAATTTATACAATTTATCGTAATTTATACACTTCTTATCTACACACTAATAGGAAGGACTCTGTTGATAATATTATTACATTTTATATTTATATAAGGTAAGAGGATTGTGTCAGGATCGTAATAAGTAGCACTCCACTGTCTCTGCCTATTTCCGTTTTGAAATTTGACTTTCCTACTAAGAAAGTTATCCTGAAATATATATTCTTGTATGATAAATAATATAAAATAAATTACCATCTAAGGAGGCTGTTGGTGCCTGAGCTCTGTTGACGGCATGTGTCTGCCTTATATGTTCAAAATTAGATCTTTCGCGTAAGAGGCGCAATAGTAAGATAGTCTGTTCGTTACTAACGCTAAATGCTAGGTTCGAAGAAGTTAGTTGTATGAAGTGACTTAAGGCACGTCTCGTTGTAGCGGATACTAAGCGAGTAAGAAGCCTGCAACAATTAGTTTTCATGTGTTAGTAATGTTAAATGAAACATGCAAACTTTTGGGAGGGATATTAATTACAATTTATTCCCATTTTGAAAACTTGGCAACTCAAAATTAAAAAGAAACTTGCAAGCAAAATATAGTATTAATAAAAACATACCTGAAATTCAATTGGCACCGACATAGCAATGGTTCTTGGTAGAATCTTATTTTACCATCTGCATCAGATTTATCCAGACACACGGTAAGATCGTCCACCGTTATTAGACGTCTCATAATTGGATCATTTTGATCAATTTCTAAAAAAAAAAACTTAAATTGCGTACAAAAAAAAACAGACATTAATGGTTAGTCTCTTAAAAACTGGCGCTACATTTTTCTTACTTAAAGTGGTAAACAAACTTAAGTCATGGCGGACTTGTGATAAAACAATATTACGTGTGATGAGGTAATCACAAAAATATTTATTAATAATCACAATAATAATAAATATTATTATTATAGTTGTCGACATTGTGGATACAGCAGTCATTCTGGCAATAGTCGTGACTGCCAATGGCTTAATAGCCAAGGGCCTCGATGAACAAATAAAGAGGCTCTCATTAGGTAGCTGGATCAAGCGTTTGATTCAGAAAGCGGTATTTCTTTCTTAGGAGCCCTGACCACAGGTGCCATGGACCCTGTTCAAGATCCCGGTGGACACATTTTTTTATATTTTTAAATTATTTTTATTTAAAAATATTTTCAATAAAATAAGAATTACCAAAAATTAATATAATAATATTATTTTGGTCGTCCTATATCTATGATACAAACAGATTTAGTAGCTTAGTATAAAAATTACCTACGGCTGTATGACACAGCATGGTACATTTTTCATGTGTGTATGTTTAAACCTTTAGTTTTATTAGCATACAGCGACTGAATCTTTTTTTTTTCAGTTGCTGGCGCTCTTGGACTACCCTTTGTAACCTATAGTAACATAGCCATGTCAAGGTCAGATGGCTCACAAAGAAACAAAATATATCACGCCTTTATTGTTACAGGGATACGCAGAGACAATGGAGCATTAATTTTCACGATCATTCTTCCTTTATCCACAACACTCTTCAAACAAACAAAAAAAGGCGACTGTAGTGTAGTGCAGTGTAATGGTTACACAAACCGAAAAAGTTCGAAACCATCCACCGGTACCAATGTATCTATACTAATATAATAAAGCGGAAGAGTTTGTTTGTTTGTTTGTTTGTTTGTTTAAACGCGCTAATCTCAGGAACTACTGGTTCGAATCAAAAAATTCTTTTTGTGTTGGATAGATCAATTATCGAGGAAGGCTTTAGGCTATAAAACATTACGTTGCGACTTATATAAGCGAAGAAACAGTCGAAAATGTGGAAAAAACGGGGAATATTATTCGTCTTTGAGGGTTTCCGTTGCGTGCGCTGCGAAAACCGTTCGAGATACCCAAAAAATATGTATGAAAGAATTATTCCTCTTTAAATTATCTAAAAAAAATGTCCGCGACCGTATATGTCTATCTTTTAAGATTAACTCACAATAACCGTTTTTATAATAGTCAAATTTGGTCAAGTCAAAATTAATGCATTATTACAAATTATTTGTCAGAGTTGTATTAACATAATATTATTCTTTATCGAAATAAATGTGTTATTAATTAAGAGTATTTAACTGTGAACAAAATTGTCATTGACATCACCTAATTTTAATAAACATCTTATAATACAATTTTAAAATAACTCAACAAAATTCACACGCGTCGCATGATGAGCGCTAACCGGCGGGCGAGGAGGCGGTGCTTGCGGGCGAGGCGGAGGGGGGTGTAGCTCTACGAGGTATAGTCTGTCTAAGCCGAAATGACGCGCCCCTCCACTGCATTTACGCATACGAGCAAATATACGAGAACACTTTTTTTGTTTTGTTGTAAATTATACCTGTAGGTGTCATCTACATTCTTTCAAGGTTAGGTTTTACAATTCTTATTAGGTTAGGTTTTAGTTTAAGCATACAGTTAGTTTGGTTAAGTTTTCATTTCCTTCGTTCTTTCTTCGTCACTGTAATGCCTGGAAAAAGGACTCAGACTGCTGCTGCAAAGCGGCTGCGAGTTTTGCGCACAAGAAAATAAAACTGAAAATATAATTTACGCAGAAGTACTTTAAAATATATTCTATTAGTTACGTAATTTAATCGTCTAAAATAAGTCGCGGGTAACAGCTATAGGTAATTAATAATAAAGCTGAGCAGGTAGGTAAACAAAAAATTAATATGATTCCCAAAATAACTATTCCACGCGGACGCAGTCGCGGGCACAGCTAGTCTTTGATATAATATGTACTTTGGTTGTCCTGTTTCTATAATACAAGCACTATAGTAGCTTAGTATAGAAATAATAAAATAATGTATTTGCATATAAAAGAAATATGTATACGAACCAGCAAAAGTAGGCTCCCAATTTGGTCCAGCACTTTTAATAGACAGGTGATTAACATTAAGTGAAAGTACTATGTCATCCTTCACATATTTCAATATTAAATGTTGAATGTTTAATGATATGTTGTTTAAAACCTTCTTTACAAGAGCTTGCATGTAGCCTGGTGGCTCTTCAACTACTTCGGTTTTTTTCCTTTAAAAATATATTTTATTGTTATTAATGTAAATAACTTTGTTATAAATATAAATTATGTGATATTTAATATTCTTAGATTTGGCGCGGACATTGATTATTGAATTCGGCTTACTATAGCTTTTATTTTTATTTATCTCGATAGTAAGCCGCATAAATTTGTTTAATTCATATGTGATCTCAATTTTTAGTCACTTAAAATATTCTTATATTACTATATAAAAATTATGTTAAACTTAAAAGATTTCTGTTCAGTACTCTAGATTTTTTAACATAAATATTTAGTTAGATTTTTATAATTTTTTATAAGTATACATTTTCTACATAATAAATAATACTTACTGTGGTTCAAAACGTGGTTCTGGCTCACATTGTCGATCACTGAGAATACATTCTAAATAATAAAACAAAGAAAGTTTAGTATAATGAATAATTAAAGTAATTAAACCCTAGTATAGTGGCACTGGCTAAGTAATTTAAGGCTTTAGAAGATTTAAAGCAATTTGTGTCGACATATGACAATACCTCCCCTGATCTTAAACTAAAGTACAATCCTTGAATGAGAGAAGACTGCTTATTTAACTGTAAGTAGCAGTTAAATAACTGTAAGTGGCAGTCGTCCTCCCTAACCACCACTTACAGACCGTAAAGTAGTCGCGTTTCGGGTATAGCATATAAGTTGCCAGTTTCAATTGTGGACGTGGATGCGACTGCTACTTGCAGGCGGTATTTAACTGTAGTAGACACCTTTACTCTTTGAGCGCACTCCAGCTTAACATCAGGCACGGCGTTGTAATATTGAGACACAATAAAAATAACTTATTATAACGGAGTTGTTTGCCATAGATTCCATTGTTTTGCATATCTTATTTTCTATTGTGTCCTTTAAAACGTTTATTACTAATATAATTTTAAAATATATGAATTTTATATAAATCTAAAACTTACCAATGGTATCGATGGTGACTACAATTGGTTCGGACATAATCTTTGTCCATGGCACTCGGATGAGTAATTCGTTGATTCTGCCTGATCTTAGTGTAAAGGGGAGGGCTAACTCATGCTGCAGTACATCTGTTTTCAACACTAGGTTATATAGTGCCACACCACCGCCCCACAGTGACACCTACAATTTTAAATAAATAAATAAATATGGTGCGTGCAAACCTATCGCTCAGATAAAGCGGAACTTCCTACTCTATAATTCATAACGAATCAATTGAATTGTCACGGCTTTACGCATAGGAATTGGCATATACTATGGAGCGCCACTTGCCACGATCCTGAGACAATTCTCTCGCTTCCCTCACATCCACAATTCTCTTAATATAAAGTTATTGTAAATTGATTTTTACAGTAATATCTTTTCAAACAGTTTATTATCATTTAAGATCTACGATATTTACAATTTAATTATATTAACTATTAGGTTGTTCGGAAAGTCATTTCGTTTTTTCCCGCCAGAGGACTTAATTACGTTTTTTCGAAACTAACTTCACACTTAAGCCCCATAACCATTATATGTCTTGAGAGCTGATATTGCAAGGCTTGTGTGTGAAAAAGTTCTATTAATTCTACCCAGTAGTTTTTGGTTGGTGACCTTTTAAATATGGAGAGCAATAAGCAGCATTTTCGTCATATTTTACTTTTTTACTTCAGAAAAGGTAAAAATGCTGTCCAAGCGAGAAAAAAATTGACGGATGTGTATGGAGAAGGCGTGTTAACAGTACGCCAGTGCCAGAACTGGTTTGCAAAATTTCGATCCGGCAATTTTGATGTCGAAGATGCACCACGGTCTGGAAGGCCGGTCGAAGCTGACAAAGATGCGATAAAGGCATTAGTTGATGCAAATCGGCGAATCACCACACGAGAGATCGGTGAGAGGTTAAATTTGTCGAATTCAACTGTTTATGGCCATTTGAAAGGCATGGACTTAACCTCGAAGCTCGATGTGTGGGTGCCCCATGTCCTTACCGAGCGAAATTTATGTCGTCGTGTTGACGCGTGTGATTCGCTCCTCAAACGTCTAGAAAATGATCCATTTTTGAAGCGGATTATTACTGGGGACGAAAAATGGGTTGTATACAACAATGTTAAACGCAAGAGGTCATGGAGCAGAAAAGATGAACCGGCTCAAAGCGTGTCAAAAGCCAACATTCACCAAAAAAAGGTGATGCTCTCCGTTTGGTGGGATGTCAAAGGAATCGTTTTTTTTTTGAGCTTTTGCCGGACAATACAACGATTAATTCAGAAGTCTATTGTCATCAGCTGGACAAATTGAATGATTCACTTAAAGAGAAGAGGCCCGAATTAATCAACAGGAAGGGTGTAGTGTTCCACCAGGATAATGCGAGACCTCACACAAGTTTGGTCACTCGCCAAAAACTTTTACAGCTTGAATGGGACGTACTGCAACATCCACCATATTCTCCAGATCTGGCGCCTTCCGACTACTATTTGTTCCGGTCCCTGCAAAATTTTTTGGATGGCAAAACCTTTACCTCAAATGAAGATGTCAAAAACCACCTGGACCAGTTTTTTGCCAGCAAGGACCAAAACTTTTATGAGAGGGGAATTATGTTACTGCCAGAAAGATGGCAAAAGGTGTTGGACCAGAATGGCCAATATATAATTTAATAAAATATTTATTCATTATACGAAAACTGTCTTTCATGTTCCCCAAAAAAAACGAAATGACTTTCCGAACAACCTAATAATATAAGATATGCATGTCTTTGCATGTGCTAGTGTCTATGCATGTTCTAATGTCTATGCACGTGCTTATGTCTATGCATGTGCTCGTGTCTATGCATGTGCTAGTGTCTATGCATGTGCTAGTGTCTATGCATGTGCTTATGTCTATGCATGTGCTAGTGTCTATGCATGTGCTCGTGTCTATGCATGTGCTAGTGTCTATGCATGTGCTCGTGTCTATGCATGTGCTAGTGTCTATGCATGTGCTAGTGTCTATGCATGTGCTCGTGTCTATGCATGTGCTCGTGTCTATGCATGTGCTCGTGTCTATGCATGTGCTAGTGTCTATGCATGTGCTTATGTCTATGCATGTGCTAGTGTCTATGCATGTTCTAATGTCTATGCATGTGCTTATGTCTATGCATGTGCTCGTGTCTATGCATGTGCTAGTGTCTATGCATGTGCTAGTGTCTATGCATGTGCTTATGTCTATGCACGTGCTTATGTCTATGCATGTGCTTATGTCTATGCATGTGCTAGTGTCTATGCATGTGCTAGTGTCTATGCATTTGGCAGTGTCTATGCATGTGCTTATGTCTATGCATGTGCTTATGTCTATGCATGTGCTAGTGTCTATGCATGTGCTAGTGTCTATGCATGTGCTAGTGTCTATGCACGTGCTTATGTCTATGCATGTGCTTATGTCTATGCATGTGCTAGTGTCTATGCATGTGCTAGTGTCTATGCATGTGCTAGTGTCTATGCATTTGCTAGTGTCTATGCATGTGCTAGTGTCTATGCATTTGCTAGTGTCTATGCATGTGCTAGTGTCTATGCATGTGCTAGTGTCTATGCATGTGCTAGTGTCTATGCATTTGCTAGTGTCTATGCATGTGCTAGTGTCTATGCATGTGCTAGTGTCTATGCATTTGCTAGTGTCTATGCATGTGCTTGAGTATATGCATGTACATATGCTAGTATATGCATGTACATATTATGCTAGTATATGCATGTACATATGCTAGTGTCTATGCATGTGCTTGAGTATATGCATGTACATATGCTAGTGTCTATGCATGTGCTAGTGTCTATGCATGTGCTAGTGTCTATGCATGTGCTTGAGTATATGCATGTACATATGCTAGTATATGCATGTACATATTATGCTAGTATATGCATGTACATATGCTAGTGTCTATGCATGTGCTTGAGTATATGCATGTACATATGCTAGTATATGCATGTACATATTATGCTAGTATATGCATGTACATATGCTAGTGTCTATGCATGTGCTAGTGTCTATGTATGTGCACGAGTATATGCATGTGCTATGTGTCTGTCTGTGACTGTAAATCGCAGTGCCTGTGGGTCAAGGGTAAAAAAATCCGTGTAGTCGAGGTTAAAGCAACCTACAACCGAGCCACTAAGTCTTGCAGGAAAGTTTTATATGAGCGGAGATATAGGGGGCCATGAATCCGGCATTTATTGCGATGCAGACAACAGCACAATGCATGAACGCCGCAGCCGGTGCTAGTAAATTTAAAATACTTTTATTTTTCTTTTTAAGATCATTTATTCGAATAAATTATTTTAAAAATAAACGTTTTTAATGTATTTTTATTAGAAACTTAATAACATGCTGAAGTTTGTAATGAAAAGCTGATAGCATATGCACCAGCTAGTTTTAATAATGCTCAGCAATATAGCTCTCAAATAGATAAATTAATTATTAGCTTTTCTATTAGGATAACCGAAATTTCACCAATATATTAATAGGAATAAGATTATAGTTTAAATGGAGAGTGTTCTCCGACCAAATCGGAGACATCCTTAAGAAAGCTAGGTTGCCTAGTGCCCATAACCACAGGGCCTATATGAGGAGAATTGTTGATGTGAAGGAAGCAAGGGAGTTGTGTAAGGATCGTGGCGCTCCATTGTCTCTGCCTATCCCTGAGGGAAAAAGGCGTGACAAATTGATTGATTTAAAAAGTTTAGACTATGTTATTCAGCACATAACATCTATTTCATATATACGTAGTTTTTTCTTGTACAATGGCTTAGTAGAGAAAACTACGTATAGGCACAATAAAGGACATCTTAAAAAACATTAGTTAATAATACTGATCTTTATATTAAATCGTTAAGCTATCGTAATACACCAAAAAAATCAGATTAACCTCCTGCTGAAATATGTCTAGAACTTAAAGAACTATGTTAGTAAATACAAAAGTGATTAGTGATAGTGATTACAAAAGAATAAAACAATATATTAAATCTGAACAGCAAAATCTACATTTTATTATAAACAGCATTCTAGGGATATCTTTATTAGTTAATAATCATGTGATGTTCAAAAAAGATCTAAGTTCTCATTAGTATCCAGGGGTTGTTACCTCGAACCTACATCATTATATATAAAATCTTAATAAAATTTTAAAGAAACCCCCAAAACGCCTGACACTTTAGCCATATCACCAGCCTTATAGTAATAAAAAACATTATTCATGGCTCCATAGTTATATCCCTTGCATCCTCATGGTGCATCATCCGATACTCCAGGTCTTCAGTTTGATAACAGTCCAGCTAAAGGCTTATAGTGAGTAACAATTTTATTTAAAGCAATATGGTTCTATATTCTTGTTTATTTGCTGATCTGAGAGGATCCATGATCAGTTTTTTTTTATCCACTAACTTTTCTACACTTAGTTTCTTACAGTCAAGACAAATCTAATAGGTCTACATAAACTTTAAACCCATACAGGATTTCGTCTCCGTTTCAATTATTAAGTCACAGATAAGTTTAAAAGTAAAGTAAATACCGATTATGCATCTAAGATCGCTACCGCAGCTAACAAAATGAGCTGATGACCTTGGAACCCCTGATCAGATCTTCATCAATTGTAGCTAAGAACCATCTCACTCATGTGAGCTTTCAAACGAAAAAAAACGCATCATAACGCATCGTAGCTCCCAAATCATCCATTCATTTGGGAGCTACGATGCCACAGATAGACATACAGATACGACAAACCTATAAAACCCTTTTTAATTTACAGCACCCGGCTGCAGTATGCATGTAAATTTTAAGTTTATAAAATAACTTTACCTGGGCATCATTATGTTTGAAATCTTTTACATATTTGTCCACATAGCTCAAAAGTATTGGAGTCACATAGGACTCCACCTTAAACATTGTGACTGCTGTTAAATACTATATCTGAAATTAAAAAGATTATTAGCAGTGTGAAAAATATGTGAATCAAATGCATTCAGATGATATTTACTATTGTACTTTTCTTTATGATTTATAAATAGCAACTATTGTTTAACTTTGTTGTTTAAATTGTGTAAAATAAGTGTATATAAGCGTCATGCGTTTATTTCGCCAATATACACTAATTCACTGAACACATTGCAATAGGTATTTATATCTTGCAAATAAAAATACTTATTTTGCATTGAGTTTTTGCAACAAGTCAATAAAACAAATGCTGGACATACATTTTGTATCTAGAACCAGCATCAAGACTGGACCACCATAAAGGATTTAATATGTAAAATAACAATGATTTAGATCAAGCTACCACTTCATAATAGCTCACAATGAATTGATAGTTCTACAATGCAAACAGAACATTTGAGATTACATCTCAAATATAGATTTCTGTTCCAGCAGAATTGTTCTAATCGTTTCTAATATGTTCTAAACATTAATTAGATCTATAGGTACAAAAATTGAAGGTTAAAAATAAATCATAAAATATCACCAAATAAACACCAAAATAAACTCACCAAAAATCCTTAAAACCACGAGACACCGGTCTACATCAAACACCCGCATAGAGCATGGGGACGCAAAGACAAAGGAAAACGTGGTAAATAAAACGGTTAAAATACAAACCGAGAACTAACGCTCACACACTACCAACTAAACCAAGAAACATTGTACTCAAGTAATACACAACTAAACTAATAATAAACTAAACTAATACACAAAACTATTTTCTTTTTTGGCTTAGTATTTCACTTGCCAATGTAAAAATAAAAATTTATACACAATGTTAAAACATTATCAAGTAAAAATAAAACACGCTAGTGATTTATCACAAGATGAGGATGATAGTAAGGTTGATGATGATCTACCTTTGCTAAATTCACCTTTTGTTGGCCAAACTTTACTAATATGAGAACGAGTTTGACATTTGTCAAAACGAATTCTCATTGGCGGCCGGTCTGTCAGTGTGTCAAGTGTCAAAGAAGGACATTTTGGAGTTTTTGGCGGGCAACTGCAACTGACAGGACGCGCAATTTTGAATTATTTGAAAAGCTTGTGTTTTTCATAAATATTAATGTGTAATGATGGTGGAATTGTTATCCTGTAATAATTTTTAAGTTGATCAAGTATAAACAAGTAATTTAAAGTTGTGAAACGTGTTTCTTCATGTTCCCTCCAAAACTCCTTCTGAAGTTTTAGTAAAGGCTTTTCGCCGCTTTACTAAAACGATCATCATCAACCTCACGATCATCTTCATCATTTGATGAAACATTCGCGTGGTTCATCTTCATCTTTACTTGACAATGTTTTAACATTGAACCATATATTTTTACTTTGACACTGGCAAGTTAAATACTAAAGCCATAAACAAGGAGAAAAAAAAAAGAAGGACATTTCACGAGAAAAAGTTTCGGCGGGTAACTGTAAGTAAAAGGACGCGTAATTTTAAATTATTTGATAAGCTTGTGTTTCCCAATTACTAAATTATAATGACAGTGTTTTTTTTTAAATCTAGTAACGGTTTTATATCTGATTAAGTATAGAAAAGTGATTTAAAACAGCCAAACGTGTTGTTTCTTCGTGCTTCCCCCAAGACTCGTTCAGAAGTTTTTGTGAAGGCTTTCGGTCAAATTAACTAAGACAATCATCATTATCATTATCTTGTAATGAATTACTTACGTATTTGATCTTCATGTACATTTTTACCTAATAAGGTTCTATCTTAATATTTAAATAATTTTAACTTTGACACTGGCAAGTTAAATACTAAGCCATAATCAAAAAGAAAGAAAGTGTCACTAAAAATTTACCATGATTAGTAAGCCAAGTAGAACGACGGCGGTTCGCTGAGGGGCTAGGGGGTCTGTGGTTCGGTGGGTCCTGTGAAATTTTAATTTTCGTTTGTAGTGGTACCTTTTTAAATAATAATGATATACATTATTGCTTTCTATTATATTATTGCTCATAAAACCTTTTAATAATTTTATTCGTATAATGTGGTAGTAATGTTTATATTGCAAGTTCTTAAGGATGACTGTCACAATCATTATCTTACATTCGTTGTTCGATATTTATGTCTGTTTATTTCTAGTTTAAAGTAGTTGAAGTCTGTTCATTTTGCTTGTGGACATGGTGTCGTGTTAGCGCTGTAACACAATAAAGTGCATCTTTATTAATAATAATATATTGCTCGGGTATGTACCTTTTGATACAAGTATAATTTATTTTAAACTCGAGCTTCACGATAGCGTTGCAATCAGCTATAAAGTTGTTTAATATTTTTTTGGTAACAAATAATACAATAATTTAAATTAAAATATATTTACGTATTTTTGTTTGTAAATAAAAAATATTTATGTTGAATTTCTTTTGTTTCAGGAGATAATTTAACCAAAGTTTTGAATCCCATATTTAATCTTTTTATATCATTATACCTATAAGTGATAATATTGTGACTTTTAGGTCATTCTTGAGTACTTTGTGAATATATTGCAATAATTTGTAAACATAGTATATTAATAATCATTCCTCTAAGAATGTTTAAATTTATAAATAGGAATTATAACATTTCAGTCAATTTGACATTCGACCATTTACTGCCTGTTAAAGTACAAACACAGAAGTATATTACATGTAGAAAAATCTTACAAAAAAATAAATTGCGCTTTTGTCCTAACAATAGTTACCAGCGAAGATATTTTACACAATCCAGTTTAGATCCAAATCAAATACCTGAAAATCTTAGAATGTGGGAACCTGTGCCAGGTTAGTAAGATATATATTTTTTATTAATATAAAATGTAATTAATGATTCTTCACATTGTTTCTTTGTTAAACACTCGACAAGTGGAATGCCTTATCAGTGAATGTATTACTCCTATTAATTGACCTTAAATTCTTCAATAGAAGGGTGAAAAAGCTTATTAATTATCAGGCTAATCAGAAGTCATATTTGACACCTGGCTAGACACCTGAGAATAACATGTGACCTTAGTCACTATAACTGGACTGGATCACACTCCATGCTGTGCCTGGTCATATGTAGTGTCAGTAACAAAAAGGATTTATATAAAGATTTAATCATAATGTGTAGTTTCTATTGTGCTAATTTATGTAATAGCTTATCTATTCATCAGCTGAGGTCGTTCAACTTTATTTCTTATGAAAATAAGATACAATACACTTGTATGATTTTATTAATAGACAAGGGAAAGAGTAACAAAGGTCATAAACATTGTATATCTATCTACCTACATGTGTAATATGATGAATTTATTGATTATAGACAAGTGCTTATAATGATAGCACAAAGAAGGTTTAAAGTGCGGAAACAAACCAGTACATAACTACAACAGCAGTGCTTTTAATGTATCATACACTTCTGTTATTTTCTGTCACTTTATATTGTTTATATAGATGTCACTTAAATAGTTGTCAATATATTAATGTCAATAGTAAGCAGAGACCATAAGGTCCCCTGATCATAAACAGGACTGCGGAAACAAGCTCGCATGTAACAGTAACAGTAGCAAGCTGCTTCCGAAACGCGACTAAATCACTTCACAGTTTTTACACTGGTAAGTCGTAGAATTACCATAGATTGGCAAACTGACACCACTGCCTACCAGACCTGGAGTAAATATATATTTATATAATTTTAATCAATTTAATGAATAAATAACATTACAAATAAAAGGTGATCATGGTGTAGTGGCAGTGCAATGGTTAAGCAAACCGAAAACAGGTTCAAAAACTACTTGCCGGAACCAACGTATCTTAGATATATGTACTTTGGTTGTCCGGTTTCTATAATACAAGCACTTTGGTAGCTTAGTGTAGAAATGTAAACAAAAAAATATTAATATTAGAAATAATTCTTTGCACTGACTGGGAATCAAACCTAGGAACTTGTGATGATCTGGTGTACCACACATATCATCCAAATGTATGGGGGTTGCATGATGGTGTATGCATGTATGGTACTCTTCAGAATGTTTTGTTTTCAGGTACTCCATTGACCTTCAAGGTGGTATCCTATAATGTATTGGCACAATGCTTATTAGAGGCTCATCCTCATTTGTATACAGCATGCTCACCTGATGCTTTACAATGGGAATATAGGTGGAATTTAATATATAACGAAATTGTCTACTTGGACCCAGATGTAAGTTTATAAAATAAAACAATTTCTTAGCATCCATGGATTCTCCATGCGATTGCCGGGTCTATCGTGTAGCAGGCGAAAGAGTGAAGGCAGCTTACCGGATTTGTGACTGAAATGTAGGTTTCAAAGCTATTTCGACATGTCAACACTCACTTTATTGCCCCTACTATCCCCTCTACCCAGACCGCACCGCACATACGTTTTAAAAATGTACTTACGGCTGACCATGAAAGGCCAAGATACTTTAAAAGATGATGCAAGGTTTTTGCTGGTATTCCTCTTGCACCAACGTCTACTGCATAGAGATGAGTTTTGAAACTATTTTTCGTCATCTTTAAATTCTTTTGTCTGTATGTTTGTGATGGTTCAATCACATTGTGCTAAATGATCGGACCGATTTAAAAGGACATTTTTGTGCGTATGGGTCCCTAGATGATTTACATTTACAATCGGGTCCCGTAGCTGGCTAATATAATAATCAATCAAAGTTTCACGCCTTTTCCCCACAGGGATAGGCAGAGATAATAGAGCGTCATTTGTCACGATCCTGACACAACTCCCTCGCTTTCCTTACATCCACAATTCTCTTCATACAATTTCTACGGTTATCGCCACTATTTCTTAAGGAATAATAATAATATCTTTACTTTTACATATTTATACTAATCTACTAATGTGCTTGTATCATAGAATCTGGGCTACCAAAGTACACATATCAAAGATACATTGGTACCTGGAAATGGTTTGGAATTATATTAAACTACTTCTTTTATTTTTACATATATTTAGAAAATAAATAAATGAACATATTACATATAGATATTACATTATAGATTAAACTCTTTTTTAATGAATTAACAAATTTTATGCGGCTTACTATCGCGCTTTATTTTGCTTTTGATTTTACAACGTCGGAATGATAAAAAAAAATTAAAATTAAAACCAAAATAAACGCGAGTCAGCCGCATAAAATTTGTTAAATTCTTTAAATTATTTCGAGATATTTTGGTAAATATATGAATAGAATGTTTTATCTAATCCTTTGTAGATATTATGTCTTCAAGAAGTGCAGATTGATCATCTGGAGTCATTTTATAATAAATTTGAGCAACTTGGGTATGCGTCAGTGTTTAAATGTAAGACAGGTCCTAAAAGAGATGGCTGTGCTATATATTTTAAGAAGTCTATGTTCACATTACAAGATCATTGGAATGTTAGTATTTGTTTACATTAAGAGTTTATTGTTTTTTTTTTTGGCCGGCACAGTGACGGCGACTGAGGAAACCGTGAACTTACTCCGTTTTTTCAGTCGTCGATACTCCGAAATCTACATCATGCTTCGAGCAGGTCGAGGTCAGATGTCAAGTCACAATAAAAAAAGTGGTTTAAAAGAATATGTCGTGACACAGATTGAAGTAGGTATTTAATTTTTTATTGGCTCGCACCCCGCTCGATGTTAGGCTGTAGTGCGGTCCTCGAATGAAGACGACTGCTACTACAGTTAACTAACTAAAATCAGCAGTCACATTCAGCATGCCAGTCTACTTGGAATCGGCAACCTACAAGCTGATTCTGAAACACTAGTAGATCACTTCACTGTCTGTAAACTTGATAGTGAAGGTACTACCCCGGATCGGAAGACTGGGTACCCCTGCCTACCACTCTTTAAAAAGATTGTTGAGAATTTTTAACCAATCAAATTGTCACGTCTTTTTCCTACAGTGATGAGTGACAATAGAGACAATGTAGCGCCACTTGCTACGATCCTGACAAAACTCCCTCGTTTCCTTCACATCCACAAGTCTTTATACAAGCTCTATGGTTATGGGCACTAGGCAGCCTAGCTTTTATTAAAGATGTCTCCGGTTTGGTCGAAAATTTGTTGGAGCATTTTTAAGAAAGAACCTATTTACAAAGCAGTTAATTAAATAAATAAAAATTACAGGTTGAATTTAATCAGCATGGTCTAGCAGACATATTAAATCGAGACAATATTGGAATAATAGTGAAACTAGCTGCACATCGGGAACCAAACAAACCAATATTGGTAGCTACAACACATCTCCTATATAATCCAAAACGGGAGGATGTACGTCTCGCTCAAATGCAATTGTTTTTAGCAGAAATTGATCGTGTCTCATATTCGAAATATGATGAGAAATCTGCGTGAGTATAAAATATTATCTCTCTTAGTTGTTTTATAAATTAAATTTGAAATTCTGATTCTGCCACCGGTCATCCGATATTATGTTTTATTATGCCACGACACATGACTCCGCCTGTTGTTTAGCTGAAGTACGGTCCATAATTAAAGGCGACTACAACTACAGTTACTTAACTATCCACTATGCTGCTGTAGTTGGAACCAGCAACTTGTAAGCTGATCCAGAAACGCAACACACTAAGTAGAGTTCACTACTTGAAAGCGGGGGTACTATTCCACCTCGGGAGAATGGGACAATTACCGCCAACTTCCTGCCTACCACTTTTTGACAACCAGACCCAGAACATATTACAGAACATATCTGTAACTTTTTTAATAACTGATATTTGTAATACACAATCTAATTAATAATGCAATGCAATCAGATATAAGCTAAATAAATCTTTGTTCCGACCGGGAATCAAACCCGAGTCTTACGTGTAACAAATTATACGACTTTCACTGTATGACAACTGTCAAAATGTCATTAAAATTTTATTTTACACGTTGAACACCGTAAATGAATCCATACTAAACTATCTTCCTTTATCTTATTTTAATTTTCATTGCAGGGTTGGACCATGGCCTGTGATATTAACTGGAGATTTTAACTCCCAGCCGCATAGTCCCTTAACCAACCTTTTATTGAGGGGACAGTAAGACAAATTTATTATACTTATTGATTTAACAATTTTAATTGATACTCCTCCATTCCCACAGAGATAGGCAGATCACTTTCCACAATCCAGACACAACTCTCTCGCTTCTAAGAATGTTCTTCGATCAAATTGGAGACATTCTTAAAGAAAACTGGATTTTAAGGAATTTTGGTTGTTAAGGATGCGTAAATATTTTTGGCATATATTAAAATGCATCAATCAGACTTTTGAAAGAGATAACCTGCCAGTTCCACAATGTCGTGATGAATGTCAGACACCATTTAATGCTGACGGCGAGAACTCAAATTGTCACGCCTTTTTCCCACCGGGATAGGCAAAGACAAAGGAGCGCCACTTGCCACAATCCTGACACAAATCCTTCGCTTCGCTTACATCCATAATTCTCTTTAAACAAGATCTACTATTATGAGCACTAGGCCACCCAGCTTTCTTCAGGATCCACTTTTTGTATTCATAGATACAAGCAATCAATCAAATTGTCACGCCTTTTACCCACAGGGATAGGCAGAGACAATGGTGCGCCACTTGCCATGATCCTGACACAACTCCCTCGCTTCCTTCACATTCACAATTCTCTTTATACAAGCTCTATGGTTATGGGCACTAGGCAACCTAGCTTTCTTAAGGATGTTTCCGATTTGGTCGGAAAACACCCTCCTGGGCCATAAGTGTACATAAGATGCATAGATACAGTTTATAGAAATTGTGGATTAGGAAAGAGACAAGGATATCAATAAATGCATGTTTACATAAAACATTAATAACTTCAAGAGCGAACTTTATTTTAATTTCAGCGCAAAAGTCAATGGCTACAATCCGAATTTTAAAAATATTGGTTTAACTGATTCATGTCAACATTTTTCCGTTAAGTACGACCGCGAGACTTATTCCCAATATGTAACAAGCAGAAATAATGTTCAGGTATGTTTCATCGCTAATATTTCAATATCTGATTATCTATTATATAATCCTTTCCATGTGCCCAAACCATCGAAGCATCCTTTTGTCAATCCCTGTCACTACATCTGTGAAAGTAGATTGACGAAAATAATTTATAAATCTGATGTGGATGGATGCGTTAAACAAGGCAGGCCCAGGTTAAAATTTTCCGATTAATTCGGAGACATCCTCAAGAAAGCTAGGTTGCCTAGAGCCCATAACCGTAGAGCTTGTATGAAGAGAATTGTGGATGTGAAGGAAGCGAGGGAGTTGTGTCAGGATCGTGGCAAGTGGCGCTCCAATGTATCTGCCTATCCCCGTGGGAAAATGGCGTGACAATTTGATTGATTGATATACAATATATTATTTAAAGTTTTACTAATTGGTATATTAATAAAAAAGTAGCTGTCACCCCCATTCATAGACGATCACAATTTAAATAAAATCAGAACCACTGCGCGAATTGACTAATTTATTTATTATTATTAATTTTAGATCCAGAGCACTGAATATAAAGCAAATGAAAGCACTAATCAATCTCACCAATTGCCATCCTCACATAAAAGAGGCTCAACTATTACGCATAAATTAAATCTAAAATCTGCTTATGATCTCTATTGTACGAAGTATGGTGGTCTACAAGCGACAACGTTTCAAAATGGATGGGTCTATGTTGACTATATTTGTTATAGGTATGTTAACCATACGTATATACTCGTATATTTCCATCCGTGAAAGATTAAAGTGATAGGCAGTGACAATAAAGCGCCACTTGCCACGATCCTGACTCAACTCCATCGCTTCTCTTACATCCACAATTCTCTTCATACAAGCTCTACGGTTATGGGCACTAGGCGACTTAACTTTTTTGAGGATGTCTCCGATTTGGTCATTTTGAACCAATATTTGTCATTTTAATTATTAAAGCTTAACCGAATCTACGAAAGCTTAACACGAGTAGAGTTTTTTTTATTGTGACACGACATATGACGGCACCCCGCTTGATGTTAAGCTGGAGTGTGGTCTATGAATGATTGTCACTGCTACTACAATACAATAACTGCAAATAACAATCACATCCACTATGCTGGCCTAGTTGGAACCGGCAACTTACAAGCTGATCCCGAAACGCGACCAAATCACTTCACGGTCTGTAAACTTGTAAGTGTTGGTACTACCCCGTATCGGCAGACTGGTATCACTGCCTACCAACTTTGATAACCAGACCCGAAGCAAATATCTGCCTTTTTTTTATTAACAAATATTTGCAATATTTAACATAATTATTAAATATTACAAATAAAAGGCCACTAGAGATAGCAGCTTCTATCTTTTTTATTTTATTGACGCTTGACATATGACAGCACCTAGCCTACTGTTAAGATGGAGTGCGGCCCATGAATGGAGGCGATTGCTGCTACAGTAAAATAACTGCAATCAGCAGTCGCATTCACTATGCCGGCCTAGTTAAAACCGGCAACTTAAAAGCGAATCCTGAAACGCGACTAAATTGTTTACTCCTATGATGATGGCACAGGTATCATGAAAGTAAACACCTTAACATCTAAATTAAATTGTTACCTTACATAATAAAATATTTTATTTTCCCTTATAGCCATAAATCTGCGTTGAAACTCAGAGAAATACTTCAATTACCAATTGTGAAACAGTGCAAAGCGTTGAAAAGCCTCCCTAATCACCTATTCGGGTCTGATCACTTAGCGGTAGGAGCAATTTTTGAATTGAAATTTGAAGAACCACAAAAGATATATCTATTTGATAAGCGTGATAATGTGAAGTAATGTAAACTTTTTAACTTTGTTTTTATGAGATTTTTGATCAGATTTATTAAGATTTTTTTAAGTATCAGCTTTAACTAATTGTACTCTTGGTGAAATGGCCGACATAGTGTCGGCGATTGACGATTGACGGCGAGTGAGGCAACCGTGAATTAAGTCGGTATTTCAGTCGTCGGCACTCGGTGGACCTTCGCTTGCGTACTATCAGGCAAGTTAAGGTCTGATGTCGGGTTACAATACAAAAATTAACTATTCAAGTACTTTTGATTTAATCAGAAATATATTTTTAAAAAAATGTGTTAGCAATTCTCTTTAATGTTTACAAATACATTTATTTACCTTGGAAATTTAGCCTGTTTTAATTGTTTCGTCGGTTTAAATAAATAGTTAGTATATAAAGTTTAAATAGCGGGGTTAAACAATAGATTATTATAAAAAAAGAAGATACGGTAATAATAATTTTGCTTGGGGCTAAACTATATGTCACTCAGTCGCTTACGGAAGAACAGTTTTTAAAGTCCTGTTTTTACGTGCATTCACGTAAAAACAGGACTTCAAATGCCTTTTTCATTTAACAAGATACAAAATACAATAATGTCCAAAGATACAAATGATGTCCCAAAAGTCACGGATGGCTGTTCATATTGCAGTGCTTGTTCCTACATTAATGTATGGAAGTGAACGTTGGGTATGACAGAAGAAGCATGAGAGTAGAATTAACGCTGTAGTCGTTAAGGAGTGTATGTGGAGTGACGATAGCGGATAGAATTAATGTAGGAACAAGCACCGTATTATGAACAGCCATCCGTGACTTTTGGGATCATCATGCTGTCCCATTTTTACTAAGAGCGTACCGTATCTTTTTTATTTTGTATTAATATGGTTATCTATTGAATTAAAAGAATTAAGTTATACAGTGTGAGTGATGTCAATGTTTTTGTTTGTATTGATGGATGGCGTCTTGTACGTTGTTGCCAATTTATATTTGATAATAAATTTATGTTGATATAAACAAAATAAGTAGATTACGGTCTAAATAACCCGTTATCTATTTATTTACCTTAGATAGGCTAAAAATGATTTTTATTTAAAAAATGTGAATAAATAATGCATGTTGTTAAATTTGTAAAATATATTTTTGTTAGCATGTTTAGTCGGCATGGTAGATGTAAAACTTAAGTTTAAATAGCAGTCATTTTGATTCATGGACTGCACTTCAGCTTAAAATCAGGCGGGGTGCTGTCATATGTCTGTTCTTAATAAAAAAGCGTATAAAGCATTGTTACCCAAAGTGGTCTCTATATTGTTACCAAAGGGTCGACCCCCAGGGGTCTACGACGAATAACAGGGATACATGTAAACGGAAAAAAGAAATTTATATTTGGTTGTATTAAATTGAATTTGATTAATAAATATATGAAACTGAATGTGTATTTTTTTTTCACTCTACACTCACCTGCGGCAATAATGATCCCAAATCACCTTGATGTATTAGCTGAAATGCGATGTTATATTAGGTAAGCATATTACATCAGGATGGCAGGTTTATTGTATACGCTTGCTGTAAGTGTGAAAGTATTATTCCAGGAATTTGAATGGAATGGTTTTTTTGTACCTCTTTGCCCCAGTCCCCGTCACTATGCCGGCCAAAAGTGCTTCTTCACGCATCGCTTAAAGGATCCAAGGTTATAGGATAGAGAGAACACACGGGCTGGCAAAGCATTCCACTTGTCTATTGTTCTACAAAAGAAAAGACGCACCGAACTTTTTAGTTTGACTGCCGATTCGGTCGACAAAATGTATGACCAGTGCGGGTATTACGGGTGTGAAAACTCCTCGGAACATTCTCCGTGGTATAGTTGCAGGGGAATCGTACGTACACGCGAACCCCAGCTTTTGTGGAGAATCTTTCCTCAAGAGTATAGGTATAAAATGTCGACCGGTACCTTTATTTGCGTCTCTGACAGAAAAAGCAATGCTGCCTATGCCGTCTCTAGGTGGTAACTGAGATTGACGTGAATTTAATGATATTCCTTGCAGGTGTCGATCTTGCTTCTTGGATTGCCGTGCTAGGGGGACTATCAACTAAGGAGAAGTTTTTTTTAATAAAACACAAATCACTTTATTGAATAGTTTATACAATATTGATTTACAATTCATTCAAATAAAACATTCATACATCATACGACAGCGTCATAAACGCTGAAGTATCGAAAGTTGAAAAAGCTTGATAGACTTGATAGTTAAGTTTGGGAATTGCAAATATATTAATTAAAAATATAGAGCTGTGAGGGTTCCATTCAGGCCTATACCTATTACTGTTTAAAAAACAATAATGAATCTATCTAATTTTTTTTATCGTGGCTCAACATATACCAGGACCCCGCCTGATGTTAAGCTGGAGTGCGGTACATGAATGGAGGCGACTACTAGAAGTATAATAATTTCAAGTAGTAGTCGCTTCTACTTTAAGACGTCTGTAATGTCGAACGCGCCTGTAATATTACATAGTTTGGGCAGTATTCCGACAGGCTCAATCATTCTTAGACGCCACATTTGACCTTGACATACCTGATGGTGAGCAAGAGAAGGTCCAAGAGCGCCAACGATTTCAAAAAATCATTTTTCGCGGAAATATATCGCAGCCGTTGCTACTACGGCGGTCAAATGGGTAAAAATAAACGTCTTTCTGTTCTGAAGAAAATTATATGTAAAAGTATTTTTTTTATATAATTGATATCCAATTTAAACTACAAAATAAACACTATAAATAAAAGAAGGAAATATTACTGTGCCCGTAAGATAAGCGCAAACCTGAGGGGTTAACTATTATGAGTTAGCATACTCATAAGATAAAAAAGAGCACAACTTGGATTTGGCCATTAAGTTCCAATCAACATAATAATGGGATTGGTAGTAGATAATTTTACAAATAAATCTGTAAAATGGAAATAATAAATTAATTCTAAAATTAATAAAGATACCAATTGATAACTAAGTACCTGGGTATAGGACCTATAATAGAACCACAATTATGTTTTAAAAATTCTTAGGACGAGGATTTGAAAGTCCGACAAGGTTGCGTATGAATGATTTTTTATGAACGCTTACAGCAAAATAGCGTTATGATAGTTAGTATTTTTTTAAAATATAGGTATATATAATAGAATCATTTATTATTATGAATTGTGTTATTACACGTACCTGAATGCGTTACTATTTAAAAATGACAAAATTTAGAAATAACCACAGCAAAGGCGCATATAGTTTTATTGAATACATGCATTCGCTTCCTTGTCTAATAAAATCGCAAGGGTTTTTAAAAAGATCGTGTCAGACTTTAATACTGATTTTCACTTGAGTCCTTACATATTGTATTTGAAAATGTGACAATATTATACGTTTATTAGAATTTGAAACACTTCAATTTTCGAGTTTCACGAAGTTAATTAAATTTTGTTTAAATATCAAGCCAATTGTATATAATATCAATTAGTGTTTCAATTTCCACTGACAAATTATAATGTCAAGCAAATACTTTCCTTATTACATTTTGGAAAATACGGTTAATGTTTTACATTAACGATTAAATCTTAAAATTTACGTTAAATTAGCATTTGTTTTACAATAATTATAACAAAATAAAATATAATATGATAATAAATTTAATATTGGAATGTATAATAATAATGTAAGGTTCGGACATAGTCCTCATCACTTTTATTAAGGTGGATCATACAAAATGCCGCTTATATATGAATTTATTTATCTGATATTTAAAAAAAGAGAATACATACATTTATAAGAAGCACAATGTATGATTCAAGAACTTAACACTTAATTCATGCTCGAAATAATAATCCTACAATAAATATAAAACGCTCAGAAACTTTATCTATTTCGTAAACGACTTTGATTCACTGGATTCAGATACCTTCATAAATTCATTAATGGGTTTTAATTGTTAGATTTTGTGACTGAATTCAGTCTTTTAAGAGTGGGCATGGCATATGCATAATGTTAATTAATAGCAGGATGTATTTTTTTTTAAGATTTAGCCTACAATTAAAAGTTTCAAATTTAGAATCTAAACAGAAACCACTCTCGAAATTGCAGCGATAGCTTGTTTTTAGAATACCTAAAATATAATGTTTTGGCTGAGATTTTATATCTAAAATGGCAAATATATATCTAATAATACTGGATGGATATCGTTAATACAGTACTTTTAGGAAGTATTTTCATAAGACCTCTCTACTAATATAAAAGCTCTTTTATTATAAATTTATTAATAATTTCAGTTAAAGGGAATAAAACGAAAGGCAAGTTAAAATTGAATATGAAAATAGACATTGGATAAGCTCGTTGCAATGTGACTTACTGAATGGATGAAAATATCCTTAAAATATAAAGATATCCGATATTATTGGTATGATTTTAAGGTTTTAGATAACAATATCAAGAAAAAGAAAATGGATCATATTTAATTACCTTAGACGGGCTTTATGTAAGTGATTATAGATGAACACGTTTATAATTGGACGGAAGGATATTATAAAAAGCATTTATTAAGAATGTTGTTTTTATAGGGCATAATTATAAATACCAAGTATAAAGAGGGCAAAATTTGACGTTATTAAAATATGAAACAATTATAAACTTTGTATAAAATAAATATAAAATGGAATAATAATATCAGTGCAGTGTATTATTGTAGTAATGTAAAAAATCTTATATTATTAATATAGTGATCAAAGAATATAGCTCTACATTATGAAAGAGGTGAAGGTGTCTGAATTCATTAAATCAAATGTTTATAAACGACGACGCACAACGGGGCATTAGCTGACTTCACCTAACTATAATACCTAAAAGAAATATAATTAAATTTAAAGATATCATTTACTGAATAATGTTATATTAGTCTGTTAAAGTATAACGGACTTTTTACATATCAGACTTTTTTTTAAATTTAATTTTTTTTTTTCATCTTCATCCTAACTACAAGTTGATATTATTCAAATAAATTAAAAATAATGAGATTTCTTCAGCGAAATCTATGTCAGTGGCGCATTCTACCTACGATATAATTTAGAATTTGTCACATATTATTTCCTTAAGTCCAAAGTCGTGACACGTAGTTCTTCAATTGGACTATATTGTTATTTAGAAATATTTAAAATAATATTGTGCTTATTTGAAGAGCTCATTAAATCGTCAACATTCATGCTTCAGCAGCGGAATTTCAAAATACTAAACTGTACGTTCCAAATGTTATTTTCTTATTTGACCATTAACAATAATATTGCCTTAGAACAAGAACCACAAATCTAAATAGTTAATATAGTAGTAGTAACTGCAAAATTTCCACTACCTACTTACTCATATGTTGAAATATTATCGTTGTGCACGTGGATGACACATTTTTTATATGACATTAATTTTATTTTATATTGTGACACGACGTATGATCTTGTCCCGTCCGATGATAAGCAAAAAGTGATCCAAGAGTGACGAAGACTGAATAAACGGCTACCTCAGTCGCCGTCACTATGCCGGCCAATGGTGCTTCTTCATGCATCGCTTGAAGGATCCAAGGTTATAGGCTGGAGAGAACACATGGTCTGGCAAAGCATTCCACTTGTCGATTGTTCTATCAAGAAAGACGCACCGGACTTTTTAGTTTGACTGCCGATTCGGTCAACAGAATAATCAGTGCAGGTATCACGGATGTGAAAAGACGAGGTAGGAACAAGGTTAAAGAGCTCCTTGGAACATTCTCCGTGGTTTAGGCGATAGAGAACGCACAGAGCTACCTTGTCTTTGCGAAGTTGCGGGGGCTCTAGAGTTCGTGTAACCTATGCATCAACTATAATTTGGACAGCTCGACGCTGCAATGAATCTAGGGCATTGAGAAGATAATTGGCAGAGCCGTCCTAGAGGTGCAAATAGTACTTCGCGCAAGAGCCTTGTACAGTAGCAGCCAACGCTCTGGCGCGAAGAACCGCTGTACCTTGTTCAGGATGCCAATTATTTGCACAGGTCCCTGTGGTTTAGGTCGCTGCGAAGGTACATCCCCGGCCCCTGATGTTAAGCTGGAGTCCATGAATGGAGGTCACTGCTACTACAGTTAAATAAATAATAGTAGCAGTATTCACTATACCGGCCTTGTTAAAACCGGCAACTAACAAACTGGTTTCGAAACGCGACTAAGTCACAACACGGTCTGTATACTTGAAAGGCCGCTTCATGATTTGCCAGTGCGGTATCGACAGCTCGGGATTTACAGCCCGCAAGAGTGACGGCGAATGAGTAATCGTGAATTCACTCGGTTCTTTTAGTCATTGCCACTCTCGGATCTTCGTCACTATGCCGGCCATAAAACAAATATAATTTCAGCTATGAATAAGGCAAGATTATATTGCAATCGTATTAGAATTAAACGGTCATTACTTTGACTGCTTTTTAATTTGCGTTTGGGACGTACAGCGACTTCTATACTATCTTGTAAATATTAAGAAAAACTATTATAACATTTGTGCAGCAATATAATTTGTGCAGTTACCTATATATATAGGTATATTGTAAACATATTTTAAGATGAAGTATCTTTTCGATAAAAAAATACAGAAAATAATTTATCAATAATAAAAATTGGACTTACTAAAACATTTTAAATAAATCGTGGGTTTTATAACCTTAGGAATACTTCTTTTTAATTTTATAAATTAAAAAATTGTACTTTAAGAATGAAAATATTTTGTGCAAGTCTTAAACGAATAAGAAGAATTCCGCTCGCTGCTCATTCACACTTTATTCTATATTAAACACACATAGGTTCGACGCAACAGCCTCAGTTCCGACCAACGTGTTAGGTGTATCAACCTGCTTGATACCACTCCCAGGTCTGACTCTTGATATGGAATATTCTGCAAACGCGTATCAGAGCATCGAAATTGCTCATAAAATACCATTGATGTTATTTAAATTTACAAGTATATTTATTATGTTTCCGAGCGAGTTTGGCACGTCTTTATTTGACGACAGCTCCAAGAGAGATGTGTTTAACCTAACACGAAAAACTCCAGTTATATTATTATGTAAATACCACATCAAATTAGCTATTTAAACATCAATGGACTACAATTTAATATCTATATTTTAAAGACATCTATTGTATAATAATATAGTTAGCGATAAAAATAATAATATCGTGTTAGGTACCTTTTCTGCCATTATGCGTTGTGCTGCACATTAGCTTTTATTCTAAATTTTTCATGTCTAAGCGACCAAAAAACCTACTTTATTATTATGGCTCGACATATGACAGCACCCCGCTTAATATTAAGCTGGATTGCGATCCGAAAATGGAGGTTACTGCTAGTACAATTTAATAACTGTAAGTAGCAGTCAGGTCCACTATTCCGGCCTAGTTGGAACCGGCAACTTACAAGCTGATCCCGAAACGTGACTAAGTCACTTAACGGTCTGTACACTTGTAAGTGGTGGTACTACCCCGGATCGGCAGACTGGGTACCACTGCCTACCACTCTTTGATAACCAGACACGGAGCAAATATCCGCTTCTTTTTTCTATTAACATATTAACAAATAAAGCTATGAAACAAATATTTACTCCGACCGGGAATCGAACCCGAGACCTTACACGTAACAAACTAGTATGCAAACCAATTGGTCCTATTGGTTTATGTGACTTTTTCATCAGGTATCACTAAATCATGGTTGCCTTAAATGCACAGATGGTTTTTTTCTCTCTCTGTCATTATTCATGTTCATGTGACTCATGTTTTATGAACATAATATGAATTATTTTTTGACCCAACACGAATTACTTTAGTAAAATTATTGAACACGACATCAAATTAGCTATTCCAACACCGAAAACGTCTATTATTTCAAACAACTATTGTAGAGTTACATCAATTGAATAAAATTACTACTACCATTATTATTATTAAAATACTGTTAAATGCACTAAATAGCATTGCAATTGTAGGTAAAACAAATTAATTATTTAAATGTCCAGTATAAGGACTGCACTTACTAACTATTACAAAGTACGCTATAATTACCTACTCTAAATTAATAGGTCTTTTCAACTAGGTGTTTAAAGCTATGAAATGTTACACAATGATATGATGGAGAATTTTGTCTCTAAACTAGAATATTGTCGTAATATGTAAAATAAATATACAACAACAACGTATACATCCAACTCAGACTGGCATTTCCCAACGAAATGATTAAACATTTTCCCTTCATAAGAAGTGTCCTCCCATACGGACAATGATATAAATAAATTCCAGTCTGCAACTCACCCCTAACTACAATTTGAATAAATTCATGCCTTACTATAGAGATATGTGTTACCATTTAAGAGTTACATAAATTCTATTCTAAAATGCTATTTGCGAAACACGACCTACAATAGTAAAAAGTAAATAAACTCGTAAGACAAAGTATATTTAAAGAATTAACGCATTATAGTTAATGATAATAGAGAAAGGCGGTAGCTTAAGCTCTTACGAGTTATAAGCTAAAATTAAAATATCACCCCAAATCATCTAATTGAAGAATTCATAAGATACGTAACAACCGAGTCATTTTTTAATTGAAACTAGAAAATACACCCCTACATAAGACTTTTTGCTACACATAAATTCAATGTAGATCTAAAACATCAATTTTAATAATTTAATATTAAAAAATATTATTAATATTTATTATAAATCCTGGAGTCCAGAGGCTGTTGCTTACGAACTAGATAATTTTGTAATCACAATAATACGGAGACTGTCTTTGTATATAATAACATCGATATTGAAATAACATTGAATGTTCACGCACAACATTAAACAGAAATTTATTTTAAGACTAATTCCTGTTGAGGGAGGTTGGTATTATTAAATTTAATCACAACCTCGATGAATTAATTGCAATTATATTGGCAGCTACTAGTAGCTTCTAGGAGGAAGCGGACCGAGGGCGAACTCCCCACAACTTTGGAATGAGATAAAAAGTAGCGCTGCGACGCAAACGCACACAACCCATCCCTTAGTTTCACTTCAGTTCGCCCAAGATATTTCAACTTTTGGCTTTTATTGTTATACGCCACAACCGTTCCGCTCCTAAACTAGAATGACTTTAAATAGTAGCTATAGCAAGCTATATGTTGCCTTCAAAATCTGGCCGATCTTTTACGTATACTATGTGCAAAACGAAAACCGCCAGTTTCCAGCAAATCGCAATATTCAACTATATCACCGCGGTCCATTTCCGACTAAGCGACCAGATTTGTGCATTTTGTAATTAATTCATCTCCTGGGTGTACTTAGCTTCAGGAAATCTTATATTACTATTAAAACGCTAATACATCAATGATTAATAAGAATGAATAATAAATTGGAATTATTTATGAATTCCCAATTTGTTAATATCAGTGTCGCTGACAATTTGATAACTGTGAGCGGTCACTTTAATCGTGAATTCGCGAATAACACGAATATAATTTCTGGAACACACTGAGCATTTGGCATTTTTAAACTCTATACTCTAGCTCCAGAAAAACAACTTGTTACTTATATCAAAGGTAAAAGTAAACTGATGATCAATAATAGTGCACAATTATTTCGCAAGTCCTACATGCACAAATGTCCGAGTCAACTTTTCTGACATAATGTACCCATATCGCTGTGTCTATTCATCGACACCTAAAGACTCCTAAACTATTATTGGTCATAAGTTTCGATTCTATGTTATCTGAAAGGGACTGGACATAATGAGCCGATACCATCAACTACTAGCGGCGCGCTATGCTCTTAGTTATAAACAAAAGGATAGGATACGGCATGCGCTTTATTATATGCACATTTTGTATTGTGACCACACTACAAAATGTGAAACCGATACGCAAAGCCCACCCACAGTTGCATCCCCGATTTCGTTAACGAGACATTTAATGAAAGAGATAAAAAAATGTCACAGTGGAAAGCAAACGAAACAGAATGCATGAGAGTAGGTGTGCTCTAACAGAAGTAGGTCATGCTTTGGATTCAAGTGCGTCAGTTAGACGTAGTTTGGCAGATTCCACGCGTATTGTGTTCGTGCCGTATCTTCTCCTTTTGTTATATCGAAGGCTATGATAGCCGTTTTTACGTTCAACCGTTCATTAAACTTCGCTGGTGTAGTGACTACAATTAACAAACTGTAAATAATGAGTCATTTCACATTTTTGACTCAGTGTATATTAAGTTTAAATTAGAACGACTCTTCCATCTAGTCACTTGTTATGTGCAAAGAGTTATTATTATGGCTAATGGCAATTTCTGTGATAAGAAATGTTATCATTAAAATCCTGTCCCTTTGTCAAATCCGATAAGACGTAAATCTTAATGTCAATTCTGTGAGTGTCTGTAGCCGGCAAAAATTGTGATTTATCTTATTTTCTAATGACGCCACCCGTCTGCTGCTTTGGGGTCTAGCTTAAAATAAATATTTACAGGATGATCTACTAAATCCTCATTCGTAGTAGGACCTATGATTAACTACACTATCTTCCTAAGTCTATTAAGCTATAATAAGTTGGGCTTTGCAATTTGGCTCGTATTCCAAATGCCTGTCCTATAACCTTTCTAATGTTTTACAAAACTTTAACGTTTTGTTTTTATGGAAAGTTCAACAAATCGCAATAATATTCGAATGGAAAAAAAATATTGCTTTTTTATTGGGACTCGACATCTGAGCTAGAATTGCTTGGTGGTAAGCAAAGCAAAATGCCAACGACTAAAAAAACCGACTTAGCTCGCAGCTGTCTCGGTCGTCTTCATTATGCCGGTTCGGGGTGCTTTATTATGCTTCACATTAATAGGACAAAGAAAAGATATGGGAACATATATATATATATATATATTTATTGTGACACGACATCTGACCTCGACTCGCCTGATGATAAGCAAGAGGAGGTCCAAGAGTGACGACGACTGGAATAACCGAGTCAGTTCCCGGCTGCCCCACCCGCCGCCACTATGCCGGCCTAAGGTGCTTCTTCACGCATCGCTTGAAGGATCCAAGGTCATAGGATGGAGAGAACACATGGGCTGGCAAAGCATTCCACTTGTCAATTGTTCTACAAAGAAAAGACGCACCGAACTTTTTAGTTCGACTGCCGATTCGGTCGATAAAATGTGGATGCTTTCCCCGACCTGTGCGGGTATTACGGGTGTGGAAGGACGAGGCAGGAATAAGGTTAAAGAGCTCTTTGGAACATTCTCCGTGGTATAGGCGATAGAGGACGCACAAAGCCGCCATGTCTCTGCGTAGTTGCAGGGGAACGCGTAACTTCTGCATCGCAAATGGATTAAATTGGTTGTACAGCCTATCCGAGGTACCGAAGGAAGGAAGGTACTAGGTGAAGGAAGCAGTCTAGTTTAATTTCTGTAACCCCAACGGGTAAAGTGAACAAGAACCCGGTCCAGTCTCAGATGAATTGAGGGAGTGAGGAGGGAAGAGCGTAAATTGTCAAGAGTTGCTAATTTGGAAGGGACGAAAGAAACGCATAACCCCAACGCAACTGGTGCTACACGAACTAGTCCCCGAACGCGACGTGGTCACTATGGGGGGGATTTTCATTCGTGTAGAGTGGTAATTGCAACCAGCCGAGAACACTTAAAAACCTAAAGTGTCCTCTCCCACTCTCAATTCGGATCCTACTCTCAATATGAAGCATAACATCGCACCTTATAGGATCGCGATAAATACCAACTATATACAAAGGTTTATTTACATAACAAAGATATCTACATAAGATAAGATATTTACATAATAAGATATAAACATATTACAATTTATATTAATTATTTACATCATGTTTATAATTAAATTATTAGAAGAGAAACCGTCAAAGTTAATAATTAAATTAATTAAAAGATATTATAATTTAAAGAAAGTATATAAAATTAATACATTATACATAATAGAATATGAAAATGCAAGTAGTTTTTAAATAATACTAGAAAACAAAAAGAAAATGAAGTGGATATAAAAAAAACAAGAGAGTTGTGTCAGTGTAAGGGGCAGTGTCAGGTGTCGGTTCTACATGGGTAGCCATTATCTCTGGATACCAATGTAGAACCGAAGACATTTAGGTTAATTGATAGACAATAAACCAACATTAAGATTATGATACGAATAAAGGTTTATTTACATAACAAAGATTTACATTTATTTACAATAGCGATAGAAAACTATATTCAAGATGGGCCACCAAAAATTATATATAAGGCCACTAAAAATTATATATAAGTTCACAAAAAAATATATGTATATAAGGTCACCAAAAGTTATATAATATAAGGTCACTAAAAATTATATATACGTTCACTAAAAATTATATATAAGGTCACTAAAAATTATATGTATATAAGGTCACCAAAAAAAATATACAAGGTATATAACAAGGTTGGATAACCAAAAACAGAGACAGCCAATAATGGCCGGATTTTATTTTTGTCAAAAATCTAAAATCAACTGGATTTGATGGGGAGAAACATGTTTTGGTTCGAATTTTTAAATCTGAAATCATCTCCATACGCGGGGTATGTGACCTCTGTCTGTAAGATTTAATTTTGTAAATTAATTTAAGACAACCTTTGACATTTGTTAAATAAAATATTTAACGAACCTACAATTTGTCAAAAAAATAATACTGCATTTTAAAAAGTAAATACCACAATTATCTCAAACCTATTTGAAGCAGGGGTTAGTTATGGTAATATTCACAAGGAGGCAATAACATGTAAACTACATTTATAGGGATGTCAAAGTATGTACAAAATGAAGAGAGGAAGGACTGCAGCGACGGTTGGCGTCGTATCTTAAAATTAACACTTATTTTAAGTTTATTTAATTGAAACATTGTCCAATTGCGTAATTTCTAATAACTTATTTTAGTGAATGTCAAAGTTTTGGAATGTATTTCCACACCTAAAAGGGAACACTTTCAGGAAAAAGTACACTAGCACGGCGCGGGTTACTACAGAGCAGACAGACATTATAGTCGTGCTCAGTCGCGGAATTGGACTTATACGTGGCTCGGTGGTGGTGAACGTAACTGCATTCTACCTCGCCAAACTGCGTCCAGGATCCCGTCGACACTGTTGCGTGCCCACGCCGTACCTGTAACACAACAAAGATTAAACATAAATTTGATGACTATTTCCTGCACCTTTGACCTCGTTTGGTCCTTGGTGTACAACATCAAGACATTGCTACACAATAACTACGCGAAATAATATAAACATAAAATTAAGCTATATAATTACAGAAATTTAACACTGAAGCTATACGACACCGATCACATATTATAATATCAAAAACTTAAAGACCTCATTTAGAACTAACTGTTTCAAGTTTGCAGAATTGCGTACTCTATATAAACCAATATTAAAATTAGAGAAGAGGATAAGGAGAAGAGGATATACTAGAAGATATAGGAAGAACTACTAGACCGTCTAGATATGACAGCACCTCCTAAAACATGCATATAAAAGAATACGAAGAGAGTGTGTTAGGATTTTACTTCGCCAGGCTGTTAGTAATTTTTATTGATCAATTTGGAATAGATAACATATGATTTTAATTAAAGTTATGCTGATCTAACTTCTATAAGCTTTAACAGCTGGCGTAGTAATAAAGTCAATACTTATGATTAAATTATAAACATTAAACATGCTGTTACACTTCGTTGTTTCAGACTTACTGTTGCTTTTTCTCTTTAAGTTATTTTTCTCTTTTTAGGTGGTTCTGCATCCAAGAATAAAAAATAACATTAAATTTTTCCTGTCAATTTGTAATAATATTTTTTAATATTCAAAAAATAAAAATGAAAATTTAGATAGACGCTATTAAATGTAAATTGGTTTTGTAATTAGGATTTCATCATTATGATAAAATCATCTTTCATTTTTTAAAAGGAAATACTAATTGCTATACGTATGTAAATTATCAATCAATCAAATTGTCACGCCTTTTTCCCACAGGGATAGGCAGAGACGATGCGTATGTAAATTATATTTGTATGTAAAAAATGTGTATATTATATTATGTTTTACAAGTAAGTAAGAAAAATAAATGAATAAAATACAGTAACCATGCCAATAAAATAACTGAGACGTAAACATTAGTATAAAAGATATTGTCTAAAAATCATAGTCCTAAAATCAAAATATAACGTAGCCTTATGCAGCTAATACCGCTAACTCCGACTATATTAGTTGTAGCGATCCCGAACGAAGACTAACATTGATTTAGGGCACGTCTGTTTAGGCTACAGAACACGTATATACGCGTACAAATGCTGACAGAGCGTGGCCCCACTTACGTGAGTGCGAAGGGGAGGATCTGTTACGTCACAGGATGTTAAATGAGGGGCCGTAGAGTTTATCGATCTAACGTCCTTGATTCTTAAAGGACTCGTTAATCATGAGATCAATATTCATAAGTTTGCAGAGATGCATTAGTGATATCGATAGTCGTAGCAAGCGACTACCGACATTTAAATTAAATAAGTGTTTAAATTATTAAAGCAAAACCTACCCTCATGTCAGACATCCGTCTCGAAAGGCTCTATTTCATGCATTGCGTTAACACGCACGGTTAAGCCTACTCGTCGACGAGGTCCTTCTGAACAATGAGGATCGTTCTTGTGGCGACGACGCATCAGCTCCATTTGTTGCTTATTCTGCTCTTGCTGTAACAACGATCTTTGTTCAGTATGTGTCTCCTCCATGATAAATATATACATATCACTTTAAATCTAAAAAGGCGACTGTGGTGTAGTGGCAGTGCCGTGGTCAGTCAAATCGAGAGCACGGGTTAAGAACCACTCACCGGTACCAATAAATCCTATTGTGATCCTAATCCTGTTTCTATGATACAAGCACCTTAGTACAGAAAAGTGAATATAAAAAAGTATACAGATATAGTTTGTATGTACCTGATTTATTCGCAGTGCCTCTTGATGTTCCAACTTCTCGGTCTCTGAGGCTTTTTCACCGGGGCGGTTATGCAAGAGCATGCGTTCTTCCTGCCTTAGTACGCGAAGTGACTTCTCCAATTCAGACTCTGCGGCGGCATCGTCGAATTCTTCCCCTTCTGAACACTCAGACAAAGAATCCTGTTTCTCAACAGGGCCTGAAATTGTACCTTAAATAAATAAAGGCATCTTTAAGATCAGTTATTAAGTTTATTAAACAGAAAATAACATAATATAATAGAGTATAGTTATTAAAATCAATATCCCTAGGTATTATATTTTTTTAGGGAATGACAATTTTTCGTAAGTGAATATTTGAATCAACGCCAAAACATTGAAATGGCTGCATTCCAGCAATTTGATTTATAACTTAATTCCATAACAAAGGACTTGCATGATGTGTTTAGCATCATTTGCATGATAAATTTTAGATTTAATAAATAAAAAAATCCCACATAAAACACAAATAAGCTGATGCAAAGAAAGTGCAAAATTAAAACGAGACAATTAAATAAAAACAGTGAATAAAAAAATAACTTACTCTTGAAGACACACCAAATATAGTGCAATAAAGAAAAAAATAAGGGTTTGTAAATCAATTTAAATATTAAAAGCATAAATTATAATAAATTGCGTATTACTAAAAATAACATTACATTCGTTAAAACAACGTAGTAATTAGACTTTTCTCCTTTGAATTAAAAACAATATAACTACTTTTGTATATATATACCTATATATATACAGCCTTGTTGTATATAGTATATCACACCAAAGTTATAATATAGTAGATTAATACAAAAATATTTAATTTTGCTATTTGGAATGCCTGTATTATAGAAATATATTGTTAAACACATATATTAATTTACTGATTTTATTATTCTATATTTATATAAGTACTCTAATTATATATACAGAACTCATTTAATATACACATCTGTCAACTTTTCCTAATAATAATATCACGAAATCGTCTCTGTCGACTTTATGTCTTTAAACTCAAGGCCCACTTTTTATTTCCTACTATGAAAGAACAGGAGAAGCGTCGTCTTTTTCATCGTCTTTACCACCTGAAATATCGAAAAATAAAAAGGAGCAAAATAAACAAAACATAAAATACATGCAAAAAAATTAATTAAAGCAAAACAAATCATGTATTTAACTATTTGTGTGAAACCGCTCTGAATACACAATAATATTTACGTAGGACTTTATATATTTATATTAACGTACGACCCAGAATAAATTAGTTTAGTAACTTTAGGGAAAGACAATATACTCGTTGTTTTATTAATTTAATTTTCTTTGACTTTTGATATGTATGTATTTGAAAGGAAAATATTTATTTCGAAATAAAATTGAAATTAGATAATATTAAATAACTTACCAATGTATGGTTCACCACTGGTGCCAGGAAGGTAAGGGCAGCTGGTAACATGGTTGAAGTTTTGCGATTGCATTTCCTCTTGGTCAGTCTCGCGGTGGTAGAAGTAGTTGAAGTTCGAGACAATGACAGGCACTGGCAATGCGATGGTGAGCACACCAGCAATAGCACACAACGAACCCACGATCTTGCCCCAAACACCCACAGGCCTGACAATTCAAATGCATCTTAGGTTACTTGTAAGTTTAAGAAGTTAAGGATTTGAGATGAGATGAAATGAGATCAATAAATTTGAACATTTTCGCGCGAGCGTAAACAATTTCATGCATCACCATACATACGCGCCAGCAAGATTCCATTGGTATCTCTGCTTCGCTCTGCATTATCATCTAGATTTAGAGCCAGCGTGAGTGGTGGTATTATTTAACTAATAATTATGTTATATATAGATATAATGGCGACATGCAGTTTTGCAACTACTTTATCGATTATGGCTTGAATAACATTAAGCGATATAATACCAATAAAGCGCTTGACTAAACACATAATTTACACAGTAGCATAGAAATGTAAAACGGTGCTAGTTTGTGCTAATTTATATTCATTCTATTATACAAATAAAATAATTATAACAAATTGTAAAAAAAATATAGTAGTATAACTAAAAAACAATAAAAATATATTTTATTCTAAATAAAATTGTTTACTACAACATCGATTTAAATGATTTACCATTTACGATTAGCAAATCAACGTGATTGTTTGACAACACCAATAATGGGAGTACATAACAAGTTCAGCGAAAGCATCATCCAGGAAAGTATCAATATTACAAATACATCGAATTCTCACTTCAACTTAATCAGTATCAATTTGTAATTTAAATTTTTAATACACAATTTATTAAAAATGTTTGGAATAAAATTTCGTTATAAGATAAATAAATAAGTTGAAGTGGTATAACATCAAAAGCTTATAGATAACGTTTTGGCATTATAGGGCGTTCGTCACAATAGACTTACTATTTGTATATAATTTCAAAATTCTCTTAGAAGTTTTTACATTACTACGCTTCTATGTAAATTCGAAAAAATATTTATGACATAATAAAGTGAAGAGGCAACTAAATGGAAAGGGAGACATAATAATGTAAATGATAATAAATTGGTAATATTTTAAAGGTAAAATAAATGGCGATATTTTTTAAATCAATATAATGAACCAGGTTTGATTTTACTAGAAAAGGAAATATTTAGTAAAAAAAAGAACAAATGATGGTGATGTGAAAATTATGAATGTCAAAAGGCGCGAATGAATTTTGGATCACATATTGTTCATACGTCATATCTCCGTATCCTACGGTCGTCATTGTCACGACCGCCCACCAAAACGCGTCTGGAATTGACTTGAAGAAGGAGTTCTCGCTTCCAGCTTCAGCGAAGTACACCGCGGAGGAGAACAGCACCACACCTTTAAGAACAAGCACATTCGAAACGGAAAACATTGCAGTAGGCTAAGGACACGAGTGGAATGGGATGCATAAGTGCAGGGTATACACAGATGATGTGTTTACCTCATGTCACCGTATCCAACGGTGGTCATTGTAATCACTGCCCACCAAAATGCATCAGGAATGGACTGGAAGTTCGAATCCTCAAGGTTTTTATCCGCAAAATAAACGGAACTTGAGAATACGACAACCCCTGCGAATACATTTTAAAGTGTGCCGCAATTATAAGGTTAAAAAGAGACACGATTGGAAACCATGTCATCAAATATGTCTAAGAATTACATGTTTTAAAATTTATATTAAATATAATAATTATTACACCGACCTGCGTGGCGCACTGGTTGACACACCAAACCACTTGGTGGTACCAATGTATCATTGATATATTATAGCAAGGATACGTTGGTAACAGCAAGTGTTTAACTACCACTACACCACGTTCGCCTTACATTAGATATTGAATAAAGCGAATATTTGTTCCAATTCTGGGTGTTTAAGGGTGGTAGCCAGATGCACAGTCTGGCGATTACGGGTAGTACTATTACTTTTAAGTGTACAAACGGACAGTGAAGTCACGTTTCGGGTTCCTGTTCCTGGTTCAAGCTAGGCTGGCATAGTAGATGAGACTGCTACATCAATTGTTTGACTGACGGACTGATAATGTTGTCGCTTCTATTCTTGGATTGCACTTAAGCTTTTTAGGCAGGGTGTTTATAAAGTCGAGCCACAATAAAAAATGTATACTCGTATTCGTTCAGCGCTAATAGGATTAATTGTATGAAAAGAATCGTGGCAAGTGGCGCTCTATTGTCTTTGCCTATCCCTGTGGGAAAAAGCGTGACAATTTAATTGATTGAATAGATACTCGTAATATATGAATTTTCATAATTATTTATCTTTATAAATTGTTATATATTGCTTGTAGATGTAGAAACTTATTTTAGATTAGTTGAATATTTTGTAAAAGAAAATTTCATTAGTTTAACGTAAAACTGTAATCAAAACATAGGTGATTTTTTCATAAAGGAATACGCGTATAATATACATATAGATCCCGGCAGCACAAAAGAGCGCTGGCATTGAAGCAGGGCAGTAACTTATTATGTTGTCTACTTATTTTTTATTTCACGGATGTGTATGAATTATATAATACAATATTAATAATAGTGTGCACCACTCCCACCGCAGTCGTCTAGCGCTCTTCTTAACTGTCGAACCTCACACTGCACAGCTTAAAAGTCAGGGCTCTTTTTTGCTAATAGGTATAAGTATAATCATCGAATTATTTGTTTATGGAATGGTTACTGTCATTAATATCTATGTAGAGTTGGATGTCAAAGCTGACCTTCCTGCTTACTGCTGACCTACACTTTTAGAAACATAAAATGTGACATTTTAGATTTAGACAGCTGTGGCCTGTGCAAATTGTTACCCGCTTTTTTTGAAACTAAAAGTTTGCTACACTATAATGTGTCAACCAGAGAGTTTAAAGGCGATGTATAAGCAAAATAACCTTAATTTTGATTACAGTTATTATTAAAATTAAATACTTTGCTCAAGATGTTTATATTGGGTGTTTTTAGAGGTATACAACTTTAAAACGTAATAAAAATAAATCGTTAAAATAAATTTTATGATCATGGTATTGGTCTTATTTAAATAATATTCTTATGCTGTTTGTGCTTTCGGTCATATGGGCGCCACGGCTGGCTCAAATGAAGCGTAATTGAAAAGTCCAATTTTGAACCACTCTTTCAACCAATGGGACGGTATATTGGCAATAACGCGGCGAATTTTGGTCCAACGTCTGTGGTTCATCTGCGTAGACGTGTGACTTCACATATCTCCTAAGAAAGTAATGCACAGACGTAAGATTACGCGATCGTGGAGGCCAGCTCACAGGTACATTACGAAAATTATGCTTTTCGAATGTTTTCCGCAATAAATTCACGGTGTCGCGCGCTGTATGGTATATTGCACTATTTTGTTGAAACCACAGCTCTGCCACATCTAAACCATTCAACTAAGGTACAAAAATTCGGCAATCATGGTTGCGCACGGCAAGTTTGGCAAACTGAACCATGATATTTTAAATAAAAATGCACAATTTACAAGCGTTTTTCTGAAGTAAGTCTATTCATTGTGAAATGGCAAAACGTACTGACCACAAATATACCGCCAACTCTCAAATTGACAATCGCTAGATACAGTGGTGCCAATTTGAAAATCAAACCTCTAAAAAAACGCCCTATACATGTTACTCTCAAAGCGTTTTTTTATTTTTACTATGTATTAGAAACACCAATGACAAACTATTATATAGTTTTAACTTACCGATGAACAAGAAAAATATTAGAAGTCCCAATTCACGCATAGAAGCTTTCAGTGTTCGACCTAAAATTTGTAAGCCTTTGGAATGACGTGAAAGCTTGAATATGCGGAATACCCGAACCAGGCGTATTACACGCAGTATCGCGAGACTCATTGCTTGGTTTGTCGATTTATCTTGCGGTGAGACTGGAGCACGCGGTAGGTTCAGAGTGTCTTCTTCTTCAGCCATCACTGTAGCCAGTGTGATGAAATACGGAATGATAGCAATTATGTCGATAATATTCATCACATCTCTGAAGAAATTGAACTTATTCGGACAAGCTAAAAACCGCACAATCAGCTCGAACGTAAACCAGATAATGCACAAAGTCTCTATGAGGAAGAACGGATCTGTTATATCCGGAACTTCATCTTCTTCGATCTTGGTGCCATTAGTAGTGGTGTTGAAGACCTTGTAGTGCTTGAATTCAGGCAATGTCTCTAAGCAGAATATGACAATAGAGAGCAGGATGACAAATACTGAGATAATAGCAACTACGCGGGCAGCCTGGGAGCTTTCTGGGTATTCGAAGAGAAGCCAGATCTTGCGCTGGCGTTCGTTTGCCGGCAGGGGTTTCTCTTCCTCCTTAATAAATCCTTCATCCTCCCTGAAAGATCACATGATGTTATAATAGTTATAAGTTGTATATCTGAAAGTGTGGAGAAACATAATAACATCTACATACCGGAATTTGTTGGTGGCTTGCTCACCAAGTTCATAGAACTTGATTTCTTCAGAGAATACATCAAGCGGCACGTTGACGGGCCGTCTGAGACGGCCGCCGCTCTGGTAATAATACAGGATAGCATCGAATGATGGCCGGTTTCGATCAAAAAAGTATTCATTTCTACAAAAATACATATAACCTCAACTTTAATCTATTATGAATTAATTCTAAATCCGAACATTTATTATTATAATAAATTAATATTCACAGTGGTCAATAGTAGTGGTCACGTAACCAAAGTACAAAACCAATTCACGTTACCAATGTATTTTTGATATATATACTTTGGTCTCCCGATTACTATAATACAAACACGTTTGTAGCCTATTATAGATATGTAAATAAATAAAAAGTTATAACAAAAGAACAGCTACAAGAATTGACATATTTGTTTGTATATTTACTCACCTTATAGGATCGAAGTATCTAATCCTTCTTTCGGGATCGCCAAGTAATGTTTCTGGGAATTGATTTAATGTCCTTAGTTGTGTTTCAAATCTCAATCCACTTACCTATAAAATAATAAAAATCTACATTTGTATCGGATAAATACTAAAACATGTGCTAATAAAAGGTCATGAAAATTATGGTATCTCAGTTATAGGTGAACTTTAAAGTTATGAGAACAAACATTCGGTAGACGAAGTGCATTTCAAATTCATTTAATATTCACGTCAGAAACCGAAACAGACAGAAAACTGGAGCGTCTATTCGGTCTGGTTATAAGTTATAATATAATTATGAAACAAATAATTTTGACATTTAGGGTATAAATTGTATTCTTTTGTATAAAATAAATTATATTTGATATGTGAATGAAACTTTAAAGCTGTTCGTAATTGAAAACGATTTATTTCATAAACTTTAAAATTCCTAATGCTTGTTATTGTAAGATTTATTATAATCATGTAACATATTTCGTCAACGCTAACATAAATTTGTGTAAAGTAGGTCAACACATTGGATGTGTACAAAACAATCTAAATGACAAATATGCACTCAGTCTTGTGTGCAATAAATAAAATAATTATGACATAAGCAATGCAAAATGTCATAAGTGATGACATATTATATAAAACAATGGATATTGATGCATGAGAACTAACCCATAAAAAATCCATCTATGAATTAACCCGGCCGCATCTGCATAAAAGTGTCAAACGCTAGCTTTATTTATTTATATGTATAATATTTTATCATGTCACAACGTGTGACCTCAATTTGCCTGATAAAACATAAAAGGAGCTCCAAGAGTGGCGACGACTGAAAATCGAATCAATTTTCGATTGCCGGCCAGGGAAGCTTTTTCATGCCGCAAGGATCTAATATGATTCGGTGCACAGATGGAATGGTAAAGAATTCCACTTGTCGATTGTACGACATACAAACGATGCGGAAACGAAGCCTACCCCAACTTGTGCGTCATAACGAGGTCGAACAATGAGCTTATATTCTATTCTCAATATTATCCGTAGTATATAAGATTCTATGTTATACTAGCTGCGTAACCTGGCTTTGCCAGAGTCACTACATCGCACGCTTAATGGTTAAATAATAAGTTTTTCTTTAATGCATGTATACTAATGTTTGTACCTACCATTAAACGTATGTTGTTGTATATAGTATATATAAACCTGATTTAATGAATAATTTATCAAATTAATTATAAATAAAATATAAAAGTAAAAAATATAAAAGTTAATTTTATTTTCAAAATATGTTTTATTGCATATTTACAATTTTATAAACAATAATCGTAGGACAGTTTATTCAGAACTATAATAGATAGTTTTTTTTTAAATATTATATGCAAACATTTCATAAAAGTTATCAATAGAGAGGCAAGTTAATTTACAAAATGGAGCGTTGTTATAAATCTAAAATATGTATACAATGAGTACAATATGTAGGTACTATTCAAAAATAATGTGTATAAATACAATAAGTTCATAGATCTGCGCCATAAAAAGGATAGATGTATTTCGATGCGAGTAGTTAGCTTAGTGATCAGAACGGTTTTTCTATTTTTAAATTTTATACCCGCCACTTCGTAGGCAGAATGTCACAGAAAAAGATCAAGGCTTGTTTTTAATCCCTACCAATGAAGATTATAGATTTTAAATAGTTAATGTTTTTGCGATTTGCGTGAAAAGGGCTGAACCGGAACGATTTTCGCCCAACTAGACTTATTTTCTTCGCCTTGAAATTGCGCATCTTTTTTCTGTTATTTATTTTTTGGTACGAAGTTTTTTTCTATACGCAAAAAATGACTTTATAATGCTTCACAATTTTTTTAAAGGCCCTTAGCTGACATTTTGGCGGTTCGGAATCTATACTATTAATTACAAATTGTTACAATCTTGCGATTTTTTTCTTTTGAGCCAATAGTAATTTCCCTGAAATCCAATTCTTATTCGGCTAATTCTATCACTGGGCCGACCCAGTGATAACGGTAGACAGTATTAAAAATAAAGACAGTATTAAAAATACGCGTAACAGACTGGTGGGCAATGCGCTACGAAAATGAAATGAATAAATAATATATTGATTGGAACTGGCATAAATAATAATTTTGAAAGGAAGGATATGTCGTATGTAATACTAACAAACATAAACGAAGAGTGAGCGACACGAGCCGTGTAGTATGACTTCGAGTTCAAGCCAATTTGAAATCTTATACTATTACAATGAAATGTAATAATTAATAATATTTTGTTAAAGTTTCCTGCCAATAGTAAGCTACGACCAGTAAATATATTGCAATATTACCTACTTCGATGACGATGACACTTCACACTTATTAATTTTACGAGCAATAGTCAGAGAGCTGAGTTTTGTTGGTGTTTCACACGATATTTCTTTCGGCGTCGCGGTTGAAATTCTGTGGTTGGCAATGGACCGATCCAAAAATACATTTTATTGTGCCGAGGAGAGTATACGTTCTAATCCAAGGGCGTCGAGACGCAAAATGTTCTAAAAAATGTATCGAGCCCATTAAACTCTAAAAGATAAACGATTGTCTACTTAATGTAATGCTACGTCTCAGTCATTGCCCTGTCATTGTAATTTGTTATTTATTTATACAAGTATATATTAAAATGTCACTATGAAGTTTATGTTTTAGAAACACCTATTTTACGTCCATTTTTAACATTAACAGACGTAGAAATAATTTTCTTGGGGAAATTCTTTTAAACATCCAGAAGCTATGCGCTTATTCTGCACTAACAAATAGAATTTATAATATTTATCTAGAGCTTACAATAATAAGAGAAACGGCCATTAACTTAGAGAATAAATGGTAAAAGCTGACCAATAAACAGTTTCGATTGCAAGGCGACTACGTTTATCTCGTTCCGTGAAGGTATTTACGAACGTGGATTATGGCTTCAGCAGTTTGTCGAGTGATTTGCAGTCGAGATCGTTGCATATTAAGGTACTTCATTTTTTTAACGTTTTATTAAAGTTTTTTGGCATACTTCTACTGAAATTTAAATAAACTAATTGATTAAATATTAAGGCGACAGTGGCTTATTGGTAGATAAAAGTATCCCAATCCTAAAGCTTCCTGTTTAAAAAACACAAATACACGGTACTTTGGTCGTTTTGCTTCTATAATACAAGCACGTTTAGTAAAACAATATAGAAAGTGAAGGTATTAACCCGACATTATGTGTAATGAAAGAACTGCACGAAAGATAGCATGGATGAATTTCGACTCAAGTATATAGGTGCGGTCGAATGGACTATAGAGTCTGTAGTAAAAGAAATAAAGGAAACGAAGGAGTTGTTTGAAGATAGTGGAAATTGACGCTCGGTTAAAAAGGCAATTCATAATTAATTTGATTGATTAATGTTATTACATTTTCAATTTTGAAACTTTATATAATTGATGAATTTGACGACAGGCGTGGACGAACGGTTTAGCGACTGGTTTGTTGCGCGTAAAGTCCCGGGTTCGATCCCCGGTCGGAGCAAATATTTGTTTCATAGCTTTTATTTGTAATATTTAATGGTATTAAATATTGCAAATATTTGTTAATAAAAAAAAAAGAGATGGATATTTGCTTCGGGTCTGGTTATCAAAGAGTGGTAGGCAGTGGTACCCAGTCTGCCGATCCGGGGTAGTACCACCACTTACAAGTATACAGACCGTGAAGTGATTTGGTCACGTTTCGGGATCAGCTTGTAAGTTGCCGGTTCCATCTAGGCCGGCATAGTGGATGTGATTGCTACTCACAGTTATTGAATTGTAGTAGCAGTGACATTCATTCATGGACCACACTTTGGCTTAACATCAAGCGGGGTGCTGTCATATGTCGAGTCACAATAAAAAAATAAAAAAAAAATTTAATTGCTTTTCATTTTTATTTTCAGTCTTTATTGTCAATAAGAAATTTACTTTGGGAGACGAATAGCCTTTTGTCATTGTTTTAGCGACACTAAAAGCAATTAATCTTCAATTAATATACACAGGATTATGACGATGAATTTAAAGAAGGATTAGATTTTATTATTTATTTATTAATAATGATATCTAATTTTTAAATATTTCCTTTTATGAATTGAATTGTTTAACACATTATTAAATATTTTGCATTTATTGCGCTGAAATTCAAACTCTAAACGCGTCACCATAAACGAGGAAATCGTTTTAGTAGTTTTATGCATGAGTAACCTATTCGTGCACCATATTTTGCATTATTTAATAAATGGACTGTAACATTTCATATGCAATTTGCAAACTTCAATACTTTTGAATTTTAAAACAAATTGGTATTTTATAAGTAAAGTGTACTTGTAATACTAGGCTACCTTATAGTGGTACAACAATTATAGTGGTAGGCAGTCCCTCCAGTCTGGTAGGCGGCCCAGTCTGTTGATCCGGGGTAGTACCACCCCACCACTTACAAGTATACAGACCGTAAAGTAACTTAGTCGCGTTTCGGGATCAGCTTGTAAGTTACAGTTATTAAACTGCAGTAGCAGTCGCCTCCATTCAAGAAACGCACTCTAGCATAACATTAAGGGAGGGTGCTGTCATATGATAAGTCGAAAATAATATATATATATATAAAATATTGAACCGTCGTGTTTCGAAGTCAACTTGAAAGTTGCTGGTTTCATTTTTGTAGGCTCCAAAGAAGCATTCAATGCTACTTTGGCTGGCATAGTGACGGCGACTGGGGCAGTCGTGAACTGACACGGTTTTTTTATTCGTCATCACTCTTGGATTTCCTTTTGGTTATCATCAGGGGGTCGAGTTCAGATGTAGTGGAACAATAATAAAAACTTAAGCAACTGTGCCACTGAGTGGCCTTTGCTTCACTCATAAATCTCACTGCAGCATAACATCAGGCGGTGTTTGGACATATGTCGTGACATAATAAATTAAAATTTAAATGTAATTATAATTGTGAACTTACATTGATCACGACACGTTCGCAGAAGTCGTGATCATGTACAGGTGGTTCAAATGTGACTACGCCTCCCTGGGGAGCACGGTTTTGTTCCTCTTCTTGGGTGGATAATTTCGGCAGGGACCTGCGAACAATAAACATAAAGATTATTAACAAGCTAATAAGATATACCAACCACCTACCTATAGCCAATATACCCACATTTAAGGCGACAGTGGTGTAGTGGCAGTGCAATGGTCACGCAAAGTGTTTTGAACCCAGAGCACGGGTTCACAAATCACTCACCGGTACCAATGCATCTTTCATATATGTATGTACTTTGGTCTCTATCTAGCTACCTAACATCTGGGGCCCCATATTGCACAAACTCAAGTCCCCAAGTCCAGTAAACTGCCAAATCGGCTGACACCGTCAGTTATCTTTGCAAAAAACTGAATTAAACTCTTGAAACGCCGGAATAATAAAATAAAGTAAAATTAAAATAAACTTGATAATAAGCCGCATAAAATTTATTTGGTCGTCTTGTTTTTTGATACAAGCACTTTAGTAGATTAGTATAGAAATGTGAATTATTAAAAAAAGATATATGGACACATTATAAACATTATCTGTTTTAAATTTTGACACTCGCTTTTTAGACGTGGTACAGTGTTCTTCTCGTGATACGCCTTTTCCAAACCATGATAGAATCTGCCATGAGAATAAGCAAGTGCATGCTAAGTCCATGTCCGTTTATATTTCAATTCGTTTCAATGGCGATCGTGGTGTAATGGTACTGCAATGATCACGCAAACCGAAACTTACCTATGTTTCTTAGATATATATACTTTGATCGTCCTGATTCTGAGATACAAGCACGTCTTAGTATAAAAATGTTAATAAACTCTACTAATAACTACTAAGGATTAACGTACTCCACGCACGCATCGAGAGTTCCTTTCTATTTTTCTTCCATTGATAAATGTAATTTGTTTATGTATACTTACAAATCACAAACTGAAATCAAAACCCTTTAATCATCGCATATATTTATGGTTAAATGTTAATTGTGAAATATTATATTTTGTGTGCTTTAGAGGAAATAACCTAATTAGAATTAATAACCTCTTTTTGTAGGGAAACTCATATTAGCCTAAAAGGGTGTCTAATGGCGTAAGAAGTGGATTAAGAATAATCTCAGAGTCAATGTGACTTTGTTTGAATGGGCGAAGACTCGCAGGGATTATCTGTGTTGCGTAGTAAATCTTTAGGCAAATATAATTTATGCTTCATTTTAATTTTCTATTAAGACAGCTGCAATGGACTAGAGTTATTTTAGGTAAGTATAGTAAAAGAATAAGATATTTTTTGTATATTCAATAATTTCCTGTTAGAATAGAGTAATAAAAATTGGTTGAAGTTTATGTATAACTTCTAATCAGCGTACACGCACTCTTTATACGTAATATTGTGGTTAGTGGCGCTCCATTGTCTCTACCTATCCCTTTAAAAAAATGGCATGAAAATTTGATTGATAAATGTCACTTGGGAATAGTGTGAATAAAATCGACAAAAATAGAATCTAATCAGAAAATAAATAATTATAACCAAATTTACTATTTGAGTATAACTCCAATATCACAGATTAATTCAAGTAGGCGACAAAATGTTCTATTCTATATCGATAAAGAGATTAAATTTTCTTAGATAGTTGTTCCTGTTCATGTTTCCCCTATCCTACAACCCGCCTCACAATTTGAAGTGACGTCTGTGACTTTCTGTGAACGTAAGTAAAGTGAGACTTTCTTATTGAACGTAAGGCAAAGTTTTGTCATGAAAAATAAACTTCCCAAACTACCTCTGTTATAAAAAATGTTTACTAATAAGTACTCAGTTAGTATTTAATATGATTATATGCAGCAATAATTTTATGGTTCATGATGTAAAAAAAAAGTACTCCCATTTATTAAATATACAATAAGTCGTTCCAGAATACAGAAAAATACATAGCTAAAAATAACTCTGCTTCCTAATAGTTCATTCCTAAGTGGTGTCACTCTTAACCTAATTTTTAGGTCCCACTTACCACTCGCGTTCATATGTAACATCGTTGTTTTTGCTTTTATTTAACCATTTTAATATATTTTTTTATAAAAACAAATGTACACAATATACATAATCGTATTAAGGCGACCGTGGTGTAGTGGCAGTGCAATGGTTACGTAAGCCGAGTGCACGGGTTCGAAATCACTCACCGGTACCAATGTATCTTTGATATATGTACTTTAGTTGTTCTGTTCAAACACTTTAGTAGCTTAGATGTCAGTTGCGTCCAAATACACAATAAAACATATTTATACCTATATTATACGAAATATGTAAATAATAATAATTTGGCATAAAAATAAGAAAACATTTCTCAGTAAAATTGTTACTTTCGACTTATTTTTTTCCTCTGAAGCTATTTACAAATACGAATGTCAATATTACTTTTTAGAATTCGGGTCTCTTTTCGTCTTTGATATTATTGTGTCAATATTTGTATTTCAGTCGATGATTATATTGTTGATCCATGCCATGTTATCGATTCTAGCAGCCAATATGGGTTTATTCTTATATTATTTTTCCCTAACAAAGTAATTTATTCGTAATACGTCTTTTCCAATCAATCAACCAAATCGTCACGACTTTTACCCACATAGGATAGACAGAGAAAATAGAGCTCCACGATCCTGACACAACTCCAATTTATATTTTGTCGTAATAACCTTATATAACCCACCGTACCCTGAAACTTGACATTTTGTTCTGTAGCTTGTTTCAGGAGAGATTTTTATTTTTTTATATCTCTGGTTAGCTATTCAAGTTGTGGTAATTTTAGAATTATAACTTTTCGCAGGTTTTGTATTTTGTTATAAAACTATTAAATAAATAAAAATCTTTATTCATTTATTGTATAATTTACTAATGAAAAGTATAAGAAAGTTTGCTGTCCAAGAGCGCTGACGACTGAAGAAATCTGATCTATCTTATGGTTGCTTTAGTCGCCGTCACTATGCCGCCCAAAGGTGCTTCTTCACACTTCGCTTAAAGGATCCAGGGTTATAGAATGTTAAGCTGGTAATATGCGTAAAAAGACGAGGTAGGAACAAGGTTAAAGAGAGCCGCATAGCGCCGTAATGTATCTGCTGAAAAAAAGGGGCTTTAAAGTTCTCTTAACGTACGCGTCATCCATAATTCGATACACTTATACAACGGGTACCCTTTTTTCTTCGGTTTTCAGCCCTAATTAGAGATAAGTAGACTAGGTTATATTACTTACGTGGTTTCTAGCAAGTTAGCGTCATCGACGATAAGATTACATCAAATAACAGTATTTTGACAAATAAGCCCAGAAATAAATATGGCTACCAGATGCGTATCTAGTTTATTTATCGAACCGCATTCTTTGGTCAATAAAATTACCCCATTTACTCGTGAATGTGCAAAGAACTATTATAAGGTTAACATGCGTAACACATTACATATAACTTGACGTCTATTGGACATTAAAACTTATTGGAGTGTCAATGGTTTGTCAATAAAGAACTCAAGCGGAATGACTACCTACGTACATGGCTTGCAATGAATAAACTACGAGTATAATAATTGTTTGATATATCCTGGCGTTGTTGCTAATATTTTTTTTATTTTTCATTCAGCGGAGGTCCAAGCGTGCTAACTCAGTTCACGGTCATTTTAGTCGCAAACACCGTGCCGACCAAAGCCCAAAATGTGGTTTTATCATTTTTTATGATTCATGATACACAATGTGAATTTTTGTATAATTCTAGGGTCCCTAAAACCGGATACTCCAAAAGTCCCCTTAAAGCACGTTTTATAAATATGTAGTTTTCTTTTATTATTCAAGATAAAAATCGGTAAACCGTGTGAATACTCTAAATAGTAAAAAAAAAAATAGTGGTATGCATTGATGCCCAGTCTGCTGGCACCACTTACAAGTTAGGAGACCATGTCATATAATCGCGTTTAGGGATCAGCTTATAAGTTGTCGGTATGAAATAGGCCAGTGTAGTGAATGCGACTACTACATGCTTTAGATGAGCCTAACAGGATGCAGGATGCTGTCATATGTCAAGCCTCAATAAAAAATAGCCATCGCTCGATGAGGTGTTTTCTAAGGTGTTGGATACGTAATGCTTACCTGGAGTCAGATGTAGTGTCTCAATAAAAGAAATCTAGTAAATAAAGATGTCACTCATGATATATCTTTATTAATTATTTACATTTCTATACTAATCTACTGAAGTGCTTGTATCATAGAAACAGGACAACTAAAGTACATATATCAAAGATACATTGGTACCGTCAAGTGGTTTAAAACCCGTGCTCTCGGTTTGCGTAACCATTGCATTGCCACTACACCACAATCGAGATTAAAAAAATCATTTTACCATAAAAAATTAAAGCTGATTTAAAACATTATATGGACTCTTCGTCTGAGTAGGACGCTTAAATCTGGTTGAAGTACTACTTAAATATTCTGAGTCGACAAATTTAGCGAGGGAAGAGATGCCTACTTAATAATGTATTGTCAAGTAGCAAGCATATAAAGCTATACATCATTTATAGCAAGCCTATATAGCATCTCTGAGAAATATGCCACGATTTATCACTTCTGCTGACACATACATGATCTTAAAAAAATCAATGTAATGGACCATGATCTTAAGGCGACCGCGTTGTGAATGGCCACGCAAGCCGAGGGCCACCTGGTTCAAAAACACTTGCCGGTACCAATGTTTCTTTATATATGTACTTTGGTCTTCCAGTTTCTATGATACTCGTACAAGCAGTTGTAAAAAAATAAATGATACACTCGTAGAAACTTTCCAAACATATTGGTTAAGTTGAAGTCCGTATATTTTTTTTCAGTGTATGTATTGACACACTTAGACTAGTCTTGCACAAAATAAATTATCATACACTTTCTAACAACCTACAATTACGTATATACTCGTATAATAGTTCGAAACGCTGCCTTCATTCTCCCGCCTGCCACGCGATAGACCCGGCACACGCACGATGAATCCATGGATGCTTAGAAATTGTTTCATTCAATAAAATAATTATAATAATAAAAAGGAGTGTATGTAATATAATTTATCTCCATTCATGGACTGCACTCCAGCTTAACATCAGGCGGGGTGCTGTGATATCTAAGCCACAATAATAATTTCATAAAAATTGGAGTGACGATAGCGGCGAGAATGAGAAATAGAACAGTGCGCGATAGATGTAGTCTGAAAGAAGTTTGACAAGGATTGACAAAAGAATACTTCGATGGTTTGGGCACATTGATGAGTGTAGAAAGATTAATGAAAGAAAATTAATAAATTTGATGTGGATGGATGTGTCAAACGAGGCAAATCCAGGAGAGTGTTTTACGACCAAATCGGAGACATCTTCTACAAAGCTTGGTTGCCAAGTGACCATAACCGTAGAGCTTGTATGAAGAGATTTGTGGATGTGAAGGAAGCGAGGGAGTTGTGCAAGGATCGTGGCAAGTGGCACTCCATTGTCTCTGCCTATCCCTGCGGAAGAAGGGTGTGACTGTTTGATTGATAAAATAATAACCAACAATAATAACAATTATTTGGAGTAAATTTTGCTAAACATGTATTTATCTGCAACCTATCTGCAATAGCTACCCCATATGTGATTCTTAATGACGACATTTCTACAGCAATAATCCTATTTATACGTTTCTTTTGCCATTACCAGCATCCTTTACCATACATTAATTTGTTTATTTTTTTATTATGAGCAACATTTTTAGCCATTTGGCCGGCATAGTGTCGGCGACTGAGGCAACCTTGAACTGAAACGGTTACATCAGCCCTCTTGCTTACCATCAGGAGTCTTCTCGCAATAAAAAATAGAGCCCCGCCTGATGTTAAGGTAGTTCTAATTTATGCTAAGTTTATGTGCGGTCCATAAATAGAGGCGACTGCTACTAGAGTAAAGTAATTTCATGTAGCAGTCGTATACACTTTGCTGGCCTAGTTGGAAGGCGCAACGCGACCAAGTCTCTTCACGGTCTGTACACTTGAAAGTAGTGGTATTATCCCGGAACAGCAGACTACCACTAACTGTTATGTAGAACCCTACCACTCCTAAAATGTAGAAACAAATTCAGTAGAAATGAGACGTAGTATCCTTGTAGTATTAAAAGCTTAAGCATATAAAAATGTAATTTAGGTGAATTAGTGTATTGGACTTCATAAGGATTGAAAACAAAATATTCTTATAGATTACGACGCAGTCGAATTTTCCCCACATGAGTTTAATGCGATGCGATATAACTAAATTATGTATGATTTTTTTTACTGTGACACGACATTTGACCTCGACCCGCCTGATGATAAGCAAGAGCAGATCCAAAAGTGCTGACGACTGAAACAACCGAGTTAGTACACTGCTGTCTCAGTCGCCGTCACTATGCCGGCCAAAGGTGCTTCTTCACGCATCGCTTGAAGGATGTTGTGATGTTAGTGATTTAATAATAAATGCCGATCCAAAGAAGTATAAATAAAAAATCTATCTAAATAAGTAGCATTTGTTCCTCATAATAAAAATGTTGATTATAAATTAGAGAGAAACTGTCTACCTCACGCAAGCAACTTATTTTTTATTGTGATTCGACAAATGACAGCACCCTGCTTGATGTGGTCCATGAATGAATGTCACTGCTACTACAATTCAATAATTGTGAGTAGCAATCACATCCACTATGAAACCGGCAACTTACAAGCTGATCCCGAAACGCGACCAAATCACTTTATGGTCTGTATACTTGTAAGTGGTGGTACTACTCCGGATCAGCAGAGTGGGTACCACAGCCTACCACTCTTTATAAGTATATAGACCGTAAAGTGATATATTCGCGGTTCAGGATCAGATTGCTTGCCGGTTTCAACTAGCCCAGCATAGAGGATGTGTCTACTACGTACAGTTTTTTGACTGTATGTAGCAGTCACCTCCATTCATGAACCGCGCTCCAGCTTAATATCCGGCGGGGTCCTGTCATATGTCGAGTCACAAACATCCTTATTAATTTACACAATACCAACATAGTATGTTATGTTTAAAAGCATAGTAGACAAGCGCAGATGTCAAATGTTTTATTTAGTCAATTATGTTTTAATTGTTGAAATAAAATCAAATTAATTAGTCAGTGAATAATAAAACTTTTAATGATCACGTGTATCTAACAATTATGCGATATGCTACGTATTTTATTGTCCTAACACATACTTTGTTTTATTGTGATACGACATATGACGACGGCAAACCGACTGATGTTAAGCTCGAGTGCGGCCATGAATGCTATCACAGTTAAATAACTGTAAGTAGCTGTCAAATCCACTATACCGGCCTAGTTGGAACTGGCAATTTATAAAACCAAAATTCCACTAAGAGATTTTGATGGTCTTTGTCTTGTAAGTGGCGGTACTACACTAGATCGGTAGACTGGGCACCACCTCTTTTTGATTACAATAAAAGTTATGAAACAAATATTTACTTCGACCGGAAAATATTGCTTCAGCCCGGGACTTTACGCGTAACGTTTGCTAAATCTCTTCAAAACTCGTAACTAACATTATTATGAGAAACAGGTAGAATTAAAAGTATTATATATAATTAAACTATAAATAAAAAATATCATCTAATGACGTCACATCAGTGATGTTCCCAGGTAGACTGACAACATTTTCCCTTTGTATAGCAAGGCTAATACGTTGGCAGAAATAATTGCCAGCCTTCCTGTCTCCAGACTTCTCCGCAGTGCCTAACAAAGTTCAAGTTTGTATAATGAGAATTGTGTATGAAAAGGCAGTAAGAGAGTTATGTCAGGATTGTAGAAAGAGCCGCTCTATTAATATAAATATATATGTACTAATACAATAAAATTTTCTGTTTTGTGATTCTTGTTGATTCTTTTTTTATGATTCTATGGAGCTTGGTCACTCCGCAAACCAATGGTTAATGATATTTGCTCAAACATTAGGTAAAGTTATCTAAGTAAAATAGCCCTTGTTTCCAAGCACTAAAATCTATACCTGAATGCATCAGTAGTTTACAACATAACTATTACCCGTTGCAATGTTTCATATACACTTTGTAACTAATATTTATTGAGGTTAGGTCAGTCAGGTGAGGTTAAGTTACGTGCTAGTAATTCATTCCCGAGGGTGTCTATTTACGAGCATAGTTGCACCGAAATTTATCTCTGTCTGTTTTAATTTTGTTGATTTTAAAAATATAACCAGTGATTTAATAAAATAATAGATAAAAGTTCAAAGTTCAATTTTTTTCTACAGTAGATAACAGGCAAGTATCATGTGACAAGACATTATTTATTTAAATAATTAGGAATAAACCTACATTGGATAACATCTATTATTATACATACATTGTACTCTAAAAGAATTATTGCAAAAATGATGGGGGTGATTGCTCCGGCTCTGGTTGGTAAGTAGGTACATTCTGCCGTACCGCCACTTAAAAATGAACAAACAATAAAGAGACTTTGTCGCGTTTCGGAATCATCTCGTTCAGAATTTGCCGGTTCTAACTAGGTCGCAATAGTGGCTACTACAGGAAACAACTGATTCTTACAGTTGTTTAACTATAGTAACCTCCATTCATGGACCGCACTCCAGCAGGATATTGTCATATGTCGAGCCACAAGTCAATGTTCTATCAGCATGTTAACTTGTTATTGAAATCACAGTACTTATCAATCAATCAATGAAATTCTCACGCTTTTTTCCCAAAGGAATAGGCAGAGACAAAGGAACGCCACTAGCCACGATCCTGACACAACTCCCTCGCTTTCCTCACATCCGCAATTACCTTCACTTGTACCTATAAAAATGCTCTATCAAAAACTTCATATATTTATTGTATGTAAAAAAATATATAAAATATACTAGATTAATATTGTAAAGTAAATATTGTATATACAATCACAAGAATTTCACTTATTTTACAAACTACAAAAGATATATCCGAGTACGTGTTAGACGTTCGATCTAGTGTGGGACTATTAAAGCTTACTCGGCTTACGTTGAATCGAACACGTCCGTTAAGCTTTGCTCTAGATCAGCAAACACGACTCCACATTTGTATCGTTTCATATGTATTTTAAGAACAATCTCTTACCTAAACTGTTTGTGATGTTTACATAATACTTATTTATAAAAATTGTTATATTATTCATAGATTAGATAATGATTTATAAATAACAATGAGATAAATCTAACTTCATTTGTTTGCTTGCGGGTATTAAGGCGCGACAATTTGGTTAATTGATTGTAATTTATATTGAATTAAAAGATATCTATATACAATCCTCAAAGAACAATTGATTGCAATGCAGAACGACTATTAATACTATTTGATTATTTTCTAAGTACTTATTATTTACAAGTATATAGACCGACAGATTAAAAGTTGTCGATTCCAACTAGGCCGGCATAGTAGATGTGACTGACTTTTACAGTTATTTAACTGCAGTAGCAGTCACCTTCATTTACGGACCGCACATCAATGGATTTAACAGCAGGCTGGGTGCTATCATGTATGTGGAGTCACAATAAAAAAATTATAAACGCAGTTTTTATTAGCTCCAGAATAAATTAATAAACTATGAGCGCAAATTTGGCTTTGATAACAAATATAACTTTACAACAATCAACAACAATATTCAACAATATTCAAATACGGTAAATGTTATTATTGTAACCGCAATATTAGGTCTAGTTTATCAGTGCAACCGCTGTTTGTACTGTGCAGGCAGATTGGAAGATACACGGTTGGATGGAGCATCTACTAAACTGGATAATAATAATATGTTGTAAATATAGAATTTGCACGGCGCTTTTGCAAATATTTGCAATTGAACGATACACGATTGTAACAACAGAATTTAATTTCCTAATTTTAGGTTTTTAAAATTCTCCTCACAAATCTGAGTGTGTGTTTTTCATTTCCACTCAAGTTTATTGCGGTCCTATTAAATGCGTTATTCGCGTTACACATTATAGCAGCTATTTATACACCAACAATAATAGAGTAGTTATGTTTAGCAGTAAAAGTAATTGCTTTAACAATTGACATTAATAAAACGCAGCTCTGAACCATAAATTATATACTATGACACTTAATGATCTGCTTCTGAAGAGTTAAGTGTTAAATGTTTTATTGCATACGCAGGTACCATTATTGACACAGTGCAGCTAGTAATGGCCTTTAAACTATTATAAGATGTAAGTGTAACGGTAAATGACATTTCAATTGCTTAACTACTTCTCGGACGCGTTAAGACGAGCTAATTTGACGCTCCAGTCACCGTTGCCTCTAAAATAAGGTTGCTCTAATTATAGATGAAACATGCGTTCGTTTGGAAAGTCACAGTAAATAGACCACCACTGCTCGCTACCAGATGTGCGAGCAGCTGACTTAAGCGTAAGAGAAGTGTTACAGTTGACATCCAAAAATTAGGGTTAATTATAGATATTTGATATTATACGGTTTTATTGCTCATAAAATGTTAGTTATGAAAGACGGATACCATGTAACGAGGGTTTCCGTTCGTTATTTATTATAATATATAATCTACGTGTAACCTGCTCGAGTCGTAAAATATATATTATATTTTTATTATATTTTATGACTCAAGTTGAATGGATTGCCGCGATCCTGTAGGAAAGAACCCAATAATATAAGGAAACATTATTTCTTATATCAAAATACCAAAGGTTTTTTAAAATAAATTGATATGATATGATTATGACCGTCTATATCCATGTCATCCTATGCCGGTGATGTCTTTTTATACTGTACTTAGATCCAGGGTTATATAATTTTTTAACAGAACGACATGGCTTTTGGTTCTTCTGTGATGGAGTGCGAGCCATGTGGTGCAAACTATGAAGCTCTGTAGAACAATCGCCGTAGTAGCCGTAGATAGAATATTATCAGTTTCGCAATCGCCTTGAATTTGTCATTGTTGACCAAAGTTTTCGGATGACAACGAGGTCAATTTTTCATATCGAAATTTTCATAATGGAAACGAGAAAACCAATAACGGTTGTGCACAAGTTTACAATGTTTGCTCTGTATACGTCATTGATGTCGCATGCCGCGTTGCTCCTCATCATCATCATCAGCCAGAAGGCGTCCATTGCTAAACATAGGCCTCCCCCTTAGAACGATATTTCGAACGACAAGATGTCAGTTTGTAGATGTTATTTTGTATTCATTTGTTAAATATGTTGCTCAATTTGTACCAACATATTAACTTATATAACCTTATTCCTGCCTCGTCCTTCCACACCCGTAATACCCGCACAGGTCGGGGAAAGCATCCACATTTTATCGACCGAATCGGCAGTCGAACTAAAAAGTTCGGTGCGTCTTTTCTTTGTAGAACAATTGACAAGTGGAATGCTTTGCCTGCCCATGTGTTCTCTCCATCCTATGACCTTGGATCCTTCAAGCGATGCGTGAAGAAGCACCTTAGGCCGGCGGCTGGGGCAGCCGGGAACTGACTCGGTTATTCCAGTCGTCGTCACTCTTGGACTTCCTCTTGCTTATCATCAGGCGAGTCGAAGTCAGATGTCGTGTCACAATAAAAAATATAAAAAAAACTTATGAACTTAATAGGTAGATCATATTTTTGTGTTAGTTTGATTTAAAGTGAAATATTGTTATAACCTATAATTAAACTGTTGTTTTAGTACGCCGTGGTGTTCTAACTAAAACAGGTATGTACTAACTAGTATATGTAACTTGTACATTCAGCACGTTGCTATAGGTAGGTAGTTCATTAAATTTATTGGCGCGTATAGAGTGGACAAATAAGTGTATCAAGTATCACAACTTAAAAAGCCATTTAGCTAAATTAACCACGACTTTTATTGTGCTTGGAGCGACGAACCATGAACAATGAATTAGAGAACAAAAAGATTCAAACGTAAAGTTGGTACGAGAAGAATGAATTGTGTATTCAGGAGCTTTCTATTGTTATTATTTAAAATTTGAGCCAGATTTGTTAACGAATACTTAGTCGTATTTTTACGAGTATATTTTTCCATTGTGGTTTTCCATTTTCATTCATAACTTACAATAACAAAAGGAATTGAAAAGCACATTGATCTTTTAACGAGTTTTAAAACGACATTTAATTGCTCCATTATGAATTGTTGCTTGTGAGGTTTATAGGTATATAAGCTAATACAGTTATATACCTAACTGTATATTAGGTATATAAGAGAAATTATATAGGTATATGCAATGATGTTAATACAGAATCGATTATTTGCAGAAGATTTCAAAAGTAGTTTTAAAATAAATATATTTTAAAATAAAAAGAAAAATAGTGACTATTCGAGTTACGAGATTTTATTTACGAAATGTATAAACGTAGTTTTGACTAGATTGGGTTTCTTTTGCTGTTTTATTTTTCAAGTATGTGAAACATCTATCTCTAAACAATTTACTTTCTAAAACAAAACAATTAACGTCGAATTTAGAAAATCCGGCATTTAAAACTTTTTAATTTTACTAAAATAATCAACCAGCACAATAAAAAATATTTTTTTTATTGTGACACGACATATGACAGCACCTTGCTTGATGTTAAGCTGGAGTGAGGTCACTGCTACTACATTTCAATAACTGTAAGTAGCAATCACATCCACTATGCCGGCCTAGTTGGAACCGGCAACCTACAAGCTAATCCCTAAACGTGACTAAATCATTTCACGGTCTGTATACTTGTAAGTGGTGGTACTACTCCGGATCGACATATCCGCCTCTATTAATTTTTATTAACAAATATTTGCAAAATTTAATATAATTATTAGATATTACAAATAAAAGCTATGCAACAAATATTTTCTCCGACCGGGAATCGAACCCGGGACTTTACGCGCAACAAACCAATGGCTGAATTGGGTGAATATAATTTTATATGCAATGTATGGGCTGCTTCATATTTCCTAAAAAAACTTTTATTACATAAAAGTCGTAACAATATGTTTTCACTTTATAAAACAATCAATCAATCAATCAAATTGTTACGCCTTTTTCCCACAGGGATATGCAGAGACAATGGAGCGCCACTTATCGATCCTCACACAACTCTCTTAAACAGTTACCTTTAAAATAGTATGTGGTTATTAGGTTCTTATCTAGACTTTCTATAGTATACAATGTAAGCTAGCTCGTTATCACGTGGTGATGATGTTTTCAGATATCATTTCCGTTGCTTCAGTCTATTTATTATAACCATTAGTTTCTATGATTTATAAACAAGTGAGTGCTATTATATTTTGGTTAGTTAATGCGATTTATTATGTTTTTGAATTTAGTTTTATTTATGACTGAAAATTTTCTGTTTATGTGCAAACATGTATAATATTACTGAATATTAATCAACTTTAAATAAATAATATCCTAAACTTATAACACATTCCCTAACAGTTTCTTTATCTTTTATTTTATTTACAAGAAAAGGCAGACCTCGACTTTGTTTCAATAGTCAAAGTGTTTATAATTTCGAAAATCTTAGGTTTAAGCAACTTTCCTAATTATCTTAGATTATCGTCCATTGCTTCAACCTGCGGCTTATAATATCACTTTTATGTTTTTTTATATTTAAGGGTGTTTAATAAATATTTGAAAGGAGATGTAGTGACAAGGATTGACAAAGGAATGCTTCGATGGTTTGGGCACATGGAAAGGATGAGTAAAAGTAGATTGACGAAAGGAGTTTATAAATCTGATGTGGATGGATGCGTTAAACAAGGTAGGCCCAGGAGAGTGTTTTCCGACCAAATCGAAGACATCCTCAAGAAAGCTAGGTTGCCTTGTGCCCATAACCACAGAGCCTGTATGAAGAGAATTGTGGATGTGAATGAAGCAAGGGAGTTGTGTAAGGATCGTGGTAAGTAGCGCTTCATTGTGGAATCCTATCCGCCTATTCCTGTGAAAATAAGGCGTAACAATTTGATTGATTGATTGATTGATAATAAATATAATATATAAAATATCAAAGTTTTAATATTACTATTATTATGAAGGAATATTCCTTTGTAAAGATAAGGAGCGATACTAATTAATTACTAGCAAAGAATATTGAGGGTCCCAATGTCAATGTTAGCTATAAAACCCATTTGGCCATCTTGACATTGTTAAGAAAGTGAAACACATGGGAGTGCCTGGAAAACGATACGAGTAATAATCTTGTAGGTAAAAGCTAACCTACTTAGCAACAATTAAATTGTATATACGATGTGATAGTCACTATGGAACTAGAGTACTGTTAGTCTAATATTAGAATGATGGCATGTTTCTTAAATTAGTTTTTAATTTTATGTGTCACATTTCGGGAATGTTGTTTACAAAGAATATTTTTCAGAGTTATCTTAATACGTCACGTGAAAACTGAAGAGAATATGTGTTAAAATCACGAGAGTGGTCTTTTCTAACCTTGTCACTTGTAAGGGTTATTTATAATAACTACAATAAAAGAGAAAGTCACAAACATATATATCCACTTTTTCTGTCTATAACATAAAACTAATTATTATGAAAAAAATACGTTTTAATAATGTTTGTTTTACAATCTTTAAAAATAGAATCTTTGTGGCAAGGGCAACTAAAATCGTAATTAAAACAAGTTCAAGATCTACTGATCGGAGACTGTAGACGATATTTTTTCTATTTTAAGAGTCGCCATTTTTTTAATAATTTCAATAAATATCCGGTTATTGGGACAGGGTGAATATTTAATTATTGTTCAATTGTCTATCTAGTCTAAAAAATTATTGACTAGTCGGCAATATTTTTTTTTATTTCTGTATTATTTAGTATCTTCGAGTTAAATAGTTTTTCGTTATGAATTTTTAGATGAATTCTTAGCTATGAAAAGTTTATGGTTATAATAGTAATATTATAACTATAATATTTTTTTTATAACTAATTAAGATGAAACATCTGTTCTATTCGTAAACCTTGTATTAGATTATTATAATTTAAAACACAGTGAAGGAAGGACGAATAACACATTTGCAAAGGTATTGTATACAACGAAGAGTTAAAAACATATTTTTGTTCTCTTATTTAAATAATTGTTTGAAAAGATTTATTGCATTTGTTTATAGACATACAAGATTCAATAGATGCGAAGAGTGTAAAACATATGTTGATGGTATTCATTCAATCTTAATCACGGGTATTTTTATATTTTTCCGCGTTGTGCGTCAATTTTACAAGCTGCGTTGTCCCGTGAATAATTTTAATATGAACCCTTTTAAGTTTATAACTTCAATTTTCAATTTGAAAATAAATCTGTTGTCATTTTTAATGTAATATTAGGTGCTTTGATTGTATATTTTTCTTATGAATGATGTCTATCTAAAACGGGTTTATTTTAGGGAATTATTAAGTGAATACCCACAGCTAAGGTTGTCTATCGACTTACAACTCAGATAGCATAGCCATCTGATGCAAATCTAGATTAGTATCATTATAGATTAGTGGTGACTGGAAAACTCACCAACACAAAATAAAATACTCCATATTGGAAAATTAATGTCGATTATTAAGTCAGCAAAATTTCGCGCTGCAATTACTGGCGTCACATAGTAATCGAAACAGCAGCGTAGGAGTATGTGATGTCGGACGCATCTCCACCACAGTTTATGATACACAAACCGCTGTGGCAGCTCAATTCCTCTACTAACTATATAATATGACGCAAATTAAACATATCCTGTCAACAGCCATGCTACAGATCATTTTACAACTGTAGCATGGAAGTGTAAAGTACCTACAATTGACACGTCCTAGATAGGTACATTCAAATGCAATCGCTTACCTTTGCTCTGTTTCTTCTTCTTCACCTCGGGGGCATTCCTGCCTCGGCCTGAGGACAGGCGTCAGCCCCCATTTTTCGATCAACTCCACACGAGCAATGGTGGCTGCTCAATTTAAAAACGTCATTTTATACAGATTAAATGTTTTGGGGACGCGGCGGAGAAATTAGTGGGCCCGCTGCGCCCCCCTACCTGGTGGGGGCGAGATCTGCGGCGCTCACTTTATTCCTGAGCCATTACTTTCATGCACCAATCAAGAAAAATTTTGATATTTTTATGTCACCAGCTCTTCTTCACCTTGGCGCGGTGTCCGTAGATTGACGCTCATAATGTAAGTAAATAAACTGGTAAACAAAATTTCTGTTTACTTTATTATCAGTGACGTTGCAAAAGTGGGTCTAAAGCCAAGTGATGAATAAAAAAAAACGATGTAGTTGTGAGAATTTACAGCATCTTAGGTAGGAATGAGAACAAAGAATGATATGCACAAAGTATAACTGACGCTGATACGCGGTCAGTTTTGTTGCACGGCACTGGGTGATCAGTGACCGCGCGCGACGTGATACGCACGTTATCCGCGTGTCGGCGTGAGAGAGGTAAACGCTACGCGTGATCCGCCGTAGTGTGACGATGGCAGACTGGGCCGGTACTCGCGCTTGCGCCCCCGTCCCGCGCGCTCCTCAAGCGCGCCACCCTGCGCTCCACGCGTATCGACACTGCTGCCGACCACTGCAACATCGCCTCCAGTTCCGCGCACCGCCGACCCTGATGCCTCCTAACACCTCACCTCACTTTTCATAGGCATAGATTATCTTGCCCTGGGATGCTCCAACATTGATTGTTATAATCTCAGAGATAATAAGATGCTGTTACATCTTCTTTTTCTGTCTAAGTAAATAGTAGAACATAGAAATCAGAACTAAGATCAGATCAGTAATCATTGAACTAATAATTTTGAGATATTATACTCCTCTTGTGAATGTTTCGTTACATAGAGACACAATGTCATATATCATAAGGAATAAGAGTTCCAGGTTAAGCCTTTATCACTTAGAAAGGGATAAGGGCGCGGCTCGCGGCGTGCGATATTACAGGAGTGCTACAACAGCGACGTAACGAGGTTCGAGCGTAACAAGTACTACCAATCAGCATGATCATACGGATAAAGAGGATAGATGTTTAAAAATAATCACACTTATCTTATAAACCGAATATTGTGGTCTATTATTGCCTAGTGCCCATGTGTTCTCTCTCTCCTATAACCTTGGATCCTTCAAGCGATGCGTGAAGAAGCACCTTTGGCCGGCATAGTGACGGCGGCTGAGACAGCCGTGAACAAACTCGGTTGTCTCAATCGTCTGCACTTTTGGATCTCTTCTTGCTTATCATCAGGCAGGTCGATGTCAAATGTCGAGTCACAATAAAAAAAAAAAAAAAGAATTGTGGATGTGGGGGAAGCAAGGAAGTTGTGTCAAGATAGTGGCAAGTGGCGCTCCATTGTCTCTGCTTATCCTTGTGGGCAAATAGCGTGTCAATTTGATTGGTTGATTTATTTATAAAGTTTTTAAATTATAAACAACGCCTTTCTGTCATTTTTTTATTTAAAGCCGCCTTAATTACTAAGGTCATTAGCGACTATAATGTAACGTGTGTAGAATACAAGTTTTTATATATATACATATAATATAACATATATGGAACAGCCGTGAACTGACTCGGTTTTTTTAGTCGTCGTCACTCTTGGACCTCCTCTTGCTTATCATCAGGCGGGTCGTGGTCAAATCTCGTGTCACAATAAAACAAAATATATATGGAAAAAGGTGTTACAACTTGATTGATTGATAGATATATCTATAACTATATCAAATACATTATATTACTATACTGAATAATATCTGTCATATGATCTGGGGCCCGATTCTCTTAATACATGTAAGGATAGTGAAAAAATGAAAAAAAGGGACGATCTCGATTTATTTTAAACCGAGTTAGGTCGATTTAAAAATATGGATAACATGATTCGCAAACCGAATTGATGAATTCGATTCAAACCGGTTTACAAACCGAGCAACGAATTCGGTCCGTCAATTTAAATTGCCTAATACACAATATGGTTTGCTATAGGATTTCAGATGTGTATGTATGACTAAATAAATTTAATGTATGATCTAAAAATAATAGATCAAACCGGTTTCTCATAGTTGTTAACTTACCCAACTCGGTTTAGCCCGGGTTGAAAAGTCGAGAAGTTACATCACTAGCAGCTTTTATTTATTTTTTAACTTTCCTATCAATTTTGATTCGGATTCTTACTTGTTGTTAGTAAATTTGAACGCTATAAATTCGATAACATAATTTTTCAAGTATAAAATAAAGTAGCTTCCCGAGTTTGACTGTCTGTCTGTTTTTTTATAGACTTCTAAACTAATTTTCAGATATATTTTTTTATAAACGAGGTAAGAGAAGATTACCGCGTATACTCTTTTAATTATTGTGTTGAAAAACTCTCCAATCTCGAAAAAAAATCATTTATTTAAAAACAAATCTCTACGGCTAAAACAAAATTAAGAAAAGCTCACCAAGAAATGGTTTATTTCCGATTCACTAACAAAAATATTAAGTATCATGATAATGATAATTATTTAGTTACTATAAAACATGTACTTTATGGTAATTTTATATCCACAGCATCAACGACATGAGATGATTATTTTACCGCTCCTCATTACTATTCCGCACATTATTTTCAACTGAGTTTTTATGTTAGCAATTCAAGTATCTACGTAGTTTATATTCGAGACCTAGAAGATTATTATCATTTCATTAAATTCACCCGTGCGACAAACAAATTATTACTTTTATTCAAATACGGTTCACATCTAAAATACAAATTAGATTATTTATTCTGTTTGTACTAGCAGAAATATTTAAATAACCTAAGTGTATTCTGTATTGGTAGTAATTGTTTCACTGAAAAAGCAAAATTTAAAAAGCGTCCAATTTCGAAATTCTGCTACACTGGTATTTTTATTGTGGCCTCACTACTGCAGTAAAATAACTGCGAGTAACATCCGCTTTTTTTTTATTGTGACATAACATTTTGAGCTCGGTCTACATCATAAGCGAGAGGAGGTCCAAGAGGGACGACGACTGAAAAAAACGAATTAGTTCACGGATGCTCCAGTCGCCATCACTATGCCGGCCAAAGGTGTTTTTTCACGCTTCGCTTGAAGGATCCAAGGTTATAGGATGGAGAGAACACATGGGCTGGCAAAGCTTTCCACTTGTCGATTGTTCTACAAAGAAAGGACGCACCGAACTTTTTAGTTACCCTTTCGCCAAGTTGAAATTGGCAACTCCCAAAACGCAACTAAGTTCAGTGAAAGTATTATATGTAGGTACAAAGCTGATAAACCTAACAGGAAACCTTAGGTTGCATGTCGCTTCTAGTTGACTACTATGACGATCGCTTGGGGAGGCTTGTGTTCTTTTACAGCTATCTCTATCACAAATAGACCACGGTCGAGATTTATAGCGACCGTGGTGTAGTGGTAGTAATATTAATGGTCACGCAAACCGAGAACCCCGGCTCAAAACCACTAACAGTTTACAAATAAAACTTTGATATGTATGTATTGTATGATTTGTATGTACTTTGCTCGTACTATTTCTATGATACAAAAAAGTGTAGTAGCACAGTATTTTAATTTAAAAATACTGTCGTTTTATTTTATTTTGACTCGACATATGACAGAAACCCGCCTGATGTTAAGTTGGAGGGCGATCCATGAGTGGAGGTGACTGATACTACAATTCAATAACTGTAACTGGCAACTTACAAGCTGATACCGAAACGCTACCAAGTAACTTCACGGTCTGTATGCTTATACTTGCAAGTGGTGGTACTATCCCGGATCGGCAGACTAAATGCCACTGTCTACCACTCTTTGATAACCAGACCCAGAGCAAATAAACGCTTCTGTTTTTTTATACAAAATATTTGAAATTTTTTAATAGAAATCAATCAATCCATCAAATTGTCACCCCTTTTTCCCACAGGGATAGGTAGAGACAATGGAGCGCCACTTGCCACGATCCTGACATAACTCCCTCGCTTCCTTCACATTCACAATTCCCTTCATAGAAGCTCTATTTCGGTTTTGGGCACTAGGCAACTTAGCTTTCTTGAGGATGTCTTCGATTTGGTCGGCGAACCCTCCTTGGCCTGCCTTGTTTAACGCATCTATTCACGTGAGAATTATAAATTATTTTCGTCAATCTACTTTCACTCATACTTTTTTAATACTTTTTCTCTTTTCATTTAATATAAATATTGAATATATTAATGGTTCTGATCCAAAGATTTTGATATGTATAGTAAATAACTTGAGATTCACTCGCTGCGGGCTATACTAGGATATGCGACCAATTTTTCCAAGTGCCCTTCATCGTATTTCCCTCAGGCCTTTCTTCGTATTTCTTCGTATTTACTTGACCTTTACATTTAGGATCTTATTATTATTAAGATGAGCGTCTCGGATAAAACTATCCTTCTAAAATATTGGTTCTGACTCTGAGTATCGTATGTAAATATAATCTTATAATAATGCAGGTTTCAATAAATAACGCGATCTATATCTAGGCCGGCATAGTGGATGTGATTGCTACTCACAGTTATTGAATTGTAGAAGCAGTGACATTCATTCATGGACCACACTTTGGCTTAACATCAAGCGGGGTGCTGTCATATGTCGAGTCACAATAAAAAAAAAATAATGGTAGTGCAAAGGTCACGCAAACCGAGAGCACAGGTACAAAACAACTTGCCGGTACCAATGTATTTTTGATATACTTTGGTCACCTGTTTATATCATACTTTAGTATATTATAGTAAATAAATAAATAAATAAAATTTTACAGAAAAAAACAGTTTTTTTAAATAACAGTGCCCAATATTCATAGACTCCACTTCAGCTTAACATCAGGCACACAAAAAATGCAACAATGTGTTTACTTTGTAAGAAGTTACCGAATAAGATCATTAAACAAACTAAAATTCAAAGTCTCATAATGGTCTCTTAATGTGTAGTTTATGTTGGTAATAACAAACATCGTAAAACAGAAAGAACTAGAATTTCTTCAAACTTTTTGACATTAAAACAACAAACATCTGGGATGCCGTGGGAGGATATAAAGTGAAGTATATAAAATGAAGTATATAAAGTGAAGTATATAAAGTGGATATTCCAACGTGGAAATTAGTGAATTTTCTATATTGCACTTTTTGCATTTTTTGTACATTTAATATATTATACATATTATAACAAGAATATAATAATAATAAGATGGAGTGTTGTCCATAAATGGTGACAACTGTTATAATGCGACCGTGGTGTAGTGGTAACGCAAGCCAAGAGCACGGGTTCGAAACTACTCACTGGTACCAATGTATCTTTGATATATGTACATTGGTTGTCCTGTTTCTATGATATAAGTACTTTATTAACTTAGTATAGAAATGTATATTAAAAAATATTGTTATTATATTTAACAAACGCAAGTAAATTGCTGTAATTCTATTTTTTTATTTTAAAAATTAAATAATATACTTAAAAGCTCTGAAGTTGTCGGTTCCGACTAGGCCGGCATAGTGGATGAGACTACTACTTACAGTTATATAACTTTAGTAGTCACCTCCATTCATGGATCGCACTCCAGCTTAACATCGAGGTACTGTCATATATCAGTCACAAGAAAAAATGTTGATTTTATTTGTTACAATGTAATGCAATTTATAATGCAACATTGTAAAGCACTGCTACATTGCTACGACCACTCGTAGCGTTCAAGTCTCATACAATAATTACATAAATTGTGAACTCTACACTGTGTGGATTATTCTTTACCTATCTATATCATTCACCTAAACCTAAAGTGAAGTTTTTTTATCCAAATTTTTAATTTTTTTTTATACATTTTTCAATTTTTTATGTTGAAATTTTTAGATTTTTTTTTCAATTTTTTGCATCTAAGGTACTTTAGTACCGGTGAGTGGTTTTAAACCCGTGCTCTCGGTTTGCGTAACTAGTAGTACCAGCACTAATAGTAGTAGCATTCTTTTTAAATTGTGATTTCCGTTCTCTCCTCTAGTTATTATTTATTTATTTATTTATTTATTAGGCATATTAACAGTTAGCATATTTTACATTGACAATAATTGCATACTTATGTTCTTTTGCTAATATGCAACCAATTACAAATATGCACATCATTCAAAAACATACAAATAAGATCCAAGAGCGCCAACGACTGAAAAATTGACACTATGCCGGCCAAAGGTACTTGACGCATGGCTTGAAGGATCTAAGGTTACCTTGGAGGTAACCTTGGTCGTCCTAACGTGGAGAACAAATGGGCTGGTGAACAACTTTTCGTTTGTTATACAGAGGAACGCGACGCACCGAACTTTTTATGAACTATAATGTATCATAAGCAACGCCGGATTTAGACTTTGGCGACCCATAGGAAAACATGTGGTGAAGGCCCTCAAATTGTTGTGTTTAACTATTGATTTTCAAATGTTTCCTTTTCCCGATCAAGGAAAAAAAAATATTTCTCGTCTATTTGTAACAAAACTCAGTTTTTTTTGTTTCTACTGAGCCTTTATCTTTTATTTTTATTGTGACTCGACATGTGACAGCACCCCGCTTGATGTTAAGCCGAAGTGAGGTCCATGAATGCATGTCACTGCTACTACAATTCAATAACTGTGAGTAGCAATCACATCCACTATGCCGGCCTAGATGGAACCGGCAACTTACAAGCTGATCCCGAGTCGTGACCAAATCACTTCACGGTATAATTACGTTACAATTAGGGCGACTCAATTATCATTTAATTATTGTTTTTGTGGTGTGGTGGCGGCCCATAGTTGCCTATGTTGCTTACTTATGCTTAAATCCGGCACTGATCATAAGTACATAATATGTAATGTATAGAAGGTTTATTTTGTCAGTACATTATCACAAATTGCCTCATTACCTTGTCATTGAAGAATACGATCCAATACAGTTTTATTGAGGGCACTTTGTTAATTAAAACAAACTTAATTTCACATAATGATTGATGTGAAAGTAATATAGACTACGTCATGTGGTTTCTTAGAATACGGCTATTAGTAAACTTTCTAAACCAATGATATATGATATTCTCAATACAACTAGAGTAACCTAATTTCCTTCAAACACAACTCTATTTAGAACCTTGAACTAAAGTCTCAAGCGAGTTAGCACAAATTAGGTTTCTGAGTTGAATACGACTTTACTCCTTTGTTCTAAATGTAATGTTCTAATTTCGAACAATTCGCTTAACAAAAATCGTTTACAAATAAATATTTACAAGTAGTACATATAAAACAAATTTAAATTTGCTGCAATGCTAAGCCGTAGTATATATAGAAAACGCAAGCGCCGGCACGTCTCGGGCTTCTCGGTTAACTGTGTTAATAGTTGTCTAGGAAAGAGGTCCAACATGACGTAATCCTATGCGCGCATTGCGACTGCTTGCCAGATTTCTTATATAAGCTAACTTATTTGTTAAAATGTACTTCACTTCACTGACGTTGTAATAACCTTGCTGTACTACTTATTCAAATATATTCCAAATACATTTGCATAATAATTCTTTGAGCGGCATAGTTACTGCCGTAAACTGGCTCGGTTTTTTCAGTCATCGGCACTCTTGGACCTCTATCATGTTTGCTAATATGAAGCAAACTGGTCAACTAATATGAAACGAATGAAACAATTTCTTAGCATCCATGGATTCTCCGTGGGGGTGCCGAGTCTACCGCGTGGTAGGCGGGAGAATATTCGGCCTTGTGTCCGAAATGTAGGTTTCAAAGCTTTTTATGACATGTCAACACTCACCTTCCCTGCCCTCACTATATCCAATATTTTAAAAAACGATTTTATTAGGACGTGACCTCAACTTGTCTAATGGTAAACAAGGAAAATCTAACAGCGCTGACGACTATAAATCGAATTCGGTTAACGGTTTCCTTAGTCTTCGTCATTATGCCGGCCAACGGTGCTATTTCATGTTATCGGATGAGTAATGCTACATAAGCTGATCAAACATTCCACTTGTCTACAAAAAAAAAAACCGCCGAACTCTTACAAATTTACAGACCGTGAAGTCGAAATTGCGGGGTCACAAAAAAGTTGGCATAGTATTCACTAGAATTAAACATAGATTTACATCCGTAAATACCTGCAGTTATTTAACTATATTAACTGTCGTCTCCATACTATGACCGTATTCCAGCCTAACATCAGGCTTAGCCTAACATCAGAAGTCACGCATCAGTAAAAATCCTGCTTATGGTCCATGAGTGTTCAAATGAGAGACATTAAAAAGACAAAGATATATATTGTTTTTTAACAAAAAAATGTTTCTTGTTCTTATTCTAGTGCCTTAAACTATTCCAATATTAAATTGAAGACATTGATGAAGTACTTGATATAGACCTGCTGTTTGTAAACGCAAGTAAAACCTCGGAATACAGCCAGAAATAATATATTTGTTTTTACTTGCGAAAGCTAAAAGCTTCTTACCCAACTATGTAAAGCGATCTCAGAAAGATAGAGTTAAAACGTCGGATCAAAGTAAAGCGAAAACGTTCTTAACTTTAATAATTGTTAACTTTAATAACTTTAATCATTTTAGTTGTTTATAACAAGTGTTCAAACTTCATCATAATTTAACAACTCTGCTATAAGTAACAAACATGAAAGCACTTATGAAGTCGTATTTTAAAATGCATTTAGGAATATAGTTATTTATTACAATTGTTAATAGAAAACATAATAATAGGTATCAATGGATTAAATTGTGCCGCCTTGTACTCACAGGGATAGGCATACACAATGGAGTGCCACTTGCCACGATCCTGACACAAGTCACTCGTTTCCCTTACATTCACAATTCTCTTCAAACAAGGTCTATGATTATGGGCACTATGCATATAAATTGTCTTGTCACAATTTAAAAACTCGAGATATTGATAGCTTACTGTGGAAAATTCATTATATTCTGCTAAATAACTACCTCTTTTTCTTATTTAAATCAGCAACTTAAAATCAAATTACGAAACGTGACTAAGTCACTTCGATGACCGTACACTTTTAAATGGTAATGACGTCAACCGGCAGACTGCACACCACTGCCTACCATTATTTAACTCAATTTCAATCACCTCATATATAGTATAAAACACAGCTTTAACTATATACACTAAATACGAGGACCTGGATTTAAATGTCAAAAGAGCATACATATTAATCAGAGAGCTTCCTATCTAAACAGCGTCGCATGGTCTACGTTGTATTGCAGTGAGAAGCGATGCGGCTCGTGACGTCATGAGAGGGAAAAGGGAATGAGTGTGGGCTTTGTGGGGTGTAGTAGGAACAGGGAGAAATATAGCGTAGCCGTGTCCCATTTACCCGGTCGCCAGTGACCCCCACTCACCATTTTGTCCCGTTTTAACAATTTTATACAATGAATCTCGCACAATTAATTGTATAACTTCGTAATATAAATTATTCCTATAATACTCGTATAATATATATATTTTATCATAACAAATATTCTTAAATTTTTAGAACAGGTCATTCTAATTGACAATAAAAACAAGCAAACAAGAGAGAAAAGAAATAAAAACAGTGACAAAAGATACAATAAAACTCATAAAATTAATTAATGTTGATTTGGAGCTATCATCTTATTATGGGCACTAGGCAACCTAGCTTTCTTGAGGACGTCTCCGATTTGATCGGAAAACACCCTTATGGGCCTGCCTTGTTCATCCACATCAGACTTATAAATTGCTTTCGCCAATCTACTTTCACTCATCCTTTTCATTTTGCCTAGTGCACATACCCTTGAAGCTTGTATAAAGAGAATTGTAGATGTGAACGAAGCGAGGAAGTTGTGTCAGGATCGTGGCAAGTGGCGCTTCATTGTCTCTGCCTATCCCCATGGAAAAGAGGCGTGTTAATTTGATTGATCTTATTATATATTTTATCTTAAGGATTAAAATTGAGGACCTACTCTAAAATAAAATAATTTTAAATATCTTTGTGCGTGCTTAAATGCTTTATTCCTAGAGCTAAATTACAGAAGTCGTGCTAAGCCTAATTGATCTCTGAGCTTTAGATATTATATTTATGAAATTCTTGTTCAACATCGCAGGGTTACAGCTGTAGCAGGGTCGCCACTAAACAAGTTTGCTTTCAATTTTCCACATTATTTATTTCATCCTCATATACTGGTTTTCGTTTTAAATGTGTTATTTTATTTAGTTTACTTTATACGAATTTATATTTACTTTTTCGTTACTCAAGACTTAGAAACTAGTTAGTTTTATTTCAAAATGGAAATAAATATTTATAAGTTATAACATATTTTGCGTAATCGTATATTTTACGAGTATAGTATTACTCTATTGTAATCAATTACGCTATGATCAAAAGTTGGCTCTCTATTCTCCTTGCCTCTTCCACAGGAACTTGCCACAGGAATCCCACAGGATTCGAGGCGAAATAATTAGATTGATTGCTTTATTGGTCCATAATCCTTAATATTCTTTTTTCCAAATTATATTACTCATTTCAACAAGAGTTTCTAATATATAGTAACAAAATGTTATACTCGTGGGCGATAATAATAAGTTATAAAAATGGCAGCCATGTGAGGATTATTTGCGCAGTGAACCAGGACAAATGGATACAAATATAGCCTTCAAATAACCGATCTTATACATGACATTTACCTCTCGTTGCCCAAAATATTTTTTTAACAAGGTACTTCGTGACATTGTATTTTATTTCTGCGAAATAACTAAGTACTGTAATACATTTTTATAAGTAACTAGCTTGGCGTATTCTTGTTAGTACGATCCTTATCTTTCTCTTATTTCTTAGAATAATTATTAAGCTTGTCCTTACCTAATAAACCTAGAGAACGAAATTAAACTTCATTCTTGTTAATTAAAACGTTGTTTTATCACCAAGTTAATTAGTACACTTAGTTTAATATTCTAAATATTTAACAAAAACATAATTAACAACAATTGCACCAAAAACATATGATTGTTTCCTCGTCATCAAGGCTATTGTTTTAACAGAAGACTGCGAAGAGAAAGTGGAGAAGATCCCAAGGATGCTCCTTCCATTCGTCGTGGAAGAGGCGACATTTGGAGGGGAGTGCGATTTGCCTCTCCTTCCGCGCATATCCGATCCCGCTCGCCAAGTGTGCAGTGAAATAGAAGATCCTGATCTGATCAAGACTGATTTATTACTTCTCCAATGTATCAAGTTGGTGAAACAACATTTAATTATATAATTAAATTCGCTATTATGAAATTACGCACAGAAATATCGGCAATTTAATCAATTAAATTTTCCCATGGGCAGACACAATGAAGCGCCACCTGCTACGACTCTGACACAACTCCCTCGCTTCCCTCACATCTACAACAGAATTCTCATCATAAAAGCTTTACGGCAATGTACACCAGGAAGACCCAGCGTTTTTAGATATTTTTATTTAATAAAATATACACAGAACACATTTGAACACAACAGCCTAATTTTAATTACATTAGAATTACTTTAAAATAATAACATTTAAGTGTATTAAATAACTCAAATTTATAATTAATAATAATATAAAAATAAACTACTTATAAGTTCGCGTGCCCTCCCTGCAGCCGGTCTAATCTCTTTATGTTCAAAATTATTTGATCTCTCCTTGTTACTCGCGCTCGTCTCCGTCGCCGGCGGCCATTTTAAAACGAGCCATCAGCGTTTTTAGTGGTTGCAAGCCCGACACTACCCGCCGCTAGTCACAAGTATATATGGGTAGGCGGGTAGCGCGCTGCTCACCTACATGGGTGGCGGGTGTCCGTCAGGGATTATCCCAAACAAAACAAAATAAATACTCGCGAAACAATATAAAAAATACAGCAGAAGAAATGAAACTAAACATTTTTTATGCAAAAAGTAAATATTATATATATTTACATTTGCATTAAGATTGCAGGCATAAAATTTAAATATCTGTGGGAATTTTCCGAACTGAGAATATCAACCCTGGTTTTATATACGGAAGCGCTTCTATCCTGCTTATACTAGGAGGGCACTATGTGTAATTCGTCTCTCGGGTCTAGTTTGCCAACAGGTCAAATTACCGACAGAATTTTGCTCGTATACTTACTAACTAGTGTGTAGCCAGCGTGCAGTGCAAGTTATAGTTGTATGGTTAATGAATAGAAAGAGTTACCGTTTCTGAATTTTATGAGCTATGCGAGTTTGAAGCTATTATACCATTTGAATTATCAATCAAAAGTATAACATATAGGTACATCAGGTTTAAAAATTTATACGTTTTTTTACAATATTCAGTAGGTTTTATGCAGGCATTGCGAAGGCCTTGAATGTAGCTTTAAAGAACATCATTCAATTTGCATTCGATTTCAGCCTACCTGGTAGATCAAGCGTGTTAAGATCAGACTCATACTAAAATTAATTTAAAAATACAATCGATATGACAGTAATTTTGTTGAATAGAATTTTCGCTTTTAATTAAGGCTGTCAACTTACACGCTGATCCTTAAACGCAACTAAGTAACATTAAGGTCTGTACTGTGGTGGTATACAACATAATACCCCGGATCGGCAAACTGAGAACCACTACCAGTCTTAGACTATCAGACTCGCAACAAATATCTGCCTATTTAGTAATATTCAATTTTAACACAACGGACTGGTGTTCTAAAAAAAAAATAATTAAAAATTAAATTAAAAACCTGTGTCAGTTGATGGTTCGGATTTGGATAGATTTTCATTCAGTCTTTGAAGTTTTCAACGATGATCGTAATAATAGACGCCCGTAATCTAATTAATAGTAGTATACCCTATGGTCTTGTAAATCAAGAAGTTCGAAACTACTTCCTGTATCTATCTTGCTGTATGCATCTTTGATATGTGATTTGAGTAAAAAGGATATTTAGGACATTTAGTAGGAAAGGACATTCAGTAGCTTACATAAAATAAAATACATAGAAATTAGAATGTTTTTTGAATACGACTTCTGACTTGGAAACAAAGCAGCAGAAACTGCTCGTTATAACTAACAAGACAGGAACGAAGAACTTTGTAAGTGGAAACTTCTACAAACGACAAAACACAAGACTAGGCACTAATGTGTATATAAATATATAAATAATTTTAAAGTGATAGTGGCATTTTACTAGTGTACTATCGCAGTTTAAAAAAAGTTTACCACAAGTTTATCACAATTTTCATTGCGATGTAAATGGACATGAGCCTGAGCGGTTGTGTAAGTATTTCAAGACAATGGGTTTTGAGGACGTGTTGCGTTTATTTCAAATGTAGTGTCAATAATGTGAAGAAAAAAATATAAAAATATTTACAATTTATTTCTTGTCGATCTGTCGCATCTGCTATTGCTTATTATTTTGATGTCACCTGCTATTCTGATATCAAAATGGACTTTTGGAGATAACAACCAAATAAAAGAGGTACATTGAATTTTATTCTAGTTAGTATGAAAGCAATGTACCTAAATGGTACATTGCTTTCATACTTACTGCATGTCTATTCGTTACAATACACCCGCCATCATGATGAACACTCGAACGTTTCTATGATGATTGCATTTATTATGTGAATGAGCTTTAACTGTCAATTGTAATAAACATCGTGTTACGCGATCGCTATTTTAATTTTGACGTTTAGTAATAGAGTTCAACTGTCAAAGCGAAACCCATCGCCATTGTCATTAAGGTTACGCAATCGGCGCGCTGTAGTGTTAACCAATTACCAATTGCTTGCTTTTACCTATATCAATGGTATATATCATTGATTCCGCCATGATCCGCCACGATACTGACACAACTCCCTCGCTTCCTTCACATCCACAATTCTCTTCATACAAGCTCTAAATTTATGGGCACTAGGCAACCTTGCTTTCTTAAGGATGTCTCCGATTTGATCGGAAAACACCCTCCTAGGCCTGCCTTGTTTAACGCATCCATCCACATCAGATTTATGAATTGCTTTTGTCAATAGAAATTTTTAATATAAAATCTCTTTTAAAACATAGGCGCCGATCCGTGTGGGAATTGAGGCATGACAATTTGATATGAAAGCTCTACAAAACCCTATTTCTGTGAAGCTCAATGTCGATCAAAAAAACGATCTGACGTAATGGCAAATGTCGATCTTCGTTAGTGTGACAGACAGTTATTGCATGAGTTATCCAAGTTATATCTGGGACAGCCGTTGACGGAAATAGCAGTTAATATTAAAATTAACTTTTAAGGACATTTTGTGAAACATATTGTGAATGTGAAGGAAGCGAGGGAGTTGTGTCAGGGTCGTGGCAAGTAGCGCTCCATTGTCTCTGCCTATCCCTGTGTGTAAAGGCGTGACTTAGTCGGGTTTCGGAACTAGATTGTAAGTTGCCAGTTCTATTTAGGTCTGCATAGTGGATGAACTGCTACGTGCAATCGATTAACTGTAGTAGCAGTTGCCTCTATTTATGGACCGCACTATAGTTTAAAGTCAGGCAGCATTTTATTTTTATTTATTTACTTAATCAAGGAGAAAATACAAAATAAAGTGTAATATATAAATCCGATTCTATTGTACATATATAACTTAATTTTCTAAACATTTCCCACTAAGATTTATTTACTAATTTACATGAAATTTACAAGTTTCTTTAATTAGTATACCTAGTACTGATTAAAACACACACACAATCAAAAATACACACACACTTTTTTAAATTATTAAATTCGCATACATACGATTTACACCTACAGCACACTAATCATTTACAGCATAAATTTTGCGGCTTGATCTTTGAAAAAGTCAAGCGACAGAAATTGGACATTGTAGACATTCTATACATTCACATTGTTCTAATAGGTACACGGAAACCGGCATTAGTTGAGTACATAGGTACGTGGAACGTTAGGTCATATGAATAGCCACAAAAAAAAAACAAGACTCGTTACAACCTATTTAAATTTGAATGTTATTTAAAACGTAATTAATATTATCTAAACCTTTTGTATTCCTTTGTTAAATTTTTGGTAATTTTATATCAAAATATCAAATTGAATGGAAACAATGTTTAAATTAAACGGAAACTTTAACAATCGTAATATCTAGCTATTATCAGGCTTGAGTATCAAACACTCGACATACTTTCATTAAGTTATGTAAGTTCAGTAAATTGTTATAGCAAATATTAATTAATTGCTTATATTGGAATTTGAATAATGTTCGTGTTACATAACTTCTATGAATAATTTTAGCGTAGTAATTTTAACGTTAATGAAATAGTTACTTTTAATTTACCCCAAGGTTTAGCAAAGACAACAGAGCGCAATTTCCACGATCATAATTGTGAAATGTTTTTAAGTGGCCCGACATATGCAAATGTCCTGCCTGATGTTAAGCTGGCGTCTTCTAGTATAGTTTAATAAGCGCAAGTCTAAATTACTTCACGGTCTTAAAAATGGTGGGTACTGCCCGGGTCAGTAGACTGGAGTACAGACTATGAATGGATACAGAATATGACTGTTACTGCTTAGGAATCTTATCAAATTAATCTATTGTAGGAGTATCAACGATAGGAATGATAGTTTTTAAGTGCGAGAGAAAGTTAAGATGCCTGGTCTATAGGCCGATACTGCTGCTACTTCAGGTATCTTGTCAAATTAATTGGTTATAGAGGTATAAATGATAGGGATAATAGTTTTTAAATGTCGAGAGAAAGTTAAAATGCCTGGTCTATAGGCGGATATCGTTACTTCTTTAGGTATCTTGTCAAATTAATTGGTTATAGAGGTATTAACGATAGGGATGATAGATTTCAAGTGTCGAGAGAAAGTTAAGATAGTTGGTCGATAGGCCGATACTGCTACTACTTCAGGTATCTTGTCAAACTAATTCGTTATAGAGGTATTAACGATAGAGATGATAGTTTTTAGTCTCTCGGCAGAGAAAGTTAAGATGGTTGGTCTATAGACCGATACTGATACTTCTTTAGGTATTTTGTATATTAGGTATTCTTTAGGTAATTAATTGGTTATAGGAGTATCAACGATAGGCATGATAGTTTTCAAGTGCCGAGATAAAGTTAGGATGGTTGGTCTATAGGCCGATACTGCTACTACTTCAGGTATCTTATCTAATTAATTGATGATAGAGGTATTATTTATTTATTTACTAAAAATTTTGTTTCCTTATAATATATGCAATATACAAAGGCCACTTGACTTGATTTCGCTAAATAACCTTGAGTACTGACAGAAAATTTTAAAATAGACGGCGAGATTTCGATTGTTGGAGCGGACCCTTCCATTTAAAGCGACCTTCGATTAAGAATACAATGAGATAAAGGGTCACTCACATACAAAATTGCTGTTTAAAACTGTCCACTCGGGTCTCTACACACGTATTGTTTCTATCTCTCTAATATTAATGAACCTCGTCGAACGAATAGATTTATAGTTTTAAAGCACATGTAATATAAAACTCTTTCTGTATAGTTGTAATGTTTAAATTGCCATAACATATCATGACGCTTACGACGTTTTATCATTTTTGTAACCCTCACAACCCCAATCACTTACTAAATTCGTTGAATTCAGAATTAAAATAACACTGCTTATCGTACTTACACCATAATAATGGGTTGATTGCTTTGGGCACAAGTTACAATTGTTATAATAAAAGGTTTTAGATTTATCTTTATAACTCCATTGTGTCCATTGTCTCTGCCTATCCCAGTTGTAATTATTTTTTATTTTTTTATAGGTGTGCAAATATTGCAATATTTAATTCAGTATGAAAAAACATTGTCAACTTCAAACTCGATTGCAACTCAAAAATTATGCACACACACTGCGAACAATAATGAAAAATTACTATAATTTAAATTATTGATTGATTGATTGACTTAACATCATCACCCCTAGATCCTTAATATCATGGATCAGGTACTGCAAAGTCTTTAATTTGATAACAGCTCAGCTAAAGGCTCATAGTAAGAAATAGTTTTAGTTAAATCACCATAGTTCGCTTATAATTTAGCTCATCTAAGAGTATTCACTAATAAATTTTCCAGATCCAGGGATTTTATATAAAGTTTAGCAACTATTACTCCTATGATTATGTATTATTTAATCAAATTGTCACGCCTTTCACACAAGGATAGGCAGAGATAATGAATCGCCACTTGCCTGACACAACTCCTTAGCTATCCTCACATCCACAATTCTCTTCATACAAGCTTTGTGGCACAAAGCAACCCAGCTTTCAATTATTGTTATTATTCTATTTGTATTATTAGTTTTTAATAATATGTCCCTTTTTTATGTTTTTTTATTGTGACTCGACAGCTGCATTGTGACAGCACCCTGCTTGATGTTAGGCTGGAGTGTAGTCCATGAATGGATGTCACTCCATCTACAATTCAATAACTGTAAGTTGCAACCACATCCACTATGCCGGCCTAGCTGGAACAGGCAACTTACAAGCTGATCCCGAAACGTAACCAAATCACTTCACGGTCTGTATACTTGTAAGTGGTGGTACTACCTCGGATCGGCAGACTGCCTACCACTCTTTGAATTGAATTAATTGAAGTGTAACGTTTGATTATGAACTATGGCAAGTAACGCCATCTACTAACAAGTTTGTATACTAGGCAAGCTAAATGTAGAAAGCTTTATCAAATAATACAAATGAATTTCACTAGAGGGAGCTGTTTTTGACATACTGGAACGAGAGCAAACTTTCATGAAAAGTTTCGCTACGAGGTAATACAGTCGCCCGCCGCTAGATGGCGCTGATAAAGATGTATTTATTTTTAATGAAAAGTTGTTGAATTTGAACAGATGTTTAACGAAGGAGAATTAAACACCTTTTAATAAAGGCCATTTGGTTTTATAGGTAATTTAATTTTAAGTCCATTAATCAAATAATATGTCTTGACCTTAAGTGTTCTTTTCATACATTTCATAGGTTTAGGCTGATTTTACACGAGCGTCTTTTTTTATTGAGACACGATATTTGACTTCGACCCGCCTAATAATAAGCAAGAGGAGATCCAAAAGTGAGGACGACTAAAACAACCGAGTTAGTTCACGGCTGCCTCAGTCGCCGTCACTATGCCGGCCAAAGGTGCTTCTTCACGTATCGCTTCAAGGATCGAAGGTTATAGGACAAGGTTACAGTTATTGAATTATAGTAGCAGTGACATCCATTCATGGATTACACTCCAGTTTAACATCAAGCGAGGGGCTGTCGAATGTCGAGTCACAATAAAAAATAAAATATATGTATAAATTAAGTCTAGTCTTACTTTAAATCAAAAACACTAAGAGGTCTCATGAAACTCAGATACGTATGCAACGAGATTCGTAGACATCAGCCGGCGTAGCTCGTATGAAAAACAGAACGAACTGACCTTCAATTAGGCTTTCGCACGTTTTATTCCTGATCGACACCCGATTTCCAGTTAGGAAAATTGTTTTTCGTAAAAAATCTAGTGGAATCTTTAAAGGCAGGCTAAAACACTATCTTCGCAAATAGTATCTATTTTATTTTTGTAAATATCTTTAAATACTATTTTGGATGTCATAGTTATATGAAATATATTAATTATAAAAAGATAATGTCTACATAATTTCGAGAAAAAGAACAATAAATTCTCCTAATCCTTATAAATATATATATTGTTATAATATATATAACTAATTCCTCTAAGAGGATCAAAGAACGGCAAATATTCCATTCAATTCCAATATAGATAGAAACCAGATAGTATCTCATTAGTGCAAATCTGTCAATTTAGGAGCTTTATCCGACTGTAAAATAAATCCGCGCAGATCAAAGCAGTTAAATTTCTTGGTTTAGTTAGTTTAATTAAGTTAGCAAGCATAGTTCGCACGTATATTTTAATACAAATTATTTTTATTATCTAATAATGTTTTATTTAAGATGTGTTTTTAATGTTCTATTTCAGTATGTCTATTTTCTATTTTATGTACATCTTTTCTATTTTTGTACATCTGGCTGATGATGCATAGACAATAGGCTCGATAAGCTGCTTTTATAGGAGCGTTTGCATTCGATAACGCATACGCGACGTAGACGTAACGTACACTTTCCCTTTCTACCACGATTCAGTAAGCACAACAAAAACATTGCCATGTTTTTTTATTGTGATTCGACATTTGACAGCATCCCGTTTGTTGTTAAGCTGGAGTGTGGTCCATGAATGGATGTCACTGCTACTACAATTCAATAACTGTAAGTAGCAATCACATCCACTATTTCGGCCTAGTTGAAGCTGATCCAGAAACGAATCTGTATACTTGTAAGTGGTGGTTCTACCCCGATTCGGTAGAATGGGTACCACTGCCTACCACTCTCTGATAACCAGTCCCGAAACAAATATCAGCCTCTTGTTTTTAGTAACAAATATTTGCGATATTTAATATGATTATTAAATATTACAAATAAAAGCTATGAATAAAATATTTGCTCCGACCGGGAACCGAACCCGGAACTTTACGAGTCACAATCGCTAACCGTTCGGCTACGCCTGTCGTCCTAGTAAAATAGTCTAGTAAATTCCTAATGTAATAGTGTCAACCAGAAACTGTTCTCCCAAATATATAAGTACAGTAAGTACGTCATACAAATTAAATCCGCCCAATTTACGAGAGACCAAAATTAAAAAAAAAACATGCCATCTGAACTCGACATCCCTGATGGCAAGCATGCGAGGTTCAAGAGTGCTAACGACTGAAAAAACTGACTCAGTTCACGGTTGCCTTAATTATTCATTAAAAATAACTGTTAATGTTAAAGCCAGGCCAAGAAAACGATGTAGGCTTAACTCTTTTATTAGCTTGACTTGTATGTATGTAACGGAATATTTTAAATAAGTTATTACCCACTCCTAGAAGTCTGAATAATTTAAAAATTTGTACACGTATTCAAAACCAATGACTATACAATAATTTTATTTTCTTGACCGGCATATTGACGACTGAGGCAGCCGTGACCCTTTTTAGTTCACATGGACATATACGCGTGATAATTTTACAAATGCGATTATAAGACAAATTTGTATATATTAGTAATTTATTTCCACTGAAGACTTACAAGATGGATATATATTTACAGATGGGTTGTGTTTAGAAGAAAATAACTAATTCTTTTTGTGCCATGACATTTGACCTTGACCCGCCTGATGATAGCAAGAGGAGATCCAAGAGTGAAGACCGACGACTGAAACAACCGGGTTAGTACACGGCTGAATAATTTAAAAATTTGTACACGTATTAAAAACCAATGACTATACAATAATTTTATTTTCTTGACCGGCATATTGACGACTGAGGCAGCCGTGACCCTTTTTAGTTCACATTGACATATACGCGTGATAATTTTACAAATGCGATTATAAGACAAATTTGTATATATTAGTAATTTATTTCCACTGAAGACTTACGAGATGGATATATATTTACAGATGGGTTGTGTTTAGAAGTAAATAACTAATTCTTTTGGTGCCATGACATTTGACCTTGACCCGCCTGATGATAGCAAGAGGAGATCCAAGAGTGAAGACCGACGACTGAAACAACCGGGTTAGTACACGGCTGCCTCAATCGCCGACACTGTGCCGGTCAAAGATGCTTTTTCACGCATCGCTTGAAGGATCCAAGGTTATAGGAGAGAGAGAACACATGGGCTGGCAAAGCATTACACTTGTCGATTGTTCTACAAAGAAAAGACGCATCGAACTTTTTAGTTTGACTGCCGATTCGGTGGACAAAATGCAGATTTTTACCAGACCAGTGCGGGTATTACGGGTGTGAAAAGACGAGGTAGGAACATATGATAGTGACTTGATTCATTTAACGGGAATTTCTAATATGTAACAAGAATTTACATTTACATTTAGCGGGGTCAAAGGATAACTGTTATTGTAATGTGAATCGTTAACAAATGGCAGGCTCGTCACCCTTCGACCTATTGAATTCATGGAAAGTTCCATTTGAAGGTAAAGGTGTAACGGATTTCCTATTATCGTACTAATATGGATTTACTATCCTATTATAGATCCCTTTCTGGTAACAAAAGTACATCTACAGCTATGTATGAATTTATTAGGATTTAGGCAAAAATTAAGAGTGGTAGGCAGATAGTCACCAGTCGCCGACTTAGGGTAGTACCGTCATTTTCAAGTGTCCAAAGAGTAAAGCGACTGTGTCGCCTTTCGGAATCCGTTTGAAAATTGCCGGTTTCAACATGGCTGGATGGGCCTGTGTATCTTTGGACCAGATTCCAGCCTAACATTAGGCAATGTATTGTTATTTTATAAAGTAATTTGTGAAATTCATTGAATCGGTTTTCGTAATGGTGATCATGGAATTATTTTATGGAGAAATACCCAAAAGTACAATAATAATACACTTGTTTTGTTGTATTGTTTTCACTAGAACTCATACACATTTCAGTCTAATAATCATATTTAATCTGTTATAGACATTTCAGGTGAGCGATAGTAAGTAAGAGGGAAAAAGGTGTGACAATTTGATTGGTTGATAGTAAGATTTCGAAGAAAATATTAAAATTGTAATAGTAACTTTTTACTAGACAATTTATATTTAATATGAAATTATACTTGTACTAAGAAAAAAAAACTTGATGGACTACTATAAAATAAATAAAGAAACTTTTATAACCTGAGGGATAACTTTTTTGTTCGTTTTATACATAATATGTAGTATAAAGAATATAAAGGTAAAATGTATTGCCAGGTATTGTTCATTTATTATCTTGGAGAAAAAAAAATGGATATGTAAAAATATTCAGTAAATTAAACAAATTTTATGCGGCTTACTATAGCGATTATTTTGGTTTTTGATTTTACATTTTTTTATTATTCCGACGTTTCGAGAGGTTTGCAGCCATCTTGGTCACGGAGAGACATTAAACAATCAATAATAATTCAATGTTCGCGCAAAATCAAAGAAAATACTATTTAGTAAAGTATTTCTCAAGTGCAACATCGTCTTTTAGTAGCGAATGGAACCTCTAGAGATTACGTGGGACGATCTATGAACTGCACACGAGAAATTTACAATGCATTTAGCATATAGTGTCTGATGTAAACGTTTTATGTAGTAAATAATTTATTCAAAAGCTTTTATATTATATTATTTGGATTATTTAAATATACGGTTTAATATTAATTTAAGGCGACCGTGGTGTAGTGGCATTGCAATGGTTACACAAACCGAAAGCACGAGTTCGAAACCACCCACGGGTTTCGAACATATATCTTTGATATATGTACTATAGTTGTCCTGTTTCTGTTTAGTAGCTTAGTATAGAAATGTATAATGAAAAAATAAAAAAAGATAATATAATTTTATACGATTGTAAAGAATTACATACAGGTCTTTCAAATATTTTATTCAGTACTTCCGTTATAAATAATTACTTCGAAACAAATAATAAAGTTGTAACTATGTCAAATATACTTACGCTTCAGTGTTATCGTCACGGGACTCGGATCTCTCAGCGGCGTTTGCTTGACCGCGGCGGTGGCGTGCTCGTTGCTCGTCACCCAGACCGTATAGGCCGGCGACTGCCGCCATCGTCCATCGGCAACCACTCCTGCACCCACTATCGGTGTCTCACTACGCACCCATCTTGATATCGATAACTTAGTCCAAAATGACACCACTATGTATGTTACTTAGGTCCCCGTACGTCAAGCTCTTTTTTGACGTAATGTCATTTAAATTTGATTATGGGAATGAATCATCACTGTTATTTACTAATTCACTGATTTTATTGTTAATTGTTATTATTATTAGCGCACTCTAATTATTATCACAACCCTAAGATACAACCCGTCTGAATGCTATCTATATGCTATTTATTAGATCGTTTTTTTTTTAATTAGATTTGGTGTGTTTTTAATATGACTAAAACGGATATAATAATTTATTTGTTTAGACGCAAATCAGCAGTTTAATCGTGCATTTCTGAGAAAGATAAACAAAAAAAAAATCACTAAAAATCATTTTAGTGCCAGTTACATGGCATCTGTGTGTGTATTTGTCTATCCTTACATATTGTCCTTTTGATTTTATAGTTCTCGGAAGAGCGATGCAGCACCTGTAGTAGGCGAATATTATTAATACGAATATTTATTTCGCGCATTACCGTACCCAATCATGTATCAAAGCACAACCTCCACAAATATAGAATAATAAGCTATAGAACCGGTACTTGTGGCTTGTAAGAGTTAAATTATTAAAAAGTAATAATTCCTTTCATTGGTAAATATTATATAATAAACATTTATCGTAATATTCATTTATGAAGAATGATATTGAAAAGCCATCAAGCGAAGAAAGCGTTGTTGACGGCTAATATTTCTAGCAACCGGGGATTGCGGAGCAGTGGGCTGATAAGTAGAAATATTGGTGCAAAACGAAGTAGAAAAAAATTCTTGTTTGGTTTTGATTTCTATAATATTATTTTCCAGATTTATTTTGTTTTGTGTTATTGTTGATCTTATTGTATTTTCCACTTGGAGAAGTAATTTGTGGTATATAATAAATTAGATGATCATGACAAGAAGCATAGAACTAAACAAAAATATCTTCAATATAAAACTATGGTCATTAATCATTAATCTATCGTACTTTCTTTATAAAGTTTTCCTAAATTGTTTCACTTAGCGTAAAATTTTAAGCTTCACTCAAAGATTGTAGTTGACTTATACTCAAAACTTTACCTTTACCAAAAGTTTAAACTGTATTTTACTACACCATTAAAACTGCTCTTATCTAGACGACGAAAACTAAAGAGATTGTTTAAGTATGTAAAAGACTTTGATTATAAACTAAGTGTGAACCCTCAACTAAGTTTACAAAACCCTTTAGAGTAAACAAAGTAAAGTTTTATCTCGTTCATTCAGGTAGCTCGACATTGTTTAACTTCAAATTTAGAATAATTATTATAGCGGAAAGTATAAAAATGTACCTTCATATTTTATCACCCACTTAATGGTTGAATAATAAATCTATAATAAAACCGTGAAATCGTTTTTGAAGATCTACCAGGATGATTTTTATACTTTGAAAGATTTATATTATTGCGAGTGGCATATAAAATAAAAATCATAGTGGCAATATAATAATCTACACAATATATAAATGTGCGTATATATGAATATATTAGGTACAATAAAATATTATTTTTTATGATATTTCTTATTTTTTCTGCTTATAGTCTAGTCAACATGTGCTTTTTAGGTCAAAATTTTCGTAATCTCCGAAAATTATGATTGAGGTGTCATTTGATTCAGAATGGCGGAATGGCTCCACGAAAGGAAAAAAATCTCAGATGGATAGTTAACAATTTTCGATCAGTTATTAATTTAATCAATCTGCCGGGTATACCCGTACGCTCTCCGTTTTTCAAGGGCTTAGCGACATCGGCACGGTTCGTGGGAATAGCAAAATTATTCAAATATTTCGCAAAGAGTAGGTAGCGCAATAACGATGCATTTTTAAATATTGATTAATTCACATATTAGGTTTTTATTATTTTTGTATATCTATTAACTTAAATCCTTAACACTACTTATCATCAATTCCACGTCATAAATTTTACAGCGATGGAGAGACTACACCAGAGCGCCACTTTGCACGATCCTGACACAACTCTCTTACTTCCTTCACATCCACAATTCTTTTGTTTACTTAACCCACACCATTATTTTCATGCATGCTCTTTAGTTATGGGCAGCACAAACAAACCCCTTAGCAATGCTTTATATTATTTTAAAAAATTGCTAATTTTATAACTAAGAGTGGTAAGCAGTGGTACCCAGTCTGCCGATTCGGAGTAGTACCACTACTTACTTACAAGTATACAGACCGTGAAATGATTTGGTCACGTTTCGGGATCAGCTTGTAAGTTGCCGATTCCAACTAGGCCGGCATAGTGGATGTGATTGCTACTCACAGTTATTGAATTGTAGTAGTAGTGACATCACACTCCGGTAAAAAAAGACTGGTACAACATAAAAATGAAATATTAAATAAACTTTATGTAGCTTTTATAACAACCAGCTTTTGGCTATTATGACAATAAAATGATTTGAAGACACGCCAAAAATCTTTCTAGTCTATAGTTTTATGTCATATTTCAATGAACACAACGATTTTCAGCTTCAAAGTTTGGAGATCTACGACCTGAATGCTACAAGTTTAATGCAACAGGTTCAATATTTACACTGATATTATCTTTAACTTAATTTTAATTAAATAAATTTAATTACCAAATTTAGTTGCGCTTCGTTGTCCTTAGCCTATCTCTTTTCCAATCAATCAACCAATCAATTATGACGCATTTTTCCCACAGGGATAGGCAGAGACAATAGAGCACCACTTGCGACGATCCTGACAAACTGTACGATACGATCATGGACACTGTTTGCCTAGTGCATCACCTAAAAAACTCAAATCTGAATCTATACTAAATCTTCTTTTGATTCTAAATTAGATTTGTATGGTTAAAAATTAATAAATTATGTGTAGATATTTGTCAATACTTTACTTAATATTAGTCAGATTTAAATATGAATATGTATTGGTGTTAAAACGTGCTACAATACGTAACGGGCGTAATTTTTATGTGTAGGTGAAGGTACTCGTATTCATGGAAGTACACTTATACAGCGCAATTAGATTTAAATTGACTCTTGCTTCACACATATACCATAATAAATGTGTTTGAATCTAACATCAAACGTGGACTAACAGCTGATGGCGCAACACAGTCGCGTTTCGGAATCAGTTTGAAAGTTTCCGGTTCCAACTAGGCTAGTATAGTAAATACGATTGCTACTTAACTATAGTAGTAGTCACCTTCATTCTTTGACCGCATTCCAGCATATCATTAAAAAAATATTTTAAAATTAAATCGTTAAATTCACTTGCCATATTCACACAAAAGGGTTGGCCAATAGTATAAGGATGAAAAGTTCATTTTAGACCGGCATAGTGACGGCGACTGAGGTAGCCACGCAATACATTTTTTTCAGTCCGCGGAACTTTGGACCTTTAGTTTGCTTACCAGGCCAGGTCAAGGTTAGATGTCGAGTTACAATAAAAAGGACTGAACCAAATTTTTAATTAAATTAAAAGTTGTAACCAGTGTAAACACTGAAAACCTGAAATACGTTGTGGTGTAAACTGTTTGTTTGTTGCACGATTAAATACTAACACCACAAGTTCTCGTTTGGTTACGACCTGATTTCAAACAAGTAATTTCAGTTAGTACGCCCACAAAGTAACCGACTATTAACAATGTTTCCTCTGATACTACTGCATTTCTATCTACAATTTTTTTATTGTGGCTCGAAATATGACAGCACGCAGCCTTAAACTAGAGTGCGGTCCATAAATGGAGGCGATTGCTACTTAAGTTAGGCAACTGTAATTGCTAATCGCATCCACGAAACGCGACTAAGTCACTTCATGGTCGATATATTTGTAAGTTTTGGTACTATTCCGGATCAGCAGACCCGGAGCAAATATCTACCTCCTTTTTCTATATTTGTAATATTGAATCTAATAAATAATTAAATATTATAATAAAAGCTACGAAAATATTTGATTTGACCGGGAATCGATCTTTACGCATAACAAACCGTTGTGCTAACCAATGCGCCACGTCTGTCGTTAAAAAATTATTTATCACGTGAATAAATGTGTTCCCGTTTCTGTCTAACATTGAAATACAATTAAAATTTTCAACAGTACTGACTTCTTCAATCAACTAGTTATATTCCCCCGCCCTTTTCCCATAGGGATAGGCAGAGATAATGGAGCGCCAATTGCCACGATCCTGACACAACTACCTCGCTTCCCTCACATCCACCATTCTCTTCATACAAGCTCTACGGTATACTGTCATTTTCATCATACTGTCATCTTACCTTTTGTGTAAAATTACAATTTACTATAAAACCTTATCTTACGACATCTACTTATATAAATATAAAGGCAGTATTACAAAGGCATATATTTAACTTCAAATTCAAATAGAAATTTACACTAATCGATTCGAAATCTACGCTCGGCGTATGCAGTGCTAACATAATTAAATTAGTGAAGCTCCATTTAACGTTGAACTCGGAGTCGGACATTATGTCTAACAACGTGAAACATAATTAATAATATATTACTTATCGAAATACATTCTAGGCATGAGTTATTTATATTTGTATAAGAAAACTAAAATAAGCTGTGGTATTTTAGTCCAAAATTACTAAAGCTTATTTCCTAATCAAAGTCACTGTTCTAATCCGAATAGAGATAAAAAGCTCTTCCGGATACTATCTTGAAATGACGAGAATTTAGTTTCGTTTTAAAAAATAAAAGGTAAATAAGAAAAATATTTGTAATATCCTTTGTCTTTGCCTATCCCTGTGGGCAAAAGGCGTGACAATTTGATTTGATAGATTTAAAAAAATTATGGATTGATATTACATGTCTTTATTAATGACAGCACACCGCCTTATATTAATCTCGATTGCAGTCAATGAATAGAGGAAATTGCTACTACAGTTAAATAACTGCAAGTAGCAGTCGTATCCCCTATGCCCGCCTAGTTGAAACCGGTAACTTATAAGCTGATCTCGAAACGCAAATATATAACTCTAAAGATTTACCTTATCTTACTAAACTTAAGTTGAAAGACTGTAATTGTTGTTTATGGGATCTTTTAAATTCTTACGTTTCTTATTCAATCAATGAAATTGTTATGCCTTTTCCTACAGGGATAGGCAGAGATAAAACGGAGATGGAACGGTCCTGACACAACTCCCTCGCTTCCTACACATCTACAATTCTACATACAAGTTTATATTTTTCTATAAAGTTAGTGGTTCTTAATTTTTTCTGGGGAATTCATCTAAGCAAATTGTTGATATAATGCAAATGTATCCCGGAACATTTAACACTTTTTGCATGCAAAAAGAGACGACTTAACAATTACGATCCCTTAAACCTTGAACTTTTCTTTGTTCCCACCGATACGATTGTGTTAAATTTTTGGCGCAGTGCCTACAGCAGCCTACTATTTCATTTTTATATTTTATAAGCTGATTAAGCATTTACATAGCGCAAATATGTTGGATAATGTTCTAAGGGTTTTTTTAAAACTTGTTCCTACCTAGTCTTTTTAATGATACTTGCACAGGTCGGGGTAAGCATCCGCATTCTGTCGACCTAATCGCCAGTGAAACAATCGAGAATGCTTTACCACCCCATGTGTTCCCCCATCCTGTGACTTTGGATCCTTCAAGCGATGCGTGAACACTTGGCTAGCATATTGACGGCGACTGTGGCAATTGTGAACTGAGTCAGTTTCTCAGTCGTTTTTACTCTTGGGAGGTCCTTTGCTTACTATCAGGCAATTCGAGGTATCATTAAAAAATAACTAAATTACTAAAACAGCTCATGTGAAAACTTAAGTAACTCATAAATAATATTATATTGTACAGTTAATAAATAGCTTGTAAACTTAGTGTATGTACAAACTATTGTCGCAAATAATAGTAATTATGTATGATTATGTTTAAACCGTAACACTGCATTTTCTGTGTAAACGAAAGAAGTTAAGTACTAATAGTAAAACGTTGCAAATAGCCGTAGTATAAAAAACAATTGCAGTAAAGTATGAAGTAGATTTTATCGCAATAAATAACATCGTGCTCTGAAACAATTAAGCTTTAATTAAAATATTACTAGTTGTCATTCCTACGTGCTAGCTTTAATTTATTTCGCGCTGATTCTAGACTTAACAATTTACGTTTTTGATACAAAAATAATAATTTGAGAAATATCTTCAGTTCTAGATACGCACTGGGGTGTTAAGTTAAGTCGCAATGGAAAATATAAGACCTATAAAACTAAAACAATTTTTGGGCAGATAAGAATAAAATAGAAAATAAGTGTAAATGTAAATAAATTTATTTGTTCTTCTTGTTACTAATAGGCCTCGGTTCTTTTAATACATTACGCCGATGAGAAAGCAATAAAATTACGCCACTGTCGCAAGTGACCAAACTTAGTTTATCTATTGATTTGTTATTTGCTGATTGGTTACGAAGATGTCAAATTTCAGTCCCTGATTAGATTAACAGGCGAGTCTAAGTCAAGTTTGCAAGGTAGCCGTAATTCAGCCGACCACTAGGTGACCATACGTGACCACTGCCTATCTTTGACAGAAGTCGTCTTCACTTATAGATCACACTCCTAGTTTATACATCAGGGGGCTGCGTCATATGTCGAGCCAATATAAAAAATAATAAAACGGTTACGGCTTAGTGTTTCCAAAAACCTCGAAGGGTGACAAAATATATAGTAAGATATATATTCAAGAAATCCTGACCGGTAACAATTTATTTTCTTATGAGTTGCAGGTTTATGACAAGGACAGTACCAAACTCTACCTAATTTAAATCTTGCCTACAATTTTTAAGTGTTTTTGGCTAATTTACACGTATTTAACGGTGTTTCAGACAGTTTTATCTAAAAAAAAAAAACAATCGACAACAGAAAATAAAGCATGTTAACCCTTAACACGATTTATGTTATTCTATAAGTCACTTTATTATAATATAAAAAGTAATCTTTTTCTGTGTATTTTCATTCATAGCAGGGGTTGTTTTTATTCAATATTATCGTTTAAATGCTAAAGGATAACATCTGGCTGAGGTACCTACTAACTTTATGCCATTTACCATTATTATAATATTTTATATAAGGGAGTTGTGTCAGGATCGTGGCAAGTGGCGCTCCATTGTCTCTGCCTATTCCCGTGGGAAAAAGGCGTGACAATTTGATTGATAATATTTTGGTAGTAAATATTATAGTAATGTGATTATAGGAAACTAATAAATGGGAGACATCCTCAAGAAAGCTAGGTTGCCTAGTGCCCATAACCACATAGCCTGTATGAAGAGAATTGTGGATGTGAAGGAAGCAAGGGAGTTGTGTAAGGATCGTGGTAAGTGGAGATCCATTGTCTCTGCCTATCCCCGTGGGAAAAAGGCCTGACAATTTGATTGATTGATTGATAATAAATTAGATATCATCCCGTTCAAAAATATTATTTTTGAATATACTTACCGAAATATTTTATACAGAAGTTTTAATTATTATAAATAACATGTAAACTCTTATGCATATATTGTGGCTCAACTTATGACAACACGCCGCTTGATGTTAAGCTGGAGTGCGATCCATGAATAGAGGCGAAAATACTTGCAAGTAGCAGTCGCATCCACTATGCCGTCCAACTTCAAATCGAAAATTATTAGGGATTCAAACATTTTTATAATTAATTGGTATGTGTTCAAGAAATTCGTAACATAAACACACATATATAAAATTTTTGAAGTTATAAACACGAATGCAAATTTTTACGGTTAAAAATATATCTTCTAAACTGTAACTCTTTATTAAAACTATTATGGTGCAATGCAACTCCGCTACGAGGCCGTGTCCAATTTCTTGCTATAGAAAACCGCATATTTTCGCCAGGTGTATTTAATTACGTTTCATTTAAAGAAGTAAGGTTAATGCTGCAGTTATGTGAAGAAAGGAACTCATTAAGAGTCATATGTCCCACCGCCCTTGTTCAGTCTGCCGATTCGGGGTAAAACACCACCACTTTCAAGTGTATAGACCGTGCAGTGACTAAGTCGCGTTTCAGCTTGCAACCAGGCAAGTTGAGGTCAGATGTCGAGTCACAATGTAAATAGGTAAGATAGTGATGACCCAGAAGAATTTTTGCTGATCACACAGGAAACTTTTTTTAAAGAAGTTAGAAAATCGTAAACATTGTGTGAAAAGAGTTGTGAATGTGAGAGAAAAAAAAGAGTCGAAGTCAGGGTCGAACAAAAATCACTGTCTTTTTTACCTGTGGTAACGCGGGGATTACAGATTTGTATTTTTTTTTTAAATAATAAAATAATAATATAGTCATGTCGCTTAGCAAAGAGTAATAAAATTGGTCACCAATTAATAATTTTAACATATTTTGAAGGACTCTCATATAAAAAATAATTACTTTGCACAGCCGCAAATGAGTACCGCATATAGAGCATATACATCCATTAATCATCACAGCGGCGCATCGTTATGTTACTTATTATTTATAACCTATTAACGAGTTGTAAGTAATTGTTTATGTGGTTTATCATTTTGTGTCAAGTAGCGCAATGCGGTAGGCTGCGCATTTGCCAAATATTAAGGGACTCTGCAAACCGCCGATACCACTTTCAATCCGAAAAAAGAAAGGACCTTTTCCAAAGAATCGTTGAGAAAATGCATAATTAAATAGAGAAAGAACCTCGAGGGTACAATTTAATTAGGAAAGTGTAAACAAGTTAATTGGTAGAAGATATCAAGTAAACATTGTGCGTAATGGGCCTCTCTTATTTCCATTTACTCGAGTTACCAATAAGTATTTATTACTCCTTTAAAGTCGGAACAAATATGTTGACAAACTCTTTCAAGGTGTTTTCTTCTTATTTGATACCTCCGTATATTCTTCCTAAATACATCCAGTATGTATCATATAAAAAAATGATTTATCTCGTATCAAATTTTATTAATAATACATACAAATGAACGAAATTATTTAGTTCAATACTTTTAATGGTTATTAGCTATTTTAATAATAATATATTTTATACAAACTAATTGTTGTAAATATAATTGTTTTAATTCTAAGTCAATGTTATATTAATTGCATTTAGGATTTAATTTAATTGTATTATATATGCACATGTAGAAATAAGTGATACGTTTCAAATTAATTAGGAGGATTAATTTGAGTATTTAAGGTTATTCATATTAGCTAGAGTTCTTGTTAATATATTAGGTACTTTATAGATTATATCGTTCATGCCATGATCACGAGAATAGTGATTACAAGAATTTGATCTGTTGAAGTAAAGACATTAAACGTGCTCTGAATCATGAGGAATATCCTAATAAATTGTGTAAGAATAGTAATAATATATATCCGTTAAATTATTAAATAAGTACACAAAGTATGCATTAAGAACTAATCTAACTAAACTCGTTTGTATTTATATATTTGTATTGTTTAAAAGTTTAGAGGTGTCACGACATATATGACTACTTGACGAAGGTTATATGCTAGGAGATGTACGTAGTTTTGGCATTTGTTATTGTAATATATTACAATGACATTTATAAACGTAATAATGACCCATACGAGTGTCATTTGTAAAGGAAAGCATTATTAAACATTAGGACAGAACAATGTTTCAAAAAGGCGACATTTTGAGTTCGGTCAGGCGTGGACGATAGCCACTGGGAACCAAGTTTCATCTTGAAATCTGGCGGCATTCCAAAAGTTCTTCGAACCACTGTTACTGGGGTAGGAATTTCTTTCTTATCTCAGTGGTTCGATCACACTTAATATGATTTAAAGTTACCGCGCGGATTTAGAATATTGAGTTACAATTACAAGTAAGTGAAAATTATGTAAAAACTTTATAGGCATATTATTTCTAACACTTTTTTAAATTCAAAGTGATATGTTTTAGTTTTTACATCAGATTTTCCTATAAAAAACCTAATATCAGTTTCTAAATCTGTGTCTCCATTCCCAAAGTAATATAAGTATTCCTAAAATAAGTGATCGTATAAAAATATTTTATATCTACGAGTACCTTATACATTATAAATTAACTTTGAAGAACATTATTTGCAAACTGTATTCCTCACTTGTCTAGAAAAGCCTGTTCACATGTTGCGGAATGACATGTTAATGAGGGCTTCGTCTCAATGACCCTCTGAGGAAAATTTCCTCTGTTAAATTCTTAAAAAAAAACCTGAAAATATTTATGTTTTTCTTTATAAACAACAGAGATTTCAATTGATATAATATTTTTTAAAGTATATTATTATAAGTTATAATATATAATAAGTTATACTTATAACCAATAAAGCGATTTTTATATTAATATTCGTGTATTATTTTTAACTATTTATAGAAGAGAGATGAAATTTAACAATAAACTATGGTAACAGCTGCATAGTCACCGCGGACTAAAATGAACGAATAAACTTTAAAATGGTGTTTTTTTTCTACAATAATTGAAAAATACACGCTTGTTTTGTCACTTATTGTTAACCTGTTTAGCTTATAAGTGAGCTTTATTATATAAATTATATTTCGTAAATTTTTGGTTGGAAGTAAATGATTGCGGTAGTCCGTCCGCATGCCGTAAACCAAACCGGCCATAGGTGGCTGAATGAACAAATACCAAATGCGGTTAAATGTCACCGCTGCGCCATTTCAGAACTAAATTGCATTGAACTAATAAATAAACTGCTTACTATTGCTCCTTGTATTACAAGGATTTGAAAAATGGTATAGCACGTTCGTACTTGTAGTCTAATAAGATCAGCATTCGAATGTCAACAAATAAAGCCAATTTATGTTTATTCCCTACATGGCTAAGAAAATATATCTTTTAACTATTAACTTAAGAAAACAGTAAAAGGTTTTTTATGAATAAAAATATTGCCCGAGAAAAGTTATTAACGAATAACACTATTAAAAAGTTATATTTCAAAAAAAAAATATATCTTTTTAAGTTCAATTTACCAAACGTTTTTATAGTTAAAATAAAATTAACATAACAGTAAAATAATTATTTGATTTTTATAAAATCAATAATCCATTTAAATGGTTTTTCATGGTTAAAGATAATGACTGATTTTAATAGGCGTATCAAATTATAGTGCACTATATATATAGGAAACTAGCTTTACCTAGCAATTACTATACGAACGTATACATTTTATATTATATTTTTTATAACATAATTGAATCATTATTTACTAAAGCAATTTATCAGTTTTGTGTAATGTGTTTAAACTATCAGCTAGCGCTTATTTATAACTGGGAAAATTACCCCAGTAATAAAAAAATCACTTTATTACTAGGGTACTAATGTATCTAGTAAATGTTACACGTAGTTTTTTTATACACATACTAAGTTGACATTTTTCAATTATTACCAAATTATATAGTGCATAACGGTCCTCTGCAATTTATATGTACAAAAATATTGAAAGGGTTATGCAATGTTATGAAATTGACGGAAACATCATAATTATTTGTTTTAGTAAAGAGTAAATATTTACCTTAACAAACGACAGGTTAATTAGCTAACGAGTTTTATTTTAACAAAAAATGATTGCTTGCAATTGATGGCACAAACTACCTTTATATTTACGTGTGTGTTTTGTTATCGAAATAAATATTATAATTTTATTATTGTAAAAGGTATAAACACAACCATACACATAACACAACAAACAACATTATTTGGAATTGGGCAATAGTGTAAATATATGAAAATATATAAACCTATAAATATAACTAGAATTGGTGAAACGCATAGCTATGCAAAGCACAACCAAAACAAAAATAAAATTAGCTCAGCATTGTTATACTCGTAACTTATTTAAACTATTGTGCGAATTTTTACACATAAAACCACTCAGATTATGCAAAAAGAAAGATAAACGGCAACTGAGCAACCTTAAATTTAGTAAGCAGGATTAGCTCTTGAGCTTGCTTATCATCATGCAAGTTCAAGTAGATGTCGCACTTCAATAAAATAATTGTAAAATATTAAAAAGTTAGTAATCCAAACGATGTTTAATAAATTACAATATCAAAATGCAATAAATTAATTGACTTTAACTTTTTTTTTCTTCTACTACCTCCCCTTTAATTTTTCATAAATACGAAGCTACTTGTTATTAGTCATTTCTATTAAACAGCTATTTACTTGTTTATTTCTACCCCACTTATGATTTCTCTTTAATTGAATAAATATTATTGTAATTCTCAGACTAAAACCTAACACAATAAATGTTCTAAATTGTCCCTAAGGTAGGCTCGTAAGAAAGCCTAGCGGTATTAGGTTTGCCTTTGTGCCTAGTGTATAATATTAATAAATAAATTAGACGGCATAGCATTTATATACGACAGTCTGTCAAATTGGAACTCTACAGGTTTTTTTAGGATACTATAGCTACGAGTATAATAAAATAGATACTTAATTAGAAGAGATTTGATACGGAAACTGAACCTCTGTCAATCAGCAGTTTAGGTTCCAATTTGGTTATTTAGAATAATTACAAAACAGATTGAGATTGAAATCCTTAGGATGCTTTCATCAGTTGAGAGAAATGGGTTTCAGAAATAAAGCCTACTGTGCCCGTCAAGTTAAATTAATATTATAATAATTTGATTTCTGTTTAATACTAATAAATAATACTTGACATTAGACACAGTAAATTTTACATTAATTATTATTATGAGTTCAAAAAATCTATTTTAGTAACCATAATGACTTTACCTTGGAGGTCATTGAAATTTTAGAACTTTATAAATCACTATGGTCAGTATATTATTGTATATCGATTAATCTATTTTAGTGTTTTTTTCCACATTTTGGTCCACATAAAAGTCAATTATTATACAATATTATACAAATTTTATTGCTCGAAAAATGTTTTTAATAAAAAATAACATATCTGAAATCTAAATCATATACATAAGTATTATTTAGAAGGGACAGTGGTCTTTAGCCTTGTGGAATTATATAGGTTAAGCAATGACGTATGATCTATCTTTACTTTATTTAATAGCAGATTTAGTGACATTAATCTGGAATAGATTCACTAGACTTTCTCCAGTTGACTTGGCGGACATTCAATTTGGAGTATCACCAAACTATATATTATAATATTAAAATTATAATAACATAAGGTTGATTATGCAACGAAACAGAATGAGTCTATGACGAACGAACGTTAGGCGTCACGACGGATTTTATTGGAGGTTAAGAGGACAATTATGATGATATTTTTGGGAACAAGATATTGTTTTATTAAAACGTGCTAAACGTTGAAAGGGGCGAGCTGGGTGAAACTATGTCAATTGTTGTGAAGGTACGAAAGAAGCTCCAAGTGACCCAATACAAAGAGCGTTCATTTAAAGTATGCTTTGTTTATAATAGCTTTTTGCCGCTGTCATTGTAAGGCCACTTCTTTTTTAAGTAGAAAACGTTTCGACTGTTTTTATAAATATTTACGGTTAATTTACAACAAATTATTTATATTTAAATAATAATAACAGATTTTAAAATAATAGAAATTTAAATAATTGTAATAATTAGTAAATAGTAATCAATTGTATTACGAAATTTTTAATTCGAGTAAATTTGGTTTCCGGAAAAAGATTCTATTTAGACTTCAAAGTGGATAGTAGTAGAACAGTTTAATATGCAGACGTAAACTTAATTTAATGGGAGTTTAAATGGGAAACGGTTGTGGTACATTGCTGACGTAGTATGTAGATAATATAACACAAGAAACGTATTATGATTATTTAATATAATATTTTCTTTGAGTGTTATATATATTTCATCTAATAATATATTACTACCGAATATTAAGCCTTTAAATTAATTATTTTGTTGTAAGTGACTTATAAAGCGCTAGCAAATCTCCGCCATCACAAAGCAAATCGTATTCCTCTAATTGATATAAGCTTTACGACGCTACTACGTAACACATGAAGAAGCTAAAGAACCTTATTATTAAACCTTAGTATTAAACAGCAAGTCGCATATTGAAATTAACTAACAGAAGTACGAGTAGATAGATCAGCAATTACTTGGACATTCGTGACTTTTAGAGAAAAAGTTTTGCAGACATGGTATATGTATTTATACCATAGTACAATTTTAAATATTCTCTTCCTTTACTTATATCATAAGCCGCATGCATACATGCGGTTCTTTGCATACGTACACTACTGAATACAAAAGTTGTAGATGACATATACATTTTGTAAATACAACAATCAATCAATCAATCAAATTGTCAATCACAAAATCCCACAGGGATACGCCGACAATGGAGCGCCGCTTGCCACTATCCTGACACAACTACCTCGCTTCTCTTACTTTATTTTATAATTGAACGACAATGATTTTAAACATGAAAGCTTAAAGAATGTGCGAATAGTGTTGATAAGACAAACGTTTAGAATTTAGAGAAAAGTATTAATTAGCTAAAATCTCTTATCTATCTTATTATGTAAACGTGACAAACCCAGGAGTAAGTTTTCCGACCAAATCGGAGATATCCTTAGGTAAGCTGGGTTGCCTTGTGGCCATAACCTTGTATGAAGAGAATTGTGAATCTCTTTTCATACAATTCTCTTCATACAAGGATTAATTGATAATAACAATTTGATCGATTAATTGATTAAAATTTGCAATTCATAAAAATAGTAAATAAAAAAAAATAGTAAAAACATTTTAATTATGTTTTAAAGTAATTATAAATCTAAAATATTTATTATTAAAATAAATATTGTATTATCAAGTATTGAGATATTAAAAGTAAAGATAAATCAAACTGTCAAAATTTAAATATCAAATTGCAACACTTGTTTGAAGTACTGATAAATGATCTTGAGAAGTCGCGAAGTTGTTCGAAGATTTGAGATACTTTAATAGCCATACATTACGCTACTTAATTGATGGTCAGACTAGATGATCGTAGTTTATGTATGCTAATCTATTATCATACCCGTTCGTATAACAAGGAAAGAGGAGCTCCTTTGTCATTAATTTTAATTATTTGAGTCTATGAATTATTGTGATTACTTAGGACTTGTTTAGACAATTCTGGTTGTTTAAACAGTAAACATTATGGTAATTTATGGTAATAAAATAAAGTACAACGATTTATTAAACTTTTAAATTAAACATCTCAAATATATTAGGTATATAACTTTAAGCGCGAAAAATTCTTTGTTTCGTATTTTATACCCTAATTTTAAATATAGTTTGTGGGACAATTTTATAGGCTAATAGTAATATACCTATACGTAAATATTGCGATTTCCTACGCTATGCTTTTAGACGGTGTACAACAACCCTACTTTTAAATTCGAAGAATCTGAAATCATACGAGCGTAGATATCAAATATTTGCTATTGGATTTTTGATAGGTATGGATTTGCCTTTCTTCGGCTTATCCAGTTATTTCCATTCCAAACCACTTTGTATTTATTTTGAATTTACTATTTTATCGCTCGAAGAACCGACAACCGATGGGGAAGAAAGATTCTAGAGTGGAGACCACCAACCGGAAGACGCAGCGTAGGTAGGCCTCCCATTAGGATTGACGACATAGTGAAAGTCACGAATAACCGGTGGATGCAACTGGCAACTTGTCGTTCGGAATGGCGTTCTAAGGGGGAGGCCAATGTTTAGAAGTGAACGCGTTCTGGCTGATGGAGATGATTATTTTAATTTTAGTTACTGTATGTTACTGTACAACATACGAAATCGATAAAATTTAAGTTGTTCATTAGTTTCAGTGGTGAAATTTCTTCGCCTTTCTTGTACCAATGACTTTTCTTTTTCTTATACCATCTGTTTTCTTTTGTTATCCGACATCTATTCTACTCGATTATGCAAAGGTAAAATAGTTTTTTTTTTGTATTGTTTGATTTGACGGTAAAATTTAATTGTTAAGACGTGGTATGTATTGCCAAAACTTTTTAATAAAACCTGTTTAAATATTATGAATTGGATAATTTAATAACGTAACGATTTAAGTCATTTGATAATACATATTTTATTAAATTATAGTTTTAATCTAATATTAGAAATATAGTTGCGATAGGCGAAAAATAATGTACAGGAACAAATACAAAACAAAAACGTGGTCTTGCGGTTTTTTTATTACTTTGAAATCAGACTTTTCGTACCATTGTGTCAAAACAAAGGATTTGAAGGATTTGCACGATTGAAACAAAACGTCGTTCTTTCTGTGAACAAAACTTAATTCCCAATTGAAATGGACAATCTGTGGAGATTTTCTTGTGTATTTTAATTACACTATTTTTGGTAGTCATTTTATTGTCAACTTTTTCGATAATCTTATTTTAAACATCGTTGCTTTATAATTACTGGGTTATAAATTTTATTGGCATATATATTGTAGACAATGTTGCTTGTTATAAAGATTAACCTAAAGACGCTTTGTGTATAGATTTTATGCAAATCTAATTATTTGAATAAACCTTTATTCATTATTTTATTTAGTTCCTAATAAATAATTTATAAGGTTTTAATTTGATCGTAAAAAGAATAACAAAAATACATCCTTTAAATATTTAAAGATGTAGGTAGCAAACAGGGCCATTTGTCCCGTCTGCTGACTCATTGTTGTACGACCACTTTCAGGTGTAAAGGCCGTAATATGACGCAGATCACTTTAAAAGATACCGGATTTTAATTAAGCCGGAACTCCGACATAAATCTCCTCCTTAGTGCCTTGTAGTCATATATCTTTTACATTAGTCGCCTCACTTCATAAAAAACTACTTATATACTTTTTATTATGTACTATATATAATTTCATCAATCAATCAATAAAATTGTCACGCCTTTTTCTCACAGGGATAGACAGGTAGAATGGAGCGCCACTTGCTACGATCCTGTCACAACTCTCTCGCTTCCTTCAGATCCTCAATTCTCTTCATACAAGCTCTAAAGTTATGGGCACTAGATAACCTAGCTTTCTTTAGGATGTCTCTGATTTGGTTGGAAAACATCCTCCTTTATAATTTTATATATTTATTTAAAGTGTAAAATAAATACATATTATATATACACATTTTAATGAACTTGCTTTTGCATTTACGAATCGAAAAAGATAATTTACTTAAAGTCAGAAAATATAAATATCCGTCCCCTAAATTTAATTGTAGTGAATGAACATATGACTCCGACTTTAAAATTTCCCAAAGGAGTAACTAATTATACACCCAATGCTTTTATTTAAATTGTCTACAGAAATGTAAATAAATACGAATTAAGGCATAAATGTATACTTAAACGGAATTTAGGCGTTTATAAGCAAAATTATATAAACATAGATATAATTACGATATATACTTTTAATTTTATTACGATATTAGAATTAATAACTCGTATATGGATTCTAGATGATTTGTGTGTAATAAAAAAAGATGTGAAGAAAGAATAACTTACTAAATATCTAGTTTTGTGTCTTCAAATGTTTTCTTTTGTGATTGCTCGTGTGCTTACTTTTGCTTGTAAATAACCAGTGTGTATAAAGATATTCATTTATATAAATTTTTAATAATAAATAATATTATGCCTATTGTGTTCTTGATAGTTTAAGGGAAGTTTTTAATAAACTCGTGAATAAATAGGTATATTAAATAAACCGGCGTAATAAAAAACTGTAGTTAGGGCCACATGTCGATTCTTTGTGGAGGTCGAACTCATTCGATACGCGGGAACCTGAGTTTGAAAGTTGCGATAGATACTGGCCAAAGCAGACAGGTGATATCGCGCGGCGCGGTTGTTATCCCGTAGCGCGGAAGTTCGCAACAGACGACGGCGGCGCTCTGTGCCCGTGAGCTGAGCTGTGCGCAGCCGTCGGAGCGTGCGGCCGCGGCGCCGCCTCTCCACGCTACTGCGGCACGCGGGCCCGCGCCCGGCCCCCTCGACGCATCCCCAAGCGCGCGCGGCTGCTTCACCGCCTCACGCACACCAGCTTTATCCAGCCTTTCCAAAAGTCACCCCTCATGCAGCACCACCAGCTGACCACTCACTCATTTTGTACCATTCCACTTGTCGCTCATTGACAGACTTTACACACTTTCACTAACGGTATACAAAAGGACAGTTTGTTATTGTTGAAAGGAAAGGTTCATGCTACTCTTATTTATTAAAAGGCTCAAAAGCACCCCATCAACTCGCCTGTTGTTAACCTGGAGTGCGGTCTATGAATGGAGACGGTCGTGGATGCGACTGCTACTTACAGTTATTTAATTGTGGCATAGTTGGCCGGCATAGTTAGAATTGGCAACCTAAAGGCTGATTCCAAAAGGCGACTAAGTCGCTTCACGATCTGTACACTTATAAGTGGTGGTTTTACAAGTAAGTGTACGCCGGCATCCTGGGCAAATGATCACCAACTGTCTGTCTATGCCCCTGCCGCGTCATCTTTTATTGTGACGCGACATATGACAGCACCCCGTTTGATGTTAAGCCGAAGTGTGGTCCATAAATGAATGTCACTGCTACTACAATTCAATAACTGTGACTAGCAATGACATCCACTATGCCGGCCTAGATGGAACCGGCAACTTACAAGCTGATCCCGAAACCTAACCAAATCACTTCACGGTCTGTATAGTTGTAAGTGGTGGTACTACCCCTGATCGGCAGACTGGGTACCACTGCCTACCACTCTTACGCGTAACGGACTAATATGTTACAAAATGCGCCCACGCATATAGTATTTTGTAGGTATTCTATTGGAGCCGCTTTGGAAAATTCGATACTATTTCCGGTCTGGGAGTTTGGGATTGATTTGCATACAGTACAGTAGTAAATTGCAGAGTAAAATACCACAACTTTTTAAATGAAGTTCTATTTGAAGACCGTGAAGTGACTAGTTGCGTTTCAAAAAAATCAAATCGGAGATCAAATCGGAGACATCCTTAAGAAAGCTGAGTTGCCTAGTGTCCATAACTGTAGAGATTGTGTAACGAAAATCGTGGATTTGAGGGAAGCGAGTTATGTCAGAATTGTGGCAACTGGCGCTCCTTTGTCTCTGCGTATCACGGCGTAAGGCGTATCAATTTGATTAAGTATTAGTGGAAATAATAGTAGATCCTACTTGTAATTTATTACATTAGTAGCAGTTGCCCTCATTCATAAACTGCATTCCATCCTAATATCCGGCACGTTACCGTAATATATCAAGCCAAAGGATAAAAGAGTTCACAAATATATATGAAGAAAATTAGTGAGCGCCGTTTTGACAAAAGTTTTAGCTGCGGTCAAGTTGTTTCACGCTTGACGCTCGCTATTATTTAAGTGTTCACACACATGTTAACATAACCACGTACTATTTCGCCATTCTGTGGTTTAATATAAATACTACTAAGAGAGTTATCAAGATTTGTATATAGTATATAAGTCTTATAATATACGCAAAAATCAAACGTTAATGATTTCTTGATGATTATAAGTATGTATTAAGTATAAATTAGGGATGTTACAGAAGAATGTTCGTTAGTCATATCGGGAACATTAATAAATTAAAAAGTGACCAAGTGCGAGTCGGACTTGCCCATGAAGGGTTCCGTAGCAGCCAGTAACATAATATAAAAGTTGTTGTAGTTCGTTGTAACTTTGATCGATTTTTATATTTAAGTTGATCGAATAAAATGTAAATTGCGGTTTACGACTTATGACGTATTAAAAAAACTACTTACTAGATCTCGTTTAAACCAATTTTTAGTGGAAGTTTGCATGGTAATGTATATTTACCATGCATATATATTTTTTAGTTTTAACATTCTCTTATTATAGAAGTTATAGCGATGGGGGGAGGACACATATTTTACCACTTTGGAATTGTATCTAGCGCAAACTATTAAGTTAAAAAAATATATTAGGAACTTTCATATCATTTTTGAAGACCTATCCATAGATACCCAACACGTATGGGTTCGATAAAAAATATATTTTAGTTTCAGTTCTAAGAATGAGGAACCAACATTTTTTTAATAATATTTTTGTGTGAAAATAATAATGCTGTTCACAGAACGACGGACAGACAGACATGACGAATTTATAAGGGTCCCGTTTTTTTGCTACGGAACCCTAAAAAGCAATGGGTCTGCAGTGCCCATAACTATAAAGTCTGTATGAAGAGAGTTGTGAACGTGAAGAAGCACGAGGTTAAGTTCTAAGAAGCAAGTGTTAGGTTGAGAAACAAAGGGATTTGTCACGGAGAGATTTGTCAGAACTGTTAAGGAAAAACGTATTTAAATACTAATTAGGAGTCTCGGGTTCAAAAATTATAGAGTAAAGAAATGTAAGTGTACGAAGATGCCTGCGTAGTCGAATCGGCAACCATCTCAACTTTAGAATTTTCTTCGATTATGCGTAAATATTGATAAAAGAATTTTAAAAAAAATTATGCGGTTTACTATCGCGTTCGTTTTAGTTAATAATATTACATTTTTTAATCCGACTACTTGTAGTACCGAAAACTACTACTACAAGGTTGTTTCTCCGTGACTACGATGGCTACAAAGCTCTCGAAACGTGGGAATGAAAAATTGTATAAGCATTAAACAAAAATAAACGCGATAGTAAGCCGCATATTTTTTTTATTCACCTCAACTTTGTTCCAAATTCAAAGATATGACCGTTCAGGATAGTGGATGCGACTGCTACTTGCAGTTGTTTAACTCTTAATAAAAAACTTGGACTAATAATATAATTTGCACATTGAAATAATACAAGGTATTCATGATTATTTCATTTGTAAAACTCTAATAATGTTATGACTTTCAGAAAAAGAAGCAAAAGTTGTTCCTAAGTTGGGCTGAGTTCGTTGCTGAAACTTTATGAAACCACATGGTCCACTGCGCACATTCTTAATTTACCACTGATAAGAATAAATTCAGAAGATTTTTTTTTACAAAAGTTTAAATGAAATATAATATTTTCTGAAATATAACACTAATCTGAAAATGGAAATGAAACTTGAAATGCCTGTAATTATATTTTAAAAAGCAATTAGATTTCTAATACTTTTAGATAAAAAAGAGACAACCAATACAATAAAGTATTTTATAGCAAGCAAGCAATTTAATATTTTGCTGGTGGTATTTTTGCTTGCGATAGGTAGATCTACGGAAATAAATTGTTATACTAAATTATGTAATTAGCACATTAATAGTTTATTTATTTTTACTCATAAAGAAAATTAGTTACATAACACTTATTAACATTATTAATATATTTATTTTTCGTTTTTCTGATTAATTGTATTTAAAAAATATATAAAATATAAATACTTGTATTATTTAAAAATATAAAAAATAGTCCCACCGGCATCGGGAATAGGGTCCAAGCTACCGGTGGTCAGGGCCCTGAGAAAGCAACCTCCTAACAATACGCGCCGTGTCCAGGAGTACCGCTTTCTGAATCAAACGCTTGATCCAGCTACCTAACGAGAGCATCTTTAGGTATTATTATTATTATCAGACTTATTATTATTACAATAATCGGAAAAGAAAATTTGGTAACTACTAAAAGCATTATTTATGTGATATATTCTCTAATTACTTAATTTAATTTTTATTGAGTTTTCTTATATAATGAATGTTAGGTACGGTACAAATGTAAAGGCACATCACGCAGAATAATCATATTTAAAATAATTGTAGAATTATATTAATTTTTTGATGGGCTAATGGTGTAGGAAAATATTAAATAAAATAAAAAAGCAATTAAACTTCAAATGGCAAAAAGTGAAATAGAATCAATAGTTATTTTAAACAAGTAACAAATTATAATTATATGTGTGACTAGTATGTGACATACAAATATTTTATTAATAATGTATTATACTAACGCTAAGCAATTTAAATTGAAAAAATAGTTTTACGTTAATTTATTCAATATATTGGAGGCAAATGGTATACTAGAGAACAATGCCGCATGCGAACACTAAAATCTACTAGCACAATCAGCTTACTTGCCCGAAATACATTGAAACAAAGGCACTAAATTATTGCAAGTTCCTATGTTTATTTACAAGAAGAATGTATTTAGATTCACTAAATTACACCACTTCGTCATTATGAGGATGCAAGCGTAACGAATAGTCAACAATAAAAAAGTGGTCATCAAATGACAATAAAACTCTACTCAGAAAGTTTTATTGAAGCACTTTATATGGGCCATTTTAGAATTAGGTATAAATTTAATTCTACGAGTAATCTATTTTTATACAACTACTGACAATACTATTCAGATAAGAAAGCGATTAAGAACAATTCGTGTTCAGCAAAATTTGATAAATTTCAGAGTGAATTGTTGCATCCGCTTCTTTCTGATGTACTAATTGATACGTATTATATTATCACCATCAGTTCAACCCTCCCTTTCTGGGAAGGCAAAGGAAACTTAGTCCATACAGCGTAGTCTTCCGTTATAATGTCTTCAGTGGATGAAGATGAAAATTCATTGTTTCATCCATTATCCATTACATATGAGGGTAAAGTTGATGGTGATGGTTTTAGCGGTGGAAAATCTTTACTAAAACTCTTTAGCGAGTCTTGAAGGGAACACGAAGAGACACGTTTAAACAGCTTTAATTCACTCGCCTAAACTGGTACAACTTAAATATGATTACTGGATAACAATTCCACCATTATTACACATTAATATTTAAGGAACACAAGCTTTACAAATAAATTAAAATTGCACGACCTGTCAATTGCAGGTACCGTTAATAATATATATTTATTAAATGTTATAATAAATATATATTATTTACCTACATGTTTCATTTCTATTTTATTTTAAATACAAGATATACTAAATAATAGTATAAGTTATACGAGTAATAAACATTGGTTGAACGTTGAAACATATTGTAAAATGAACGAAATTTATGTTTATTAGATATTCATTTAAACGATGTTTTTAATAATGTTAATAGACTATTTAACCTTCTTTTATATAAAAAAATACTATTGAAAATATAAATTAATAAAAATAACATAAATAAAAAAAATGGAAAATTTTGCTATTATCATCAATCAATCAATCAATTTGTCACGACTTTTTCCACTGGCAGAGACAATAGAGCGCCACTTGACACGATCTGCGATCCACAACTCTCTCGCTTCCTTGGCATTCACAATTTTCTTCATTCAAGCTCTGTGGTTATGGGCACTAGGCAACCTAGCTTTCTTGAGGATGTCTCCGATTTGTTCGGAAAACACTCTCCTGGGCCTTTCTTGTTTAACGCATCCACTTTAATCCACATCAGATTTATAAATTCCTTTAGCCAATTATTTTTTTATTTCTTATGACACGACATTTGACCTCGTCCCGCCTGATGATAAGCAAGTTCTCGGCTGCCTCAGCCGCCGTCACTATGCCGGCCAAAGAATCTACTACTAATCTACCAATCTACTAAATCTAATAATTTGGTATTATTATTGTATAAACTATTTATGATAATTATAAAATATATTAAATCCATGCACATCGATTAACTGCAACTGGAGAGCGACCTGTCAGATATACTAGAGAACGATATTATAAGAAGTATATATTAGAACTTATTAAAGCACATTAAAAAAAATAACAGTTTCAGTTATTTCAAATTTTATATTTTACGATATACGCATGACTACGTTAAGTGACTGTTGGCAGCACAATCTATTAAATAAATCGTCTAGTGGAATATCGTGCGTGAGTACGACACGTCATCTTTAATAGAGGCCGTTAGGTGGGCTTGTATCAACGCGGAGTTATAATATGTGTTATATCATAATAAAAATGGTATCACACTTAAACGTTCGCACACATGGCACTACAGTTATCTTAAACGTTTATGTCGTTTAGAATTAATATGAAAATTCAAATATGTAGGTTAATTAGCTTAAATAGGCAGTGATAGTGCTGAAAAGGGTGGCGCGTGCCAAACTACGTTGCCTGACCTTTTCATATCACTAAATGATGAAGGCGAGGAAAAATATCAGAGCTTTCATGCCAATAGTTCTACTCTAATCAACTTTAAGTCCCCTGATCGCGTGGTGGTTTGTGAGCACCCCAATGATTGCTTGAACGCCCAGCATTTTATGGGTTTATGTGATTGATCCACTACACTTATTCTTATTACTAGTTATTTGAAAAAAAAAATATAACAAAAAGTGATAGGCAATGGTGCCCAGCCTGCCGATCTGGGTTAGTACCACCACTATAAGTATACAGACTGTAAAGTGATTCAGTCGCGTTACGGGATTAGTTTGTAAGTTGTCGGTTCCAACTAGACCGGCATAGTAGATGGGACTACTACTTGCAGTTATTCTACTGTGGTAGTAGTCCCCTCTATTTATGGAATGCACTTAAGCTTAAAATCAGGCGGATGTAGACATAATAAAAACATAAATATCTCTCATATTAACATTAAAAATGATTGTGAACGTTTTATTTTTAGTTATATTATTATTGGCGTAGGGACTCAAAATAAACCAACGCCGTTAAAAATAATCTCTTTGATATTTGTATCACAACGTAATACATTTTGGTAGTCAGGTGACGGTGACACGGCAGCACAGCATAACGTTTATATAAAATATGATTTGGAAGCTAAAATTAAAGGGATTTAATAGCATGTTTTAATATTTCAAACATTTTTGTGTTTTACAATATATTCACTTATATAATGAACACTTTTTTTAATGTAATGAGATTTATGTATATATAGTTCTTATAGACACATGGAAAGGATGAGTGAAAGTAGATTGACGAAAGAAATTTATACATCTGATATGGATTGATGCGTTAATCGAGGCAGAATTAAGATGTCTCCTTAAGAAAGCTGAGTTGCCTAGTGCCCATAACCATAGAGCTACTATGAAAAGAATTGTGGATCTGAGGGAAGCGAGGGAGTTGTGTAAGGTTAGTGGCAAGTGGCGCTCCATTGTCTCTCCCTATCCCTGTAGGAAAAAGGCGTGACAATTTGATTTGACTTGTATTAGGTATTATTTAGCTTCATTATATAAGCTTAGTACTTTGACCTTGGACTGACGACACGTAACAGGTAACCGGTGGATGCAACTGGCATCTTGTCGTTCGGAATGGCGTTCTAAGGGGAAGGCCTATGTTCAGCAGTGTACGCATTCTGGCTGATGATGATAATGATGACTCTTGCCTTAAGGTTGCCACAAGGAGACTGCTTTTTAGATCGCCATTTTTAAATCATCGTGTTTCATATTGATTGTCTTATTCTGTTTGTGCAACAAATTATTTTGCCTGTCTGTCTCTAATTATTTATCTAAGTTTTTCGATTAAAATATTCACTATTTCTTGATATATAATTCCTTGATATATTTAATATTTCATTAGGTAGTTACAAAATAAGTGTTACAAAATCACGAAAACATCATGAGTTAACTAAATCGGTGAATGATAGATTTACAATTAGAAAAACGGATTTATAATATAACGAAGCTCTACACATTGTCTGCCGGATATATTAATGCGATTTATTACTAAATCGTTTTTGTCAAGTTTTATTTTGTGTTGATTATGACATGTTATTATTAACATTTAATATTTCAATTTTATTGGAGTTCTATGGTTTATGAATAATATTTAGTTACTAGAGCTACAAAACACGATTAATGATTAAGTTCGCAAAAGCGTGTGATAGCGTCAGGTTTCACTTGAACTTGTATTAAATGCCTTACTGCTATCATTTTATGATATATCCTCTCAGATTAGTTCGTTCGTGGCAATATATAAAAAACCGTAAATAAATAAAATTAATAAACAAATATAATATTACTAACTTTGCGATTGCGTTTCGCTTAGGCACATCAAAACCCTTTACTAAAAGGAAATAGACTATAGAAATTTATGAACTACAGCACTACAGTTAAATGGAAGAACATTAAACAAAAAACAGGGTTATAATAATTATTATAAGGATTATAAACATAATTATGGATGTGAATGAAATAAGTTAGGATAGTCAAAAGTGGCGCTAAGTTGTCTTTGTATAGACAGGCATATAGTAATTATAGAATGTCAAATCTTATTATAATTAAAAAAAAAAGTAATAGAGTAATACAAAGTAATACTTTTACAATAATTTATAACAAAGTTTATAAATATTCGGTAGATATACAATCAATCAATCATTTGTCTCGCCTTTTTTCCGCAGTGATAGGCAGAGACAATGGAGCGGCACGTGCCATGATCGTGACACAACCCCCTCCGCTTTCCTCACATCTACAATTATTTTTATACAAGCTCTAATGTTATGGGCACTGGGCAAAACAGCTTTCTCGAGGATATCTCCGATTTTGTCGGATAAATCCCTTCTGGATCTGCCTCGTTCAAGGCATCCATCCACATCAAATTTATAAATTCATTTCGTCAATATATTTTCACACATCCTTTACATATACCCAAACTATCAAAGCATTCCTTTATATATATATATATATATATATATATATATATATATATATATATATATATATATATATATATATGATATATATATAATATCATGTAACAGAGCTCGCATATTAATTTGATTATTCTCGTTAGTTTATTATAGTAAGTTTTAAACAAGTCATATACAAAGGCAACAGAAATAGCTAACTTATCTTAAGTTCTACGGAACAGAAATCTAAGACTGCTTAAATTCTATTCTGCAAACTTGAGCTAGTTAAATCTATTATACGTCAAAAGACGTCTCACTGTACAAAGTTTTACATTAGACTCTCGTATTCAACTAAGTATTTTCATATGTGGATTTGATACGTACTCTTTTGTGTAATTTCAGTTGTTAAGAGGATTATACGTTTGAGAGCTTATGATGAATAAGCTCCAACTAAAAGTGTCACAACTTGTATTTCGAAAAGAATGTTTTTTGACGTTAAAGGAAAAAGAATATTGACATGCCATTTACTGTGCCAGCCTGGTACGAACGGGAACTTATAAAATTATTAAACTTTAACGACATATGATATATATATAATATCATGTAACAGAGCTCGCATATTAATTTGATTATTCTCGTTAGTTTATTATAGTAAGTTTTAAACAAGTCATATACAAAGGCAACAGAAATAGCTAACGTATCTTAAGTTCTACGGAACAGAAATCTAAGACTGCTTAAATTCTATTCTGCAAACTTGAGCTAGTTAAATCTATTATACGTCAAAAGACGTCTCACTGTACAAAGTTTTACATTAGACTCTCGTATTCAACTAAGTATTTTCATATGTGGATTTGATACGTACTCTTTTGTGTAATTTCAGTTGTTAAGAGGATTATACGTTTGAGAGCTTATGATGAATAAGCTCCAACTAAAAGTGTCACAACTTGTATTTCGAAAAGAATGGTTTTTGACGTTAAAGGAAAAAGAATATTGACATGCCATTTACTGTGCCAGCCTGGTACGAACGGGAACTTATAAAATTATTAAACTTTAACGACAAACCTAACAACTTAATTGACAATTTGAAATGCAGAAAAGTTTTCTGAGTAATTTCATTCGGCATCGATGATCTAAAATTGGACTTTTATTTTTTAGTAGAAAGTTTTTCCGCTTAACTTTATGCAAATAATAGGTCGGTGAAATTAGACTGAATGTGAATGTCTACAATTTTATCTACTGTATAATTTCTCGGTTTTGAAATGGCAAGCCAGTTGAATTTATGTGGGATTTTTATTTTTTACAGATTCTATCACTTTAATAAAGCTCGTATATTAAAGGTTTCAAATACTTTATCCTTAGTTTTAGTTTTTAAATGCTTATTAGAGAGTTTTAACTTTACAAATAATACTTTAGGAAAACAATGGAAAATATTCTGCCACTAGCATTGAACTATTTTTAAGAATACATTTCGTAGATCCAGGTTGGGCAAACTACTTTTCTTCGTTCGTAAATATGAATTTGCTATATGCAAAATTCAATATATGATATTGCAAACATATTGCAAACGAAGAATGCTACACTTTAATAACGAGGATTTTAAATGAAACAACCTCGTATCTTACAACAATAAGAATCGTGTTCTAATAATACGGGCATAATCGGGTTTTATCTTCTAATAGTGTTTACTTTATAATAGTGTTTAATTTTATAATTCAAATTATGTCCTATCACTTCAAAAGTTAGTTGGTAATAACAAAAATAATGAGTGTATTATGAACGTCATAACTATATATTCTGCTCGTAATATGCAAATCTGTGTCACAATTAAAATTATTTAAAGACAATTTAGTTTCCTCTCTTCGTATCTTTGATGTTTTAAAACGCGTTGTAGTAAAACGAGAAGTTCCCATCGTATTCGTATTTAGATATATTTTATTTTAATGTGACTTTAACTTTAAATAATACACATTGAATAATTTTAAACCTTCATTATATATTATTTCTATAGTATGCTACTTTTATATATAGTACGCGTACTCGTACATTAAGCTTCTAAATATATCCTCTTTCAATTAAAAATACATCTTAGTTACCATTAAAAAAAAACGCTCATCGGGTTATCAACAACTATTGCGCCAAGTTAAGTTAGGATGCGATAATTTAATAGTAAAGTATTTTTAATATGGATATATTTTAGAGGATCAAAAGAACAGTTTCGAGTCCCTATGTGTAATTAGAGGACAGCCATGTATTACCCTAAACATATTTGCAAATGATTATTTCTGTATATAATATCTTTATGATGTTATTGTCACATCTATTATGTATTATGATTTGTAGTTTCATGTAAGGACTGCAATGCAAAGCTGTAAAGAAACGACGCGATGTGCACTTGCTGTTACAGCGCAATGCGACGCCACCGAATACCCGGCGGGAGTCACTGTTACACACAACTTTAATTAATCCTAACTGCTCGCACTATTAACACCATGTCCGTTTCAATTATTTTATACTTAATTAAATACAATTTATATAAAGCCTAAGTAAGTTTATGGCGTGTAATTACGGTGTTATTGCATTTCTGTGATAATTACTACGACATCCACAATTCTCTTCATACAAGCTCTATGGTTATGGGCACTAGGCAACCCAGCTTTCTTGAGGATTTTGGATTTGAAGGTACCTAGGACCGTGGCATGTGGCGCTCCCTTGTCTCTGCCTATCCCTTCATTGTGAGGAAAAGGCTTGACAATTTAATTGATTGATTGGTTACTACGACAATTTAAAGAACTTAGCACTATGTTTTAAAATATATAATGTTGAGATGACTAAAACACATAGAACAGAGACAATTTAAAATAATAATTTAACAAACTTTAGTAAACGCACAGTAAGCATCCTTTTGTCTCAATGAATGAAACAATTTCTTAGCATCCATGGATTCACCGTGCGGGTGCCGGGACCATCGCGTGGCAGACGGGAGAATGAAGGCAGCGTTTCGGACTTGTGACCGAAATGTAGGTTTCAAAGCTTTTTGTGACATGTCAACACTCACCTTCCCTGCCTTCACTATCCCCTCTACCCAACCAAATATTGTAAGACCCCACCAATGCCGCCTTCGACATACGATCCAAAAATGTGGTTACGGCGGACCTTGGGAGGCCAAGATTTTTTAAAAGATGATGCAAGGTTTTTGCTGGTAATCCCCTTGCGCCAACTTCCACTGCGTAGAGCTGAGTTTTAAAACCGTTTTTCGTCATCTCGTTCGTGAGATCATAATATTTGTTGGACTTGATGTTGTGGTCCTTTGGAATGTTTGTTTCCCACGGAACGGTAAGCTCTACGATGATAATAGTTTTTAAGTGTCGAGAGTAAACTAAAATGTCCGGTCTATAGGCTGATACTGCTAGATCTTCAGGTATCTTGTAGTGCTTTTCGAATGTATCCATGAGTATTTTCCAGTCAGGTGCGTCGCGCAGGATCGGGAAGGCTTATTTTGTGATTTTCTGAGATGGGACTCTTTCACAAAAGTAATATGTCTTTCATTTGTGGACAAACCTTTCCTAGCTCTGCCAATGCTAAGACTTACTGCTTCACGGATAATTTCCAGGACTTTATCGTGTCGCCGCGAGTAACAGCCCCTATCAAGTAGAGTGACACACCCCACCAGAATATGCCTCGCAGTTCCCACGGCAAGACCACATAATGTACAGGTCTTATGAAACAGCGCTACATAACGTTGTGAAGAAGATAGAACTGGCCATTGAAGATACAGCAATCTGCTTAGGGGCCTTCATAGATATAGAGGGAGCCTTTGACAAGACAAGCTTCAACAGCATCGAAAGGGCACTACACAAGCATGGCACTGATGAGACAACACGTAAATGGATAAGTAGCATGCTAAGACAACGGGCGATTCAATTCGACGCTAACGGGATTAAAAGAGGAATCGCAGCAAAAGGCTGCCCTCAAGGCGGGGTCCTGTCTCCTCTGCTGTGGAATATAGTAGCCAACGACCTCATAACCAAATTGAACAACAAAAATTACTACACAGTAGGATACGCAGACGATCTAGCTATTCTGATCAGTGGAAAGGTAACCAGCGTTGTCTTCGACGTTATGCAATCCGCACTGAAGGTCGTGCAGCATTGGTGCACCGAATCCGGTTTGTCTGTCAACCCTAACAAGACTGAACTAGTACTGTTCACGCGGAAAAGGAACATAGGAAAATTCAAACTACCAAAACTGTTTGGCACAGAAATTCAACTGTCAGCAGAGGTGAAATATCTGGGCGTCATCCTGGACAGCAAGCTGAACTGGAGCAAACACTTATCAAACAAGCTCGACAACGCCACCGTAACATTATGGCAATGTCGTAGATTACTAGGCAAAAAATGGGGAATAAGCCCCAAAATTATGAAATGGATGTATACCTCCATTATTAGACCGTTCGTCACCTACGGTGCGTCGACTTGGTGGCCCAGAACCAGGCTGAAGACCGTTCAAGACAGACTGCAACAATTCCAGCGCATGGCGTGCACGGCCATCACAGGCTGCATGCTTATAACACCCACAAAGGCGCTGGAGGTCATCCTGGGCATACTGCCCCTACATCTGCATGTGCAGCTGGAGGCGACACTGACGGCAACGAGGCTTCTAACATTGAACCTCTGGAACATAGACTGCCGAGCCACACACACAACAGTTCTCAACGATGCAATTGAGGAACAGCCCCTCCTAGTATCGATCATTGACAGAATCCCGAAGAAGTTTGTATTCGAAAAGAGCTATAAAATACAACTGTGCGAGGAAGAAAAGGACCACTCTGGCGCCGAGGAACTAAGAATCTACACCGATGGATCCAAGACCGGTGCGGGAACAGGGGCAGGAACCTTCTCGTGGGATTTAAACATAAATATCTCAACAACGCTCGACGTAAACAGCTCTGTGTTTCAGGCAGAATGTGTTGGTATTCTGCAGGCAGCGCATGCAATAGCGAGGAGGGGAATTGCCAACCATAAAATAAAGATCCTCTCCGATAGCAAAGCGGTACTTTTGGGTCTGGAAAGCAACTGCAAAACTCAGCTCTACTCTATGAATGCCACCTGGCATTGGAGGACGTATGCACGTCGAACCAGATCACTCTCCAATGGATCAAGGGTCATAGTGGATCGCTGGGCAATGACGCGGCGGACGAGCTGGCCAGGAAGGGGTCGTCCTGTCAACCGATGGGACCGGGACCTATTGTGCCCCTACCATTCCAATTCCTGCGCAGCTGGCTACGCCAAAGAACAGGTAACCAACATGAAGACGCATGGTCACAAACAACGGATTGCAGACAGTCCAGAGATGCTCTGCCTCACATAGACAGACGCTTGACTGGACGTCTGCTAGACCTTAGCAGAGCCAAGCTCCGCACTTTGGTAGGTGTTATAACGGGGCATTGCGGTTTTAATAAGCACCTGTACAACCTCAACATATCGGACAGCCCCCTATGTAGGGGATGTCTGAATGAGGAGGAGACAGCTGCACATGTGCTCTTGAGTTGCAGGAGCACAACAGTAGCAGAAGCGAGACAGAAGTTCCTTGGCAACGCGAGGACGCTTCCGGAGGTCTGCAGGAACGAGAAGGGTCTCCTGGCCTTCCTGGAGGAGATCGGGTGGCTCCGTTGAAGGAGAACCGTTGGAGAACGCACAAAGATACCGAAGAGGACTTCAAGTGCGGAAACGAGCCCGCTAAAGACTACAAGACTACTACAAGACTACAGGTCTTATCAGTGCCTTTACCCCACCTTACCAGATTGCTCTGGTCGGACAGAGACATTTGGAATGCGTTAAGATAGAATTTTACTAACGCTGGAGACCAATCATACATTATTGTTCGCCATTTCAAGGCTGGGGGTACACATATCTCTCCTAGGGTGAGCCACTCATTCTGTACCTCTAGAGTCGTTGCGTGCACTCTATAGGCGTGTGCCTCGTCCTGCTTGAGTAAGGATTTTATCACCTCTTTATCGCTTTTCTTTTTCTCCCTTGTTAGATTTTTTTTCTCGTAAAGTTTGTAATGAAGTGCTTAGTTTGTTGAATCCACTCGAAGGGGAATGGAGATCGTTTGTGAAGTACTAGTACATTAACCAGTAAGAGAATTACGTAGTAATCAGAAAAGTAGTTCGTTCTATAAGTTTTTCGATTTATTTCTTTAACAGTAAACTTTAATTGAACTTTCATTCAAAATATCGTAGATGCTAAGAGATGTAACCTAATTTAATAATTGTTATTTTTTTATAAATTAGAAAATATCATCAAGAGCTATTATTTTTATATTAGTGATTTATAGAAAAAATGATTGATCGATTTACTTTTTAAAAATTTGTTTATGTATAAACAAATTTTTGTATACATACTATGTATACATACTAGATAGTTTACATGAATTATTTAGCGTCTGACAGCGCTAAATAACAATTTAACCCATTGAACTAAACATAAAAATAACATTCGAGTAAGTTTGGATACAAAATCACCGGGGCCATTACTGGTAATGAAAAAGTAGACAACAAAGCAAAGAAAGTCATGAATGAAGGCAATACCTATATTAGAAATATCTACAGTTTCCATAACATGACGAAAGAATCAGTCACTTCTCACACATTTAGGTCGTACCAATAGTGAACATTTTAAAGCGGTTTTAGTAAGTATATATTAAAAACAAATTTTATGCGGTTTACCATCGCGTTTATTTTGGTTATTGATTTTACATTTTTTTATTATGTTGTTATGACGTTGAATAAAATAAATGCGATAGTAAGCCGCATAAAATTTGTTTAATTCAATAATCAATGTTCGCGCAAAATTTAAGAAAGTATATATTTATTTATTTACTTAAACCGCGAAAACTAAATGTAAAATTTGCAATACATAATCTAAGTTTTTTGGAGTATCTATTAACCAAATTGTCACGCCTTTTTTTCTATGGGTATAGGCAGACACAATGAGGCGCAACTTGGCACAATTTCCACGTTTACCTCAGATCCACAATTCTCTTCAAACAAACTCTACGATTATGGGCACTAGACAATCCAGCATGGGTCTGCCTCATTTAACGCATCCATCCACATCAGATTCATAATTTTAATTATAAAATACATATAATCTCAAATGACATTCTAGTAAGTTAACTTTAAATAAATAACATATAAAAACATTTATGTTAAATTATAATTATTGTCATTAAATAAAGGTTAACTTTGTCGTTGCAATATTTGGCAGTAATGTGAAATTATCCGTATGCAGAGTTTCGCAACATTAATAGCCAACTTCATATCAAAGTCTACTGAAGTTTATACCTGTTTAATTGAATGCTAAGAACTTGTGCGAACTTAATGCGTGAACTAATTTGCTTATGAATAATAATATTTTTAGGTAGGTACTGTCTTGTGATTCAACATTAATAACAACATTCTATAATAAGACTAAAGTTGCAAATATATTTTCTTACATAAACATTATCGTAGATTATTTGTTGACTCATTTAAAAAGTAATATAATATTTTCTTCATGCAGAGGTTGAACATGCAATTGGAAACAGGATACTTTTCTACCTGCCATTTCGTTGAAACTATAAAAGATAATGCATTTTAAATGTACAAAATTTCAATGCAGTCTAATAGCAATTTGTTTCATGGAATTATTTTAATAAAAATGATAGTTGTAGCAATTTGAGAAAGTCTGTAATGATTCCCTTTAAATATGTTTTTAATTTACAGCTTAAATTGTACATTATTAAACGTGAATAGGGAATATCATTACGTAGGTCTCACTTCACTAATTGCAGCCGTAAAGTTGGCGTGAATGAGACCTCTCTGAGATATTGTGTCGTACTTCCCTAACAATAATTACAAGAACCTTTTGACATGCATATACGTATGTATATGCATAGACGTATTTTATGAATACGATTTTCTATTCAAATAGTTTAGGATAAAGTAAAGTTTATAAAAGCGTTCGTGTCGAGTGCTCAGTAGGATTTCAGAAACTTTTTTAATTTTCTAGTTTATCGGGCTCTATAGAGAGCTCGGTTCGGCCTTGAATAATTAATACAAACTTTTTATTGGCTGCCAATACCAAAGGATTTTTTAGATTTATGAACTACGATTTGCGATAGAAATTATGTCGGGATTATGGATAGTGGCGCTACATTATCTTTGCCTATGCCAATGGGAAATAGGCCGTGATGATTTAATTGATTTATTTATGTAAATATTATAGATTCCTAGTTTTCACTTTTATTGTGCGATTATTTAGAATTGTAAAAAAGAATTATGGATGTAAGGGAAGCGTCTCTGCCTATCCCTGTGGAAAAAAGGGTGACATTTTGATTACTAATTTAGAATGCTCTTTATCCTAAAAGAAAATGATTCCATTGATATTCCTAGTGCGAATAATTTTAACACTTATGTCTATACAAACATTTATTATAAAAAAGTTATATTTAGCCTTAATACTTAGTATTTTTGCGCAATATGTTTTAGTTTTAGTATTCTAATCAATCTTGCAAAAGCCGCTTGGAGTTCCTGCAGCTCGTGTTCTATTTTGTACCATAGACGTCATTGCACTGCGGTACTATAAGATTGAATGTGAAGGGAAAGTGGCTAAAAGGAAACTTCAAACACAAGCGGTAATTAAACTTTTCAACATAGGAAAAAGAAAATAGCGAGAGAAAACAAAGGAATCAACCTCATATAGGTTTTTTTTAATATTGTGATACGACTCTAATTTCGACAGATACGATTCGTGTATAGATTCGTACAGTAAGCAATGGGAAGTACAAAACTGACTCAGCTTACGGCATTCACTACGCATCTGGCATTGCTTGTTACTGTTTTGTTTTTGCCTCGCTTGAAGTTTGCAAGTTTTGGAATGGGGACGACACATGAGTATGTAAAGCCTATCGATTGTTTGAAAAAAAAAAGATGTGCTGAACCATTTGGTTCGATTTTCGATTCGATTGATAGAATGCAGATGACTCCCCGACCTGTCAGAGTAAAAAGTCGAGGTAGGAACAAGGGTAAATAGTTTCTTGGAACATTTTGCATGGTAACATTATTGAAGGACTCTAGAGTTCTCGTGACGTCAGTATTAGCTATTACTCGGACAGCTCGGTACTGCATTGTATCAAGGGCATCGAGAATGTGATAGTTATACCCTAACAACATTATATTACGTAGAAATATTTTTATACTCAGGAATATAGTGTGAATTTAGAAATAAACTTTATTCCTAAGTAAATATTAAAATACTAAATAAAAAAACAATAAAAAGCGAAGACACACTTTTTTCGGAGAGTCTTTTCGTGAATTTTAATTGTATAGGTACCAATTATTATTGATCCTAATTAGTATTTAACTAGCTATGTTAAGGCAAAGTCAGTATAGTAACTGATAATATAGAAGAGGTAATGAATTCGAGTTAATTCATTACATAATTTACCAATACATGATTGGTAACAGAGTTTTAATATTAGACTACTTAATACACAATATAATAGGTAAATAAATCTTAGACATAAGAAGTAAGTTCTACTAATAATTTTGTTTATGTGGTGATATAAACAAAATTAATTTGTTACTTTAATAAATATTTAGTAAATGGCCTTGTAATACATGCCCCAAATATGAAGGTATGTACTTGTATATTGGTATGTTAGGGAGGCTAACGTTACGTCTAACAAACAAAAGGGGGCTGGAAATTAGGACAGACAATTTAATGTAAGATTCTTTAATTTTTAAATATGTAAACAATGCATCATAATTACGATGTTGTTAACCTTAGTAGTTGTAAAATGCATTAAGAAAAATATTTACTTTTATATTTTTCAATTTTTATAATGTTCAAAGCAATTGAAAGAAGTGCGACTAAAAAGTTCCTAAATACGTTTTTAGTTTATCTTTTTTTTACGGAAAAAAGGTTCACATCTTATTATTATTATATAACAGAAGGATATTCCAAAGCTTCTTATTACAATATTAAATATAAGTATTGTGATTCATGTTATTTAGGTGAGTGACCGACCGGGCCAACACGGACTGATGGCCGAAACCGAAATGCACAGAATCGATACTTTGAAGGCCAACCAAATTTACTTTTGAGCCTACTTTCCACGAGTTAATTTTACAACGTAAATGTTTGTTTAACGGCTATGTTACATATTTCCGGGTATAAATGTATCGATGTTTACACTTTTTGGTATAGAAAATATTTTCACTAGAATAAATGTAGTATAGTGATGTATAGATGATGTATCTCGAAAAACAAAAAACCCTGGGTCACTTGACAGTATAGACCAATATATTTTTGATATTATTGTTACTTTAGTCCTGCGTTGATTTCCCAGTCGAAGCAAATATTTGTTTTATAGCTTTGATTTGCAATATGTTTTTAATTAAATTGAATACAAACATTTAATAATAAAAAAGAGGCGAATATTCGCTCTAGGTCTGGTTGTCTAAGAGTGGTAGGTCTGCCGATCTGGGATAGTACCACCATTTACAAGTGTATAAACCGAGAATTGACTTAGTCGCGTTTCGCGATGACCTTATTGCCTTGTTGCCAGGATCACCCGGTTTTAACTAGGTCGGCATAGTAGATGTGACTGCTTCTTGCGTATGTAAAGTTTTTAAGATACACGCAATTTTTAATTCTTTCATAAACATATAAATTTAATATTTTTTACTTTCGAGTCGAATCATTCGTGTTCTGTAAACCAGATCAATAAATAGAAGCGTGGTTTCTTTGTCAAACACTTGACAACTGAAGTTATTTACTCGCTCACACCAGAGGTGCTTTTTCACAGTTCAAGCAAACTGAAAAAGCACCACTGGCCTGGTAGCGACGACGACTAAGGTAGCCGTAAGATAACTCTATGTTTCAGTAGTCGACGCGCTCTTGGACATTTTTTACCATCAAGCAGATCGGGGTCAGATGTAACGTCATAATAAAATAAAAACTACTGATAATAAGAAAGATTTATATTTATATTATATGACCTTTATTTTATCAAAGGCATTGTTAATATATTAAATATACGTACCTCAAAAATATATATTTAATCAATCAAATTGTCACGCCTTTTTTTATATTTAGGTTTACGTTTAAAAAGGTTATTCATGTTTTTCACTTATATGAAAGACATGACGATAATAAGATGGAACAATTCGGAAGGAGAACAAAGGCCTGACAAATTATTTTATAATTTTATGTGAAACTTTTATAGTGCTTATATGATAATAATAAAAGTTTATTCAACCTATTCTAATACTCGTATTAGCAGAGTAAATAGTAATATTACTAGGCGGATACTATTATATTATAATAGGTCAATACTAATATTATAATAGTATTGACATAGTGACGAGGAATGAGGCAACTGTTTAGCGGTTTTGTCTGTCGCCCGTTTCTCTTAGACCCTTGGAACTTCATTTGCTTACTATCAAATATTAAATCTCACTAAAAAATAAGGCAAGTCGTGGTAAGAAGTCGATTCACTATAAAATATAGCTATGCGAAAAATATTTAAAATTTAAAAGCAAGTATCCTTAAAATTTCAACTGCGAATCAATAACATCATTGGGCGATGAGCTTGGGAATTGTCGCCATTTCATCATTTATTTTCAATTGAAACAATGGATTCAATTGAGTAAACGTTTAATCGGCCTATTCTAAATTTATTAGCATTATTATAAGACTTTGTATTTATATTGTGTATTATCTACATTATATTACGTGGTTTAATTTACATATAAATAATGTAGATTCCTTAATGATAAAATTATGTCTTATTCACTTTTATAGTTCTAATTTATAAGGGATTTTTAAAATTCGTTTTTGACGAAACTGTCGTGTGTATGTATTGAGTAATATTTCCTAACCTAGCTAAAGAAAATCTCGTCAGAAAATGAAATAAACAAAATAAGTTACTTATATAGTATATATTTATTGTCGAATAAGTTCGTTCGATATGAGAAACCGGTTATAACTTTAAGCTTTCAGCTGCCTACTGAGGAAATCGTCTGAGGTGGTGATAATAGATCATGACAAAACTAGGTCAATGGTAAGTTTAAATATAAACTTAGTCAATTTTGGTATAAATGAAAAATTCAATTTGCAAAATCCTTTACAAAATGGTCCAAAAATCGTTCATAAATTCTAGCGAGTGGAAAGCTCCTAACTATAAATTATAACAATGCATTTTTTCTTTTAACAATATTTTCGTATCTGTTTTTATTTAATTAAAGGTTAAGGAATCATAGTCCATACAGCCAAGTCTATTGTTCAATAATTAATATTTTTGTGAATAAATAATTAAGATAAAAAACGCTATTGTTTTATGTATTAAATAAGAGTAAAGATAATAATGTGATTTTAATAAACCAGCGAAAAATTTTATCTCTCTTTAAGCCATTGCTCGTCCACTGACATACAGTAACGACATTTGTCTTCCCCAGCGATCTCCACAGTGGCTCTCATGAGGCAGTGGTTACATGCCACCTTTAGCAGGTCCTTAGTCCATCTTGTGGATGGATGAACGTCCTACGTTACGTTTTCTTTATTAAAATTCATTATTATACTGTATACAATGTTACACTCTAAATATTGCCATGGAAGTCTTATGAATACAAAACTGTACATTTCAGTAAACGAAGCCATTAGAAAGCTGTCCTTGCGAGCAGAAACTAATCCGACAAATACCTAAATCTCAAAGTGATTGTTGACATCTTGACCCAAAACCTTCTTGGAAAATTCGGGTTTATTCAATCAATCAAATCGTCACGCCTCTTTCCCACAGAAATATAGAGCGCCACTTGTCATGATCCACGATGCCTTGATCGCTTCCCTCACATTCACAATTATCTTCATACAAGCTCTACGATATTAATTTGAGTCTAATTTGTATTATAAATAGCAAATTATTTATTAAAACAAAAGAGATTATTAAAAAAAATGCAACAATGGAACCGTATGTTCGTCTTATATATAATATAGGAATTAACGTATACAATTATTATTTGTTAGGGTTAAAATCTTACAAATTGAACAGTGTTAGAGGCCGAACCGCTTTCATTTCCACTTAAGTTATGATTACCAAGTTAAAAAAAGAATAGGTATTACTTGTGATACTAATATGTAACGTTAGGTATTTAGTTTAAGTGTGTTATTTCTTTGGCACGTTTGACGACGTCAATCAAGAGCCCGCGGTCTGTTGGTCGCGTGCGCCAAATATCCGGAAGCGGGAGGAAAATGGCGATTACGAAGCGGTTACATTTTCCTGTAATTTACAACGATAGTCACAGCTGGTGACAACTAGTTGACAATTTTGCTGTTTATATTATGTTAGGAATGATTAGAGATATTTTTATTATAATCTAATTTAAGGTTGTAGTAGTCAATAAATCATTCCCACTCTAGTTCTAATTAGTAAATATTACGTATATTATATTTTTTATCAATGAATCACATTATCATGCAGGTTTAGGTAGAAACAATGAAGCGCCACTTGTCACGATCCGGACACAACTCCCACACTTTCCTCACATTCGCAATTCTTTTTTGTAAAAGCTGTACGGTTATGGGTACAGCAACCCAGCTTTCTTAAGGATGTCTCCGGTTTTAAATATTGTTATAATTAAGCATTTGCAATATCAGTTTATTTGTGAAAATATAAATGGTAACAAACGGTAGTCATGGTGACCAAGGATTTTAAAATGTATTCCTTCATCCGTGATTTAAACTCATGTATTTTGAAACATGGCTGGTACATCCCAAATCACACAGCCGTAGTATTAAGTAGTTTTTAGTTAGTGTTAAAAATATGATAATAAACTTAATATTAGAAAAAAATCAAAGCAATAATATTTTTGTTTAGAGAATAGCTGTGTTTTACTGAGCCATAAAATTTGAACCGACATTGTCATCTATCTGGAATGAACCAAAGGATTCCTTCCACTTCATGGATGAATTCAAAAGCAATTTCTCTGTGTCGAATTTATTTGTTCACGTTAATCGAAAAATTGTTCGCCTATACATCAAGATACCACACTAGTATCCTATAAAATACGAGTAAGTATCATAATGTATTTCCTTCATAACAATCAATTAATCAATCAAATTGTCACGCATTTTTCTCATAGGCACCTACAATGAAGCGCCACTTGCCACGATCCTGACATAACTCCCTCGCTTCCCTCACATCCACAATTCTATTCATACAAGTTCTACGGTTATGTATGTGGATGGATGCGTTAAGCGAGGCAGACATCCTAAAAAAAGCTGGGTTGTCTAATGCCCATATAACGGTAGAGCTTTACTTGATAATGTAAAAAAATATAACAATACATAAAACAAATATGTATATTGTTCTACGCACTGACAAACATAATCTACCTGCAAATAGCATTTATGCTATCTTGGTAGTTAAGTTACCTTTATTTTCTTACCTAAAACTGCTTCAATATAATTATAATAAAATAATTAAAATAAGTTTTTTATACACCTATACGCTAAGCTACTAAAGTATGTATCATAGAAACTGACTGATAAATATAGGACAAACTCGTATATTATATCAAGGATACGAGTACATTGGCATACAATTTTTTTATTCAAGTAGCTCTTGTTATAAGAGACTATTTCATTGTCTTATATTTACAGTAAGTAAGATTATAATAAATTAAGTTTGGCTAAGTGTAATGCCCTTCTTGCCTGTGTTTTTTCCTCTTTTATATATATTCTTTGATTTTATTTAAACGGAGCATAAAAATGCACTCCTTGTTGGCATAAAATCTGAGGTTACCCGAAACTGTGTTGGCTTCGGCGCTCTTTGACTTCTCTCTCCTTACCAACAACAAATCGAGGTCACACGTTGAGTCACAATAAAAGTTAGTACTTACTATTAAAGAAGAAATCAACACAACTCGACTTACCTGAAAAAAAAACAAAAAAAAAATTAATAAACTTATACTAAAATTAACCTAACCTAAATAAAGTTATTTGTTAAATAAAATTAAATAAATTATAATTATAAAATTAAAAACATTATAAAAAAATTAAATTTATTTAAATATTATATTAGATTAATATTAGATAGATTTATATTATTCGAAATATAAGATAACCATAACAAGTTTCATTTGCAGGTAAGTCTGCTGCTGCCTTAATATAAATAACATCTTATAATATAATATAACGATAGCGGATACAATAAGGAGTAGCACAGTGCGCGTTAGATATGGTTTAAAAGAAGATGTAGTGACAAGGATTGACAAATGTAAGGATACATGGAAAGGATGAGTGAAAGTAGATTAGAAAACGAAAGGAATTTATAAATCTGATGTGGATGGATGTGTTAAACAAGGCAAGCCCAGGAGGGTATTTTCCGACCAAATTGGAGACTTCCTCAAGAAAGCTGGGTTGCCATAGAGCCTGTATGAAGAGAATTGTGGATGTGGAGGAAGCGAGAGAGTTGTGTAAGGATCGTGGCCAGTGGCGTGATAATTTAATTTATTGATAACGCAACCTTATGTTTCCTATTCGATGCGGTGAAGGAAAATGTTTAAGAAGCACTGCTCCTATAAACTAACGCCACGCCATCTTATGTTAAACAGACAAAACTCAGAAACTTTGAAAATTCCTGCAGCACAGCGCCACCTAGTGGATTTTTCACATTGCACGAAGTAGTAGTAGCTACACACCTTTTTTCACAAACTAAAGCTTCTCACTTTTCTACCAAGGTGTCGCTGCAAAATAAAATACTGAAAACCATGAAGCTATGAAAGCCCGCTTACGAGATGTACGCACATCTCGTAAGCGGGCTTTTAGTTTAATGTTGAAAACAAATTGAACAAATACCGTTTTTTATATAGGTTTTTCTCTACAAATATAATATCAGGTACCAAGCTTTAGTAAATCATATGGACAGAGAGCTGGCCATATGATTTGCTAACTGGTAAAGAAACCGTCTGCTTAGTGTTACCTTAAGTAGCCTGGATATTGGAAAATCCCAGGTCAAGGAAGGTTTGTGGCTGATCCGGAAACCATCTGCTAGTTAGATACTCATGTGACGCTCAATAATGTATGAAACTCGAAAATCCCGGTTTTTTGGGATAGTTTTGGGCATAACTCTGGATCTGGACTCGCGGGTTAAACTTGCCAGAAGGTATCTTCGAAAACATATCTACTGAAACATCTAAGCAGTATCCGGTTTTTGGATCAGTTACATACCCACCCTCGATCCAGACCTATCAGGTAACACTAAAATGATATTTAATGCTCAGCAGACGGTTTCTCTACCAGTCAGTAAATGATATAGGCAGCTCTCTAACTAAAATATCTCTATTGGATTTTTTATTGTGTTATATTTTAGATATAAATTTAAAATAAAACTAGTTTGATAAAAAAATTTGAGATGAAAAATCTGCGGGATTTTTAAATTCTAAATAAATTCTGCCTTATTTTTAATATTTTTCGATTATTTGAGACAAATACAAACATAATTTTGTGTAGTAATAAAACTTTTAAATATTATCTTTTAAATAAGATTCTGGGGATAAATATGGGACAATACAAATACCACTGTGACCACTGACCAGTGTGAGAGAAAACTGGAGTAGTGCCAAGAAAGGCTGGCAAAGGATGAGATCTACTATTTGGAAGCTCACACGAGAATGAATACTTTTATTGTAACATAGGTGAATAAAATGCCGTTAAAACTTCAGCTAGGCAACCCTGTCAGAACGACTGATAGGGTCCGATGCAAACAGTTTTTAGTATGATACTAATTTATTATTCTAAAATTATAAATTTTAAGTAATACTATGTATACTCCATAAAAATATGCATGAAGAAGTGTTTTAATTTTTTCTTATTAATGCAGTTTGTTATTGTGATCTTTCTTTACCTATATTATTTTAAGTATTTTTGGTACGATCGACAATGATACGTTTTTTGGTACGGTTCATTAGCCTAGTCTACCGTTTGAGGTAGTATCTTCACCAGTCGCGTTTTGTTGCCAAAATTCATATACATAATATATAATACTAACGAGAGCAAAAGTTAAATTACCTAGTTTTAAAAGTTTAATTCACTTAATTTACTTTTTCTATCTTTTAATGCAAAAAGATCTTTACGGCAAATATTTAAATTTAGTGCTACGAGTATATTTATTTACTAAACCTGTATTACGAAGAACTAACTAGTGGATGCAACTGGCATCTTGTCGTTTAGAATTGCGTTGTAACGGGGAGACCTATGTTATTACTTTTGGCTGATAATAATGATAAAACATGTATTCTTAAAATATTTTAAACTTACGCGATTTAAATTCAATATTGAAATAAATCACACATATTAGGCCTGAATGTGTTATAGCTCATATAATATAATATATAGATACTCAGATATAATATAATATATTAGATATAATATAATATTTTATACAATACAATTGTATAAAATAAAATCTTTCTAGTCTAAAGTACGCAAACTTATTTTTTTATTACTATTAATAATAATTACTACGATAACATTTATATACCTTTACTTGTTAATACAAAATCGATTCACAAAAACTTCTTTTTTCGAGGTGATGGTGCACAGTGCACACATAACTGGTTGAAGGGGACCAAATATTAAAATAATTTTTGAACCCGACAGCCAGCTATGCGAACACTATAAGTTCACTGGTTATGTGCAGCTGACAGATGCATCGAAGCCGTGAATTTCTTATAAAACTTGGAATATGAGGTGTGCTATAATAAAGATGAGTCTATTATAAAAAACATGCATATTAATGTTATTTATCGTTTTAATTTATTGTATATGCAAAGTGATGCAAACAAGTTAATTTTGGAAACAAATTCAAGTATAAGTATTATGAGAAAAAACATGGGTTGAAAATAAAAATGTATACCAATATTCTTCTTGTTCGAATGACTGCCCTTTATTGTTAAAGTGCCAGTGCATACATAGCCGGTTGAAGAAACCAAAGATTTAAATATAACTTTGGACCATCAACTATGAAATACCGCATCGTAGCTGATTCAGTAAAAAACTTGCGAATGTGCTACAAAGTATAAAAATAAATGTAAATTATTATTCTTGTTCTTACATAGTTGTTTTAAGGGGTCCAGAGATTGAAATATAACTTTTGACCCTTAAAATCAACTATGAATCACCGCATCGTAGCTGATTCAGTGAAGAACTTGCGAATGTGCTACAAAGTGTTAAAATTAAATGTAAATCTTAATCTTGTTCGGGTGACTGCCGTTTTTTCGTGGAGTGCTAGTGCAAACATAGCTGATTGAAGGGGACCAAAGATTTAAAAATAACTTTGGACCCTTACAATCAACTATGAAACACCGCATCGTAGCTGATTCAGTGAAGAACTTGCGAATGTGCTACAAAGTGTTAAAAAAAATTAATAATCTTGTTTGGATGACTGTCGCTTTTTCGTGAAGTGCCAGTGCATACATAGCTGGTTAAATGGGACCAAAGATTTAAATATAACTTCGGACCCTTAAAATCAACTATGAAACACCGCATCGTAGCTGATTCAGTGAAGAACTTGCGAATGTGCTACAAAGTGTTAAAATTAAATGTAAATTAATAATCTTGTTCGGGTGACAGCCGCTTTTTCGTGGAGTGCCAGTGCATACATAGCTGGTTAAATGGGACCAAAGATTTAAATATAACTTCGGACCCTTATAATCAACTATGAAACACCGCATCGTAGCTGATTCAGTGAAGAGCTGCCGAATGTGCTACAAAGTGTTAAAAAATAAAATTAAGTTATTAATCAGCTTAAATGACAACAATTTTCCACAAAAAAGACAAACATGCAACGATTAAGCAATAAGTAAATGTATGATAGTGAGTGAATAACAATTGAACAGAGTTACTAGTGATAGTAATGCTCTTTATAACTCTTTATGACAACTTTATAACTACGTGTGTACTAATACTATATAATACAAGTATAGACAAAACATTCAACATATTTCTTAATTAGTTACATCACGACTAACAGATACACACAAGACTCAACGTGTAATTCGTGCAACTTACAATAGTGTACCTTTTTATTACGAGTATTATAAAAGTTTCGTTTTCTGATGAATTCCGTAAAGAAATCAAATTACAACTAAAAGATTCAAAAGCAAACCAGAATATAGATATGAAGTTTTTAATACATGTCGTCGTTCGTGGGCGTTCTAGAACATAAGAAAAACGTATTAAATTATAATATTTGATTTATGAATAAAAGTTATTTTATTTAATACAACATTGTACCGATATTACATCCGTTCATGTGAGAGGCTCTTGTTTGTTTGCTGCATGTTGATATAGAGCCAGTGCGTGCGTAGCTTGAGACTTTTGACGGAAACTTTTAAGCCTGACGATAAGCGAGCCATAGCAACTGGCCAAATACCAAAATGGCTTCATAGTGCTAGTGTAATGGTTGCAGATGATGTGAAAGTGCACGCACAACTGGTTGAACGGGGACCAAAGATTCTAACATAAACTTTGGAAGCCCACAACCAACTGCACGAACACCACATTCTCTTCATAGCTGTTGTTGCCAATTTGCAGATTGATGTTGTGACACTGTGCGTTGAATAGCCGAAATATTGGACATACTAGAAATAAAAACATTGCATTAACTTTATCAGCCCATGTGTTATCCCCGTCCTATAAGCTTGATGTGCAAATTAATATTATTTATTCGTTAATCGTTATTTTTTTTAATATTATTATTAAGGGATTAATAAGTAAATATATTTTATTTATTTCTCTCTTGTAAGATGGCGTGACCATATGATTGAATAATATTTTATGGTTTTGATTTTTTATCTTGCTTGTAAATTCAGAGACTTATATAACAGATAAAGGTACATAATTGTGGATCGTGGCTAGTAGCGCCTCTGTCTATGTGGAAAAAAAGCGTGACAATTTGATTGATTGATTGATATATTGATGATACCGATTTTCATGTGAGAGGCTCCTGTTTGATTGCTGCAGGTTGATATAGTGCCAGTGCGTGCGTGGCTTGAGACCTTTGTCGAAAACATTTAGACCTGACGATAAGCGAGCCAAACCAACTGGCCAAATATCGAAATGGCTTCATAGTGCTAGTGTAATGGTTGCAGATGATGTGAAAGTGCACGCACAGCTAGTTGAACGGGGACCAAAGATTCTAACATAAACTTTGGAAGCCCACAACCAACTGCACGAACACCACATTGTCTTCATAGTTGTTGAAATTGCATGAGCGTTGCTAATTTGCAGATTGATGTTGTTTTGATACTGTGCGTTGAAGAGCATGAAATATTAGACATACTAAAAATCCCAAATATCTGGAAATACAAATACCACATTAACTTTACCAGCCCATGAGTTGTCCCCGTTCTATAAGCTTCATTGATTGACTTGCAAAATAAAATATTAAACGTTAATTTTAGGGAATCTGAAAGAGTTACGTGAAAGGTAGTATGGTTTGAAAATGAATGATTTGGTGATCAAATGTCTCTTGTACGCCGACGAATAATTTCTCCTTGCATCTTCGGCGTATGAGTTATAGGAAATTGTTACTGTTATGTATGCGGAATTAAAAAAAAAGATATAAAAGTGAATGTAAGTAAAACTAAAGTTATGGTTTTGGAGAGAGAGGATAAAATGACATAATGATAGACGAAAAGAAAGTAGAACAAGTCAAAGAATTTGTTTTTTTGGGATATATGTTTACAAGGAATGGGAAGGGTGATGAAGATATTGAGAAAAGAATGCAAAATGGTAACGTAGTAAACGGTGTCATCCATTGTATAATGAACAGCCAAATGAAGTCCCACTAGTCACGAATGGCTGTTCATAATGCGGTGCTTGTTAATGTATGGAAGTGAATGTTGGGCGTGGCAGAAGAAGCATGAGAGTAGAGTTAACGCTGTGGAAATGCGGTCGTTAAGGAGTGTATGTAGAGTGACAATAGCGGATAGAATAAGGAATAGCACAGTGCGCGATAGATGTAGTTTGAAAGAGGATGTAGTGACAAGGATTGACAAAGGAATGCTTGAATGGTTTGGGCACGTGGAAAGGCTGAGTGGAAAGTAGATTGGCAAAAATAAATAATAAATCATGTAAATGGATACATTAAACAAGGTAGGCCCATTTAGTCGGCGATTTTGCCGACCAAATCGGAGACATCCTCAAGAAAGCAAGGTTGCCTAGTTCCCATAACCATTGTATGAAGAGAGTTGTGAATGTGAAGGAAGCGAGGGAGTTGTGTCAGGATCGTGGCAAGTGACGCTCCCTTGTCTCTGCCTATCCCTGTGGGAAAAAGGCGTGACAAAATGATTGATAAATTGTATAATATTTTATTTCTGTCTCTGTTGGAAAAGGGCGTGACATATAATCGATTAATTGATTGATATATTTCAAAGTTTTTATTTTTTATCTTGTTTGTAAATGCAAAGACTTATATTACATATACCGATTTTACGCCTGTTCATGTGAGACACCCCTTTTGTTTGTTGCAGGTTGATATAGTGTCAGTGCATGCGTAGCTTGACCCATTTGACGGAAACCTTTAAGCCTGACGATAAGCGAGCCAAACCAACTGGCTAAATGGCTTCATAGTGCTAGTGTAATAGTGGCAGATGAAGTGAAAGTGCACGCACAACTGGTTGAACGGGGACCAAAGATTCTGACATAAACTTTGGAAACCCACAACCAACTGCACGAACACCACATTGTCTTCATAGTTGCATGAGCGTTGCCAATTTGCATATTGATGATGTTGTGACACTGTGCGTTGAAGAGCACGAAAGATTTGACATACTAGAAATAAAAACACCAACATTAACTTTATCAGCCTATGTGTTATCCCCGTTCTATAAGCTTGATTGATTTGCAAATAAAATATTACCTGTTAATTTTAGGGAATTAATGGTTAAATATATTTTATTTCTGTATCTGCTTCTTTCTGTTGGAATAAGGCGTGATAATATGATTGATTGATAGATTTTATAGATTTCATTTTTGATCTTGCTTGTGAATGCCTTTCATGGAATTTTCGTTGTCACTAACGAAATTACTATTTAGTCATAATTTTATGTATTAAATATTATTATTTTTTTAATATTAATTTAGTAATTTAGCAACGCAATTACCTAAGGTTATGTATTTGGAACAACCATACATTGATTTTCCTTATATAAATGAGTATGCTGGTAAAGCAAAAATAAGAGTCTTGAAAGCTTTGAATAAAAGTTTCTGCAGAAGCCAGCACCATTATGAATCATCTAAAAATATAATATGTTTTTAATAATAAAGATTAGATTTTTAAATTAAGGATCGCTTAGAGATTGTATGAAGAGAATTGTGGAGAAGCTGTGTTAGGATCGTGACAAGCGGCGCTCCATTGTCTATGCCTATCCAAGTGGGAAAAAGGTGTGATTGATTGAAAGCTTAGTAGCAAATAAAGATAAATAAAATGAAATTTTGTTTTATTAATATTTTAAATTAATATGACAGCACACCTCCTGATGTTAGGCTGGAGTGCTACGTTTTTATATAAATTCAAAAACAAAAGTATTATAACAATATCAATATAAATTAAACCAGGAATACACAGTCTCAGGGTTTGGTTACATCAGTCGTATGAAGATAGTTAGTTATACTCGTAGATCTAAAGAAAGCGAGAGAGTAGTGTTAGGATGGTAGAAAGTGGCGCTCCATTGGGTCTGCCTATCTCTATAGGTATTAAGGCGTGAAATTAATGATGATAATGATATTACCAAATAAGTAAATAAATCTAATAAATACATTTTACAAACAAATCCAAAAAAGTAAATATTACTCCGACCAGGCACTGAAATGAATCCAAGCGGACTGGCATGGTAAGCAATACGCCAGTTAGTGTTGTTAGTTTGCAGCTTAGTGATGATGTAATTGACAGTGTTAACATTATTGGTTGAAGGGGACCAAAGATTAAATTTAACTTAGGGTTCCAACAACCAATAATGCGAACGCCGCATTATCCCCATGGTTGTATACAGATTTATTGGTTCTTCTTTTCTTTTTGATGAGTCTTGTTTTGCTATAAATATAAATTTATATTAGGTTTTTAATTTAGAGTAGGTACAATCATAACATTTATTTATCGACAAAATACAACATTTGCACTCATGCTTTGTTTATATGACTTAAAGATTACACCACTTTTTTGCAAAATTAAATCTTAAAGAGAACTTTAAATACTTATAAGGATAGTATACATACAATATTACAACAAAATCACAATCGTAACATTAAATTCTGTTGACATGCTACAACTAAGGGACAAATGCTAAAACGTAGAATTCGAAGCTAACGTGCGTTATTTAGATATACAAGCATTTCTAACAATACAAGCGTGTAATGACCAGCATGCTTTCAATTTATAACACACATACACTCGTACTCATAAGTATAATTTACATTCAACAATAACTCACAGTAAATGTAACTTCACTGGTCGCACCAAATTTAGTTCTGAGTATTAGCCCCATTTTTAGTTTCCAGGTAGAGGATGATGTGACTGGGCGTGCAAGGTTCGTTGAACAGGATCTAAATTAATAATTTAACTTGTAACCTACAGAGTTAATTAACTACACAAACACCGCATTGTCGTCCTTGTTGTTAGTGTTAGCAGCTGTTGTTTGTTTGCAGATGATGATGCGTGCAATGCGTGCAAAGCTGGTTATAGGGGACCAAAATATATTAAATTTAACTTTTGAACCCCCAAAGCCAACTTCGCGCACACCGCATTAGTTTTCTAGTTGTTAGTTTAAGCAGCCACGCAGATTGATGATGATGTGACAGTGCGTGCAAAGCTGGTTATACGGGATCAAAATATATTATATTTAACTTTCGAACCCCCACAGCCAACTTCGCGCACACCGCATTAGTTTTCTAGTTGTTAGTTTAAGCAGCCACGCAGATTGATGATGATGTGACAGTGCGTGCAAAGCTGGTTATACGGGACCAAAATATATTACATTTAACTTTTGAACCCCCACAGCCAACTTCGCGCACACCCCATTAGTTTTCTAGTTGTTAGTATTAGCAGTTAGCACCCACGCAGATTGATGATGATGTGGCAGAGCGTGCAAACCTGGTTATAGCGGACCAAAATATATTCTATTTAACTTTTGAACCCCTACACCCAGCTCCGCACACACCGCATTAGCTTCTTAGGTGTTTATATTAGCAGCCGTTATTAATTTGCAGTTTGATGTGGCAGTTCGTCCATAGCTGTTTTTTATTTTATTCTGGAACTCCCACAGCCAGACGAGCGAGTAGATAGCTGTTCATAATGTGGTACTTGTTTCTACAATAATCTATGAAAGTGAATGTTGGGTGTAGCAGAAGAAGCATTAAAAAGTGTATGTGAAGTGACGATAGCAGAAAGAATGAGGAGTAGCACATTGCGCGATAGATGTGGCTTGAAAGAAAATGTAGAGAGAAGGATTGACAAAGGAATGCTTCGATGGTTTTGGTACATGAAAAGGATAAGTGAAAGTAGATTGACAAAAGGAATTTATAATTTAGATTAGGATGGATGCATTAAACGAGGCACACCCAAAGGGTGTTCTCCGACCAAATCTGAGACATCCTCAAGAAAGCTTGGTTGCCTTGTGCCCATAACCATAAAGCTTGTATGAAGTGTGAATGTGAAGGAAGCGAGGGAGTTGTGTTAGGATCGTGGCAAGTGGCGCTCCATTGTCTCTGCGTATCCCTGTGGGAAAAATGCGTGACAATTTGATTGATTATTGACAAAAAATAATTAAAAAAATAATAATTAAAAGCGAAGATGAATTTAAAATTAAATCTTCCAAGATTTCGTAGCCGTTTGATGGAACAATTTCTATTTTTATAGCTGATCAAAGAAGATAACTAAAACTAAAATAAGAATATGATTTCGGCGATAAAATAATTTTGCAGCTTTGCAATCTCCGCATTTATTTTGACTTTTTTAATACGGCGTTTCGTATTCTTTTAACGCGATTGATAGTTGAACTCCAATGAGAAAGATTGCTCAGCTACTTCTTATAAAACTTTGTAAATGTGAGAGAACCTAGAGTTAGAATTATAGAAACCTATAACTAGACAACCACAACAGTAATTGGTGGTTGAGGTCGGTAAATAATAATAGACTCTTTAATAGAAATCCCACGAAACAAGAGTGAATAATATAATATAACAATATGTATTTATTTAATATCAATATTCCTTTAGGTTTTTTCCTTCATATACAAATAATTATTTGGTTACATTCAGCTACTCGAATATCTCAGGTTACCAAATTATCCCATATTATGGCCTCACCTGTCAATAGATAACATAAACTATACCTAATTGATGTCGTTAGGAAACTTGATAGATCAGCATACACATCAAATTAATAAGAAGTTTTTGATGATATTTTTTTTGCTAATGATGGTGACTAAACGGTATGTGACCTCCATTATTTAATTAAATTATAGTAAAATATTCAGCTAGGCCACGACTACACTGGATCCATTATGCTGCCCATTGTCCATTACCTGTGGTAGCATGCACTAATTGATATAATTAAGCTTATAATTAGGTTTGCTGTAATATGTCACGATGTAACATTAGTTATTTTCATTTAAATTATAATATAAAATTATTCTAAACTATTTGAATTTACCAGCAGAGTGAGTTGAGTTATTTATCGGTGGCACCAGTCGCATTCACTCAAGGATTGCGTAAACCAGCTTAACATCGGTTGTGTCATTTGTCGTGCTAATCTATCAAATAGAGGCAGAACAAAACACTACCAGTGCAAGTAGGTATTTGAGCGAAGACTTCTGTTGACACAAATCAATATGTATATAATATGATACCATAATATATCTATAAACAATAAAATTAGCTTGTAAACGTTTTGCATTTGTAGTAGTGCGCCTAAGAGCGCGTTTCCATTATTAACACTAGCAATTCCATTATCCATTATTATGAAAACACGTCATGTCCTAAGGTTTTAATTGGAAGCAAACGGAAGATGACCGGAAACTATTAATGGAAAAGCACGAAAATCGGTACTCACGAATTAACTATTTGATAAAAATTGCAGAATATCGTGCACAAAACCGACCAATTTTTTTACCGACGAAACAAATATCATGCACAAACCGTGCCATTCTCTCATGTTTAAACCGACATACTCGTATATTGCTTTAAACCTGAAGTGCTTCAATCTAACCAAGATTTCGAGAGAGTATGTCACGGAGTATGTCGAAGGGCAATAGGCAAAATTTTTAAATAAATAAAAAAATATAAAAGTTGTTTATTAATTTATTTGCTGACTGTACACTACTAGAAACGCAAAACGTCTCCAAGCTAATTTGACTGTACAAAATTATTTTTAAATACTTACTCTCCACCCGCTACCAATATGCTCTGCATGATGAATATCTGATGTACCTTCTTAAAAATTTCAGATGAAGCATTGTATAAAAAGAAATACAATATAAATGTTATTTATACAATTAATATTGAACACAGTCATGAACACTTCAATTTCACATTTTGGCACTGATTAACTATTACTAAGGACTTAAAAAGAAAAACTGACGAACCTATGTTGAGTAATTCCGAGGGAGACGGATTATAAAGAGATGGCTAGTACTTTTTTTACAGTACATTTGTGCACATAATTATCTCTACCAATTATTTATTAGGTATAAAAGGATAAAAAAAACACAGATTAATGAATAAGGATTACGATTAATTATGTATGCTTTTAACGAAATTATTTAAAAATTATATTAATTAGTTAGTAATCGTAATGATGATATTTTGATTGCTATTTTATATTTACTTTAATCATATTAATACATTTTTTTAATATTGATTGCAATCATATATCTCTAAATCATTAAGTTGTTTTTGCGAAGTGCGAGAAACCTACTCAGCAATTTTATCACTACTTTGTTTCTGGACGACTTCTTATATAGACTGTTTTCTTTAAATCTTGTGAATGCATTTCTAAAAAACTTTTACCGTCTCTCATAGGAATTCGACATAATATGTTATATAAACTATTATATAACCTCGTATATGACTCAAATTTCATAGGACACAAACTCTTTGTTATTTTATTATTGTTCTTACTAAGCTATACTTATCGTATTATATAATATATAATATAATTTTGCATATTTTAATTTGTCTAGTTTTTAATTTATAAACCTATAAAGCGTTTAAATTGTTTACTTTTTTAGATTTAACTTTAACTTTATAAACTGTATGTCGCACTTTCCCCTGACCTTAAATAAATTGATTGGTAGACGATTGTTTCCGGGTTATTTTTTGAATAAAAATGAGTTACAATTTATTCCTGAATAAATAAAATTTATCGATTAATATTAATTGGGGATCCTCAACTTTTCAGAAAATGTTTTAAGATTTTACAAACTCCTACCTTTTCTTATATATGATATGATTTATTTTATACGGCTTTATGAATTTTAAAAATATAGCGTATATTATTTGCTCCCATGTACTTTGTAAACACGGTTGTTTTTAAAACATATACAATAATAATACATAATTGGAATGTTAATTAAATCGCTTGTACTCGTATATATCGATTGATAGTTATTTCTCCTCAATCTACCTTCAAACATTGTACATTTTTAATGAGAGGTTACAGAAGCCCCTAATAAAGTTTTAGTTTAAGATATTTCAGAATAAGTTATTGGCTACGCGTAGTGCAGGGCGCCGTGAGTCTGTGACCGAGAGCATGGTGGCGCCTCAAAGTCTGTTGAAACCACTATTGCGAACACCTGATTATAATTTAATTAAAAGCATTTGTACTCGTAACTATATAATAAAGCGTCATATTATTATTAATTAAGTTACATTTTTGTCACTCCCTGTTGTAAACTAACTCGGTCGCTTTTTATGATTATTTTAAAAATTGCCGGAGCTTAACCTCAGTCTTTACATATCGTGGCAGGGTACAGTCTCTGCTCTGCATAACGGTAAAACAACTTTAGTAATATAGAGATAAATTGTACCACAGCATTTTTTAATTGGCTGGACCCCGCCTAATATTAACTGGAGGCGACTCGTAAATAGGTAACAGTCGCATTTACTAAGCAGGTCAACCTGCAAGCTGATCCTAAAACACGACAAGACACTTCACAGTCTACATGTAAACAGTCTTATAAGTGTACCACCAAGTCGGCACCCCATGTTGGTAGACTGACGCAACCTCAAAAACACTACACTCAAATACACAGACCTGGAGCAAATATCTGCCTAACAAATAAAAACTTTAAACAAATGTGAAACAAATCTTCGCTTGAATGGGGAATCGAACCTAGGAGAACGCGTATCGGACTGATTCCGCGACATTCCGCGACGCGGGTTATCTATATAATATAATAAAAAACGTCTTTTTGAGATTCTGTGCAAATACTATTTATAAATAATAATTATGCTGTTTTTCACGTTATTTTGTTTGTTATAATACGAGCGAAGTTTTAGAGGTTTTGTAGTCATCGTGGTAGCAGATAATAAGTAGGCCATGTACGTACACTTAGCCGGTTTTCTAGGTGTAAATTTAAAATTCTGATAATTAATTTTAGATAACATGCGTAGGTGTAAAATTTAGATGTGGAACCTAATAAGTAACTAATTATAAATAAACTTTATTTTGTTATCGAGTACAAAATTTGTCGGAAGTGCCTCCTGAGATTTAAATGTTATAACCAATAATTTTAGCTTTCTGTAAAACTTCCTAAAAACTCGAAATATCATATTATTATAGAAAATACTTTTAAAGTAATTTACATATATTTGGGTATTCTATTTATTTTAAATTCTTAGTGAATTTTCCCTTAATACACTCTTTTAGTGTATTTATTAGTATAACATACAGTTATAGTTATCATCTTAGAATACATTTAAATAAGGCAAGACCAGGAGGGTGTTTTCCGATCAAATCGAAGACATCCTCAAGAAAGCTGGGTTGGCTAGTGTGCCCGTAAGTGTAGGAAGCGGGGGAGTTGTGTCAGGATCGTGGCAAGTGGCGCTCAGTTGTCTCTGCCTATCCCTGCGGGAAAAAGGCGTACAATTTGATTGATTGATAGAATCAATCAAATTGTTTTTTTTTATAAAAGTACTTTTTTATTATTTTTTATCAAATTTAGTAAAGTAAAATATTACACATAGCATGTTAATGTACTATTGTACTTGTTTTTATTTACGATTATATTTATTTTCTAACTTTATGCACCAAGTACAAAGGCGAAGTTAATGCCGCTAGACATTCTCTGCCAGTTAATCCCAATCCCAAGAACACATTTAGCAGTTAAGGATTAGTAGCATTTAAGGAACAGTAGTTTTGTAGTACAGCAGTGTTTAAGAGTAATAGGTAGGCAGATAGTGTGTAGTCAGTTGCCTAGTAAAGACCATGTTTCCAACACTTTCAATTGTACAGATCGTGAAGTGATTTAGTCGCGGCAGACTGGGCCACAGCCTACCACTATTAAAACACAGTCTCTTAAATTAATACGATTTCAATTACGTTATATGAAAATGTTTATCATGGATAAAGTGAGGAGAAATAACAACGTAAAAATGGGACAGTACTTTGCTAATGTAAGTAGGTTTCAATGGCAATGTTCCAATTATTTATTATTCATTCATATAATGATTTTGCGTTATTGATAATATTATTCAACGATATTACGTAAGTACACATTTAGATTATGGGATAGTAGTTGAGAATTATAAAAAAAAGTTATATCGTTAGGTTAGGTTAGGTTGTTATTATTATTATTCATTATTATTATTTCTATATTAAGCCACTAAAGTGTTTGCTTGTATCATAGAAACAGGACGACCAAAATACATATAAATTGGTAGGACCCTGGTTTAGACAAGTGGTTTAAAACCCTGGCTCTTGGTTTGCGTGACCATAGCACTACCACTACACCACGGTTGCTTAATTGTCATTGTAATCTTTGTAGTAAAGTTGTAATTTAAAAGTGATAGGCAGTCTGCCGATCCGTGCAGTACCACCACTTACAAGTGTAGACTGTTATTCGTTTCGAGTCGCGTTGAATTTGACTTATTACTGCAGTTAAATGTACTAACTAGCATTCGCCTCCATTCACAATTCGTATACGCTTAGCATAAAAAATATGCAAAAATATATTAAAGTGCTTAGGTTGCATTTTGCAAATTGTTACTTAAAGTTGTAAAATTAGTATTACTTGATCAAACGCATATGTCTATAATTATGCAATGAATAAATTTTACATTCTAATGTTGTATAGATTAGTAAAACAATATTTGTACTTAATTTTACTTACAAAGAGTGTTTGTTTGTTTTTTATGTTGAGTGAATAATAACTTATTAACAATTATATATTCAATATTCGCTTTAACACATTCATAGTTTAGTAGTACACTTAAAATGGTTGCTTGATTATGAACATGTTAACAGATAGATAATAGTTTGTAAAAAGTTATACGGGCGCGGAAAATTTCAACCACACTTGAGCTCAAGTAGGTACGAGCTGTTGGTTTTATGGACGTTTGTTTACTGGCGACGTCGGGACTGCTGAAACAGACGAAATATCCAGAAAGAAATTTCGTGAAGCGCACGCGCTAAAACATCAGCCCGCCAAACTTCATATTGCATAATTGCAAACATTTTTCAGATTTCCTTTGCGCTTTTGATTTTATCGTTTACCTTTTATATAATAATAATTACATAAATATTTACATTTAAAAATAAATATTTGATTGCATCGGGACTGGTTGTCAAAGTGGAAGACAGTGGTATCCAGCATAGTATCACTACTTTCAAGTATAAAAACCTTAAAGTGACTTAGTAAAGTTTCGGAATCTTGTAGGTACCAAATTTTGGTACGAATGTGTACCAGTTGCAATCAGTACACATTAGCAAAGTCCAAGGCATACGTGGATGGATCATCAGAGCTGAAGCAACGCTGCTACCAAGAGAGTGAAGCGAAACAATACCGCAATTTTCATCTACGCCGGCATAGTGGATGTGACAGTTAGTTATTTGTAGTAGCAAATACCTTCATTCCATTCCTGGGTCGCACTCCACCTTAATATCAGGGAAGGTGCTGTCATATGTCAAACCACAATAAAAAAAATCTGCAGCGGTTCCAGCTAAAAAGCTACTTAACCTCTTTTGATCTCTTTAGCCCTGTTACTTAAAAGTTTTATTTATAAGTAATAGGTTATATTTATAACTGGTTAATAATATTAATTAAATTCCTCCTGCCAACAGAAATTGCGTCAGTGCTTCGGCAGGAGCTCATTGTTCCGTGCAGCTCATTGTTGTTAGAACAACCTTTACTAGTCAAATTTCAATAGAAGACGGTACTTGAAGGAAAAGATGAATAATAAATTGATCTTCATTCACATATAATACAATATTTACTTTATAATATATTTTGCACTACTTATACAGAATTTATATTTTTTTACAGTCGACATTACCTATATTAAAGTAAAACTACTAATTCTCGAACTTTTTGGTCGGCATAGTGACGGCTATTGAGGCAGCCGTGAACTGAAATGTTTTCTTTCGGTCGTCGGCACTCTTGGACCTCCATCATGCTCGCTATCATGCAGGTTGAGCCTAGATCGTAACAAAAAAAAAATATTTTTGCTTTGCGCTGCTAACTTCGCAGAGGTTTATGCGAAGTTATGCGCATAAACTGCATAAAATGCGCATAAGTTCATTATGCGGAATCTAATTTAAGAAACTTTGGAATATAGAGCAAATTGTAGTTCTTTTTCTGTAAATAGTTTTTATTTAAATTTCGCGCAAACAATGCAAATTACAAAAAAAGTTTTTACTATACAAATTGTGTGAAAATAAAAAAAATATAGTAATAAATTTATTTTAAGTACTTTATTATTTGTACTTATTAGTGAGGAAAATATTATATCTAGGAATTCCTAATATTGTTAAGTTAAGTTAGGTGATATTCATTTCATAGAATGGCTGACAGTATTAGATTAAATAAAATGTATAGTAATCCCAAAAGGGACATTGTCACTGTCTTGTGTCAACTACAAATAGAGGCCTATTATTTTTAACCCCTGACTCAAAAAAGGGGTGTTATAAGTTTGACTTGTCTGTGTATCCGTGACTCTGTGTATCTGTGTGTCTGTCTGTGGCATCGTAGCTCCTAAACGAATGGATCAATTACGATTCGGTTTTTTCGTTTGAAAGCTGACGTGATCTATATGGTTCTTAGTTACAATTGATGGAGATTTGATCAGGAGTTTCAAGGTCATCAGCTCGTTTTGTTAGCTGCGGTAGCGAACTTAGACGCATAATAGGTATTTACTTTACTTTTAAACATATCTGTGACAACACATGAAACAAAAACGTACACAAATACATGTGTGTTTTAACTGGTACCACTGAGCTACTCTGATGATGAAACTCGAATGTAGGAGACGAAATCCTGGATGGGTTTAAACTTTTTTTTGGTTTACTAAGTTTGAATTCATTAGATTCGTCTTGACTGTAGGAAACTAAATTTAAAAAAGTTAGGGCGTTAAGTTAGTTAAACATTCTGGATCTAAAAAAAACTGATCATGGATCCTCTCAGATCAGCAAATCAACAAGAAATGGACCTATAATGCTTTAACTAAAATTAATAAACAATTGTTTCAAATTGATGACCTGGAGTATCTGATGATGTACTATCATGAATCCTCTTAGATCAGCAAATCATCAAGAGATAGATATATAGTGCTTTAACTAAAATTATTACTCACTATGAGCCTTTAGCCGGGCCGTTACCAAATTGAAAATCGGAAGTATCTGATCATGCACTATCATGAATCGTGTCAGATCAGCAAATCAAGATATCATAGTGCTTTAACTAAAATTGTTACTCACTATCTATGGGCCATTAGCTGGATCGTTATCAAATTGAAGACCTGGACTAGTTATCTGATGATGCACCATGAGGATGCAAGGGATATAACTATTGAGCCATAACTAATGTTGTTTATTACTATAATGCTGGTGATATGACTAAAGTGGTTTCAGGCTTTAAAATTTTAATTTTGCTGTTATGAATTTATTAGTAATTAAAATTTATCATATTTTATATTAATGTATTTATTTATTTAGTATAGTATTTATTATTTTGAAATATTTCGAACCATAATAATTATAATTACTTTACCGTTAATGTCAATTTCACTATAAAAATGAAGATTAAACTAAGATTGACTAAAACTTTTCGTCTTTATTTTTTATTCATTTATTTTTAGCTAAATTTAGATAGAAAAATTACGCGCTCAAATATTCTTTCAGCTTCCACCGGAAATTGAATATCATCCTACGTCTTTATAATAAATATTTAAAATGCATCAATTAGGTATTTTACTGCTAGACTCAAAGATATTATTAACATTCATTAAATAAAAGCACGTTTTAAGAACTTCATCATTATCATCATCACCATCAGCCAGAAGACGTCCCTATGAAACAAATGCCTCCCTTTTAGAACGCCATTCTGAACGTCAAGATGCCAATTGCATCCACCGGTATTTGTCGTAATGGGGATCGCAGTATACTCTTCGCACGTTAAGAGAACGCTGCTGCCCCCATCCTCCGGTCGAGTTTTATGACATCCCGGGTCCAATTTAAATAAAATGCTTTAATGTATTTTTCAATCAAATTAAAATTGCCTTTTTCCTACAAGGATAGGTAGAGACAAAGGAGCGCCACTTGCCACGATCCTGCCACAAAACCCTCGCTTTCCTCAATCTACAATTCCCTTCATACAAGCTTTCCGATGATGGGCACTAGGCCACCCAGCTTTCTTGAGAATTTTTTTCTCCGTTTTGGTCTGAAAACTCACTTCTGGGTCTGCCTTGTTTAAAGCATCTATCCTCATCAAATTTATAAATTCCTTTCGTCAATCTATAATCTATTTTTGATATAAATAATTACACCTTTACTATAATATCAATATTAAATATTTATTTGTCTCTTGAAACCATTTAGTGCTACCAAAACATTGCTTAATTATAATGAATAATTAACATTTTCGAGTACGGTAGTAAAGGTAGTGGCCTCCCATCTCCCCATATAGCCACCCCATGCCTCGCAAAATGTATTTTTAGTATTTGATAAGTACCTAATTGATGCATTAAGCCGCTTATTGATTTAAATTATATTATATAAATTTTTGCCAGCATAATGACCCAAATATAATTAAATATGCTTTTATTGTTGAAATTATTTAATTTTAATAATAGGTTATTAAGAGCTTCATTAATTTTATTTGGTAATTATGTTGGCCAAAATTTATATAATATTGTTTTTATAATATACTTATAAGGTTTAAAAACCCGGATACTCATTATTACTAACCCCGAATTGAAATAAATTTAGCCGGCATAGTGAAGGTGACTGAAGCATACCCTCAAGCATATAGACAGGATATTAAAAAAGTATGGAGTCGGTACTTTTATCCGCGTCTCCGCCAAAATAAGCATCAATAGCCTAACCGCAGTGATTGGCGAGAATTCTACGTATGTCAGTGAAATTTACCAGTCTCATCCAAGAACCTGATAGAAATGTTGGCGGTTGCTTATTCGACATGGAACAAAATCGTAGCTAACCAGTAAACCACTTTTTAATATTCATCACTTTCAAATATTTCCTTTCTGGTTATTACCCGAAATAACTTTTTTTATTATTTATCTAGGTGCATTTAATAAATTCAGTTTTAACACCGAGATTGACCGATTAGGCAAAATAGTTTTTAAATTAATTTAATTAGTATAAATACTACACAATACATTCGAAAGTTTTTTTAATTCTTGCAACAGAGATTCGTAATGAGTACAGCCAACCTTTATTATTTATTTATTTAGTACTTTATTGTGTAAAATTGTGAAGAATTGGGTATAGCTTGAGGAGCTAAAATCAACAAAACTTAAGCTAGTAGGCTTTAACGCTTTAAACGCAAGACTCCGCCTGGACCCGCTAGGATATCCAGTAGAGCTGCTCTTACCAATCGGTGACTAATACGCCACGAGGTTACCAGCGTGCGTTATCTTATCTACTGATCGTTATGTTATCTACTGAATCTATGGCCTTTTTTACTCTGGCTCGATACATGACAGTACCCCACCTGATGTTAGGCTGGAGTGCGGTTTGAGGTTACTGCTACTAGAGTTAAATAACTGCAAGTAGCAGTTATTTCTATATATCATATTACAATTTAATCCCGAAGCGCGACTAAGTTACATTACGGTCTGTATAGTTGTAGGCGGTGGTACTACCCCGGATCGGCAGACTGGGAACCACTGCCACCACTCATTGATGACTCGACTCAGAGCAAATATCCATCTTTTTATATTAAGAAATATTTTTAAATATTGTTTTACAATTACAAATAAATGCTTTAAAATAACCGGGAATCGAACTCGGGACTCTACGCGTAACGAACTGGTGTGTTCTTGGTGTTACATACGCCCTAAAGCATTGGCTTGCGACAGGTGTATATGCGCGATACACTTGTCGAATTTTGTAAAACATTTGTGAATAAATTTATAAGTTTCCATTCAATTTACTTCAAGACAAACTTTAAATTTAACGATCTGTGTGTGCATTGTTCCAAGTTTGAAAACATTAGAATTATAAATTCGTAAGGTTTATTAAAGCGTAAAATAATAACTTGAATTTTATTGGAAAGGCTGTATTTGTTCAATAACTTAAATAAAAATCTTTTATAATACAAAAGTATCAGTGGTTTGGACAATCAAAAAAGGCAGTAGAGCGGAAATGTACGTGAGGGGATGTGTTTGCCAAAAGTGTATCAAATGTAAATGCCAAAAGCAAGAGACCGTTGAAATCTAAAAACTATATCCGTTTGGACAATACTCGAGTTTAAATTTTAGGTCAGTAGGTAGATATTTTATTTCGATTATTATAAACATAAATAAAAAAGTACATTTAGTACTTCTTACATTAGTACTTCTAAGAGTGGTAGGCAGTACTGCTGTACTACTACTTTTAAGAACATAGACCGTGAATTAGTCCTATGTGGGTCCTAGCTTGAAAGCCGCCGGTTCTATCTAGGCCGGCATAGTAGATACTAATGCTTTTGCATCCATTTACGGACGGCACTCCACCTTAATATAGCGAACTAAGACGGAATTTTCCAGTCATCGGCACTCCATCATGTTTACCAACAGGAAGGTCGAGGTCAGACTTCAATATAAAAAAAACTTGGATAGCTAGGTAGTGTACGCCGATGCTGCTTCGCTGAATGCCGTCGTTGCAGACGATGTAATGTAAATATAATAATAATAAATTAAATTTCACTGTTCATAACTATAAACCTTTACTAATTACACCTCTATTCTGCTAATACTAAAAAACTTAAAAATGTTTAAAAAAAAACTAAAATACATTACTAAAAGGAGTCATTTTGGGCAAGGTACCGAAGATACTGGCAGCGTTCCCCCTTTGAATAGCTAGACTAATTCCTTGTTCGAGGTAGCTGCCAACTCTTCGGTTGGTCTCGACACCGAATGAGACAAAATCATATTCAGAGCCTAGACATTTGCAAGCTGCACCAGATCTGTTGTTATTATTATTAAAATCTTTTGAGGTAGCTGTCAAAGACATTGTTGTGGTATGTTAGGATTGACGTCAAAGTTTGTGATCTAGGTAATAATATGCCCTTAACAAGCGCTACTCCACTAGTCAATGAAGTACGAGCTGCGTTACGCCATACTACGAAGCGAAGCGACTACGACCCGCGGAACGATGGTAGCCGCAAGCGCCAAGTAAGTCAACTTTGTTACATTTTGACGTGACAACGTCTTATAAATTGGTTTGCCGGGTGACACTTCAAGAAACTGCGTTACGCTCCGCTCACGTTATGCGCTCACAATGAGAGCGAGTGAGAGGCACGCGTCCCTTCCACTCGGGCATGGTTAGCCCGCCTAAGAGCGAGAGAGACAGACATAAAAAGTGAAAGGCACGCGTCCCTTCCACTCGAGCACAGTTAGCCCGCCTAAGAGCGAGAGAGACAGAGCGAGAGAGAGAGAGTGAGAGAGATAGGCATACACACCGGTTCATGTCTTGCGCTTCTATTTCGCTTAGGCGCCTGTATACAAGTTTACACGTTGCCAGTTAATTGTAAAACGATTGTGTAGTGATAATGTGAAGGTAGTTTCGTCCATCGCAACAATTCAAACAGCAAAGGTAAATAATTTCAGACTGATAATATAACATGATGAAATAAATGACTAAGACATAAGTGAATAGGTTATGTTGTAGTAATCACAATGTTGTGGTAGTTTTCAATCAAAAAAGTAGTATAAATCACGTCAAAAATAATAATAATAATTAAAGAGTTTACACTGTATTTGAAAACATTTAAAAATATGAGAAATTTGTTCAATTTCTGGACAACGAATTTGGCCACGCTTGCTCTGTTTGCGACCGATTGTGGTTCAAGAATGACCTTAAAATCATCAGTGATACAGTGATTCCAAGATCTGACTATTTAGTACTGACCGAATGCGTGGATGCGCGACACTAGTGAACCACATCCAATCAAGAATTATGAGTGCATATCAAGGAAGAATAATCGAACAAACTCAGACACCAACGCAGCAGGTGGAGTAGCGATCTATCGTAGGTTATCATCAATATCAACAGGAAAAGTGATCGATGTTGCGGTCACAGACACTGCTCGAGTTATCAAAACCTGCGGTGACTTGTGCTTGGCTGAAGTTACTTGCTTTACCGCTGATACTACCTTCAAATTTGTGCTCGGTGCTGTTTATATTCATCCAGGATCAAGTGTACAAGATCGGAATGTTGCTACACCAGGCACTTCTCCCATACGTGCATAACAGCCAGTACGTGCCACCGTTCCTGCAAGTTGATCCTAATATGCCGATTCTTCTATGCGGTGACTTCAACCAAAACGTGAAGTCTGATGACAAGTTTCTTAAATTCATTAAAGATACGTTTAATCTTGATTGCGTATCAAATACGTCTAAGTCTACTACGTTAAAAGGAACAACCATTGACTTGACATTTTCTAGGCACATTACAGCAGAAACACTTCCTTTCATTTCATATTTCTCCTATCATCGCCCTATCCTCAACAAAATCACTCAGATAGGAACAAGTTAAGTTGTAGTAAACGCTGTTTCATTGTACGCAAATGTATTGCAAGTTATTGTATGTATATTTGTATATAAATACGTATGTATGTGTAAAGGTAAAAATAAAATTTTGTTAATATGAAATTCAGTGCGAGATTCTTTGTATAAATTAATGTTTTAAATATAATTCTTTGTATAAATAAATGTTTTAATTTGTTACTATTATTTCATCCTTCTTCCTACTATACGAATGAATATTCACATTAAAATTATTTTACCACTCAAAGTCGTTGTCACGTAAAACTTTCGCCCGTATATCGACTTTACAGGCAACCAATTTTTTTATTTCAGAAATGTAAACAGGGTTTGGGCACACTTAAAAAAATATTAACATGATATTAGGCAATGATACGCACTGACTGTAGTAGTAGTCACTTCTATTCATGACGGCGACTGGGGCAGCCGAGAACCAACTCGGTTTTTCAGTCGTCGTCACTCTTGGACCTCCACGTGCTTATCATCAGGCGGGTCGAGGTAAAATGTCGTGCAAAAAATGCACCAAACTCCTACCTAACATCAGGCTAAGTGCTGCCATATCTGGCCACATAAAAAAAATGTTTATGAAACAAAATAGTTTAGTTGTGTCATCTATTACAAAGAACAAACGTTGTTAACAAATAGACGGAATAAAACGTAATTCCAAGTTAAACTTTAATCAATTAATTAGATAGCCATTACTCAATTACATTCACACAGAGATACTAAACTGGATTAGACTCTTCTAATGACAGGTTACGCGTAAAGTCTCGAGTTCGATTCCCTGTCGGAGTAAAATTTGTTTCATAGCTTTTATTTGTAATATTTAATAATTAGATTGAAATTCACAAATATTGTAAATAAAAAAGGCGGTTAATTTTTGGGTCTGGTTTTCAAAGAATGGTAGGCGGTGGTGACCAGTCAGCCGATCCAGGTTAGTTCCCTACAAATGTACAAACCGTGAAGTGAATTAGTTGCGTTTCGAGATCAGCTTGTAATTTGCTGGTTCCAACTAGGCCAGCATAGTGGATGGGACTGATTCTTACAGTTATTGAACTGTAGTAGCGGTCGCTTTTATGCATGGAATGCAGTCAGCTGAACATCTGACGGGGTACAAAAAAAGATAAACGTATCGCGGCGAATAAAAAATCAGCTCAGGCTTAATAATAACACGGTAAAATATATATGCCCTATACGCTTGTAAATTATTGAGTTTATTATACGGAGTTGAATTTTTATTTTATTGTGTTTCGATATATGACAGTACCCTGGAGTGCAGTGCATTAATAGAGGCGACTGTTACTACAGTTAAATAACTACGAATATCTGTCGATATACCGGCCTAGTTAAACTTACAACCTGAAACGCGACTAAATTACTTCATGTTTTGAAAGTACACTTGAAAGTCTACCATTCACTCGGCAGATTATACAAATGACCACCCCACCACTTTTAAAATACCTAGTTGTTTTTGTTTATGGTTTTAAAATTATACGGAGCTTTTAAAAAACCGGCAATTCGCAGTATTAATCCGAACTACATAAAAAGTATGCCGAATTAATATTGCGAACGGTGGTACCTCCCCGGGCGGTCGACTGACTACCTACCACCTAACGTACAATACAATTTATATTGAAAAATAAAAATAAAACATTTATTTATTGTACATTATTTTAGAGCTGTTTTAAATTATGCTAGAAGATCAATTTGCTAGCTGATATGCTTTAATATACCGTATAAATTTATACTTATACTTACGAGTATAAAATATCATTATAATTTTGCTAACATAAATTATTAGATTTCTTTTTCTATGAAAGTTCATAAAATAATTAGAATTAACGTTATTAGATGATAAGTTTTCTAAGAGACTCGAAAGAAAAGTTTACAAAAACTAAGTTCTCTTCAGTAAAATCAAGGACTTGGAAATAAGAAACCATGACTTCCTTTGTCTACAATATGGTTAACCAAGATATGGTATAAAACAAACATTTTTACGTAGCGTTTTATTGTACTCGTATAATACAAAATTTTGAACAATTAAAATACACAATGAAAACATATTTGACGTTTAGGTAATCAATTTCGTACAAATTAATCACCCATGTAATCGATGTACTTTAATCGATGTATCTTTGTCATTTTAGTTTTGTCGACCAAGGGGTTAATTTTCCAGATCCCAATTTTTAGAATAGAAGCTAACAAATAACTGTGCATTCGATTGTAATGTATGTGCCGCGTTTCTGCCACGACGGTACTTCATATTCCATACTTATTCGATTTTTAACGTATCCATAATGACGGAAAACATTTAAATATGATGAAAATATAACGCCATTAATTTATAAAACGACTAGTTTCAAAAATAGTATTCAATGTTTTTTAAATAAAAAATATTGAAACTAGAATTCATATCCAAATTCAGTTTGTAAATATACTTATACTTGAAAAAGTCAGGAAAGCAAAGGGAGTTGTGTCAGGAACGTGGCAAGTGGCGCTCCATTGTCTCTGCCTATCCCTGTTGGAAAAACGCGTGACAATTTGATTGATTGAAATAGTCAGTACTCGTACTGCAATACAGAATATTATTAGTAAATATCAAATATTACTTTCAAAATTTACATTTATTTTATAATATTACGAGTAAATTTACATTACTCTAAAAGGTTCTAATATGCAAATTCTCAGTTCAATTCGATTATTCTTGTTTATTTTGGTTTGCAGAAACATTAAAAAGAACAGACCCCGAAAAATAAATTTTCGCTTCATTCTATTGAAAGCAATTTCATTTTGGATAAACAATTTTGTATTTTATTTCTATAATATATTGGAAAATAGATTTGTGTATAGTAACATACAAATTACGTCCGACCGTTTCAGCAATTTCCGTTACAACGTTGAATGCTTGGATATGACGTGTCACTCACAAGTGTTACCTATGGTTATTGCGGACGTAGTTTAGGTTCCTTGTTTGATAAATATATAATAACTATACCTTAAATAACTACTTTTCTATTCCTTTTTATTAAACATTAACACTTTACATTATTTCGGATTTATCATTCAAGAATACTTAAACGTAAACTATTATAGTAGCAATGCAATATAATTGATCAAATAACTAGACATTTACAGTTGAATCCCAAATGCTTCGTCCCAAATGCGGGTTTCTTCTATTTATACAACAACCAAATGAGCAAGTAGAGTAACATCTAAGCTCATTTTATATTTATGCTGGCCAAAATAAGCTCTTAGTTTACAAATCTATTCTCTTATGGGAAATGCCTAAAATATCTACTTGATTGTTTAAAATTATAGCTAACATTTGTGGACTATCTATAATTACTAAAGTCCCAAAACTCAGCTGGCAAATATAGTTTCTATTATGTTTCTATAGTATGATGTATGTGGCGAGCTAAGGAACAGTTATATCTCTTAAAAACATCTCTCAAGTGCAGTGCTAATTTATATTTTGCAAAATAAATAAAAATTATTACAAGTAGTAATGACAAAAGTCATAAAATATGATGTAATTCATTAAAAGTTTATGTAAATTGCACAATGATTTATTAAAGTAAGCTCGAAGCGAGTTCACTAATGACGTAGGCAGCTTCTGGTAAAACTAAAAGTTTGCAGTTTCATAAATTCTCTCACCAGCTCATAACTTCGTGTTCGCAAATAGTGCTTGTATTTGTTTAACTCAATCTGAACTCAAAAACTTATCTAGTCGTGTTGGTTGTTCGAAAAATGCGATTTGCAAAACTATTCCGCTTTACGAGTGCAAGATCTATTGACTTAGTTGAAGAACGGAAGTTTAACGAAAGAAAATTATTCTCGTATCTCAAGTATTTAATTAGTGATCTATTATTCAAGAATTATTAAGCTATAAAGTAACTTTCTTAGTTCATCTAGGTACATATTTCTCTTTAGTTTTATTTAATATCCTGGACTCCGCAAGTCCAGGATACGAGATCGATTTCGTCGTTAGTTTTTTCCTTCATCGCATTGAATTTTATGATAATTGGGTTATTTTTATTCAGACGCGAAATCTGATATTGACTTGCCTGATGGTAAAAAATGAAAGAGGAGGTACTAGATTACCGACGAGTGAAGAAAATCGTCTGATCTTGATTCCCATAGTCAGAACGTAATTTGGGAACAGAAATGGGACATATATTAGCCTTGGGTCCCGGCATGAAGAGTGGTTAGCAAACTATTGATAGTCAAAGATGACCCGAATTGGGAGGTCGGTAAAATAAAAGCAACAGTCGCTTCCCCACATGGATCCAGATATACTCAGGCGATATGCAGCCTATATTTAAATTAACTTACATCTGACTTATAGAATTATCAATAAATAATTTACGGAACTCAAGAGGCTCTAACGTCGACTACTCTGATGGTTTTATTAAAAAGTCTAAGGGCGCCAATGATTGTAAAATCCTCCAATCCTTGGCACTATGCCGGCCAACCACTGGCAAAAGCACCAGCTTTTTTACACTTCTCTTAAAGGCTTCAGGTTTATAGGACAGGGAGAACACATTGGTTTTGTATACATCTTTTACCTGTTATTCGGCAAAGGAACGACTCGTTCAATCTTATAAATTTAGTTCGACGCCGACAAAGTCAACTATCCACACATGTCTCAACCTTCGAAAGCTTTATTAAAGTCAAAGCTAATTTATGTCTCGTCTTTCTATTTATGACGTCGATCATCCGACTAGAAGGAACTCCTAAAAGAATATCGTATTTTTATAATTACCTTTTAAAAAGTGCTCTCACTAGAGATGGGTAATTCGACGTTTCAAACGATTGAAACGACGATTCTTTTGCACGAAAACTGCAAAGGCTTCGAAACGTTAAATTAAAATAATCTAAATAAACGTGATAGTAAGCTGCAAACTTTATAAAATTATCTTTTTAATAATAACTTACAAAAATATTAGAATTCATAATCAATATTCTCGTGAAACTTTAGAAAATTATAGGTTCATATTTAAAATAAGGTAGGTAAAGTTAAGCGCTTCGCTCCTCGTTCTTGAATTAACGCCTGTTCCAATAATGAAATTATCGTTTATATATAGTACAGAATTATATTAATATATAGTACAGAAAATATTAATAGAAAATTTATATCCTTTTGTGAACGTAAATAGAAATTTGAAGTAGTAGTCTGCCAATATGATCTTAATAAGTGCCAGCGTTTGTGTTGGAGAAAGAGGCACTGGAAGTGGAGTTGGTAATTGTATCAGTGACCAGGCTAATGGTGAAAAGCCTCAAGCTATTTCTAGAAAGCAATGGAAATTGGTTTAGAGCTTAAAGAATTTTAACTTAATAATAGAGAAAACTTAATAATAGAGAATACTTAAGCTTCTTTCCTCTAAAGATTGATCTTCTTTAGGAGGAAGTACTTATCGAAAACTTTTGCAGTGTTAAGACCATAGATTTATTATATAGAATACCGTGGCATAGTGGCAGTGCAATGGTTACACAAACTGAGAGTACAGGTTCGAAACCACTTGCTGGTACCAATGTATCTTTAATATACAATATGAACTTTGGTTGTCCATATAAATAGCTTAGTATAGAAATGAAATTAAATATTAAAATAATATATTTATAAATAATATATATATTATATTATTTAAATATTTATATTATTTATAAATAATATAAATATAATATTGATTTAGTTTCGTAATTATTGTTTGTTATATAATTTAATTAAAACCATAAACGCATTTAATGTTGGTCGTAACTAAGTGCAAACTGGTAGCTCTCATAATTATTATGTTTGTGCAACGTTTATGAACGTATGAAAAGCCTTTAGAGGAAATAATTAAATTAGTACTGAAATTTAATAATGAAAATTTAATATGCGCTATGATTAATTTGTTCTACTAAGTTGTGGCTCGACATATTATGAGAGCCTTATGTTGAGCTGAATTACGCTCCATGAATGGAGGTGACTGCTACTATAGTGACTGCTACTATAGACGCTAAACTAGGAACAAACTATTTTTTGATTTATTCTTTACCGAACAAGTAGGTTAAATATTATACAATGTTATGAACACTGAAAATAATTTATAGTTTGTAATAAACCTACTAAAAATCCTATACCTTCAATTATCCTCTAATGTTATGACAAGGGTAAAGGTACAATAACAAATATATCCGACTCAGGCTTTTCCCACTATTACCTTTAATATTCGAAATTCAACAGTTTTGTTTCCCTTTTATTCGATTTAACTTTATGCGTTCAAGAAGTTCAAATAATACATAGATTATACTTAGAATATTTAGGGAAAGTATAAATGTAATAATATCAATTTAATTATAGCATGACATATGACATCATCCCTCCCGCCTGGTGTTGGTCCATGAATAAAGGCGTCTGCTACTACAGTTAACAAAATGTAAGTAGCAGAAGCATCCACTATGCTGGCCTAGTTGGAACCGGTACCTTTTAAGCTTATCCTGAACACTTGAAAGCGGTGGTGCTACCCTGGATCGTCAGACTGGACAAAGACCATCAACCGTTTGCCTTTGCCTAATACATCTAAATACCCCAGATGATCTGCTTCAATTTAAAAAAAAAATATATATGCAATATCCAAATATACTTGAAACAAATCGCTTCGACCGGAAATCGAATCCAGAGTTTATTACCATTGCACCACAGGAATCGTCAAAATGTTATACCATTACCTTTTAATAAATTTGTTATTATAAAGTTATGTTTTCTTTAAAAGTTTAATAAGACCAAACAGCGTCGTATTACCTAATAAAAAAACTTACGCCTAAGCTCAAGAGAATGTGGTAAGTATTATTTTGATTGGAGTCCCGAAGCGAAACTTTTTATGAGAGTCATATAAAGCGAAGGTCAGGTTCTGAGTGGCGACCGGAGCATGATTCTTAGACGTGAACTGACGTCTGCACGGACCGCAATGCGGGACGACATTGATGCGTACTCATTTTTCCTTCGCATTAAACTCTCAATCTAGCATAATAAAAGATCAGATAAGATGCTTATTGGTTTACCGTTGGTTTATAAAACTAATTGGGAAATAGGGTAAAGTATAAAATCACAGAAACCCAACATAATTCGATGAGTGGCAGGCAGTTAGTTGGTGGCCAGTTCGTAGCTCGTAGAACTAATGACTAATTTGGGAAGAGGCAACTTACAAACTATGAATAATGTAATGCAATATGCTATGTAAATAAAATACATATACACACAAAAATCAATGTAATGTAGTCATTAACATAGAGAGTGGTAGGCAGCGATACCCAGTCTGCTGATCTGGGGCCGTACCACTAAGGGACTTAATCGCATTTTGGGGACCAGCTTTTACGTTGCCGGTTCTTACTAGGCTGGAATAGTGAATGCAACTGTTACTTGTAATTATTTAACTGTAGTATCAATGGCCTCCATTTATGGATCAAACTCCGGCTTAACATCAGGTAAGGTTCTTTTTCAAACCACAAAAAAAGATACATATTAGGCAGCCGTGAACAAACTCGGTTTTTTCAGTCGTCGTCACTCTTGGACCTCCTCTTGCTTATCATCAGGCGAGACGAGGTCAGATGACGTGTCATAATAAAAAAAAGTCATTTGTCATGAGTCATTGTGTCTGCCAATAGGTTTTTTTATATATACTGGTATAAAAGTTAAAATTTTGGTAGGACTTTTAATATTGCATATCGTAAATAGTAAATTGGAATAAGTAGGTGTCATTTAGAGTGAAGCACTTTTAGCACAGTTGGTGAGTACTGCTATTCATCTGGAAAATTTCTTTGGCATGCTTTCAAGTAAATCAGCTGCTGTTGGGTTGTTTTTTCTACTTAAACTTGTTGTATATGAATTTTGTCGGCATAAAAAGGGGTTTTAAGAAATATAGGTTATAAAAAAATATTTTTCCGTTAATACAATATAATTGTAGATTTATTGATTTTATGATTTTTATTTATATGTTTTGATTGTTGTTTAGTTTATTTGCTTAATCCTAATTATATTTCCGTGTTATTTTCTATTTTTATTGTTTCATGAGCTGCCTATTTGTGTGTATACATTTTTTTGTTGCAAACCAGAATGGAATTTTAAATGGAATGCAGTGCATCCATATACTAATAATGCACTCTTTTTTTTTAATTGATCTCTATATTTACATAATGGAATAATAGCTTTTATCGTTCACGTGTAGGATAAATAACTATTTACAAGATTAACATTAATAATCAGTGTATTAGTTTTAAATATGTATTAAACAATAATAAATATTTATTACAAAATGAAAACGAAATTAATTACAAGTTTTTCTTTCCCCTATTATATTTCTAAAAAATACTTTAGTATGTTTTTCTAATTTATGGTATTTTTTATTAAAGACTGCATCTAACCTAGACTTACCTGATGGTAAACAAGAGAAGGCCCAAGAGTGCCAGCGACTGAAAAAACCGTATCAGTTGACGACTGTCTCAGGCGCCATCACTATACCGGCCAAAATAATGCTAATGACAGTAATATTACTGTATAAATTAGTATTGAATATTATGGAATTTCGATGCATAGGCTGTGGTCTAAGCGAATATATAGCGGGTTCTATTCCCGGTAGAATTTTACCGATGTGAATTCGTAAAGTATTTTTTCTATTTAATTTTCAATAATAATTTATACATTACAAATTCATTAGATGCATGTAATACTTATTATCTATCATTTAAACTTACCAACTATTGTTGTAAACATTCAGTAATAATCTTACCTGAAAAGAAAAATATTTAGTTAGTATTTTAAATAAAATAATAAAATAAGTTGTGAATTAATATTCAAAATAGTCATCAATGACGCGCGATGAATTAAAATAATATTATTAATACAAAAAATACTTAAGGACATTACATGTATTTTCTTAGTACTTGCTAAATTATTCCTATTATTATTGCATAGCCACACGTGTCATCAATAGAATATAATCAACTTTTATTTTTAGCTATTAATATGTTCGAGAAATTTATTAGTGTAACTATTTATTAAACCATTCAATAAATTTTGCCGAAATACCTATGTAACTTTATTTATTTTTAGCATTTGCATTAGAATGGTTTTAGTACTTGTGAGGTATTTCCTTAATTAATTAAATCAATGTGTATTAATACTAGCTTTAAAAAATAGTCTAAATTCAATCTCTGTTAAAGCTTAGCCGAATCACAGATTTTTGAACGGACTTGATACATATCTGTCGATGTTTGGCCACCCATTCGCTGAAAGGTTTTCGTATGCATAGGTAGCAAATATGCAAAGGTACTTTATTTTATTTGAAATCGTGTTCGCTAATAAAATAAAATAAAAAATCATATTGAGTGCAGGCTTTAGCCCCCATACTCTAAATCGCCTTACCCGTACATTTTGTTTGGCCACTCAATAAAATTATTTTTAACAGTTTTGCTCTATTTTATTACATTTGAACTACGTTCTCGCGACTTCATACGCAAAAATACGGTTTTACGAGTAGTATAGCAGTCATCTGTAACGAACTCCGTAATGTAAGTTTCCATAATGTTAACCTCACCTTTTATTTAATACCTTACTCGAATGAAAAACTTTTGTCAATCTATTAGTTTACGAGTAATAGACGATTACGAGTAACATTTTTTCATATATATATTTTTATATTAAACTACTGTATTAAAGAAACATGACAACCAATGTTAACTGTTAACACCAAACTGTTAAACTCGTGCTATCGGTTTGCGTTTGCACTACCACTACACCACGGTCGCCTTTTTTATATCGGCCTAAGTGAAGGCTAATAGTAAGAATCGATTTAAATTTAAGTATTATGTAAGTAGTTCTATCTTTTTAGTAGTGCTAATCTAAATAATCCACCACCCGTTTTCTGAGATCTAAAAACTATACAGTGCATATGCCTATGTCATCCAAACTATCACCATGTATTTTTTTATCGGAGTTTGTTTTGGTGTAAAAAAGTACCAGATAAACAAGCAGAGAACTTAAATGATTCGCATTAATCATATTAGTTTAGATCCGCTCGCAGTATTTTAAATCTCCCCTTCAATTATACAAAATGCATGTTTGTCTGAGATCCTAGATTTATAAATTCTGGTATACTGTAAAAGTTTGGTTTTACGAACATGTTTGTCTGTGTATTTTGATTGGTTTCTTAATTTCAAAGATATCAAAGCCCGAAAGAAACCGTACTCCTGAAGTTCTTACAAAATCAATTTCACTAAAGACTCTAATTAGGTACCTATCTCATATTAATATTCTCATAATTAATTAACGATAATATTGATATTAAAATAGTTTTTTACGATAAAAAGGAAGTAGGTTAATGAAATTCAATAGAGCAATGAGGTTCATTAATAATTATAATAATTAAGTTGGTTATGGTATACTCGTACTGCATATTTTATTTAAGCGCTGCAAAATATAAAATACATTTGTAATTTTGAAAGTTATCGAATTCTCTTTGACATTTAAATTAAGTTACGTTATACTGCATAAAAATAAAATTTGAATATGGGAAAAATTCATGTTTTGATAGAACGAAATTAGTTTTTGACTAGTTTTTATTTTATTTTACCGGTTGCTTTGATCATATATCATAAAGATACAAAATATTGCCGCTTAAAAAGCAAAAGCAAAATAAATACAAGTCTGATTAATGTTGGACTTGCATATATGTTCTTGCATTTGAAATGATGTATGTGACAGTTTATGCTTTAAAACAATGTTGTAAGGTTCAGTTTACAATTCACATTAATTTCGCTTACACGGTTCCAAAAAAGTTTTAAAACATATTTTGTATGGCACTATCGATATATCTATTAAAAATGTATGATCGATGACGGGTTGTTTTCGTATGAAATAAAAATAGTATTATTCTTTTTTAAAATACAGACGTGTTTTATATATTGTTGGTTGATTGATGATTAATCAATCAATTAAATTTTTTCGCCTTTTCCCCACAGCGATAGACACTTCCACGATTTTTACATAACTCCTTAGATTCCTTCACATCCACATCCACTAAGCAACGAATCCTTTCTATTTGCCCAATCGTTCAAAGGATTTCTTTGTCAATTCTTGTCACTACTTCTTCTTTTAAACCACGTCTATTGCGCTCTGTGCTATTCATTCTATCCGCTATCGTCTTTTACGTTCACTCCTTAATGACAGCATTATTTATTCTACTCTTATGCTTCTTCTGCCACACCCAAAATTCAAGTCCATACATTGATGTAGGAACAAGTATCGCATTATTTTGATTATACTATGGATGGCACCGCTCACTTTTTGCACTCTTCTCTCAATATCTTCCCACACTTCCCAAGTAAACAAATGGTTTGACTTGTTTCACTTTCTTTCCTTCTATCATTATCTCACAACCATCACTTTAGTTTTAGTAAATACAACTTTAATACCTTTCTTTTCTTATTCCGCTTCATAATAGAAACCATTTACTAAAAATACTTAAAAGACCATAATGGACTTTTCTCAACGTTGATTGAATTTCAGTTATTTCCCTTTTCTTAATGCAGCAATTAATTGTTATTTACTCGAAGTTTCAATGTCGCTTGGATATTTTATTGACATAACGTAACACTGTGTCGCATTTTTTTAATAAAAAATTCTGTTAGGTATTTACACACTTTCCGTTTGCAGAAAAGATAAAAGAAATATAAATGTGTTAATCGTTGTTTTATTTTGTAATGTTTTTTTTTGTGCAAATATTGATAGTAACATGAGTTTTGTTGTTTATAGTTAGTTCTTACATTACATGATCACCTACATTTTTAATGTTATATTGAATAACAGGTTTGCTTATTTTCTTACAGTAAACAGTACCTAAAAATACCACTACACCATAACGTACAAGATTTGCTTGATCCATCACCAGGGACTTTAGATTACTAAATTTGTTACAGCACTGCGAAGAACTAATGGTCAACAATGATATAATGCGATTAAAATAAGAATAGGACGGAATCGGCGCCATTTTGTGACGTCTAACTCTCCATCCAACTTCACTTTAGTATGGTGTCTTTTTCTTTGCGGACCGTCAAGAAAAATACACCTTTAAATCAGTCAAGTGAAGTTAGTCAACAGCCCGTCCTATTCTTATTCTAATAGCATAGTACCTTTATTCCTAATATTCCATTATAGACCAGAATTGTAGATTTACTTTTACTTTATATTTATTTTTATGTATACCTAATAATTCAAGTAACTAAGACTACATTTAAAAAACCATACATACAAGACGAATATATATCAATCTTATATTTTTAGAAGAATATGTTGATATAATTTATTATAATCCGTGTAAAGTAATAATGTGTCATTTCTAGTGACTGAAGTATATTGTAAGACCTGCCACCTTAATAGCATTATCGTATGTGGGAATTTAAATTGCATTACCTACTCGACTTGTAGAAGCGAGCGAGCCTTTCTAGAGCAACTGGTATTCCGTGAAGTTTAAAGTCAAGATTATAATAATATGCATTATATTGATAAGTAAATTTTTAATTAACTAGTTACTGTTGATGTGCATATTCATGTATTATTATTATAATGATTATGTAAAAAAAAAAACATTTGTTTGATGGAAAGTAGGGGGAGGTGCACCAAGAGTGCCAAACCGACTCAGTACATCAGTTGACGTCACGATGCCGACCAAATTCTTCACGCATCGCTTTCTTATAGTGGCTCGAAATATTTTTTTTTAAAATATTTCTATACTAAGCTACTAAAGTGCTTGTATCATAGAAACAGGACAACCAAAGTACATATATCAAAGATACATTGGTACCGGTGAGTGGTTTCGGTGGGGCCACTCGGCTTACGTAGCCATTGCACTGCCACTACACCACGGTCACACACTCCAATTTTACAACAATATCTTGTTAAATTGGAGTGGGGTCAATTCCGCCATACGGATCGAACCAGCCGTAGGTCAAAACTGTTTTTATAAAATACCCCTCGTAAGTCAAGTTACCGCCATTTCTTTTTTTATAAAGTATAAAAAAAGAATAATACTGTGTTTTATATTATTTTTCAAACGTCAGTGAATTGTGAAGTGACCAACGAATGGTTACTGTTACCGATGACGGATAGTTTATTATAGAAACCAGGCATAATTTAATGAAATAATGACACATAAATTGTAATAAACAAAAAGGTTTTGTTAGTACCTTACCTAATCAACTACACATGTGCGCTATGAAAAACAAAATTGTTTGTTGGCCTCTCGCCAGTAGCAACTTTAACTTATTTCGCATTCGATCTGAATGCAAATTTAACACGAGATACGTACACTGTCATCTCCCATGCGTGGAGTATCGTAAATACTGTTATTGAATATACAAACAACAACAAAATTCGGTAATAGACTTTTTATTTACTTTTCATGAACAGAAAAAACATTTTCACTATATTAATATAAATGATGTATTATCTTTTTAATTTCTTCAAACTACTTATATAAATCGTAACAGAAACGTCGAATTTGTTACCTACCTATAATACCTCTTATCAACTTTTTAAATTAGCTTATTTTTTTATTTTGACTTGGATATTTAAACTTGATTTTTGGCCTGATGACAAGCAAGAGGAGGCTCAAGAGTGCTAACGACTGATAAAAACTGACTTAGTTCATAGATGTCTTAGTTGTCGTCACTATGCTTGTCAAAGGTGCTTTTTTATGCATCTCTAAAAGGATTCATAGGTATGGAATAGGGAGTATACTTTACTACCCCAGATCGGCAGACTAGGCAAATGACTGTAATACTAAACACACATTTTATTTAATTACAAAAATATTTTCCAACGACATCAGACATACTCAAGAAAGCTGGGTTGTCCAGTGCCTATAACCGTAGAGCTTAAATGAGAAGAATTGTGGATGAGAGAGAAGCAAGAGAGTTGAGTTAGGATCGTGGCAAGTGGCGCTTTATTGTCTCTGCTTATCCCTGTGGAAAGACGTGACAGTTTGATTGATAAATTCATTGAATAATATTTTTTAGTCGTCCGCACCCGATGCTTCAGGCTTACTACCATCAGGCAGGTCCAAGTCGGATGCTAAGTCACAAAAAAAATCAATTATTTGAAATAAGATAATACAAATATATAAAATTAATGTTTGTTTATTTTACAATTTACATAATCAATTTATTTTAATCTTTAAAATAAATTTTGTTATTTTATGTTTATAAAATATGTCACGCGCGAAAACAAAATAAACCATTTTAAAATCAAAATTGGAATTTACTTTTAAAGTTGAAGAGTTTCTTATTGTTAATGTGTGAAGTTTTAGAAAGAAACAATAATATAAGAAAACTTTAAAGTTGCTTACGCGAAATCTTTGGTTTTCTTGTGTTTTTAAAAGCGCTACAAAACAAGGTTGTAATCTTGTTGAACATTGTATAAAATAAATACAATATATTTTATACAATGTTTTATGAAGATTTTGCAGTTGTTATGGAGGTGAAACGTCCATGGTTTTGGAAACATCGCATTAAAATAAACGCGACTATAGGCTGTAAATAATTTTATTTCACAAATGTTTTTATAAAAAGTTAAAACTGAACATTTACGAATGTAATGGCAATTTGAATGAATTCCACATCGTTGCAATCGAGCTATTCAAATTAGTTCACAACTTTCAATTGGAATTCTCTCACAGCAATAGAATTAACTCACTGAACGATTTGAATTTTACTTTTTCTCGTTTACTAACTTTCATAAAAACTCTTTCGTAGCTTTAGCTTACTACATTATAAATAGTTTGTACAAGGTTTGTCACGGTTTTTTATTGAGCCTTAACTATCTCATTTGTCTAAAAAGATACAACAGCAAATCTAATTAATAAACCGAAAATAATAAGAGCTACTATAAAAATAGCTACTAAATTAGGTGATTTATTTATTAAATGGTTATTTAATGGTGTTGTTTTCACTTTTTAATTCACTCAGGCTTGGACGAACGGTTTAGCGATTGGTGTATTGCGCGTAAAGTCCCGGGTTCGATTCCCGGTCGGAGCTTCGGTTCTGGTTATCAAAGAGTGGTAGGCAGTGGTACCCAGTTTGCCGATCCGGGGTAGTACCACCACTTACACTTACAGACCGTGAAGTGATTTTTGGTCTCGTTTCGGGATCAGCTTGTAAATTGCCGGTTCCAACTAGGCCGGCATAGTGTATGTGATTGTTACTCACAGTTATTGAATTGTACTAGTAGTGACATTCATTCATTGACCACACTTCGGCTTAACATCAAGCGGGGTGCTGTCATATGTCGAGTCACAATAAAAAAATTGCTGTTGTGTAAAAGGCAAACAGAACCAATACGTATTTAATCCCTAGGCTTTTAATTACACGGAATTGCTCTATACAATCGTACATTTAATTAATTATGAAATGAACCGTAGATCTAAAAATTGTATAAGGCTACCAAAAAGAGGCGTGATAGTTTATATTTTAGGTTTTTACCAAAATATTATTAAACGTCTCGAATCTATTTTCTTATATTTCGATATATATTTATATAGTCATATGACGAGACACATAAAAAAAAATATTTTAGTGATTGAAGATTGAGCTAAGTTTTTGTTTTAACTTTCCTTGTTATAAGGCGTTACCTTATGTTAAGTTGTAGTGCAGTCCATGAATGGAGACGACTGTCAATTTAAAATAGATATCTGTAATTTATCAATCTGATTTTGAAGCGCGACTGAGTTACATAAACTGTATACTTCACGAATGTATACATCTGGGGAATCCTCCTGGGAAACCCCCAGATGGACATCGCCAGCCTAGGAAAATTACCATAGACTATCTGATTCTGAACAAATACACAGCTGTCTGTACACGTGTAACAATCATATTCGAGGTATAATATCTACTGCTATTACGAGTATTATTTGTAATAAATGTTAGGAAACAATAATTTATTATTATACAGACATGTATGTCAAAACATAGAATGTATCTTACGACTACAGATTTAATATGAAAACACGTTTTGTTTATAAAACATTTTCTCTATGATGAGTAATGTCATAACATCAGTATTTGTTATTATTAACTAAGAGTATTTATTTCTTAACAATGAGACATGTGTTTAGTCACGTGGAAAGGATAATTGAAAGGTAGATTTACAAAAGAAATTTATAAATCTTATGTGGATGGATGCGTTAAACGAGGCAGACGCAGAAGGGTGATTTCCGACATCGGAGACATCCTCAAGAAGGCTTAACCGTAGAGTTGGTATGAAGAAAACCGTAGAGAGGATCGGCAAGTGGCGCTCCATTTTCGCTGATTATCCCTGTGGGAAAAATGAACAACAATCCAACACATGAATGTCTTTGTAAAGCATACATTGTATTATCTACGCAAATTAACATTTCCAATTTAAATGCATAACTTTTCGGAACATGCTAACTGGAAGCACGCTGTTGAACTAAAAATAATAAAAATAACGCAGGCAGTAGGGGTTCACCTAATTTTATTTTAACACATCCTCGCCGTTGTCCCACAAAGAGAAATTTGTTAATGCATTGTATTAACTTTTAGAGTTCATAGTAAATTTTATGCAATAAACGACAAAAACGTACATCAAAAAGTTTCACTGGGGTTTGTAGCTTTTTATTTTATTCACGTTACAGTGATAAAATGTTATAAATTCATATTTATTTAATTAATCAAATTAACCTTTTTTTATAACTTGACATATGACTCCCGATGTTACGCTACAGTTAATAACCGAAATTAGTATCACTCACATCCACTATGCTGGCCTAGTCAAAGAAGGCAACTTATAAGCTAATCCTAAAACCTAAGTCACTTCACGGTCTGACAACATGTAAGTGGTGGTACTACCCCGGATTGAAAGACTGGGCACCACTGCCTACTATTATTAAACAACCAGACCCAAAGCAAATATTTTCCTATTTTTTAATAATGAATATTTCTAATATTTAATTTAATTAATAAATAATAGCTAAATCATCGTCAAATTGCGTAACTCTATTTCCCAACCAACGAAAAGAAAAACGAGGGCAAAAAGATATTCTCAAGAAAGCTGGGTTTCCTAGTGCCTATAACCGTAGAGCTTGTATGAAGAGAATTGTGGGTGTAAGGGAAGCGAGGGAAATCTTTATATACTTTATATTGAAAATAAATTAAAGTATATAAAGATTTTTTTTACTGGTTTGTATAGAAATATAACAGTATAAAAAACAGCACCAAAATTTTTTTATTTTTTATAATTGTGACTCAACATAGACAGCACCCAGCTTGATGTTTAGCTAAAGTGTGGTCCATGAATGGATGCCACTGCTACTACAATTCAATAACTGTGAGCAGCAATCACATCCACCATGCCTAGTGGATGGCCTAGTTGGAACCGGCAACTTACGAGTTAATCCCGAAATGCGACCAAATCACTTCCCGGTCTGTATACTTGTAAGTGGTGGTACTACCCCGGATTGAAACACTGGGTGCCATACTCTCTCACATGCCTACTCTCTCATGTATATTTCTTGAATAATATATTAGAATTAAGGACAGTTTAGGGAAAACATAAAAATATTTTTATTAATAAAGTATTACGCTTTATTATGTTTTCATTTTATTTTGTTTGTTCGTCTTAAGATGTTGATACTTATTTCAACCTACTTAATTTACAAACAGAAACATCTTTATTTTATAAAGTTATATAGATATAATCTGAAAAACGTGTAAGGAAACAATACATCTTCACAGTTGACAGAGCTTAATTATTTTTGTCCTGAATAAGTTTGTTAAAGTTTATTTATACTCGTAAGTACTGCCTACACACATGTCGTATTGTAAAGATTTAACAACTTCTTTTGTCAGTTCTTTTACAAATCAAAGCAAATTTATACATATTATTATTTATTAATTTTCTTTGATTTGTAAAAGAACTGACAAAACAAGTTGTTAAATTTTATATGTATACATATCGATACCTTAATTCGCAAACCGGCTAACTCCATTTTTACCGAATTTTAGTTTTTGATGCAGGATTTAAGACTGACATAATTCGCACATTTTAAAATAAATAATAACTCTCTAAACTTTATACTTCTTGAATAAATCACCACAAGAAAACCGAACAACTCCAAGCAATACATAAAGTCCACGATTATGACGGCTAACTCCAACAAATCAATTTTGTTTGGCGTATTACACGTGTGCATACAGTGATATTTAATCAAAAATCAGCAGAGACAATGGAGCGCCACTTGCCTCGATCCTTACATAACTTTCTTGCTTCTTTCTTATCCCCAATTCTCGTCATATAGGCTCTGTGGTTATGGGCACTAGGCAACCCAGATTTCTTGACCTTGTTTAACGCATCCACCCACATCAGGTTTCTAAATTCCTTTTGTCGATCTACTTTCACTCATCCTTTCCATGTGCTCAAGCCATCGAAGCATTCCTTTGTCAATCATTGTCACTAGATCTTCTTTCAAACCACGTCTATCGCGCACTGTGCTATTCCTTATTCTATCCGCTAACGTCACTCCACATACACTCCTTAATGACCGCATTTCTACAGCGTTAATTCTACTCTCATGCTTCTTCTGCCATATCCAACCTTAACTTCCTTACATCCGTGACTTTTGAGACATTATTTGGCTGTTCCTTATACTATGGATGGCACCGTTCACTACGTTACCCTTTTGCACTCTTCTCTCAATATCTTTATCACACTTTTCATCCCTAGTAAACATACTTCCCAATTAAACAAATTGTTTTTTTTTTTTTTTTTTTTTTTTTTTTTTTTTTTTTATTGTGACTCGACATATGACAGCACCCAGCTTGATGTTAAGCCAAAGTGTGGTCCATGAATGAATGTCACTGCTACTACAATTCAATAACTGTGAGTAGCAATCACATCCACTATGCCGGCCTAGATGGAACCGGCAACTTACAAGCTGATCCCGAAACGTGACCAAATCACTTCACGGTCTGTATACTTGTAAGTGGTGGTACTACCCCGGATCGGCAGACTGGGTACCACTGCCTACCACTCTTTGATAACCAGACCCGAAGCAAATATCCATCTCTTTTTTTTTTTATTAACAAATATTTGCAATATTTAATACTATTAAATATTACAAATAAAAGCTATGAAACAAATATTTGCTCCGACCGGGGATCGAACCCGGGACTTTACGCGCAACAAACCAGTCGCTAAACCGTTCGTCCACGCCTGTCGTCAAATGTCGTTGTTTGACTCGTTCCACTTTCTTGGTGACGCTACACAACCATTGGCAACGCTAAAGGTGTCTTACACTTTTAGAGATGCCAAACCAGTCAGATAGCGCCTCATTAATTTGAACCCATGCACTGGAATCCTCAGAGAGATTTCAGTGCACGGACCAAACGCTCCCTTAACCCAAACCCGGACAGCTGCCGCCACAATTCATTCCTGTTCACTCTACCATAGACCTTCTCAAGGTCAACAAAAGCACAAAACACCTTATGGTATTTTGCCAACATTTTTCGATGACGCATCTTAAAGAGAAGATTTGATCAATACATCCCATCCCTTTTTGAAATCCCGCTTGCGCATCCTAAATTTCATCATCTGTTTCATGCATCACCCTTTCAATCAATTATTTTGCATACAACTTGCCAACAATACTGAGAAGGCTGATTTTTAGGTTCCTGATGTGACAAGATCTTACGATAATTTGCCGCATGACAGCTTAACTTTACAGCCAGTATAAATACAGCTTCCTCGACCAACAGAATGTTATTTAGCATGATCATGTATGTTTCACAAATGAACAACAAAGTATTAGTTTACATTCTACTAGAGGTAATGATTTATGTTCTATCCCTTCTATTTCATGTACTAACACAATGTTGATGTCTGACTATGAAATAGTTGAGAATATTGTATTGGAAAAAATATCTGAAACTGAAATGAACACTACATATTCTCTAAGTTTATTGAGCCACAATCAAGCTATAACTCATTTGGACATAACTAACAGTGAATGCATCCAAACACATGTTTTAGATAATTGCATATCAAACAATTCCTTAACATTAGATAGCAACATGCCTCAAGAGCTCTTTTCCCCAACAGATTTTTAACTAGATGTCTTTACTTCATTTTAGAATTAAACTACACACACCGGCAAAATTAGAGGAACATAACAAAATTCTCAATATTTTTGAAAATAATTTATTGCCTATGTACTTTTAGCACATTTATTTAATTATTTATATATCAGAAGCTAAAATAACACAAAATTAGGTTATAAAAACTTGTAACATAAAAAAACAGCAAAAAGTATAAATAAACAAAATCTTTGAAATATGAGTAACAAGAGTTGAAGTAAAATTATTACCATTTATAAAAGAAATTTATAAATGTTTAATAGCGTGTACTGCCTTCTCTGGCTCTTATAAGAGCCTGGATACGCCTTCCCATACTCTCAATTGTTAATCATTTCTTGTGGGATATTCTCCCACTCCTCCAGTAGCGCAAACTTAAGCTCCTGGACATTTCTTAGAGCTGGAGTTTTAGCTCGTACCCTTCTTCCAATGATGTCCCACACATGCTCTATCGGGTTCATATCCGGGGATCGCGCTGGCCAATCCATCTGGGCAATACCAACATTATTAAGTTAATTTTGTACGATGTTTGCGGTATATGGCCGCGCATTATCGTGCATAAAAATAAAATTTTGGCTACAAATAAGACAAAAGGCACACCATGGGGTTCTAAAATGTCTGTTATGTATCTCTGTACCGTTAAAGAACCACCGTCAACGATCACAAGCTCTGTGCGGGCTTCCAAACATATGCCACCCCAAACCATGACGGAGCCTCCAACATAAGCCACTGTTTCCGTAAAATTTGTTGGGTTATAACGTTCTCTGCGAAATCTCCACATTCTTTCTCGCCCATCAACAAAGTTTACACAAAATCGAGTTCTTCACTGAACAAAACTCGACTCCACTCACTTGTCCAATTTTGGTGTTGCCTCCAGTTTCGGTGCTTTTGCTGGCACCCGTGAGTTTAATTCAATTTCTTTAAGTCTTCTTCTCACTGTACGTTCGCTTACACGCACATCTCGGACCTCCTCCAACAGATTTTGGGTCTGCACAGCTGTTTGACGGCGATTTCTTAAGGTTCGTCTCTTATAAAACGGTCATTCTCTATCGTTTTCGCCCGATGTCTGCCTTGTCCTCGTCTGCGAACGTAAGATCCAGTCTGCCTGTAACGTTGAACATCGCGATGGACCACAGAAACCGATACACCTAAGGCCTGACTGACCGAACGGTAGGTGTGATCATGGTTACAGCCCTGGCGAGTGTAGTTGCTGGCAAGTCACTCATATTGTATTAAAACGATGTGTTCTTTTCAAAATCAAACGATAAAATGAGCTAAACTTACATTGCACTACACAAAACACCGTTTTTATCAAAAACACTTATAACGTCAATCATCGAAAACACTTATAGGGGTAGGATTTCAATTTAAAAAAAAACTAACTTGCCCGTTCAATATTTTATTTCTTAAATGCGTCGGAAACTATAAAAAATAATTACACTTCGCTCGACCCACTTGAATTCAAGATATGGACCTTTTTACCAATGTTCCTCTAATTTTGCTGGTGCGTTTAGTTGATTATAGTAGCTCTGATAGTAAATCATATGAGTATCAACTTAACGAAAATAACGATGTGAAGTAAATAAGGAGAAATAGTCAAGTGAAAAAATAAATATGGAAAGAGAGGAAAAGAATACTGCGGCAAAAATAAAATTGATGGTACATGGAAGATAGATATAAAGAAGTTTCAAAGATATCAAATTTTATAAGTCCATAGGACCAGGCAAAATAAAAAAAGATTCAAAGGCCAAAGGTGTGTGCAATTTTAATATTGTCTTTTTAGAAGAATTAATTGCTTACGCAAAGACGACATTCTTAAGTTACTGCTATAAAATAAATATTTGGATCTTCAACAACTCAAAACATGCCCATAGATTATGAAACCAACTATAAAAACTTACCTCATGAGAATTGAATAAAATTTAAGTAAAATATACTATTATTTTCATTAAATTGCACAGTTTTATTTTTCCCTATAAAAACATACAACTCCCTCTTCATTCGTATTTTGAATTTAAAAATCCGGCCAACTCCTAAATCGGGTCATTTTATAAGAATAATAAAAATGTTAACCTGTCTATTAATAAAAAAAATGTGTATTTACTAATTATCTACCAACGGGATTTTCATTTTTTCTAGATTCCTCATAGTTAAGATATAAATATGTGTTTAGTGTCTCCTGTAAAATTCACTAAAATGGAGTTGGCCGGATTGCGAATTAAGGTATCGATATATATTATTGTGACTCGGCATCTGACCTCGACCCGTCTAATGGCAAGGAAGAGAAGGTCCAAGTCTGACGACGACTGTAAAAGCCGAGTCTTCACAATGTCCCAGTCGCCATCACTATGCCGGCCAAATGTGCTTCTTCACGCACCGCTTGAAGGATTCAAGGTTTTAGGATGGAAAACACATGGGCTGGTAAAGCATTCCACTTGTCGATTGTTCTACAAAGAAACGACGCACCGTATCTTTTAGTTCGACTGTCGATTCGGTCGACAAAAAACCGGATGCTTCCCCCGACCTGTATTAATAAAGGAATTTTGGAATACTAAGGACGCATCTTTAAAGGTACAGTACGCAGCGCATAAAAATATTTTTTTTAAGTAATACCAATAAATGTCTATTAAAATGGGTATTCATTATATCATGCATGATTTCTGACAGCTAAACTGTCAAAGCTCTTTCTAAACCAAGTCTAATTTAAATAGACTTTGGTTCTATTCAATGCATACAATATGAAATATGATATAAACTAATCATCCCTTTGTGGTTGGTAAATTATTCAATTAGGTTGCTGTAGTAAGTTAATATAATATTACTTAAACTTTGAACATAACTAAATATAATACCTGTCAGGGCTTTCTAACAGAATTTTGTATTGTAGTTGCCTTTATTTGTTATTACTCAATATATTATTAATAAAATTGGATAGAGAAAATGGGCACTTTGTAGCTTTGTTGTCAAAACTGTCGCTCGTTAAGTGACATATGAGTACTGTACACCAATTTCAGTCAACCGATGCAAACGTGCTGTTTTTTTTTTCAATCCATTTTTCACTACTAATCTATATAGTAATAAATTGAATATGGAATATGACAGAAATGAATAAAAAATACAAATATGTCTGATTTTATGAAGTGTAAACTAGATGGGGCAAACCTTTTTTCTTATGACACGACTGACATTGAATTTCCTTTGAATTCACTTTTGTCTTAGCCGTCTTTACTATACCAACAAAAGGTGCTTGTTCCTATTTCGGTTGAAGGATCCAAAGATAGCGAAGAGGCGTAGGACATTGATTAGTACACCAACTTCCCGAGTTTTAAAGCTTTTATTTGTAATGTTTAATAATTAGATTGAATATTACAATATAAAAGTAGAAGGCGAATATTTGCACCGGGTCTAGTTGTCAATAAGTGGTAGGCAATACACTCTGCCAATCCGGGGTAGTATCAGCACTGACAAGTATACAGACCATGAACACACTTACAAAGACTTAGTCGCTTCTCGGGATCAGCTTGTAAGTTGCTAGTTCCAACTAGCGGTTAATGGATGTGGCTGCTACTTGCAGTTATTTAACTGTAGTAGCGGTCACTTTCGTCCATGGACCGCACTTCAGTTTATCATCAGGCGGGGTGTCTTATATCGAGTCACAACAAAAAAAAAATGCGGTTAAAAAATCGATGGATACCACTACACTATTTTGTTATTATTAGTTCAAGCTGTTATTAGAAGGTATCTACGAGTACAATAAAATAATAAATTTACAATAGCGCATAGTTATCCGATTTTATGTTTAACTAAGGATTTCTCGGAATTGTCGTTCTAATATTTCCCTTATAATTAAATAAGGTTAAATATAACCGGGTAAATATATAATATGATAAAACACTCTTTGAATTTTACTTAAGAACCGTTTTATAATAAATATGAGTATTATATAATTTGAAAACCTACGCTTTTGTTTATTTACTACTCAAAGTAGTCGCCCACTTAACAAAGGTAAACCCTAAAATAACAAATAAACCAACAAGATCAAGGTTTAAATCAATCAAATCAAATTGTTACTGGGATAGGCAGAAACAATCGACCGCTAAAGGGCACTGGCATAGTCCACATGATAAGTAAGCTGAAGTGCCATTGAAAGGGCACATATGGCAAGAGAGTTATTTGAGGATCTTCGCAAGTGACGATCCATTGTCTTTACCTATCCCTGTGATAAAAAGGCGTGACGAAATACCGGTGGATGCAACTGGCATCTTGTCGTTCAGACGTTTTCCGGCTGATGATGATTTTGAATGGCTGATATGGTGATGAATATATATTACGAGTATTTATTGTGACTCGACATATGACACGACCCTGCCTGATGTTAGGCCGAAGTGCGGTCCATGGATAGAAGTGACGCTAATACAGTTAAATAACTGCAAGTAGCAGTCACATGTGCCGGCCTAGTTGGAACTGGAACTTACAAGCTCATCCCGAAACGCGATTAGGTCACTTCACGGTATGTATAAATGTAAGTGATGGTACTACCCCGGATCGGCACATATCTGACTATCTTTTTGTAAATATAAACAAATTATAAATATTACAAATAAAACCTATGAAACAAATAGTTGCTCTAACCGGAAATCAAACCGGGGACTTCCGCATATCAGATTGGCGTGCTTAGATATGAAACTTTCTACGAGTAAATTGTATAAAAAAAATCTCAATACTAAAATATGGTTACGAACTTGCCTTTTACTTCTGAATAGTGCACAGTGTGATAAACTGTAGCATTTGTATTATAATTAAGTTGTACAGCCACGAGGTGTTATCAAGTTTTATGAGAAGCGTAATTTCCATATTTTCATGTTAGTAATTTAATTACCGACGTCACTTTTCTGACGTTAAATGTGCATGTTTATTAATGTTTTAAAGTGCATTTTAAAGGTTTTACTTGATTTAGCTAGGGTGGCTTTTCTCAACCTGTGTGGGTAAAAAAATGAGCTAGGAACAGGGTTAATCGAGTCACAACTAAACTAAAATCGATCATAGCGTTACATTGGTTTAGGGTGTGAAATTTATCATTGAAACAAACCAGTTTTAATTTTATTTTATTGTGACACGACATTTGACCTCGTCCCGCCTGATGAATAAGCAAGAGGAGGACCGAGAGTGACGACGACTGAGAAAACCGAGTTTGTTCTTGGCTGCCTCAGCCGCCGTCACTATGCCGGCCAAAGTTATTATTATTTAAATTTATAATTATTTCAAAAATTATATTATAATAAGACGATAAATGATAGTTTATTGCGATGTATTTTAGAGTAATCCTATATAAGTTTTATAAACAGATTGAATATATTCCACAGAGACAAGAATAATATTTATTTCTTTTCTAGTAAGATGTATTCAATATTTTAGGAAACGTAACACATGTATCTACAGTGTGACGAAGAAGGAAGGAAGCTTAAATGCGGTGGAGAGGCAATGCTTTTCGAACGTGGGATGTGAAAATGTAGGTAATTCAACTCCTCGACTCAAACTAACTTAGTTTGAGAAAATCTTTCCGCGTTTCAATGGAAATACCAACATGTCTCACCTCTTCTTCGGTTTCAAATATGCAACACAATAAAGAACAAATATTGTAGAGAAATAAAATCTACAAATTTTTTCGAAGACATTCATGAAATGCAATATATTTTATATAAAAGTCAATATTTTCTTATTTTGAATCAAGTTCTGTTTATTGAGTACGCTATGTACTAACTGAGTAAAACTTTATAATATACCTAACATAATGTAATGAATTCATTATGATGACCCCTGTCAATACCTTGTCTAATGTGTCTTTGTAAATTCTTAATAAGTTACGCAAGCGAGGCGTGCAGCGTGCTGAAGTTGAGAATTACGTAACAATTCTGATTCGCCCTTTGTTGACTTTGTCAGTAGCTCGTGGTTACTTTTAGTAATAAAATAACGAAACTTGGGGGCAATATATTTAGTTCTTCTTTTTATAGCGTAAAGTTTAAAAAGTATATTCAACCGAGCGGATAACAAGTACAAAGTAACACCAGTACTAATATCTTCATTCTATAAACATATTTTTTACTTCTCTATTAAATGACAGTCATTTATTATAACAGTAAATTTATAATTTATAATTCTGATGTAGATGGATGCGTTAATCGAGGCAGACGCAGGAGGGTGTTCTCCGACCAAATCAGAGACATCCTTAAGAAAGCTGAGTTGCCTAGTGGCCATAACCATAAGAAGAGAATTGTGGGTGTGAATGAAGCGAGGGAGTTGTGTTAGGACCGTGGCAAGTGGCGCTCCATTGTCTCTGCCTATCCCTGTGGGAAAAAGGCGTGACAATTTGATTGATTGAATGATTGATGTTATAACAGTTATGTACTAAGTGTATGTATTGAGCTTGTGTGTATTGTTGTTGTTTTTTCTATACTAAGCTACTTATCATAGACGCAGGACAACCAAAGTACATTTATCAAAGATACATTGGTACCTGTGGGAGGTCTCAAACTCGTGCTCACGGTCGCCTTATAAAGGAGGCTGGTTGTTATATATTATATTATATTATATTATATTATATTATATTATATTATATTATATTATATTATATTATATTATATTATATTATATTATATTATATTATATTATATGCCTTGTGACTCACTGTCAATGTCATGGAGTATTAGGGCGACCGGAGCGAAGTGGTAACGAAATGGTCTTTCACAAACCTTAAATATGAGGTCAAAATCTTCCAGTATGCCATCTTTTTTACTTTGCCGCTAATGTTACTTTGGTTAACTTTGTATTTTTTATATACTTAAATAAATATCTGCCACCTTTCGTTGACATACCTGAGTTTTACATACTTTTTAAGCTGTATTTGCTCTCCACACTAATCAATTATTATATTTACGCATTCTGTCAACCGAATCTGCAGTCGAACTGAAAGGTTCGGTGCGTAGTTTATTTGTAGAACAAGCGACAAGTGGAATGTTTTGCCAGCCCATGTGTTCTATCCATCCTATAACCTTGTATTTTTTAAGCGATGCGGCTGGCATAGTGATGGTGAGTGAAGCAGCATTGAACTGTGAGATGATTTTTTCAGTCTTCGACACTCTTAGACCTCCTTTATGCTCAAGCAGGTCGATGTCAAATGTTGAGTCTCAATAAAAAAGTACGTTTGATAAGCTTAAACATCGATAGGAAAAAAACAATACCTTAATGCGGGTATAAAAAATATGAATTCTATTTGTTGAAAATCTAAGGATTCAGGATTATAATTGGCAATTATTTCAATTGGTTGGTCTTGCGGGTCTTTAGATTCGTAGAAAAAAGATATTCTTTTGTTTTGTTCTGGAAAATGATTGACATTAATCCTTTGTATTGTGTAGTCGTAAATCAAAGATAAAGCATTGAAATTTATTCGATTGAATTCATTTAGAATAAATCTATTCTTCTATTTTAATTATTTCTCAATATTGCTAATATAAATTAACAATTTATTATTTTACAAATATAGCCTTTCCTTTCTCTGGTTAAACAAAATCAATCGAATAGTTTTATTTTTATATGGACCCTCAAGTCGTGTTTTTGTTGATAAAAGAACAATAGTAATAAATACTTTGTTTGTATAAAGTTTATTGTCATATTCTCAGATATTTCTGTAGGTATAGTGCCACAAAATTATCTGACCCGCCGGCGACTAGTAGAACATCACTTAGATACGCATAATACTCGAAAGGGTGGTCAGACAAATACAGCTAACAGTTAATATTTAATTAAAGAAAATGGTTGCACTTAACTTCGTAATTACAATAAAACATATAATGTAATACATATACATAAAACACGTATATCTTACTTGTGGATTATTTGTAGTACGAATATATAAATAAATACGTCAATTATCACAAGAAAGACCTTGTAGCGCTCGGGTAACGAACATTAGTATAGCCCATATTAAATTACTGCCTTAAGTGGCCTAACCCTAACCTGAGGTCCGTTAATTTTATTTATATAATAGCGCTATAAAACAAATTATAAAAATATTATAAAACTAGTATCAATTATTAATATTAGTATATAACATTTTTAAAATCCTTTCCCCGCAGAATTAAATGAACAAAAGATCATGTTCTCTCGTTTTTGTGGCTTAATAAAGCGACTTTTCAAAGTAAGCGCATGCATAAAACCTTTGCTCGAATGCGAATATTAATTAGGTAACCGTCAAAGAAAAAATAACTAGCAACTCCACCTTTTACATATTACTTTTATGGTGATATTGCATGTATGATTATGAAAAGACAACCAAAAGGATCTTTTAAACCTATGTCGCGTGTTTTCAGTGTCCGGTTTGCATATTGACAAAGGATTTCTGTGTAAACTGACAGCGACCCTTACTAAGCCAAGTAATTAAAGTTGCGGATTAACTTCAAGCTTTTGATATGTAGGTTAGTACATTCTCGTATGTGGTGATTTTACATTTTTTTTTTTACATATTCGCGTGCTTTGTTCGCAGGTACGGTCTGCAGTGACCTTGTATTGATGGCAGTATGTCACGGACCTGCGGCCATAGCACGATAGAGCTATTAGGCTCACGGTTGTTGTCCTCTAACAGCTAGATACGTGTTGCGTCCTTCGTTATATTTGTACTAAATTATAGGATCCTTCGTATAGCATTGGCAATGTTATTAAGTGTTAAGGTCGCATGCAATAAGTGAGAACTGTAAACTTGAAATCAGACTTTTTCGTGTATAGCTTATATACCTATAAAAGAAGGAATGAGAATTTATATATTTATATTAGGAACAATTGATCTTTTGAATAAGGAAAAATAATATCACCTACCTTTTGTAAATTGTATATACGAACTACTTTTATTATACAATAATTAGACGTATAAAACTTCGCGACGTAGCTCCAAGGCATAGTAAAATCAACTACGAGTATATCAAAGGTTAATTAGGAAAGCTGACTCTTTGAATTAACCTGCTCTTAGACTACATGGGTTACAGAGTAATAGGCAGAAAAGGTTATTCGTCAGTAAGTTCCCAGTAAATCACTGCGGACAACGAGTCTAGAATTTTAATGGCTTCGTCAGAATTTCTCCTCGCAAGAAATTCTAACCGACTTTTATTTATACACGAGTTTTATGCATATTTTCAACGTTATTTTTTTATAATTACTCTATGACAAATCAAAACGACATTCCTAACAATATACATATTTCACTCCTAAGATATCTATTCCTTTTAAAGAATGGCATAGAATGGCAAGAATGGCGGACAGTTGGTGGTCATTTGCCTAGCCTGCCGATCCTGGGTAGTACCATCACTTAGCTTGCCCCAAGCTTGTTCCGACTAGCCCGGAATAGTTGAAGTGACTGTTACTTGCAGTTTTTAACTGTATTAGCGGTCGCCTCCATTCATGGATCGCATTCGAGCTTAACGTCATATGCCGAGCCTCAGTTTTCAATAAATCAATCAAATTCTCACGCCCTTCTCATACAGGGATAGGCAGAGAAAATGGAGTTTCACTTGCCACGATCCTGACATAACGCCCTTGCTTTGCTCACATCCACAATTCTCTTAATACAAGTTCTACATTTATGGGCACTAGGAAACCCAGATTTTTTGAGGATATATCCGATTTGGTCGGAAAACACCCTTCGGAGTCTGCCTCGTTTAACACATCAGATTTATGAATTCCTTCCTTCAATATATTTTTACTCATCCTGTCCCACTCATGTGCCCAAACTATCGAAGCATTACTTTGTCAATCCTATCGTTACTCCACATTCAATCCTCAATGACTGCATTTCTACAGTGTTAATTCTCTAAGTAATATTTGAAAATTACTATTTTATTCTATATTGATATTATGTATTATCTTTGAATTATTTAAGAATAAAAACAATATAATATGAATAGAAGACGATTCAAAACATTTTACTCCAAATAAAACTAAACAGAAATAATATAGTAAACTAAACTAAATTAAAGGATTCTTTTTAAAATAAGAAATGTAGTAGTATTCGCTTCCTGAAGCAGTAGCAGCTTGTGGCAATTTAATTAGAAATAACACAATTGTCGTTTCCCACACAATGTCGTTTACGTCTATATACTCCAACTATAGTTTACATAATTAGCTAACGAGCTCTGAAGACGTGCTACCGTGCTACAGCGGATACATGTTTCTGAATTAAAGTAATACAAAGGGTATTTCCTTGACTCTATCTACATTTTGAATAAAATAGGTACAGATTTAAAAAGTATTTTAGTATATAACTCAAACAACCACCACCACTTGTACAATTGAAAGGTTTTTCAATTGTACAGACCGTAAAGTGACTCAGTCGCGTTTCGGGTTCAGATTGAATGTTGTCGGTTCCAATTGGGCCACCATAGTAACTTTAGTAACATAGTAGATAACAAAAGAAGTGAAGATGTAAATGTAGTAGATATAAATCCGAGAACCTCCTAAATCGGAGACAACCTCAAAAAGTGCCCATAAGCTTTCATATGAAGGAAGCGTAAGAGTAGTATCAGGATCGTGGCAAGTGGCGCTCCATTGTCTCTGCCTATCCCTGTGGCGTGTCTTTATAATTGATTGATAATCTTACTATACAATTTTCTTGCAAAATGATCACCATATTTTACATGAAGTTTAATTTCGTTGCATTTTGTAGGAAGTTTTATTTCATACAATTAATTCACAGTACCGCACTCTCAATTATAACTTAAGAACTAGGGAGGCGTGTTCATGTTAAAGTACTATTCTTAGTTCCGTTGTCAAAGCAATTATAACTGGCTCTCGATATTAATTTCTCGTTGAGTAAGGTAACTAGAAAAATATCTTGACTTTAAGATTGTTTGTGTCTTTAAGACTCTTTGATACTTGACTCTTTGATAAATTTATAAAAATATTTTTATTAGTGAATGAAAAATGATAGTCCTAGTAGCACAAAGTCTTTAATTTGATGTCAGCCTAGGTATAATCGAATATAATAATAATTATATCTTTATTGTTCCAAAAAACTTTACATATTACATTTAAAAATTACTATACTATTTTATTTTCAAAAATATAAGATATGAAAATTACCATTGACCCTTTCACTAGACGAAACCATGTGTCGAGATGACTAAAATTACAATTTTCCATTTTTTTTATTCAAAGTAACGGTAGACTACGATTAGTGAGCAACACTTTTATTTAGTAGTAGCTTCATATTTGAGTCCGTTACTATGGAGTATCTTGGATTCACACTATCCTTTATTTTAGTGTCTTTAAGTACTCGTAATATTTTATTTTACCCCGTTCGACATCTGTTTAAAGACATTACATACGACGACGTATTATCTCTTTGTGATTATGATGATTCTTAGTTAAATTTTGTAACCAAATATATCCATCCAAAAAGTCGTAAGGTATTATTATCCTGTTATGTCGTAGAAGAATTTATTGTAGTATTATAGTGTAATCTTTTAGTATATTAATTCAAATTACATGATGTACAAAAAACATTATTTAACTATGCTATTTATATGGTTTTTTTAAAAGGATTAATGTCGGTCAAAAAAGGCTTCGTATATCTCACCCATTAATAATTTCGTTGCGGGTATTTTTAAATTAATTGTACTCGAATCTTCCAAAAAAATAATTTAAATTAAATGATCCAAATAGCTATTTTATTTCACATAAATGTCTAAGTTACGTAAGTTAACTAACATATTCAACTGTATAGTTAATGAAATATACTAAATATACTATACTATATACTAAATATAAATATACTATATACTAAAATGAAATAAAATAGTTATTAAATAACTTAATATTTAATATTTATTATTAATTTTAAGATTTTTCTATTTTGATTTTTTTAGTTGCTTAGTGAAATATTACGTAAAGAAGTTATTAATAAAAAAAGGTTTAAATACTTGTTGGATTTTTAGATAAGCTGATTAGTTCCTTTATTCCAAAAAATATTAAATTCTATAATAAATAACTGGTTTTCTCTCTTATTGTTTTGCAAATTCAGAGAAGTCCACCAAATGCACTACCTCAATCATTATTATAATTTACACTTTCATAAAAAGTGCAGTTTAGCACGCGATTCGTGTCAATCCCAATGTCACCTCAGTATACGGTACAAATTTTATGTTAAATAACACTTTCTTTACTTCTTTCTACTTGATTTTATTTTTTTACTTTTCTATACTAAGCTACTAAAAGTGCTTGTATAATAGAAACTAAACGTCCAAGTACCAAAAATACGTTTTCGTTACCACCCAAAAGTCCAGTCATAAAAAAATACAGACGCTTTTGAACTAGTAATTAAAATAGGATAGAAATAAAGGTGATTTGCAGCTAGGATTACAACCGGCCTTAGAACCTTGAAATATTAAATAGTTAAATAAATTACTATTTTGTTAGGCCACATGAAATTGGTTTAATTCATTAGATAAAATAATTGCAAGTAATAGTCTCATCCACTATTCTGGCCTCGTTGGATGATTTAGTCTGATTCCTAAAAGCGACAAGTCACTTAACGGCATGTATATACATCTGAAAGTGGTGGTACTAGGGTTGCCAACTTTTTTGACAAAAAAAAACGTATACAATTGTTTGAATAGGATAAAAATAAAGTATATGGAAGAAAAAAAAAGTATTTTTCAAATTTTATGCCTTAAAAACTCATTTTGAGTGCTTTTAGCATTTGCTAACAATTTTTTGCTATTTTTAAATATATCAAAGCTTGTTTGACAATCATCATTTAAAGGACATAATTCATTCGGGCTTCTATGTACTACTTTTGTAATGTCCGATAATGAAAAAATATATAAATAGTAGTATCGATACTTGTATTGATAAAACTAATAACAATTTTGCTTTTAATTGCTATGCAATTGAGTTATTTGAAAAATAAGATATAGATCTTGTATTATCTGTCAATCAACGCCATATTTGTTCTGCTTTGAACTGTCATAATTATAGTTCGATGATTTCGCACACCTATATTTCCATACTATATTTCCCAACTACATTGTAATTTTCCTACATCAAATTAATTTAAAATGTATATGCAACTGTTAATACATTTAAGCCCAAGTCTCCATACAAAATGAATGATGTCCATTATTTACTTAAATAAGCAATTCGTTTTTTACGCTATCAAAATAAAGTATTTTCACATACTTTATTTGTATGTTAAAGTATAAAGTATAATTACCAAAAATAACGTAAGATACGTTATTATAAAGTATGGTTGGCAACCCTAGGTGGTACTACCCAGGATCGGCAAAAATCACCACTCACCACTACTTCTTAAGAACCACTCCTTATTTACATAACAATCTAAATAAGTAACAATTAATTAGGAACACTATACAAAATAAATTGAAAGTATCTACCATTATATTTTAATTATGTTTTAACTAGCTAATGTACATTTAATTTTTCGTACCAGCGGGATACAAGGTGACATTAAAATTTCCATAGTTTTGTGATTAATTGGCAACATGTATAATTACAATATGTATTTATTTATCTTTATTACAATAAAAATAAAAATAAACTAAGTGCGTTTGTATCATGAGGGTTATTTGAAAAAAAAAATACACTTGTTTTTATTTTCGAAATTATATGATAGTTTTATTTTAAATATAGAATATTCTCTTTGTTAATTTATTTCTCTTATCTAATAGTCTCTTTCTCTTTGTTACTTAAGGCGACCGTGGTGATGTGGCAGTGCAATGGTTACGTAAACCGAAAGCACGGCTTCAAAACCACTTGCCGGTACCAATGTATCTTTGATAAATTTACTTTGGTTGTCCTGTTTCTATGATAGTAGCTTAGTATAGAAATGTAAATAATATAAAAAAAATGCAATTATGTTCAACGGCGTTAATTTATTAAGAATAACCCTAATTGTTTTAATAGTCAAAAAATCAAATCAAATTGTCACGCCTTTTTCCCATGGGAATAGGCAGAGACAATGGAGCGCCACTTGCCACGATCCTGACACAACTCTCTCGCTTCCCTCACATACACAATTCTCTTCATACAAGCTCTAAGGTTATGGGCTCTAGGCAACCTAGATTTCTTGCGGTTGTCCTCAATTTGATCGGAAAACGCACTCCTGGGCCTGCCTTGTTTATTGTTTAACGCATCCATCCACATTAGATTTAAAAATTCCTTTCGTCAATCTACAAAATAAATCAATCCCTACAAAATATTACACAAAGTACGCAAACAACGTTTCAGCTTAAGTCCACGTATTTCTAGTTATAATACATTAATAATAGCATAGCCGATGGAAACGTTAAAATAAAATAAACCGCGGCTTTCTGCTCACAATCCCCAACTGGGAGCAAAGAGCATCCTCGAAAGTACTATAGAGTGGAAACGGGAAATGAAATACGTTAAAGTGTATTGGAAAACACCGAGATTAAAATTTTACTTTAGTATTGTTGTTATTGGTAAAATTCACATTGTTGAAATGTATGTAACATTTTTCTTTTGTTCATTTTGACAAGTAAAGAAAAAAAAATTATTAAAACCTCAGCCATATTTAGATTTCAAAATAGTTTTATCGCGAACTATTTTATATGTTCCAGAAACTCGCGACAAAGAACATCATTCATTTGGTATGGAGACTTGGGCTTAATTGTATTAACAGTTGCATATACATTGTGAAATAGTTTGAAGTATGAACATTACAATGTAATTGGAATATATTCTTTATTCTGCATAGTTTAGATAATATTTTGCAGAGCTCTTGATCCTTGTTCCCTGTGATTGAGGCAACCGTAAACTGCTACGGTTTTTTTAGTCATCGGCGCTATTGGAAGTCGCATTAAAAAACCTTTTTGGAAGGCTTTTAATATTTCATCTACCATTACTTACTACCTTTTAGTGTGCAGTTTTAATCCCCTGAGCCTTTAATATTTTTTCGATTGTAATGTGTAAAACCGATGTGTTATTTTTGTTTATTTTATCTATATTATTTTACCATTTCAGATGCTTCCTACAAATTAATACAAAAACCTACAATGGTGGCGGAAAATAATTCAAAACCGTGCTCTTGGTTTGCATGATCATTGCACTACTCTCACCTTAAAATGTTGTTGTCTCCTTAAATTTAGAAATATTAAACATTGTTATAAATGTTTAATATATCTAAATGTATATATACATAAGTTTTCTCACTTACTTGCAGAAGTGAAATCCCTAACTTTATTCAATCTTTTTCCTCGATGACCCTTTTGGGTATAGGTATCTTTATTATAAATTCAACTACTCAGCATTTTATTAGGTATCGTTACTCTTATCGTTATCCTACGACACTGTTACAATGTATATATATATATATAAAATTTTCTTCTCATAATTGACATATCCACCATATTTAGTAATTTAAAATAAACTATGATTCTTATGTTTTATAAAGAGTTATTTATAGTAGGTATGTATATCGTGTATGATACCTTTCGAACAATGCTAACAAATATTCTAAAATCTGTATTAAACTATAACATAAATACTTATATAACATAATTTTTTATGCGTGTAAAAATCGTATAAAAGTAACGATATAAAATAAAAATTCTTTATCCTGAATTTCCCACCGAGAACGAGTGAGTAATGCGGTCTAAAGAAGATAAAATGCAGAGATGGACACAAACCACAACTAGATAAGCACAGCATACGCAAGCAAGAGTTTCCATAAATATGTGTTTTTAACTGTACCAATTTATTTTTCATATTTAGTCACTAAGTGTCTATGATACGCTTGTATATAAGAGCTATTCTTAAGTTAGTATTAAGTATACTTTACAATACATCATCAGAGTAGAAAAAACATTTAATATTAATGACGTATTTGTATTTAAATATGTTTATTAAAACTTGTTAATCGTCTAGTTAGGGTTTACCGTAAAGGTATAATAAATCGCAGTTCACAACGTCTTGGATTTTTATATATCTACTGGTTTGTTTAACAAGTAGATATATATATATATATTTATAGTGGTTAAAATTTACCTACGAACCATCAAATGTATTGCTGGTTAAAAATCGATATTGACTGACCTACCCTAATTTAATTTAATTTTAGAACATTACTGGTTGCTTAAGCGGCAACAAAGTCGCGAATAGTAGATATAATCATTATACAGATATATAATATTCATGTATAAGTAGGTATTCATTAAATTATGATCGCTGGTGTCGTGTATGGAGATTAGGTATAATGATATACTTGTATTTCCTGAAATCATCACGTATGAATAATCCTGTTCATGGGATCAACAACATTGTGTTCTACACTTACATATAATTATATTCTAATTTTCACCATAACATAAACCTCGTTTCTGTTGCGTAAAGTTTTGGGTTCGATTCCTATTAGGAGCAAATATTTGTTTCATAGCTTTTATTTGTAATATTATATATTATTAAAATTGTCTTCTAATCTAACACTGGTCGTAATCTTCATTACTTTTAATATACAATATCAATTATGAAATGTCTGTTATAAAAATACCACTAAATAAAGCGGATGTTAAAATGTATTAAGTTCTTTATTTTTAGTAGATAGATAATATTCAAAAATACAAATGCAAGTGCCGCAATTTTAATATATATAATAATTACAAAAATTAGTTGATATATGTACAAAATGACGATATTTGCTTCGGGCCTGGTTGTGAAAGAGTGGTAGGCAGTGGTACCCAGTCTGCCGATTCGGGGTAGTACCACCACTTACAAGTATGCAGACGGTAAAGTGACTTATAGACTTTCGGGATCAGCTTGTAAGTTGCCGGTTCCAACTAGGCCGGCATAGTGGATGTGACTACTACTCACAGTTATTTAACTGTAGTAGCAGTCACCTTTATTCATGTATCTCATAAGTACGCCCGGTGTTTATGTAAATGTACAAATGTTTAGATTATAAAGCATGTTATTTATCAAAAAAATGATATGAAATAGAAAAGTTATTATGTACAAGATGTATGGGGCATAATGTAGTTCAGTGGAAAAATAAAATAATTTCCACTATTTCTCACCGAAATTAACAAGTTGTTGCGAATCCCCAAGCTTATTTTGTATGCGAGAGTCGAGAGTGTTGAAAATACGTTATAACGGTATTCATATAACGTATTTTCACTGCCGTCGACTTCATAAAGTACGTTCGTTCTTAATAATTTCCAAAATAAGGTCAATGTAACACTAAAATAATCCGAAACGTTCTCTATTCATATTATGTTTTTTAGAACGAAGGGTAATAAGGAATAGGGTGAAAGGTTATTAGGAATATTGTCCTATAATTCATAATAGTACTATTTTTATTGTAGCGCGACAAGCTACTACAGTTTATTAAGTACAAGTTGCAGTCCCATCCACAATGCCTGGTCGAGCAACTTTTAAGCTGATTCTGAAACGTAACTGAGTCAATTCACGGTCTGTATAGTTCAAAGTGGTAGTAAGCTCGGATCAGCAAAGCAACTGTCTGCCTTTAAACCTAAATAAACCCCGGGCCGCCTCATTCGCCCGCACTGGTCGGGGGAAGCATTCACATTTTGTCTACAGAATCGGTAGTCGAACTAAAAAGTTTGGTGCATCTTTTCTTTGTAGAACAATCGACAAGTGGAATGCTTTGCCAGCCCATGTGTTCTCTCCCTCCTATAACCTTGGATCCTTCAAGCGATGCGTGAAGAAGCACCATTGGCCGGCATAGTGACGGCGGGTGAGACAGCCGCGTACTAACTCGGTTGTTTCAGTCGTTGGCACTTTTGGATCTCCTCTTGCTTATCATCAGGCAGGTCGATGTCAAATGTCGTGTCACAATAAAATAAAATAAAAATATTTTTGAATAAGAATTATATGTACTTGTTTTATCCAACCAAAGTTTTTTTTTGCCAACCGTAAAATTGTCCCCATTTATTAGATCTTCTATAAGATATACGATTTATCAATCAATTGTCACGCCGTATTCCCACAGGGATAGGCAGAGAAAAAGGATCGCCACTTGCCACGATCCTCACACAACTCCCTCGCTTTCCTTACATCCACAAATTGCTTAATACAGGCTCTACGGTCATGGGTACTAATATAAATTGGGTGGTACTATATGGGTACTATAGAAAACCCAGCTTATATTAGCCAAATATATTAAGAATATCCAATATGGAATATTCCGGTTAGAATAAATGTTTTTTTTTTGGATTAGCTGGCCTTAAACTTAATATCTGCCAGAAATAATATTTCTTAAATCATAGTCTCATAATCATAGTCAAGAAATCATGTACGTTTTGAAATACTGTAAGAAATAATATATATTATTTATATTTAATTTATATAAATAAAGATAAAAGTAAGTATATATAATAAAAGCTAATAAAGTAGGTCTTAGAATTGAACGTCTACTCATGCCCACAATAAAGAGAAAGTTGTCTAATCGGCAAAAGTAAAAATCAATATGCCCTACGTGATAAGAAGGTCCAAGTACTATTTGGCTGCATAAACTTCGAAAAAATGTCAGACTATGTACGAGTATATAAGGTTTAAAGGGATTACTTATCTCTTGGTCACATGTTCCATGAGGTAAGTGGCGCACCTTTGTCTCTGTTCACCCCTTGGGAAAAAAAGGTGTAACAATTTGATTGATTGACTGAATTTGATATCTTTAGCCTCATTATCCTAATTTAACAATATTAAATTTTATTGTTGTAAGTTTAATAAAATGTAATAATCAATCAAACAAATTGTCACGCCTTTTTCCCACAGGGATAGGCAGAGACAGTGGAGCGCCACTTGCCACAATCCTGACACAACTCCCTCGCTTCCTTCGCTCTCACAATTCTCTTCATACAGGCTCTTTGGTAATAAGCTTCATAAGCTTTAATAACTACTGAACAAATAAAATATCATATAATTTGTATGCCATGTTTATATTTTACTAATATGTAGAAATACCCGTATATGCCTATTAATAGGAACATAAATAATAATGTTAGTGTAACTTTTTACAAAAACCTTTTAGCCTCAAACAAAGTCGATATTGACAAATCGCCGTTATAACGCCAGAGTTAGGATCTCATGAATATGCAAAAGCTTATAAAGGTTGACGTTTTTAATGTCAGATATTTTTACCCACTTACAGAATATAGGTACTATAGTATAGATATCACATCACCCATCACATCACCCATGAAATCACATATTTTATTTTATTTTTTATTGTGACTCGACATATGACAGCTCCCCGCTTGGTGTCAGGCTGGAGTGTGGTCCATGAATGGATGTCACTGCTACTACAATTGAATAACTGTGAGGAGCAGTCACATCCACTATGCCGGCCCAGTTGGAATCGGCAACTTACAAGCCGATCCAGAAACGCGACCAAATCACTTCACGGTCTGTATACTTGTAAGTGGTGGTACTACCCCGGATCGGCAGAATGGGTGCCACTGCCTACCGCTCTTTAAAAATAGGCGATGTATAGGCGAATTGTAAACTGTTATTATTTAACTTTTAGCAACACGCCTTAACTTCCACCAATGTGAATAGAAAATCAGGAATGAACTGTTATTCACAAAATATAACTTTCGGACGAGATTATTTTTTGTTAGACGAGTACTGACTGGTTTTTGAAGCACAAAAGCGGTAGCGGTAGGTATTGTTTCAAGTTTGAATTAAACTTTAACTATAAAAGTACAAATTAAATTAAAGTAAAATATAAATGTACGACGATATAAATGACGAGTAAATTATAAAAAAATATTTTCAAATTTTCCATTCATATTTAGGCCTCAAGTCTGTATAAATAATCCCTAATACTACTAATTAAACAATTCTATAAATAATTCACTCACGGAAAATAATATACCAGACATAACAATAATAAATAAAATCAACGAAGTGTATAAAAATCCCTTGACAATCTAGAAATATTTATACTTATATAACACAAATCATATTAATAACGTTTTGTTCAGAATATTGTCCCAGAAATAATATACACAAGAATATAAATAACAATAAAACAAAAAGAAAACAAATATAGTTAAATATAAGTAATAATATGAAACATATAATTGACGAAACATGTGTTGATATAATATCATTGGGGAAGAATGACATTGTTTTTCATTTTTTTTATTGTGACTCGACATATAACAGCACCCTGCTTGATGTTAAACCGAAGTGTGGTCCATGAATGAATGTCACTGCTACTACAATTCAATAACTGTGAGTAGCAATCACATCCACTATGCCGGCCTAGATGGAACCGGCAACTTACAAGCTTCACGGTCACTTCACGGTCTGTATACTTGTAAGTGGTGGTACTACCCCGGATCGGCAGACAAGGTACCACTGCCTACCACTCTTTAATAACCAGTCCCGAAGCAAAAATCAGTCTCTTTTTTTATTAACAAATATTTGTAATATTTAATAACATTAAAAGCTATGAAACAAATATTTATTCGACCGGGAATCGAACCCGGGACTTTAGATGGTAATATCCAATTTACCATAACAGATAGATCAAAGATCACAGATCACCTGGGTACATGAACCTAAAATAACTACAAGTATATTTAGAGTTACCGAAATAATAAGGTTAGGTTAACATTTTTTATTGTGTCTCGACATATGGTACCCTCCTGATGCTAAGCTGGAGTGCGGTCCTGTTACTACAGTTTAATAACTGTAAGTTAATCCAGTATGCCGACCTATGGTTCCGCGGGAGTTAACTGTTCTCCTACCAGACGTATGAACGGGGGCCGCAAATATGAGAAGGGAACAAAGGCTAATAGGTCGGCGCGTCGTTGGATCTAACAGACATTGTCGACTTGGACGGTTACGTGGAAATGACGTGAGGTTTGAGGTTTTAGTTGGTGAGAACCCTGCACTCAGGCTGGTACAACTTTCCCTTCAAGTTAATAAAAAATCAAAGGTAAGCTGTAAAAAATAAAGGTTAAACCTCATCAAATTTATTGAAATTTGATAACAAAAAAAATTTTTGATTTATTTAAACATTGAGTTTGTCAATTTGCGAAACAGAGTATGCCACAAAGAAGATGCTTCGAACACAATAAGTAAATTATTGTCATTATTATAATAATGAATGCTAGTTAATAATTTAATGGAAGACATACGAGTACACGTGAGTTTCATAAAAATATTCTAAAATTGACTATCGTCCCACAAGTATAATGATCATTTTAAATTATTTTATTGAGGCTTGACACAAGCTGTTGATCTGCGTGCGGTCCATTCCAAGTCGACTGCTACTTCAGTTAGTAGTAGCACCAATTAACTGCAAGCAGAAGTCGCATTCAGTATGCCGGCCTAGTTGGAACCGGCAACTTACAAACGGATCTAGAAACACTCATCAGTACTAACTACCACGGGGTGGTGGTACCAATCAGCAAATATTACATTCTCGGAGTTTTAGATGTTAAAAATTAAAAGAGCTTCATAATAATATAAAATATTTTCCTATAGATAACAGTACCTCATTATATTACACAGCACAAGTACGAAAATCTCACTTAATATTCAATATTTCAACAGGTACTTGTGCCTAATGATGTTGCTATCCAGTTCTTCAGTTATACACATAAGTAGATACGTGTAGGTATATTGAAATAATCTCCGAAAAAACAATTATATCGATCAATTTCTAATAGGATTATTTTTGCTTTTTTTTATATATATTATTACTCGACAAATGAAAGCACCCCGCTTGAAGTTAACCTGGAATACGGTCTATTAATGAAGGTCCAAAAGTTAAATAACTGCCTACAGTACCTGTAGCAGTTACATCCACTATGCCGGACTAGTTGGAACCGGCAACTTACAAGCTGATTCCCATACTAAGTCACTTCACGGCCTATGTACCCGTGGCACAACCCACTTTTATAATTTGACAATACTATATTTTCAATACTCTATTAATATTTTAAACTAATTCATTCCGAATTAAACTCTTATACATATATTATATAGACGTTAAATGTAAGGAATAAATAGTAATAATACAACTACAGGAAAGTTGGAAAGTTGTATTGAAAATGAAAATCACTGAAGCCTGATTCCCGAACGGGGTAGAGAATTACTTGGAATAGTTTAACAATGTAACGCATTGAAGAATTCCGAGTAGTTAAATTTAACAATATAAGGGATAATAATGGGAAGTGTAGGAATATAAGCTCATCGCCCACACACAAGTTAAATCCCTAAAATTAATTTTATATTTATTTGTGTTTGGTACGTCAATTATTTTCATTCACTGAACATTATGAAATGACGACACATGACAAGCTACTGATTGCTTGAAAATTTATAATGATTTTCCTCCAGCGATTACGCCTACATTTTGTTGTAAACAAAAGTACTTGTTTAGTACTCAGAATGACAAAATAAGATAATTAACAATAAATAACACATTTCAATTAACAATTCGCGATCTAGAAGTGATTCATTGTCTCTGCCTATTCCTGTAGTAAAAGAGCGTGACAATTTATTTGATTAATCTAGAAAGTGAAACCTTTGTATTTAAATTCAACTAAAACATTATATAAAATATTATGTGACATAAGAAAGTATAAGACATTTGTGACGATTTATCGTTAAAAAATTGAAGGCCAAAGAATAGCCTTGTGCTAAATTTGCGAATAAATTAATGAATAAAAACTTGAAAATGTTAATAGCGCATTCCACACAATATGTACTCGCTGTAAGCTATATTATATTGTAATAAAATCGCAGTGCAGTGGCCATTATATTGTGTTATAAAAACTTATTAGGTCTTATGAAAGTATAGTATAGTTATAGATACCGGCAGATAAAAAAAAATGCTAACTTTTGATCTGCGCAGTATAAGGATGGGCAGATTAGTAGAGCTCTGAACGACTGGTAGAAGCAAATGCATCTATCTATACAGTCGTACATATAATAAATAATAATTTAAAATTTATACACATTTGTAAAACGTTACTGTGCAGCATCAATGCCAGAGCTATTTTTATTTGCCGGGATCTATATAAGTTTGATATAAATAATTATATGCAATTTTTAAGATTACAGGCAGACAGTTGGTGGTGGTTTGCCCAGTCCACCGATTCGGGGTAGCACCATCACTTTCAAGTATTCTCAGTGAAGTGACACAGTCGCGTTACTAGACTACCTTAAAGATTGTCTGATCTAACTTAGCCGACATGCTTGCAGTTATTTTCCTGTAGTAGCAGTCGCCTACATTAATGGACTGCATTTCAGCTTAACAGCAGATGCCGTGGTGTCATATATCAAGCAAAAAAATTACAACGTGTGCTTTATTTGGATGGACGTTCTTAATATTTTTAAGAACGTTCCTAATTTGACGAAAAAACAATTTTTACGTTCATTTCCGTCTTCTCTAATCTCTAAATTATATTTTTTTTTCTCGACATTCTTTTTATTTTATTTTTGTTTTTATATTAAAAGAACGTATATTTTTCAAAATAATGTTTTTATTACCATCATAATTCCTGTTCGTATCCTACGTTTGGTGCATACGTTTAAGAATAAACCGGTAGCTAAAGCCATGGATGACCAGAATGAAGACTGGCACAGTATTTGCATGTTATGAATCACACGCATTACAAAAATCTTAGAAAGTTTTCAAGCAATCATTATAGCTTATAAAAGTCTGCAAAGCTGATAAAGCTGCATAGCTTATTTTTAAAACACAGAAATGAGTGTATTATATTGTAAATCGTGTGCAATATATTATATTATGCAAAGAACGAAATTATATCTCCTCGTATAAATTATATCTCCTCGTATATGTACTAACGGACCAAACAGACGATGCTTTGCTCAAAAGGTAAATAAAACCGATATGATATGCCGGCTCAAAATATGAATATATTAAATACCATTCAGGGTCTTACATTATTTGTGTAAATATACAGAAAATAAAATCGGTGTAGCTGTTTAAGTGAGGTTCAGCCACATTCGATTTCAGGTCAAGATTTGTCCGGTCAAAAGGAAAGGTCAAGGATTCATAGCTTTAATTTATAGTATTTAATAATAAGATTGAATATTACAAATATTTGTTAAATAAAAAAGGGGCGGATAATTTGCTCCGGGTCAGGTCGTCAAAGAGTGGTGCCCAGTCTGCCGATCCAGGAGGCCGACCGCGAAACTTCAATGGGAAGCTAAATTAAATTCAGTCCCATTTGTCAAAAAGTTCGCGATCGCTGTTAGTATCAACAATAAATTTTATTATTTGGACAATGGGTTTCAATGAGCTTAAATTGTTATTGAAAATGAACTTCGATTCTCAGTTTTGAAGCTCAATAACGAAACTCATTCTTATTGTCATTGAGTTACGCGGTCGGCCTGCACAGTAGTACCAATACTTATTACATACATAAACTTAGTATACATACCGTGAGTGAGTCCCTTCATGGAGCGCACTCCAGCTTAAAATTTGGCGGGGTGCTGTCTCAATAAAAAAAAACACAAGAACAGAAGAAATACAAAATATAAAGATAAGGATACATTAGTACTAGCACAATGTATGCCACCGCTTTTCAAATATAAGCCCACTCCAAATATAAGACTCGACCAAAATATAAGAGCGCTCATAATGAAATGTCTTTCATCTAATACCGAAAATATACTTGATTATAACCAGTCTTAGCTCTCGTACCTGCACGGTTTATGATAAAGTTAATGAAATATACTATTATGTCTATTTTGTATTGTAGTACATATTTACAAAAGTGTAATTATATGAATTGTGGCAAGTGGCGCTTCATTGTCTCTGCCTAATTGATTGATAGATAAATAGGAAGTACTTTATAAATATGTAAGTAAGTAATTGGATAGAGAAAAATACTCGAGCGCATCGGTGAACTGAAATCGTGGATCGATCTGTACTAATACAGCGTTCTCACGAGGCGATTTATTACTTCAATTTTTATCGCGCAATCGAATCAATAAAAGTTGAAAGTCTTTAACTTTCGTTAAACCGATATTTATTGCTTCAGTTTGATTAAAAATCTGTTTAGACTGTTTGAATAGCGAACAATTTCGCAGTTAATCAACAAAAATCACCTTGTGAGAACGCCGTATTAGTAATCAGGGCGGTCGCGCAATAAGCGATAAATGCCGTCGTATTTGACCGATTTTATATCCAATTTTCAATACTAATTTATTATTTGTATAAATTATTTAGAATTAAATTATTTTAAACGACATATATAATTTAAAATATACAATCATTTTTTATCAATGTTAATTGAATGCCTGCAATTAACATCATATTTCTTTTTTTATTGTGACACGACATCTGATCTCGACTCGCCTGATGATAAGCAAGAGGAGGTCCAGGAGTGAAAACGACTGAAAAAACCGAGTTAGTTCACGACTGCCTCGGTTGCCGTAACTATGCCGGCCATTCCTATATGCCCTACATATTCATTCAAATCCCCCGAATTTCTTCACGCTCCATACTTTTAAAAGTATTGGTACTACCCCCGATTGGCTAACGTCTGCCTACTTTAACTACACACATGCTAAGGGTCCTATCTTTTATGTGCTTAAGGTGATTTAAATATCTAGGCTATTTAAATCTGATATCTGGGGCTGGGCTAACCATTGTAAAGCAATTAACTTTTACTTTTATTGTGACTCGACATATGACAGCTGTTGATTTTAAGCCGAAGTGTGGTCCATGAATAAATGTCACTGCTACTATCACATCCACTATACCGGCCTATTTGGAACCGGCAACTTACAAGCTGATCCCGAAACGTGACCAAATCACTTCACGTAATACAAATAAAAGCTATGAAACAAATATTTGCTCCGACCGGGAATCGAACCCGGGACTTTACGCGCGACAAATCAATCGCTAAACCGTTCGTCCACGCCTGTCGTCAAACTAATTAAAAAATTATGTATTTCAATTAGATATATTAAATTCGACTCGAATTGTTAGGTAGGCACATTGATAAAATAGAAACATTTTCAATTGAATTTAAAAAGCGTCAGACACGAATAGAATTAGGGCCCGTACTGGATGATCAATTACTGAAAGGAGCCATAATTGAGTAGCAATTTTATTCAATTCTAAGAAAGGCGCAGATTATACATAATTCCCGTCTTTCTTTGGCTACTGGCAGGCGGGATCATACATTATTAGTTATATTTTTCACATATGTTTCATAAATATAATAGATCAAATATAATTGTCCGTTACTAAACTTCTTACTTTCAATGATATCTTCGAATTCAGTTAGGATTAGTTACAAATAAAAAGCACATTTATTATTTGACATCGATCCTATCGCATAATAAATCCATTTTAGCGTGATAGAATTAACTTTCGAGCGCTATAAATTCCTATTGACACAAAACAAAATATTCGGTAGGTTTTTATTTGAATAAGAAATAGCACAGTGCGCGATAGACGAGGCTTGAGAGAAGATATAGTGACAAGGATTGACAAAGAATTAAAGAAATGCCAAGAATAGTCCTCTCGAAAAAATGGCCAAAAAAAGTTGATGGACTAGGGCCATTTTTCGCGAGCTTTATGGTGGATATTTACTTTATAGCATGCTGTTATGCCGTTTCATTTCATCCAGTAGAACTATGGAAAAAATATACGGAAACTTTAATTTTTGCGCAACGTCTATTTCAACCCACAAACAATAAAATAAATAAATAAATGGCGACGCCACCTCGATAGTAATTGAAGATTTCTACAATAATTGTAGAAATTGCACTAATTATTCTACCTATTATTTAACTTCGTATTGGCGTTGTCATTTAGTTCGGCGTTTATGGGTTGAACTAGACGGAGCACGGAAAATCAGGTTTTCGGTTTATTTTTTTCATTCTTCTACTAGATAGTAATGAAACGAATTTAGCATGTTATAAAGTAATTATGTATAATCGTGTTTGAAAAATTGCCCTATATGGTCCACCAACATTTTATAGCCGTTTTTCGAGAGAACGATTTTTGCTTTTATTTTCACATTAAGGGCTATAATACCTATTTGTATTTTTTTTTTTAGAGAAATGGGCGAAATGATGGTTTTCGCGATTTGGGAGAACTCATTTGGTTCACCTTGAAATTGCGATCTCTTTCTTTCATATTTTGTCATTTGCAGTCTCAATTGACTATTTATGGCCATATATACTATTTACCATATTTACTAAATTTTTGCCAAGTGGCCTTGGCAAAAATTTTAATCAGTTCGGAAATAATACATATAATCGATTAAAATTATTTAAAAATAGTCCGAATATTTATTTTTCTCGTTGATAGGAATTTATGACTCTTAAAAGTGAATTATTTTAGATAATCCATTGAATTTTGTAGGCGATAGGATTGATGTCAAATTATAAATGAGATTTTTATTTATAACCTTTAAATCCCCTAAAAGGTTACAAAAAAATGTATAGTGGCCGCCTGGCATAGTGAATCTGCTTTTTGCAGTTATTTATTCGTAGTAGCGTCGCCGTCGTTGTTTGCATCCTAGCTTAACATCAGGCAATAGTCCGCATAGTCCATTGATACCTATTATGTAGAAAATTGTGGTTTGTAAAGAAAGCAAGTGAGTATGTCCGGATTGTGGTAAGTGGCGGCCCATCTCTGCTTATTCCTGTAAACGGGCGTCTGTTAATACGCCGAGCCATTCTCTGTGTCAAACATATTTGGCGAAGAAACATAATGTATAAAATTTTCTCAGGTGTTCCGACCTAAATAAATTAAAACGAACAAATATACATTTTATTCCAAGGAAAAGACCCTCTAGGTGTGAAAGAATATTGATTACAAATTACCCCGCTCTTTCTAGCACACAAAAAATAACTCCATATTTATTAAAAAAATATATATTTTATTATAAACATTTATTTAACAATAATAACTTACCTCTTATTGTTGTAACGCCTAGGACGCCGTTTTTCATTATCTAGCTCGGAATCATTGCCTCGTCGTCGATGGACCGGTGGGACATTACGTTTTTTTTCTTTTTTACGAGTATATTTTCGCGAATAGGTTGCCTCCTCCCTTGGGGATTCCTCTTCCACGTTTACCGATGTTGCATTTGGTGGACATTTAGGATTTAGACTAGGGCTTGATGGAGCGCCCACGCGGTGGCGAATCCAATTCATCCACCAATTAAAGCCGTCTCGAATTGCGGCAGCAAAGACCGAGCCAGTCGGCACTTCTACCGGTACAGGCGGCAGCTTGAGGCTTGTTTACTCCTTGTAATATAATAAATTTCAAGTGATCGATAGACCACTGAATTATGCTAAAAGCAGTCTGTGAATTCTTCAGGCAGTGTACATTCTAGCATGGCAGTGCTAGCACGATATCTTTTTATTACATACATTATTAAGTCATAAAAGAGAAAAAATATGGTCAAAGCATAAATGGCAGTGCTTCGAAACTAGGGGCGGCATTAGACCTTAATATCACAACATAGTTCATTATTTTCAGACTCTTTATCTCAAAATCATCACAATTTTATTATCACATTTTTGCAATATTTATGTATTCTTTATTCAATATTTAATTCAGTAAAAAATGCACGCAAACTTTTTGAAACATCCGCAAATATTTTCAGTCGACGGAAGTTTATTAGCCATAAGCGTATTCTTGTTAATATAAAATTGATAGGCATAAATTCTGACAAAAAAATCTATTTAGATATGTGTTGCCAATTTTAATGCGTGTGAAGCTCGATAAAAATATTTATTTTACGGCATCTTGTTTTTTTTTAACACCGTTTCGATGGTAAGTAAGTAGCAATAAGCGTGCGGTGACGGCGTAGTGCTATCGACAGTCAACAGTTGTTGCCGGTAAATAGCGTTACGTAACGCTGGGAGGAGGCTTACCGGGCGCGCGGACGTGTTTCGGCTACGATGCCGGACGCGCGAATGCCCGTCGTACCGCGAGCTTACAGTGAAGAAGAACTCCACCCGCTTCAGCCATCTACCACCTAACAACAGCCCACACACCTTTTCTAATACCCCCCTAAGTATCTACCTGTAGCAGCAATCCTTTCTTTTCTACACAAGTCCTTTTGATTGTTTAACGCAAATTAGCTAGGAATTAAAAAAATCTATTCTTTTAAATGTTTAATTACAGAAATGGACTGTGAAATTCCAGTCTTTCTTTTTACTTAGTTTATTACAACGGAATATTTAAAATAATAATGTATACTTAGCTATAAAACACTATTCGTAATGGAATGAGGCGGACTTTGCCTTTGTCTTGCCTGTAGGAATTGATGCATTACAAATTTATTCATTGATATATTATTATATGAATCAATCAATATTTAATTGGAAAATATATTGCATATGCAGTTAATAAGTACATTTTTCTTTCACGACAATTTGAACCATATGACTATGACATGAAGTTTATTTCAAAAATATAAAGGAAAAACGTTCACTAATTCTCATTTGTATTTTATAATTGACTTATGATTAAATAATAAATTATGACCTAGAAAAATATACTTTTTGTATATTTATTATTACATATAAAATAAAATTACTTTAAATGTACGGATTTTTACAAGAATTTTAAATAAATAACAATTTTTACATAGTTAGGAAATCTATATTAGAGGTAAAATGCTTACTTAAATGGTTTGATCCTTAGTTCAGGATCAGCTTAAAAGTTGCTGGTTCCAACTAGTACCTCGTGGTTGATGTGACTGCTACTTGCAGTTATTGAACTGTAGTAGCAATCGATTGGGTATTCATGGATCCAGCCTAACATATTTTAATCATAAAACAATAATAAAATTAATATATTTTTATCAAAACTTTATTGTAGATAATTATAACTATAATTATAAAAGGCAGACTTTAATGCCGTTAGGCATTACTACCAGCCTAACCTTCAGTATTGTTGGGAACATTGAGTTAGCGGGGGAAAGTGCAATAAAGATTAAGATCAAATCAAAAATGAAATTTACGTTTTAAATTATATTTATATATACATACAAATGATTGCATAGAACAAATATATAATTTCACTTAATGTATAAATAAAACAATTACTTAAAGAAGTATTTTTAGTACATATAAATAGCATAATTTAGGTACGGTTCAGTTAATTTGCCAATACTTATCAATTAGAATACAGCGAAATCGTACCCTGGACACATACAAGATGTATGTCAATTTAGAAAAGAATATTTTTTTAAGTGGGTCCACATCAGCACCCCTATGTCGGTCGCATCCACTATGCCGGCCTATTTGTAACCGGAAACTCACAATCTGAATACAATTTTACGTTCTAGTACCCCGGATCGGCAGACTGGGCACCACTGCCAATCCTACTAATCTTTGACAACCAGACCCAGAGCAATTATCCGCATCTTTTTTTTTTACCAAATATACGTAATTTTTAAACAAATTATTAAATTTTACAAATAAAGGCTATGAAACAAATCCTTGGTCTGACCGGGAAACAAGCGGGGACTTTATGTGTAACGGACTTATGTGCAAATCAATGCGTAGCGTAACATCGATAAACTTATTATATATAAAAAAAAAACATTCAAAAATTCATCTACATATGTATATCTCATATTTGTATATCTAAACAATTTATTTTTACTACCTGCTAAATAAACTGCTAGATTATGAATTCATTTAAACATTTATTTGAAATATTTATTACTCTGATTATAGGATTGTGTATTAAAGAATAACCAAAATTCGCTATTTCTTTTTCATAATAAACCTCGACGCTTTAAGCGATGATTTGCTCGCTAACAACCGCCTCTGGAATCGGCTGATGAGGCGTTGTTCTACTTTTGTTTCTCTCTGTTATTAAATGTAAATACAAAGATTAAATATTTCTTTTATATTAACGTACAGTCATTTGGGTTAGCGAATAGCAATATTTATTTTTTTAATTTTTTGTATTGTGTCTTGACATCTGAACAACACCTGCCTGATGTTAAGCATAATTGAGATCCAAGAGTGCCAACGACTAAAAAGTTCACGTGCTCGATCGACGTGACGACGCTGGCCAAAGGGGATTCTTCATGCATCGCTTGAAGTATCCAAGATTATAGGATGGGCTGAATTGTCGATTGTTCTACAAATAATCTTCATTGTTACTTAGCCTTCTTGAACTCCTTTACATTATCAAATGGTTTTACAACTGTTAATATTGTTAGGATCGTGGCAAGTGGCGCTACATTGTCTCTGCCTATTCATGTGGGAAAAGTCGTGACTATTGATTGATTGATTAGAGGAATTTATAATATAATGATGGGCAGTAGTGCTCAGTCTGCCGATCCGGAGTTTTCCCACCACTTACAAGTATAAAGACCGTTCAGTGACTTAGTCGCGTTTCAGTGACTTAGTTTGTAAGTTGCTTAATTAAGTTGTAAGTCGACATAATTAAATATAATTTTTAGGATAAAAAAAATCCTATTAAGAAGAATCAAAATGTTTCCAAGAACAGTGAGTTCATTTAGGAGATCCATTTATAATAAAAATGTTTTATAATACGATTTTCTCTTACAATCTATATTATAAAATAAATTACACACATCTAGATTGTAAAGAAGGCATAGCAAATAGTATTACTGACTAAAAGACCACTTCGTTCTGCGACCTCGATTCGTGATTAATTAAATTGAAGAAGAACTATGGTAACTTATATTTTCTAAAAACATTACGAAATATTTTGTGTTATGATAAGAAAAAAATTGTTATCATTAGGAGCTAGAAATAACAGAATCATTTTTTAAATTACATTTCAGTATAATGTATAATAATAAATTATTATTATTATAATAAAACCATTAGCTATTGTCCTTTTACTAGTAAAAACCCATCCTTACTTCCTAACAAACGGCTTTTTGCGCCTGCTTATGAGGGTCAAGCGAACTGCTATCTTAGACTGAACATTTTCCTTACTTTGTCTATTATGTGGTCTAGTTTTAGTAAGATGGAATCGCAAATAAAGAGGAAAGGAGGTTCATAATTACTTGCAAGTGCCAACGTGACTTTAATATATGTACTTACTTTGGACGGCTGGTTGACGTCTGGTTGACTATGATTAAGCATGCCTCAGTCACCAGATTGTATTTTATTTATTGTGTGGATATATAACAAATATATTATACAGCCTAGTTGAACTAGTCGGTTTTTTATCTACAATAATGAAATCTTTTTTACGCGCATAATGGGTAATATAGATAAGTATATAGAACCGAACATACCATAAGGCGGGGTGTTCTGTCGAACCGCAATAAAAAAAATTACGCTACCATAGTTGAATAACCGTAAGCCTAGTTGGAACCAGAAACTTACAAGTTGATCCCTAAACGCGACAAAATCACTTTACAGTCTGTGTAAGTGGTAATAGTACCTCGGATTGGCAGACCACTCTTAAACAACTAGACCCGGAGCAAATTTGCAAAACAAATAATATTCAAACTAATTACTAAATATTACGAATAAAAGCTATTTGTTATCTTTGCTCTGACCGGGAATCGAACCTAATGTCGACTAATGACTTTACTCCTGGTGTTGATCTAGATTACGACTCATTACTACTATGTTGGATATCGTATCGTATCGTATCGCGTACTGGTCTAGGTGAGTTTTGGAAACTTTAAAACTGATCACAAGACGCAACTAAGTAAATTTTAATCTTGCGATCACACGAAATGTTTACTTTTATAAAAATCACCTATTTATAAAAGTAATATATGCGAATATACTCGTAGTAGTTTTGCAAATATTTAACAAGATATTTGCAAAATATGGTTTTTGACGGTAGCAGAAAAGTTTTAATAAGATAAAATTTGTAACATAGTTGATGTACGAGTATTGATAAACTTTTAAAAGTCTGAAGCTTTTGAACAAAAAATCTTTTACGTTTGGATAAATCTTTACTTATTTAAAATTAAAGCAAGTAAAGCAATGGGTACCGATGACACTACGAACTGTCTAGAAGACAAGACAATCTATACGACATAGAAAAATCTTACCAGAGCGTTTACTGAACACTTCTCAAAAGTGATTTAAATGTCAAATGCGTTATCTAAAAAATCTGTGTTGCACTGGGCAATGCTGTGTTTTGTATGCGTCTAGGCTATCAGGCAATATTCGAATGGAATGAATTTTCTTTTAGCCTGTGCTCATAGTCTTATTCTGAATGGCATATAACAAAAAGAAGGCCACAAGAAAATTATACACTGTACATACAGATATTAGTTGAAAAAATAAAATAAGTATAATAAACTGAATTTTAATTTAAAAAAAGTCTGCACATGGGAAAAAGGCGTGACAATTTGATTTTGAAAAATCACGTAAGTAATCGATCAACCGCGATGACCGTGATGACCGCGGATCGTATCCGTCAGCGTCAACGCGAAATCCACTGCAGCACTTATAAACTCCGCGTCTAAATTAAGAATGAAGACAGGCGTGGCGCATTGGTCTGTACACCAGTTTATTACGCGTAAAGGCCCGGGTTAGATTCCTGGTCGGAGCAAATATTTGTTTCATAGCTTTTATTTGTAATATTTAAGATTGATACGGTTAACATTACAAGGTGGATGCGTCTCCGTCTGCCAATCCGGGTACAGGTACGCGAAGTCGCGTTTCGGCATCAGCTTGTAAGTTGCCGGTTTCAATTAGGCTGGTATAGTGGATGTTATAAAACTGCCTAACAACAAGCAGGGTCATATTATGCCGAATTAAAATTAAAAAAATAATAATAATGCTGAGGTTAATAAAAACGTACAAGCTATTACAGAATAGGTAGGTAGCCATTACCTGCAAACGTATTCAAGCGTATTATCAAGGGGCGATTTAAATCGGACCTGACCTTACCTATACGATCTTGACCTACACACCGTTCGCAGGTAGTAAGCCATATAGGTAATGCGCGTCTTACATTTACGAGTACCTACTGCAAACTAACAATCACCAACATTGCATTTCTTGTGTATATTTTAATTTATTTTCACTAGTTATGGCTTTACTAATCTATACTAATAATATCATAAAAAAATTGTAACTTTGTTTGTAATGAATAAGCTCAGAAACTACTGGGCCGATTTTAAAAAATCTTTCACTATTGGAAAGCTACATTCTTTGTGAGTAACATAGGCTATATTGTATTTTTATATAGTTTAGGGTTCCGTACGTAATCTCGAATAATGTAACCCAAAATTTTCTCATAAAATTCCTTACATAGCGTACGCTTCGAAAACTATTGACGATATATAAAATAGTGTTTTATATATTAATAGTACTCATGATTACTCATAACAGAAATCTGCATGGTATATGCCTAAATTGGTTTAATAATTAAAGCTGATTATGTATTGTATATACACTATATACAACAACATACGTTTAATGGTGGGTACAAAGATTATTTATACATGCATAAGAGAAAAACTGATTATTTAACCAACAAGCGTGCGATGTATTTTGACCCGGGCAACGCTGGGTTACGCAGCTAGTGTTATATAAAATTTTATGTACATTACAATACGGCTAAGAAATAATGTTTTGGGTATGAACTAGGGGCATGAAGTTGCATTTGAATGAAGGCGACTGCTACGCCAGTTTAAAACTTTCTACACACGGCACAATCTTACATATAATCTGCGGTTCCAACATGTTGGAGTCGCAGTCAATCGTACTCTACATGGACTACACACCTAGCAACCGTGCACATAATTTTATTAAATTGGACCGACACGACCTTTATGTACGACTCGACATATGACAGCACCCCGCTTGAGGTTAAGCTAGAGTGTGGTCCATGAATGGATGTCACTCCTACTATAATGCAATAACTGTTAGTAACAATCACATCCACTATGCCGGCCTAGTTAGAACCGGCAACTTACAAGCTGATCCCGAAACGCGACCTAATTACTTCACTGTCTATATACTTGGTGGTACAAACCCGGATCGGCAGACTGGTACCCAGTACTGTCTACGACTCTTTGATAACCAGACCCGAAACAAATAGACGTCTTTATTTTTTTAGCAAATATTTGTAATATTTGATATAATTGTTAAATATTAGAAATAAAAGCTATGAAACTTCCGTATACAGCAAGAGCATCATAAACAGCGCTGACCCCCATGGACTACGTCACGAACGTGACTGAGATTGCACAACTCACGTTCCAACCGCGTCTACAATTTGCTGTGACAATCTGCAGATTGCTAGGACGGCTGATCCGACTTGCGACATGTTCGATGGGAGCCACAACACGCCTACACACAATGCAATTTGCTGGATGACAACAGAACGTAACAACAGAAAGTACAGCAAATTGATAGGTGTGTAGGGCGTCTTAGCAACTTTATTAGTATTGGAGACTCAGACAATTGGAGATCGATGGTTAATTTGTAATATTTTTATTTATTATTTGTAATTTTCATATTTTCTAATCTTATATAGTTTTATTTATTTCAATTATTTTATGTGTTAATTATTATTTTTCAGGGTTTAATAAGTTTTTGCTATTATATTATGCTTTATACAAATACTAATTGTTTTTGTTAGATATTGTCATTAATATGATTATTGCATGCATTCCTGTCCTATAACTAAGATTGCATTTAGCTATATTATAAAATACTATATGAGTGTGTATTGTATTTATATATTTATTAAGCCTTCCAACAAGATTATATTGTATAATCTTGTTGGAAGGCTTAATAAATATATAAATAAAGAAGTATTAGGCAAGTAGCATTTCAATGATCTGTCTATCATTCGTTAGTTTTTATTTACCCTATTGTATTTGGATTCCGTGAAGCGAACTAAAAAATAACCCGGCATAGATTAGAAGTCAGATTGGTACTGCGTTAAGCGACAAACATCGGGTTCGATCCCGGCAATGTGACCAACTGTAAACTTGTGATTTTAAATGTAAGTAACGTTTATATAATTCCAGTGGCGAATGCAACAATTAGTAATTAACATCCAAAACGTATTTGTTCCTTATTCAATGTGTCGTTGAAACATTACCGACGTAGTTATATACATGTATAATTACTTTGCTTTCCGTACCTAAATTATCCAAACTACGTTCTGAAACTATACAGATTACATGAAGTGCATATCGTACCACAAGTTTCTAAACATGAATTTAATTCCCTTTGACAATCCAATAATTAAATGCATGCGCTTTGCGAACAGAACTAACCGTATGTAGCATCCCTTAATAGAGTGGTTACCGACATACATACCCCAAGCCTCTTCACCTCGTCTACCATCGCTTTTAACAGGAAATATCACAGAAATTCAGCACACGGTTAGCGTATTAACCTAATTGCTATTACTTTAGAAGCGCATATATTCAAATACGTAAAATATTTCCTAAATACAAAACAGACATAAGTATATGTTACTTTATAAATTATTATATATGAATTATGAAGTAAACAAAGTGCGTTTTCCCACGATCGTATGTAACTCAAAAAGTAGTAGGCAGTGGTACCCAGTCTGCCGATCCGGGGTAGTACCACCCCTCACAAGTATACAGACCGTAAAGTGACTTGGTCGCGCTTCGGGATCAGCTTGTAAGTTGCCAGTTCCAACTAGGTCGACATAGTAGATGTGATTTCTAACTACAGGTATTGAACTGTGGTAGCAGTGACATCATTCACGGACCACACTCCAGCTTAACATCAAGCATTGTGCTATGATATGTCGAGTCACAATAAAATAAAATATCCACGAGCTCATGGCGCTATGTGCATATCTCGTACGAGCGTCAAAGCGCGTATAGGCGCGTAAGGATGACTCACATCGCCGTCTTATTCATGTTACTTTATCAATTCAATCTTGACGCAACAAGCGGAAATGCCTTGTGGTACTTATTTTATTTGCTCGACATAAATGGACGCATACCAACTAATGGTAAGCTAGAGTGCGCCCACGAGTAGGGGCAACTAATGCCAGTGTAAAAGTTATTAGTTGGTGAGGTTGCTAAATTTTAGTATGTTAGGCTGAAACGCGACTGAATCATTTTACTAATTTTACATCTAAAAGTGGTAATATAACACCGGGTCGACATGACCAAACGACCACCAACAATCTTTTACTCTTAAAAAATTAAAAGAAATATGCGTCATTCAAACATATTTTAGTACTGTAACAAAGTAGCACATTAATAGACAAACATGATGACATCCGTGCCACCTTACCTCGAGGCACGAGACCCTCGTGTATCTGCCATCGATTTGACGCGAAAACTTCAAATGAAAATTCAGACTAGTAAAAATATTGAGCACATAATAACTATGAATTTTATCCTAATTATATATTAATCTGAAACTATTATCTTGTTAAATAATAATCATATCTTGCAATAACTACGTACATACTTATATAATTATATATAATACAATAAAATGGAGCCGGCTGCTTCTATAGTTAAATAGAAGAAGTAGTTAGTTAGTTAAATAGCTAGAAGCAGTTTTATCCCCTTTGCATGACGGCTTATTTAAACAGGCAACTTTAGACCTGATCTAGAAACGCGACTGAGTTACTTTACTGTCTGTATACTGGAAACTGTAGTACTACTCTGGATTAGACTGGGAAGAGGACCACTTACTATTTGCTTACCATTCTTAACCACCTAAATCTGAAAAAAACTTCTCTTTTTTTAACAGATATTACTTATAAATGCTATAAAATAAATTCATACCGAGCGACTCTAGAATAGAAGTAGAGGTGAATCTAATCCGAGTCTTACGCGTAGCGAACTGGTTTGCTAATGAATGCGCTACGCGTATACCTACGAGTATACCTAGACAGTAAATAAAATTAGTTATGCCTTTGCTTTTATTGTGGCTTGACATATGATAAAGCCCCGTCTAATCCTGAACTGGAGTGCGGTCCATAAATGAATATGACTGCTACTGTAGTTAATTAACTGTAAAAGAAGTCATATCTGTCATGTGCCTGGCCTGGGCAACACTGCCTACCACACTGTCTCTTATAATGAAGAAAATTATTTATTCAGTAAAAAAACATATTTTTATTCTTAATAAACTATTTGATATTTCACAAATTGAGCGTGTCAATCCATGTAGGTCGAAAGCCAAATCAAGTTGCATACTAGCCAAACCTCACAGCTATTAACCTACAAATACTTTTTCGGATATTGTCAATCACAGAAACTTCATATTTCTTTTATAAAAACAGAAACTTAATTATTCTGTCAATCTAAATCCAATCGTCTGAAACTGAATGCTATCTATCATTTAACTATCGTAAAAATAAATGACTCCTGCAATCGCGAAGCCGCCAATCGCATGCTTGCCTTTTCGATTTCATCTCAATTTTATCCAAGTATTAAGTTCCAATTAAAATATAGAAGATAGAATGAATGCCTGGAATATTTTTTTACTAATACATTTTTCATTTTAATTCTGGCATTTGTTTTTTGTTTAGTACTTCACATTATAGTATTATTATTTTTTGAAGTACTCAGGTGTGAAATATAATTATTATTGTTAATATACTATACAAGTATACTATTATGTCAAGCTTTTCGGCCATCACCTATACTTTTAAAAATTATTAAAATTATAATCTAAATCAAAATATTCAATATATTTATTCAATATATTCCAGCAAAATTACTTAAATCAATTGTATGAAAACCGCAGCTCCTGTAACCGTTATACCAGGGCCATATTATCTACTAAAACCGCAGGCAGTTAGTTCTGATCCTTGACATAGCAATGTAGGTCGGACACAATCAGTGCAATCTAGCTATTGTCAATACAGCATCTTCAAATACCACAAATTCCCTGTGCAATATTACATTCTTGTGACAAATGATATTGAAATCTTTGTAAAATTAAATTCATTACTCATTATTATTACTAACAGAGTAGGAAATGAATTAATGTAATGTGCAAATTACTAGCATATAATCCCAGAATCAATATTGCTGGCCTACTCCCGGACTAGGTCAACTGTGTTTTATTTAAAGTATGTTATTATTTTTTAAATACTATGTATGCGTTAATAAAGTGACCTGTAGATTGTCCGTAATTGACGTCAGAGTTTCACTATTCACAAGCAATAATAAGCTCTAATAACTAAACATTATGAATTACAATTCTGTCTGATTTAGTTGAGGGTTATTAGCGGCCAAACTAACCTTGCATTAGAAATGCTTTTTATCTATCTAATTAAAATGCATGTGAACTAATTTTAAATTATTAGGCATACAAAAACTGATCATTTATTACAGTGGTAGGCAGACAGTTGAGAGTTGGTGGTCGTTTTTCCCAGTCTGCTGAATCGTGAAATTACTAAGTCGCGTTTCGGGATCAGCTTGAGGTTGACGGTTCCAACTAGGCCGGTACAGTAGATGCGAGACTACTGCTTGCAGTTATTTACCTGTAGTGGCATCGCTTCCATTAATGGACCGCACACCAGTTTAAAATCAGGCGGGGGTTAAAATGATGTTAAAATGCGACATTGATATGATAGATTATGATATTATGAAAAATTGAATAATAACATGTTGCGGTTCAACATAAAATGACAGCACCCTGTAAAATGTTAAGCTGGAGAGCCATCCATTAATGAAGGTGACTACTACCACAGTTAAATAGCTGCAAGTAGCGGTCGCATCCAATATGCCGGCCTAGTTGGAACCGAAACGCGACTAGGTCAATTCAAGCTCTGTATACTTGTAAGTCACCACCGTACTATCCCGGATCGCCACTGTCTACTACACTTATGAATCAATATTTTGCCGATTATCGTTTCTACATTTTATAGTTTCACATGAATATTTAAACTTCATGTTTAAACTTCATCTACTATATCTACCATCTGTTGAGTAATCTTTAAAACCACAAAGAGATTTGCAAAGGATTTTCGTGTTACCACAATGTATTTAGAAATCCTTTACCCCTTTGGTTAGAATTTTGCACAGTATAAAAATATGTTTAGGGTTGAACAAGTAATATCTAAATTTAATGTGTAATAAAATTGCATACTTTTCTGAATGTATTTTTCGCAATATTGTCGAGCGTAAAAGTAATACATAGTACGGTAGGAAAATGCAGTAAGTCTATATTTGCATACGCTTTATTACTCAGAAATTGTACCTGACGAATGCATCTCAGACACCTTCCCCTGTGAGTTAGAAACTGAATATGTAGAGTTTGCCGTAGTTTGCTCAGAGTAAACCTCGACACAACCGTTTCAACTCATGAAACTACTGTTTTATGTGTTTTAACCCCGACCAGTATATAGTAATTTGAAGACTTGTAAAGAGGATGATACTTTGTAGGAGTGAATGCATTCTATGAAGTTATTTTACAGATGCAGTGACGTGGTCCCTTCACATAGGATCGTAAAAGAACTCTATAAAATTCGAAGTTTTATGTATGTATATATTTTAAATTATTTGTGAACCGCAAAGTTATTTAAATAGTATCTCCCTTCGAAAATATAATAGTAGTTTATATTACTTAGCGGCAATATATTTAGTAATAGTTTACAGTTTTCTGTCTTCATTGTTATGTTAAGCTGGGCTTCGGTCCATGAATGGAAGTGACTGCTAAAACAGTTAAATATCTTTTAGAAGCAGTCACAGCCACTATGCCAGACTAGTTGAAGGCGACTAGTAAGTTAGCTGATCTTGAAACGCGACTGAGTCACTTCACGGTCTGTATATTTGTTAATGGTGGTATAACCCCAGATCGCAGTTTGGACATCACTGTCTATTACTTTACGATAACCAGGCCCGAACCAAATATCAGTCTCCCGCGACCACGATGGCTGCCAAGCTCTCGAAACGTCGGAATAATAATAGGAAATTGAATCAAAAACCAATCTAAAACCAAATATAAAAAATTAAAAACCAAAATAAACGCGATAGTAAGCCGCATAATTTGTTTAATTCATTAAATATTAGTCTCTTTTTTTGATAAGAAATATTTGAAATGATCAATCTAATTATTAACTATTACGAACTTTACGTCCCAAATTATTACGGTCTGTAAATTATTATTCGGTTTGTATGTAGATTTGTAAAATTATGAAAGATTATATATTCTGATACTGAACTACATGTTCACAATATACCTCATCACCGGTGTATCAGTAGTGATTGTTTACATGATGAAAGGCGTATTGTCATGTTTGCGAATGTTCTGCATGTAAGGGCTACCAATTAGGCATTTAATTCAGGTGTCCGCATTCACTGATTGGCCCTACTACGTTACACTTAATGAACGCTTGTCGCACTAATAAACCTCACGCATTGCATATTGAAAGGCTGATAATTATGATATATTATTGCCTGACGACAATTGTGGTACTTTGGTAACAATCATTATGAGTAAAGTTCTAGCGAGTTCTATTTTTTAAATTAAATATCATAAATATTTGATTATAAAACATATGCGAATATTTGCTCTGAGTCAGTTGGGCCGACCGCGTAACTCAATAACAATGAGAATGGGCTACGTTTTGACAGTTGCATTAATAAGCTTCAAAATTAAATTTGCGACCGCGTAACTCACCGAGAATTAAAGAGTGGTAGGCAGTGGTACCCAGTCTGCCGATCCGGGGTAGCACCACCACTTACAAGTATACAGACCGTGAAGTGATTTGGTCACGTTTCGGGATCAGCTTGTAAGTTGCCGGTTCCATCTAGGCCGGCATAGTGGATGTGATTGCTACTCACAGTTATTGAATTGTAGTAGCAGTGCCATTCATTCATGGACCACACTTTGTCTTAACATCAAGCGGGGTGCTGTCATATGTCGCGTCACAATAAAAAAATAAATAAAATAAAAAACAGTTTAAGCTCATTGAAACTCATTGTCAAAATAAATAAATGTTGACATATAGGAATGAATTTCATTGTAATTCCCATTGAAGTTGCGCATTCGGCCGCCTGGTGCCGACAAGGCAAATAGTGGTGCCTAGTCTGCCGATCTGGGGTAATACCACCACCTTAGTATACACACGGTGAAGTGACTTAGTCGCATTTCAGGATCAGCTTGTATGTTGCCAGTTCCAACTATCCCGGCTCAGTGGATGTAACTGCTACTTACAGTTAGTAGCGGCTTAACATCAGTCGGGGTAATAACAAAAAGTGTATCAAGTGATCAGAATGAAATATACATACAATTTTCGATACGAGTAAAATGTAATTAGTTCAAAATTCGCCAGACAGTGACATGCAACGCGGATGCATACTTCCTTTGTAACATGCCACGCGTCATTGTGAATTGATTGATGTAATAAAATTAAGGCCTCTATCGCATGACCGGTTGACGACTGATAAATGTACATTAATATGATCATTAGACTCAATTAGCCTTCAATATAACGATACATTAATAAGGCAATATTAAAGGCATAGTTAATCTTTATATTTAAATTAGCTGTACTTGCGGTTTCAACCGCGTAAAATTTGGTTTATAACACAGTCATAAAAAAGAAGGAGGTTCTCAATTCGACAGTATATCCCTTTTTTTGGTATTAATAACTCGATAGTATTTTCTTAGATTTTGCGCGAACATTGATTAATTAATTAAACAAATTTTATGCGGCTTACTATCGCGTTTATTTTGGTTTTGATTTTACAATTTTTTTATTATTCCGACGTTTCGAGAACTTTGCAGCCATCGTGGTCACGGAGAGACTGAGGTGTTGGTCGTCCTATTGGTTGATGCTGTTATTGTTTCCAAAACTACCCCCCGTTGATATTTTGTTTTTCTGTTCCCGGTTTATTTCAAATTTTTGCAAAAATAACTGACGGTGTCATCTGGTTTGGCAGTTTGCTGGACTTGGGACTTGAGTTTGTGAATTATGGGGTCCCAGGTGTTAGATAATCGCCAACCACCTTCTCTATTGAAATTAGGATGCTTTTTAATCTCAATAGCCTCGCGTACCATCCTGGGTATCACTCGACTTTCCTTTGCGAGGATCTTCGGTTTGTCGAAACGGATGTAGTGATTGGCGCCGTCCTGTTGATGCTCACAAACTGCAGACTTTCCACTACGTTAGTGTTTTATATCCGCGATATGTTCCCGTACTCGTGTGCATATATTTCTTTTTGTCTGTCCTATATACGAGAGTCCACAGTCACATTCTAACTGCTCCACGTACGGGTACGGGAACATATCGCGGATATAAAACACCAACGTAGTGGAAAGTCTGCAGTTTGTGAGCATCAACAGGACGGCGCCAATCACCACATCCGTTTCGACAAAACTACTCTTGGACCTTCTCTTGCTTATCATGAGGCGGGTCATGGTCAAATGTCGTTTCACAATAAAAAAAGTTTGACAGTGTGCAATCTGGCGGTCCACCACTTTCAAATGTACAGACAGTGAAGTGACTTAGTTGGTAATAGTTTTAAGGTTGCCGACATTGTCGATGCGACCGACACCTACTGCAATTTTACTGCAAATTTAACTATAGTAGTGATCATCTCCATTTTTGGACCGCACACCACCTTAACATCAAGGCGGACATTTTTACATTATTAATAATACTAGTTTTATTTTTGCAAATGATTCAATTTAATTTAAATTAACACGCTATTTTCCTATATTTTTTTTATTGTGACTCGACATCTGACCTCGACTCGCCTGATAGTAACCAAGAAGAGGTCCAAGAGTGCTGATAAGAAGAGACAATGGAGCGCCACTTGTCACGATTCTGACACAACTCGCTTCTCTAACAATTTTCTAGCAAATTATTCGTTTTTAATTTTTTCCTATATTTTTTTATTGGAACTCGACATCTGACCTCGACTCGCCTGATGGTAACCAAGAAAAGGTCCAAGAGTGCCGACAAGAAGAGACAATGGAGCGCCACTTGTCACGATCCTGACACAACTCCCTTCGCTCACAATTTTCTTGCAAATTATACGTTTTTAATTATTTAACTTTTTAATATATGTAATATATAGTTTTCTGAAATATTATATATAAGTATTATACGAGTATTATACTAGAATGTAGATATATGATTTTAATTTTACTCTGATACAATATAATTAATATTTGGACATTGGCAAATAAATGCTACACAACTATAAACACAAGTACGTATAACATTTTCAATATGTAACCAACATGATTACTTGTTGGTTGTATTGAATAGCTGTCTGTGTACTTAGTTAGTTAGGTATTCATGAAAATGAATGTCTGCCTTTGATGACACTAATTGGACGGCTATGATTAAACCACTGCGCTGATGGTTGCATCATATTCGGTTTCGTAAATGAGTTGTCCGAATATCCATTAAAGTCAAAGCCATGTATTGACATTAATGAATATAAACTGCACCGGGACTTTGTGGTAAAACATTTTCATTATGATATTCGAATATTACATTTCTGTTTTAGAATAAATCTATTAGAGTAAGGCAGTAAGGCAGGCCCAGGAGGGTATTTTTCGATCAAATCGGAGACATCCTCAAGAAAGCTAGGTTGCCTAGTGCCCATAACCTTAGAGCTTGTATGAAGAGAATTGTGGATGTGAAGGAAGCGAGTGAGTTGTATCAGGATCGTGGCAAGTAGCGCTCCATGGGAAAAAGGCGTGACAATTTGATTGATTGATTGATATTAGAGTGGTTGTCGTTGGCCCAGTCTGTCGATTCAGGGTAGTACATCATGAAGGATCATGATGTAATTTAGTCTTGTTTGGGTTTAAATAATTATAAGTTGTAGTCGCATACACAGTTTACAGCTACTATACCGGTCAGAGGTGCCTTGTATTTTTAACACACTTTTATAAGCTTTGGCTGTATGTATGTATGTATGTATAACTAACTAACTATGTAACGGAATCTTTGAACACTATTTTTAGCTATCTCTAGAAGTTTAATTAATTCGAAACTTTGCATACGTATTAAGAGCCAATGACAATTTGTTAGGACATCCTTGTTAGGACCGCCAGGATTAATATATTCTTTTTATATATAGATCCTTTATGAGAGAGTGAAAGGATCTGCGCGATCGCGCACTAGCTCTGTCCCTTTCACTCCCTTTTAATTTGAATGTACTTTGATCGTACTGCAGGCTCGGACATCGATCAAATCGTACTAAAAATTGTAACTCGACATATGACAGCACCCTTCTTAACGTTAAACTGGAGTATGTTCTAAGAAACAAACTGATCTCGAAACGCAAACGGCCGTCATACTGATACGTAGCAGTTATCTCTATTCTTGGAACATATTATACTCCAGTTTAACATTAAGTGCTTTCATTATGTCGAGTTTCAATTAAAAATATACAAGTAAAATATACAATTAAATATATATTCTGGACCGCACTCCAGTCGAAAATCGGGCAAGGTGCTGTTATATGCCTAACCACAATATAGAAAATACTAATCTTTTATTAATCAACCGAACCGGCAGTCGAACTAAAAAGTTCGGTGCTTCCTTTCTTTGTAGAACAATCGACAAGTGGAATGCTTAACCAGCCCATGTGTACTCTCCATCCTATAGCCTTGGACCCTTTAAGCGTTGCGTGAAGAAGCACGGCGGCGACTGGGGCAGCTGTGAAGACTTGGTTTTTGCAGTCGTCGGCACTATTGGATCACTTCTTGCTTACCATCAGGCGAGTAGAGGTCAGATGTCGAGTCACAATAAAAATAGAAAAAAAAAGAATAGAAAAGCGGTATAGCCTACAGGTCTGCTGGTAAGGATCCTGTTTCCGTAGCAGTTGTCGTAGACCCACACTCCAGCTTAACATCAGGAAAAGTGTAACGCAGGTCGTTGGCATCTTTTTACATTTCTATACTAAGCTAATTAAGAGCTTGTATCATAGAAACAGGACAACCAAAGTACAACCCGTATATCAAAGATACATTGGTACTGGCAAGTGGTTTTGAACCAGTGCTCTCAGTTTGCGTAACCAATGAACTGCCACTATACTACAGCCGCCTGTTTTATATAATAAAAACAACATTCTATTTAATTTCCTTCAATCATACAAAACGCTCTAAACGACACCATTTATATACGAGTTTATACTAAATTATATTAGGCTGAGTTGCCTAGTACCGCCCATAACCATAGAGCTTGTACGAAGATAATTGTGGATATGAGGGAAGCGAGGAAGTTGTGTCAGGGCCGTGGCAAGTAGTGCTCCATTGTCTCTGCCTATCCCTGTGGGAAAAAAGGCGTGACAATTTGATTGATTGATGTTAAACTGATGTTAAACACTAAAACGTTCTTCGTAGACTAAATTCTGGTAGAATGTCCCTTGATGTTTAGCCTGTTTTAGGTGACGATGATTTCTTATCTTAACGACAAATGAGAATTTAATTAGCTTTAGGTAAGATAATCGTAGTTTAATCGTACATTAAATACTAGCGCCATCTGGTGTAGAAATGTAGAACTTCGTTGAGAAAATGAAGGCAGAGGAAAATACAACGCTTTCTACTTCATTGTCGAGTTTATGTAGAACCTACTTACGATAGATGGCGCTAGTAATAATTCAGGTTTGTACCGTATTAGATAACATTTTACAGTAGCCTCTAAGTAGATGGCGCTTTAAAATTTCAGGATACTTTAAGTCGTTACTTTGAAAAGCATGCTGAATAATTATAAAGAGATTGTCTAATTATGCATTAAGAAAACCCTTTAGTAATTTGATTTTGGATATTTTCTGTATATTACACCCAATATAAAAGAATTTATAAATCCGATCTGGATGGATGCGTTAAATAAGGCAGGCCCAGGAGGGTGTTTTCCGACCAAATCGGAGACATCCTCAAGAAAGCTGGGTTCCCTAGTGCCCATAACCACAGAGCCTGTATAAAGAGAATACAGGCTACAATGTGGATGTGAAGGAAGCAAGGGAGTTGTATAAGGATCATGGCAAGTAGCGCTCCCTTGTCTTTGACTTACCCTGTGGGAAAAATGCGTGACAATTTGATTTGATTTTTTTTGCACCCAACTGCTTAAAATGAAGGTAACATTTTTCGAGTGAAAGTATCAATCAATCAAATTGTCACGCTTTTTTTCCACAGGGATATGTAGTGACAATGGAGCGCCACCTGCCACGATTCTGACACAACTCTCATGCTTTCCTCAATTTGAATTTCTTTTCATACAAGCTCTCGGTTATTGGCACTAGGCAATCCAGAAAAAGACTCAGGCCTGCCTCGTTTATCGCATTTACCCACATCAGGTTTATAACTTTCACTTATTTTTCTATGTGTCCAAACCATCGAGGCATTGTTTTGAAGTTATACTCGTAATATATTATAAATTTTTTTATGGCCGTATTTGATAGCACCCTGACTGATCTTAAGCTGAGTTGAGTGGTCAATGGAGGTGACTACTACAGTTAAATAACTGTAAGTAGCTGTTACATCCACTATGTCGGCCTAGTTGGGGCCGGCAACTTACAAGCTTATCCCGAAACGCAGCTAAGTTACTTTAATGCTTTGTATACTTGTAAGTGATAGTACTACTGGAATGTCTAGTGCCTCTTGTGTGAAAAAATTGTGCATGGGAATAGTTTAGTCGACAGTTTTTTATTAGTAAATTGGACGTTTAGGATCGTGGCAAGTGATGCTTTATTGTCTCTGCCTATCCCTATAGGCAAAAGGGGTGACAGTTTGATTGATAGCCGTTGAATGAAACAGTTTTGTCAGTCGTCGGCACTTTTGGACCTCCAAGTCAATATCAGAAGACGCGTCTCAATCAATCAATGGAATTGTCACGCCTTTTTCCCATGAGGATAGGCAGAGACAATGGAGCGCCACTTGCCACGATCCTGATACAACTCCCTCGCTTCCTTCACATGCACAATTCTCTTCATATAAGTTCTAAGGTTATGGTGGCACTAGGCAACCTAGCTTTGTTGAGGATGTCTCCGATCTGATCGGAAAACACCCTCCTGGGCCTGTCTTGTGTAACGCATCCATCCACATCAGATTTATAGTCGCTTCTCAATAAATCTAATAATAAAAAAATGTTTCAAATATTATTTATTTTTATCAACTCTTTGTTTCGTAAATATGAATTGTAAATACCTAGGAGCTTATTTATTCAGTTTAACTGAATATCTCTTTTTTATATAAAAAATGGTATGAGCTCAAAGTAAAAAAGGTGCAACTAATAAATTTTATAACATTTTTTTATTATTATTTGCTGTCCCTCCCCGTGTTCAATATTTAATTTCCAATATTTCATATTTTAATTATTCGATATACTTTTATTTGATTTTAAAATTACATTTCACGAGTACCTGTAAATCAAATGAGAACATGTTGTTTGGTAATAATGTAGAATATGTATTACAGAAATACAGTTTCTGGACATTCCAATCTGCATAAATTAGAATAATATTCACAGAATATAATTATCATGTATGGAAACTCCCTTTGAGCTGGATGTCTAATCATTAAAGTGAAATTGCAGGACTAAATATTCTCTCTATTCAAAACATTTAGTTGAATATCGAAACTTGTGTTCCAGTCATTGTTTGTGAGTTCAGTAATCTTTGATATTGCATTCTCTATAGAAATACCTCCAAACATAAAGAGAATACGTGAACGAGCATTTCACAAACAGATTGGCATACGGACTTTGCTCAAAGGGAGTGAGTGATAGATAGATAAATTCTTTCTGGCACAGCAAATATGAAAAACAAATTTAACATGTACATGCGAGCTTAATGACTAGTGACATTTTATACCAGCTAACTTTTGGGATAGTAAGAAGGGATCATGGGTGCATTTACTTAATTAAAATGAGTGTTGATGCTCTTTAAATAGCATATATACTAAAATTATATACTGATATATAAATAAATACAAAATATATACAATTATAAACATAAAAATAATATATTATAAATAAATAAATAGTGAGTGGGTCGAGAGGTCGTTTTAATGAAATAATAGTCTAAATAAATTAATTCGTGGAACTACTATTTATTTTAATGCTTAAAGTAAGGTTGAAAGATGTTGTTTCCATCCTAAGTAATCATTTCTGACTTTCCAAGGCTAGGCTATTTATTTAATAAAAAATATTTCCCTTTTCTGAGAAAAGAACCTATCTATGTATTGTTAATAAATAACATCTTTTATTATTACACTAAAGCCTCATTTTCAGTCAAAATTGTTCTGTATATTAATTTTGTAAGACCACTTTTCGTTGCTCAGATAATGATTGGCCCGAAGCTTTGTCTTTCGTTGTTTGCGCAATTAAGTTTCAAAAAGATAATCAAATTCGTTGCATTGTTTTAATAACTTCTGATACGATTTAAAAGGTTATTAAATAAGTAAAAAAAAATATTTAAAGGTTTTTTTTTTATTGTGACTCGCCGAAGTGTGGTCCATGAATGAATGTCACTGCTACTACAATTTAATAACTGTGAGTAGCAATCACATCCACTATGCCGGCCTAGTTAGAACCGGCAACTTACAAGTTGATCCCAAAACGTGACCAAATCACTTCACGGTCTGTATACTTGTAAGTGGTGGTACTACCCCGGATCGGCAGACTGAGTTCCACTGCCTAGCACTCTTTGATAACCAGACCCGAAGCAAATAGCCATCTCTCTTTTTTTTATTAACAAATCTTTGCAATATTTAATATTATTATTAAATATTACAAATAAAAGCTATGAAACAAATATTTGTTCCGACCGGGAATAAATATAGATATTATAGTTTAGGAATAGTTTGGGATCTCTTAGAAAAAAACAAATATGTATTATTGTAACTAAACATCTGACGTAAATATTGCCCGATGATAAGCAAGTGGAGGTTAAGAAGCTTGGCGCTGAAAAAATATTATTTTCATGAATAAATGTAAATAATAATATATTTTACATAACTATAAAATATGAGTATCATAACATATATAATATGAAATATATAGTGGCGGCGACTGGGGTAGCCGTGAAGACTCGGTTTTTGCAGTCCTAGGCACTCTTGGATCTCTTCTTGCTTTCAGGTCGAGGTCAGATGTCGAGTCACAACAAAAAAAAGTACAATAATAAAATGCTTTTCAAAACAAACAAACAAATATATGAACAAATTAGATGGTATAAAGTTTAAACATTATCAATCAATCAATCAAATGCCACGACCCTGACACAACTTCCTCGCTTGCATTATGTAACAAATATTTTATTTATAGTAGTATTTTAATTTCCTATGAAATTTATTATTATAGGAAAATTAGAAATAAACGGCTCCTTATGAAAAAAATGACAATAGGCGAGTAATTTAATATCTAGACTTACGGTCTCCTTTTCCTGGGGATGAGATATATTGCGGAGAGTCTAACCTGGATACGTGAGATATGTGCCGGTTCAATAATAGAATTTTAGATCTGAACAATATAAGGAATTCATAATAACTACATACCAAACTCTTAATTTTAATTAATAATATATTTTAATACTTTTTATAAATTAGTGAACGATATATATTTTTTTATTATTATTTAAATCTTCATACTAAGCTACCAAAGTGCTTGTATCATAGAAACAGGACAACCACGCAACAACTTACGCAAACTTAATGACTAACCATTATACTGTCACTACACCACGGTCGCCTTATTTGATTAATAAAAAATAGATAATTCTCTGCGTAATACCGTGGAAATGAAGCAGTAAAATTATTAATAGTTATTAATTACACGTTGGATATTATAAATGTGGACGTGAGTTTGTTTGTTACATTTTCACGCAACAACTACTTAACCGATCATTATGAAACTATGTACTCATATTTTTGGAGGTACTAGCAGTAACATAGGATACTTTTAATTATTATATTTTTTTTAATTTTTACTCTACTTTCCTATTGACTATAGTTTCAGTTGTTTAGAATTTTTTTAAATCAGCTATATTAATTTTTATTTAATTAAAAAGGGATATACAGTTGAAGTGAGAACCTCCTCCTTTTTTATGACTGTAATATAAACCTAATTTTACGCGGATGAAACCGCGCGCACAGATAGTATTGAATAAAATGTTTTGTATCGTAAATGCACTTTTTCTTTTTTATTCTGACTCTACATCTAACCTAGAATTTTCTGATGGTAAGCAAAAAGAATTCCAAGAGTGCCAACGACTGAAAAACTCTGACTCAGTTCACGGTTGCCTTATTACTCATTTAAACCCGCGTACACCACACGTTATTAATCCGGCGACGACGGTGGCGCCTTAAACTGATTTTGGATATCCCTTCAATCAATTAATTATTGATAATTTATTAATATTCTATATAAATAAATAATATAGATAGACTAATTTAATAAGATGAATAAATATATATATATATATATCGACATCAAAACAACATCTCAAATGGTTGTCAAATTAATTTGTTATTCTAAAATTCCCAGAAGCATGGCCACAATAACAGATTTATAACATGTTTTTGAATTATTCGAACGAAGATTCTAGATAATTTCTAAGAATTAATATATTTTGTACACATATAATACTCGTATATTTTGTAATTAAAGGCTCACGTGGCGCATTTGATAGTACACCAGTCTACTACGCGTTAAGTCCCGGTTTTGTGTTTAATAGTTGTACTATTTAATTAATAGATCATATACGACAAAATGTTTTGTAAAAGATTAAATTTGCGTTGGGTTTGTTTAAGAGTATTAGGAAGAAAGTTGGTGGTAATTTACTAAGTCTGCGGATCCGGGGTCGTACCACCACTTACTAGTATACAGACCGTGAAGTTAATTGGTTGCGTTTCGGGATCAGCTTGTAAGCCAGTTCCAACTAGGCCGGCATAGTGAATGTGATTGCTACTTACAGTTATTGAATTGTAGTAGCAGTGACATCCATTCATGGATCACACTTCAGCTTAGCGAGGTTCTGTCATATTTCGAGTCATAATAAAAGAAAAACCTCAGGTGTTGTCGAGCCACATTACCCAGTGAGTATATAATGTATTTTTATACCAGATCTGCTATCCATTCTATCTTGAGAACTATTGCATGAATGTCCATCATCATCATGTCACCCATAAGTCGTCCACTGCCGGACATAGTATGAAATTTTATTATAATATATTATGAAATAATTTAGTTTCCGAGCGAAACTTGCATTATATTGCATGCATAAGTAATCAAAGAATAAATTATTACTGCGCTGTTTTACGAGTATACGAGTTTTACGAGTATTAATACAATTTCATTTAAACATATAGAGATTTATTTGTTCAATACAAAAAAAAAACATTTAAAAAATCATTACGAAGTCCAAACGTAAAGTGAATAGTTTGAATGGAATATATGTATACATCAGACATTAACTATTCTAACCAGACCTTGACTTGCCTGATTAAAAAAATGTCGTTACCTGAAAAAAAGGGCAACCCAGTCGCTGTCACTATGAAGACCAGAAGTGATTTATAGCGCTTTTATATTGTGACTCGACATATAACATCACCCCGCCTGACATTCAGCTGGAGTACGGTCCATCAATGGATGTCACTGCTACTACAATTCAAGAAGTGTAACTAACAGTCACATCCACTATGCCACTAAGCTGATTCCGAAACGCGACTACGACACTTCACGGTTTGTATACTTACTTGTAGGTGGTGATACTACCCCGGATCGGCAAACTGGGCACCATTGCCTACCACTGTTTAATAACCAGACCAAAGCATATATTAGCCTCTTTTTTATCAATAAGTGGAATGCTTTCCCAGGCCAGTTTTTTGGGCGTAAAATCTCGGTCCGAATCGGTATTACGCCCAAAAAACTGGCCTGGGAAAGCATTCCACTTATTGATTGTTCGATAAAAAAACTCTGCGCAAAACTTGTAACTTGGTGGAGAACGACAGTCGATTAGTAAACGAAACGCGGTTGATTCTCCGCGATATGAAAACGGGAATAAAAAAGATAGTAGCAATGGTAAATGGTGAATTTTACTATTTATACAATTATGTACAAATATTTATGCCATGTTCGAATTACCGTAAATAATTACTACAGACAGTCAAATATTTACCCTAAATAGGTTTGCTGTTTGCTTTGTTGTGGTTTTTGATGGGTGTATGTATACTACATATTACATGGATTACAATTAAATGCGGGACCCAACGATGTGAATTAAAATGAAATGAATTAATTAATTTGCAAATGCGTCATATTCAGCCAACAGTAAAACCACCAGGTGCATGAGCAAAACACCAAAATACATTGTTTAATACGCTTGTAATATTATTTTCACGCAACTCTTATTTTCAGCTTATACCGTTGCGCCCTGACTGACTCGAGCGAATCTATTTAAATAACCTACTGTTATGTATTAGATGTATGTTATGTACTAGTGTTTGTTTTAAGTATAGTATTTTGTTTCTAATATTTTCACAATAACACTTTTTTTGTTTTGTTGTATGTAGATAATACCTGTAGGTGTCATCTACATAATTATTCTTATTAGGTTAGTTTTGGTTAAGTTTTCATTTCCTACGTTATTTCTTCATCACTGTAATGCCTAAAAAAAGGACTCAGATTTCTCGGCAGACTGCTGCTGCAAAGCGGCTGCGAGTTATGCGCAAGAAAATAAAACTAAAAATTTACGCAGAAGTACTTTAAAATATATTCTTTTTAAAACTACTTTAAAATATATTATATTAATTATGTAACTAAATCGTCTAAAATTATCTATAACAGCTATAGGTAATTTATATTAAAGTTGAGAAGGTTGGTTTGTAAACAAAAAATAAATATGATTCTCAAAATAACTATTCCACGTAAACGAAGTCGCGGGCATAGCTAGTATATAATAAATCTATGAGGTAATGCATACCTATTTAAAGATAAGTTTCACAACATTTAGCATTATTTGTAATATTTAATAATTAGAATAAATATTACAAATATTTGTTATAAAAAAAAATTTGGGTCCGGTTATCAAAGTTGTCAGTGGTGCCCAGACTGTCGATCTGGAGTATTACCACCAATAAGTATAAAGACCGTAAAGTGATTTGTAGCGTTTCGGGATCAGCTTGTAAGTTTTCAGTTAACAATATACCGCAACAGTAGATGTGACTGCTACTTAGAGTTACTTTACAGTAGTAGCAATCGCCTCCACTCTTCTATTTTCAGTTTCGAAATGTCAACTTAAGCGATATATTAATTTGTTAGAATGTTCTTTCAGAATTCCTAAATCATTTTGGCCGCCGTACATTATTGTACATAATTTATTCTAGTTAAGGCTAATAATTAAATTTGAGGCGATAATAGAATAACGTTAGGAAACTAAGTAATATTGAAATTGACGCTTTGATCATTTTAGATGCAAGTTATCCAATTATATTGCAGGTTAGTTCACTCTAATATATAGAGTATGCTTTACAAAATGTAGAACATAATTTGAAATGAGTTTGGAGGGTTCAATTTATGCCGCAATAAATAGAGATTGGATATTATTATATAAAACGATATAAACCTATATATTATTATGCTAGTTTTCTAAACATTTAAATATGATTTATTTTATATATTATTTATTTATAAACTAAGCTACCAAAGTGCTTGTATCATAGAAACAGGACGACCAAAGTACATATATCAAACACATTGGTGCCGCTAAGTGGTTTCAAACCCGTGCCACTACACAACGGTCGCCTTTTATTATTATTGAAATTTAAACATTACCGCTCAAAACAGCCCCAAAGGCTGTCTGCTTATTCGAGGCAAATATTTGCAATAAGTTTATTGAAAGAGAAAAATTGTTCATTCGTTTCGTTTGTAAATGTTTCTTTGGGAGTTGCCCACTGAGGCGTTTGCTAGACACATATTTTATGCTTGCACACGACGACCGATGTGAAAGTATGTACACTTTAATGCTTATAAAATATACTTTGCATTTATATAACGTTTGCGTTGCAAAATGGCGATCGATCGTTTAAACATTTGCGCGTATTCAAATTTTAAATGCTCTTTCAAAATTTAATATGTAATATGAATTCGAGTGCAGATTTGTATAACTGTAGAGCTTGTATAAAGAAAATTGTGGATGTGGGAGAAACGAGGGAGATTTATCAGAGTCGTGGCAAGTGGCGCTCCAATGTCTCAGCCTATCCCTTCGGGAAAAGGGCATGACTTATTGATGAAGGGCATGAATTTGATTTATTGATATTTGTTCAATGGTGTTGGTGGTCATTTGTCAAGTCTGCCTACCCTGGGTAATACCACCACCTTAAAGTGTACATACTTCAGTTATACATAATATATAAGTATACATAAGTGACTTGTACTAGTTTCAGGATCAACTTAAAAGTTCCCGGTTCTAACTAACCATAAGCCGGCATAATAGCTGAGACTGCTACATGGAGTTATTTTACTATAGTAGCCGTGCTGTCATATATCGAGCTTTATTAATTACAGAACATTCATAAGTTGGACAAAATAATTCCAATGAAAAGTGTCCTGCAACACAATCATAAGTATAATTCTTTTTGTAACATGTCAACAGCGAGATGTAAAACAAAATTCGTGAATTGCGTTTTAGATTTATTTTAAAATTCAACTGAATTTATTTTACTAAGTGGAGAATCTCAAGGCGACCGTGGTATAGTGGTAGTTCAATGGTTACGCAAACCGAGAGCACGGGTTCAAAACCACCTGCCTGTGTATATATCTTGACCAAAGTATATATCTTGATTATATAATTATGTACTTTGGTTGTCCTGTTTCTTGTTGCAATTGCTTTAGTAAAGAATCAATCAATCAACCAAATTGTCACGCCTTTTTCCCACAGGGATAGGCCGAGATAATGGAGCGCCACTTACCACGATCCTGACACAACTCACTCGCTTCCTTCACATTCACAATTCTCTTCATACAAGCTTCATACAACCATAGGTTATGTTTATGGTTTAGTAAAGAAATGTAAATAAAATGATAGTAATAAAACCCTTTCTACTATTATTATAAATGTGAATGTGAGTTTGTTTGTTACGTTTTCACGCAACAACTACTAACCGATCATCAGAATCTTTGTACACATAATTATTGAGGTAGGTACTAGAAGTAACATAGGATAGATTAATTAAAAAAATTTAAAGTATCCTATGTTATCCAATTGACTATGGTTTGTTTGGGATTTTTCTATATTTATTTACGTCTGTCATTTTTATATGAGTTATCCAGTTAGGAATATACAGTCTAATTGAGAACCTTCTCCTTTTTATGACTGTGTTATAAACCTAATTTTACTCGGGCACAGCTAGTTAGGTAATCAAAACTTGCTACAGTGGAGTATAATAATTTAGAATGAAAACAATGTCGGATAAGATGACTTAGTGAGCGCCTAGGTGAGCTGATTGTGCGGCTGTCAAGGCATTGCACAAAGCCCTGGTGTTGACGTGTCCTAATCTGTAATATTGTAATTACCTGACCAAATGTAACATGATGCTTTATGCCTTAGGTGACGGGGCCTTTATTAGTTGGACTCGTACATAATTACAAATACATTATTAAATAAAGCAAGATTATACACAGTCCCTTTATTTAGAGAGCCTCTTTTTTTAATGGCGATTGTGGTAGAGTAATTTAATGTTAGTGGTGGAGTAATGGTTACGCAAACCGAGAGCCCGGGTTCAAAACCACTTGCCGATACCAATGTATCCAATATATATATCTTGATTTTGTTGTCACTTTGGTTGTCCTGTTTCTTGATAAAAGCATTTTAGTACCGCCCACCTGATGTTAAGCTAGAGTGTATAAATATAGACAAAAGATAAAACAGGTAACTGCAAGAAGCGGTCACATCTACTATGCCAGCTTAATTCGAACCAGCAAGTTACATGCTTATCCTAAAACGCAACTTAGTCACTTTAAGGTCTGTACACTTGAAAGTAGTGATAGACCGTGAGTAGTGGTGAAAGTGTATGCAATTTAATGCTGTTATGTGGTAAATTCATAATATTTTTTACCTGATTTTGGCCGGCATAGTAACATTGACTAAATCAACTATGTAAGTTTTTTAGTCTTCGATGCTCTTTTTCCGCTCATTGCTTACTATCACGCGCTATAGTAATCCAGCAAAGTCTAGTCTATCTAGTCTATTAAAGTCTATTGCGTAATCAAATTACATATATTTGTTATAAAAAAAGAAGCGGACATTTGCTCCGGGTCTAAGAGTGGTAGCCTAGTCTGCCGATCCAGGGTAGTACCTACTACCGAGTAAAGTGACTAATTCTCGTTTCGGGATGAGCTTGTAGGATGCCGGTTCCAAGTAGTTGATGTTAAAAAAACTGAAAACAGCAGTCTCTTCATGAGCAGCACTCAAGCATGATATCAGGCGAGGTGCTGTCATATGTCGAGCCACAATAAAAAAAAAACAATAATTACTATCTTATTTTATCCCAGTTCGCGATATACATAGAACATGCAAAGGATAAGTAAAAGTAGATTGACAAAAGAAATTTATAAATTTGAGGTGGATAGATGCCTTAAATGAGACAGACCCACGAGGTTGTTTTCTGACCAAATCAGAGACATCCTCTAGAAAGCTAAGTCTATAAAGCTGTCCTATGTCCATAAACGTAGAACTTGTTTAAATTGAGTTGTGGTGACACGATCGTAGCAAGAGGTGCTTCTTTTTCTCTGCCTATCCATATGGAAAAAAGGCGTGACAATTTGATTAATTGATTATAATACTTAAAAGCTGGTATTATAACAGAAATATTTTACAGAAATGTTTTATACTTTTATAAAATATCAAATATAAGATGCTTATGCATGGTTGTTGGACGCTAAATTAATAACACCTAATGGCAAGTCAACCGTTGAAAAGACTTAAAGTGCAAAAGACTTAAAACATTGTTTTGCCAAGTAAAAGGGGGAGAAGAACAAAGTTCAGACTATACCAAACAGGTGCACTTAAAAGTGAGTAAAAGATTAAAATACCTTTATTTAAAAAAAAATACGCAATTAATAAAAATTAAATCAAGGGCTTAACAGGTAAATAAATGCAAGTAGAGATCACATCCATTATGCCGGCCTAATTGGTATCAGCAACTGTAATGCTAATGCCGAAACGCAACTCAGTAACTTTACGGTATGTACACTTGAAAATAGTGGTAGATCCCGGTTTAGATTCATAATAATAACGTCATTTTGTTTTAAAATCGTATATAAAATTTACAACTGATTAATCGTTAGATATAAAGTAAATCTTCAGTGAACTCGCAATTTAAATCGCTGAAAGACATTTCTAATTAGTATGTTTTAATGATATAAATTGAATATATATTTTATGTCCATAGGTAATAGGAAAGGAAATCAAGACGAAGTACCCCTAATTGAGACAAAGAACTCTCACACCTAAATGTTATTCAGCTACGCTTGGTGTTGAGAGTACTAATTAGAACTAAGTATAGTAAGGACGCATTTGTGGCATTTAATTCCTCGTGTGCAGTATAAGTTAGGTGCTTGGCATTAATTCGAGCTAAGAGGGATGTTAGGCTAAATTTACATCGAATAGATCTGGAATGGAAACTTCACAAACATGCTAAAGCTTTAGGGACTGCTAAGACTTAGTACGTGCTACTGATGTAATTATTAGAGCACTCAAACACTCGACTAATGGACCTGTTAATCCATCTGACTAATGGAGTATAATTTATGCACATATGTATTTTGCATTTTACCTAAGAGTTTTTTTAAATACCATAAAACAACTAGTTGTATATTACTTCTATAAAGTTTAAGAGTAATATGATAACCTAATTTGCATGAAGTAGAAATACTAAGTTTTAAACTATATAATAACAATTGAATATAACTCGTGTAATAAACAAGTTAAGGAAGAGGCAGAAGCAATATATTTCAAAAGTAAGCGATGGATACATAAGTAATGTACAGAATATGAGGCACTTGAATTTTATAAATTTGTATAAAGATACAAAAATAAAATTCAAAACGAAAACCGGGCACTAACATAAAGTTAGGTTAAAAATGAGTAAGAATTCGTGACCTGGGGAATTCAAAATTTTTGTATTTCTGAAAATAAATTACCAATGTTCCGTTAGTAAAATAAAATGTTTCTACGTTTATTTTTCAGGTAAACTGCAGGCTTAAAATTGACTCTGTTACATTTTTATCTCAAATGGATCATTGCAGACCGATTCATATTCATGAAAATATTCAATTTTGTTCACCATTCATAAAGTATTAAACATTTAATCTAGCGGAAACATCAAATATTTATTACTTTATACTTTTATATGTCATTATTTAGTTATATTTTAGGCGCGGGAATAATGTTCAGACATAATAATTTATGAGTATTAAGGTTTTAAATTCTGTAAATCGAATCATCTTAACCACCTTCAACCACTTAGCATTGGATCTGCAAAGGGGATTCAAGAAATATTTTTTCTTAAGTTATTGTATTATTTCATTTCATAATCCACTTCTAAAGTAACAACAATGGAGCCAGCCTAAAATGATCACTCTGTGTCAAAAACAACGTTTCTCTGACTATGCCTCACCGAATCCGCAAGTTTATTATGACACGACATCTGACCTCGACCCGCCTGATGATAACCAAGAGAAGGTCCTAAAGTGACGACAAATGAAAAAAACTAGTAAGTTCACGGCTGCCTCAGTCGCCGTCACAATGCCGGCTAAAGGTGCTTCTTTACGGATCGCTTGAAGGATCCATGGTCATAGTATCCTAGAGAACACATGGGCTGGTAAAGTATTCCACTTGTCAATTGTTCGGTAGAAGCCGCTTCGGTCGATAGAATGCGGATGCTTACCCCGACCTGTGCGGGTATTATAAGTGTGAAAGGATAAGGTAGGAACAAGGTTAAAGAGCTGCACCAGGTGTTGCAAACCCTAGCTATTATGTTTGTTTGTGCATAGCAATTATTAATAATAATTACCTTATTGCGCTACAGACACTAGAATTTCCAAGAAATTTACGTTTTATAATATATATTTTTTACATACTAAAGTTCTTGTATCATAAAAACAGGACAACCAAAGTACATATATCAAAGATACATACCAATGTTACAACCGCTGAGTGGTTTCGAACTCGTGCTCTCGGTTTGTGTAACCATTGCACTGCCACTACACAACGGTCGCCACAGTATATATACTGTTATTACTTAATAATAGTATTTATAATATGTTTCTGAAAAAGTTGAAATTTAATAATGACCTACATCGCGGTACTCTCTTCACTTACCTCTAAAGTCGATCGTGTGAGATCATTAATTGACTAGATTAACGTAACCTAATAACGTTGATGACAAAATTTATTTTCTACTTCATCTATTTTAACGAAAAATAAATAGAGAGACACGAACTTAAGAAGTACTGCAATAGTTTTTGACGACGGGCGTGGCCAATTGGTAAGCACACCAGTTTGAAACACGAAAAGTACCGGGTTCGATTCCCGGATTTTATTTGTAATATTTAAATAATTATAATAAAGAAAGCAAATATTTGTTAATAAAAAAGAGGCGGATATTTGTTTCGGGTCTGGTTGTTAAAGAGTGGTAGGCAGTGGTAACCAGAATTCCGATCCGGGGTAGTATACACTTACAAGTATTCGGACCGTGAATTTACTCGCGTTGGCTACATGCTCTGTGCTTTTACAACTCTTATTTGGATCCTGTATCCGAAAGATGTTTCCTAATATCCAATTTAGCAATGTGATAATATTTTAAATAAATTAAACAATGAATTCATATAAAATATTAAAAAATTGTCTTTTAAATTAAAATAAATAATCGGAGATACGTGGAGCGAACGAAAAATTAGTAATAAGAAAATAAATAATCAATCAATCAAATTGTGCCGCGTTTCTCCAACAGGGATAGGCAGAGACAATGGAGCGCCACTTACCACGATCCTTACACAACTCCCTTGCTTCCTTCACATCCACAATTCTCTTCATACAGGATCTGTGGTTATGGGCACTAGGCAACGTAGCTTTCTTGAGGATGTCTCCGATTTGGTCGGAAAACACTCTCCTGGGTCTGCCTTGTTTAAATCAGATTTATAAATTCCTTTCGTCAATCTACTTTCACTTATCCTTTCCATGTGCCCAAACTATCGAAGCATTCCTCAATCAATCAATCCTTGTCACTACATCTTCTTTCAAACCACATCTTTCACGCAGTGTGCCATTCCTTATTCCATCCACTATCGTTACTCCACATACACTCCTTAACGACCGCATTTCTACAGCGTTAATTTTACTCTCATGCTTCTTCTGCCATACCCAACCTTCACTTTCATACATTAATGTAGGAACAAGCACCGCTTTGTGCATTAAATAAATAATAAATATATAATTTATATAAAAAAATAGTAAAATAAATTATTTATTTTAACGAAAATCCGTTTTTTAATGTCATAGCTTCTTCTGGAAATGAGAATCCTATACTCGAAAAAAGTCAGTACTGTATGCAGGGGTAAAATTTCTACGTTTTAAAATAAAAGTCGTTTGCCGTGTGAAAATTGGCATTGCCGTGGTGCAAGATCGCCGACATCTTTTACAGTTCTTTTTATAAAGTTCGTTAATAACTTTCGATGAAAACCTACATATTTAAAAAAACCTTTTAACCAAGTGATTACCCTCATATTTAAAACAACTTTTCAGAGCTGCACTTTTCTCTTTGATGAAAAACGTTTGCTTTGATCAAATAAAAACTTAATGTTGAATGTTTAAAATTTAATAAAACTTATTAGTGTTTTTATATTTTTGCCTTGCGACAAATTCATTCTTGTATAAATTATGATTCACTGGATCTAAAAGAAGTTAATAAAATGTGACTACAAAAGCTAAGTCCGAACTATTCATGTGAAAGCTTCTTTTATCTAATAAACCACATTAGTTGTTCCATAAAGACGTTAATCTTTTTATTTGATTAGATTTTATATGTTTAATAAATAATGTTAGTTAACCTTAGATGTTGTATGAGGAGAATTGTGGATATGAAGAAAGCGAATGAGTTGTGTCAGGATCGTGTCAGGTGGCATTCCATTGTCTCTGCCTATCTCTGTGGGAAAAAGGCTTAACAATTTGATTAATTGATTGAATTTTGTTAAATAAAATAAATATCCAACTTATTTATAAAAGACGCGACATCTAACCTCGACTTTCCTGATAGGAGAGATTCAAGAGTGGAAAGACTATGAAAAACCAGCATCAGTCGCCTTCATTACGCCGCCGGCCAGAGACTCTTTTTTCACTTCGTTTGATGAGGAGAACGCATTCCACTTGTCAATTGTTGGATAAAGAAAGGACGCGCCTAGTTTGGTTTGGCGCTCCATTGGGTCTCGAACAAAATGCGGATACTTCTCCCGACCTACGCGTGTATCATGAGAGTAACATTAAAGAGTAGTGTTAGACAGTGGTGTCCAATCTGCCAATCCGGAGTAAAACCACCACTTACAATAAACAGACCATGAACTGACTTTGTCGCGGTTCGGGATCAGCTTTTAAGTTGCCGGGTCCAACTAGGCATAGTTGAATAGTGGATGTGACTGTTGCTTACAGCTATTTAACTGGAGTAGCAGTCACCTTTATTCACGGACCGCACTCCAGTATAATATAAGGTGTACACAAGATATACAATATACATACATGTGTGTGCGAAAATATTTTGCCTTAACCTATACGAACCCGCGAAACGTCACTTTATAAGTATGTTTTATTTATATAAATATTTTTCTTTACTTATGTAATAATATTTTAACTTGGCTTTTGAATAAAAACAATCCGAACAGCACTATGCTGCATTTTGTAAACTTTAAATTAGAAAAATATTAAATAAAACATACAAACAAACGTACGATCTAACATTATACATATCTGACTTAATGCTAATCACAAAAGAAAATCTTAACAGTTTTGAATTTAAACAGTTTAAGGTCAATGTACATAAATAGTATTTCGTTAAAATTTTAGCACAATTTTATTAGTTCACAGTTTAAATTCCACAAGTGTCGCGCGTGTAGAAACTCTGAGACTAAGCTGTCGGATTATTGGTGAAATACAATTAACTCAGGGAATTTGCCAAATGATTTCACTTTAAACATACGAGCTAGATTTGGATTTTAAGTATCTCCGTTTAAAGAAAAGAAAAATAAATAGAAAATGTTCTTGAGCTTAGCCATTTTTATTGATAGACGTTAGGTAAGTAAACTTTTTACTATTAAGTATATTTTTTCCTAAAGTTAACTCGCACAGAATGTCTAGCGTTGTTCAGTTCGCCTATGTTTGTGTTTCAATATCTTTATTAATTAAAACACGTTTTAATTACTTTTTGACATATTTCAATGCTATTAATTTGTAAATTAGTAATAAATCCGCATTTGCCACGTTTACAATTGACTTATACTATTTTAATTACTTTTACGATTGAGCTTCATGTAAAAATATTGTACCTTTTACTAGGTAAATTCGCATTATAATAAATTTAATTAAAAGCGTAGTAAAAATACTTGAGAACTTTGACGACCCAAAAGTTTTTTCTGATGAGCTACAAGGCTTCTATCAGATTTATTACATTGTTTTTAATAATATCGAATATCATCTTCTTGTTTATTTTTAAAAGTAAATTTTAAGAAAAACATAGTAAACAATAAAATTCCTCATAAAGCAAAGTGATTAGGAATTTATAACTTTCGTATCTCTCTAAACTAATAATTACGTTTTAGATAAATGTTTTATAAAGCATTTACACTTAGTGGTATTGAAAAACCATGAATTTATTTCGTCTGTACCTATGAAATTGCCGTATAAATGGCAATACTAAACCATTTCAAATAAAAAATATTTATGTTCGGCTGTGAATTTTAATTTTAAACTAAAATTATTTTAAAACAATGGAATTATAATTTTTCTTATTTGTGTTTTTTCTTATTTGTGTTAAACAATGGAATTATAATTTTTCTTATTTGTGTTAAGGATTATATTTTCATCTAATTTGAATATTTTTCGTCATTATGGGTATGTTGAAAATTCTCGTAATTCGACACAATCGGCACGCAGCATCAACATCGTATACGGAGTTATAAACGAACGCGCAGCCGGTTATAAATATTATATAATAAATAATGATATTTTATACTATTTTTTTAATAGTTTTAAGAATCGCTTCGTTGTCTCCGCCTATCACTATCCTAAAGTTGCTGAATCCAACCGGGCCGTCACAGTAGATGCGACTACTACTTGCTAACTGCAAGTATAGTAGTAGTCACCTTTATTCCCCGATCGCGCTGCAGCTCAGGAGGGGTGCTGTCACATTATGTCGAGACACAATAAAAAAAAAGTACAAATATGCGCTTAATAGTAAAAGTTATCCTATGTTTATTACATAAATTAATAGTACTAACTAGAGAATTTGGACTTAAGAAAGACAAGGAGCTCCAATAGTAGCTAATAGCTACAATAGCTACAAAATACAACCGTTTATATCGGGTCCGCCAAATAACTTTTTTTTGTAAATACTATAAAAAAACTGAATATTTTTCCAAATTTCTTTTTGTATTTGAAAGTACAATCCTTTCGGTTAATAATGGAAAATGATTTCATTCTAATGGCTGCCTCGGCTCTTCGAAAATGAGCAAGGAGTGGCCGTTACAGTCAATGGTGATCGTTATCGGGCCATGTTGAACGAATTTTTGTTCACAGAAATTGAAGAGGAGGATATTGGCAACATTTGGTTTCAACAGGACGGCGCCACGTGCCACACAGCCGACGCTACACTTGATGTTTTGCGCAGTGTTTTTGAAAATCGCATTATCAGCCGCAGAGCTGATGTCGTTTGGCCACCTCGGAGCTGCGATTTGACACCGTTGGACTATAATTTGTGGGGTGCCGTCAAAGATAAGTGTTACGCCGACAAGCCAGAGACAATTGATGCTTTAAAGGACAATATTCGTGAAGCACACAATCGATAATGTACTTAAAAATTGGACCGATCGTGTAGGCTAACTGCATGGCCAGACGAGGCAGCCACTTGAATGAAATTATTTTTCATCATTAACCGGAAGGATTGTACTTTCAAATAAAAATAGAAATTTGAAAAAATATTTAGTAGTTTTTTAAAACGTTTTAAAAAAAAGTTATTTTGCGGACCCGATACTATTTTCACTTATGGCAATAAAAAGAAGTCAGAAGGGGATGAATATACATTTTTACGTTCGTAATTTAGAAGGTTGTCACAAGTTTTAATGATCATTTGACAACCTAACAATAACAAATTACATTTAAATACTTAAAAAAAGGCTGACGGAACAATTATCTCGCTACTCTTGCTACCACGTGACTTTTAATTAAGCAATATTAAAAGTCAACCAATTGGTTGTAGTTGCAAAAAGTAGTGAGAGCCTTTGAAAGAAAGGAATCAAAGTACAAGTAGCTGTCTTATTCAGTCTCTTTCAGTGGTATAAACATAGCATAAATGAGATAACACTAAATTATTTCTTATTTTAGCACAGCTTCTATTCTTTCCATAATCTTAGGTACTAACATTGAAATGTGTCAAGAATTTATGACAGTGTTTCAATTAATAAAAATAATTATAGTATTAGTACTTGTAATATACGAATAGTATATTTCAAATCATTTATAAATTTGTTTTATTAATGATTATCATTATTTGTAATAGTTGCGTAAGCCCAATATTGGCGTCAAAACGAGTAAACAGTGCTCTCATTAAAATAATCACGTGCACGAAGAAACTTTAATACATTTTATTAATACAATATCTCACACTCAAAACTTGTAAAAACTTATTGTAAGGAATTTTCTATTACTTTATTTGTATAATGGTTAAGGAAAGTATAATGCTCAATTATATGTATTGTATGTAATTATAATGTATAGTTGTTTTCTATGTAAAATATTAGGTTGATTTTAGTATTCAAAATAAAATATACCTAATATTATTTTGTCGCCATTACATCGAAAGTTTTTCCGACCTTAGTTGAAAAGTAAACAAGCGAAAACTCACCAGTTTAGTGAAATTTCTGTGGTATTGTTAGGTGTTTGTGTTGGTGAAGTGTTCTCCCAGGGAGGTTTTGATTGTTTCTGAAACCCTGCGCCACCCCCCGCGAACATAAATTCAATGTAAATGTTGACTAATAATATAGTACCTTCACACAATATACTGTTAATGCACGAGTTTTAAAAATAATGAAAATCTAGTTCTTGTATGTCACCATTATAATTAATATATTTATAGTTAACACATTATTTATATTTTGTAGTGCGATTCGTAACAAAACTAAAATATAGATTTCAGGTAAACCAGAATAAAATAAAATTCGATCACTTGATAAAAGTTGCTGCATAAAACATTACGCTAACAAAACCCATTGCCTGTCCACTATCAAAATTAAACAGAGAAAAAGTACCGATATCTGCGGCGCTTAACAATTTTCAATAATATTTTCAGTTTGTAGCGTAAAATATTCCGGGACACGTTCCTAGCGACGCGTCTATAACACTCTGACGGTATGTCTGCGTATGCGGTGACCGCTGTTTTATTTTTGGTACATAGGGTTTTTATTTTAGCGTAATGTCTAACAAAGCTCTCTAGATTTATGAGCAGTTAATTAAAACTTGCGTAAAATTCTAATTGTACTCACTAAACCTATAGCTATATAACAATACCGATTCTTGCGCATTTAAAATAGTTGGACTCATAATGTAAATTCATACCTATATAAAATGCGACTTTACATATATTGTTTTATTTATCTTCGTCAGTAGTTAGGCATTCACGGTACTACTTTTCCAAATGACCTTTTGTGCGTCTCAACCTATAACAACACCTGCTGTAAGCTCACAGTTGAAAAACATGAACTTATAATTTATAAACACAACTACACAAGAGTCGTGCTACCCAGAAAAGCAGCGCTACATTAAATATGATGTTTTTAATTTAACATTTCCTTTTTTTTGAATATTGCGATTCTATAATTTCTTTTAACATTTTTGGACTGATTACTATGGTCTCTATGTCCAAAATTTTCTTCTTCATTTTCTGGCAAATATTTTGCATTGAAAGTATTGCAGGTTACTTAAAATTTTCAATTCATTCTAGCTAAGCAATCAAAAGTACTACTCAACTTTATGTAATGTTGTTAGTTGTTCAGCAAATTACATCAGCGCCTACTATCGACTCCAATTGTGTTTTCAAACCATTCAGAACCCATTAAGATATACTTAAACTTATTAGATGACAAAAAACATATTTAAAATAATTTTATATATTAGGATAACAAAACCTATATTTAATAAACATGTAAAAGTTTTTGTTGAGTTATTTAATTGAGCATATATTCATTTTTTTTTAGCAAGAAGGTGATCAGAAATCCAATTTCCTGATCACTTTCTTATTGCCAAAGTTATTTATAAAGTTTTATGTTATAAAACTTTAAAAGATTTTGATTCCAAGCTTTGTTATTTAGTAGCTAGGGCTTATGTTCTGCTACGAAATAACAATGTTTTTGATTGCATGTGTGTTGTTATAATTCTTATAATATTAACGATCTATAAAAATATATTTTATTGTTCACTAAAGAGGTGAGTGTATTATGAAACTTACCTTAGTTCCAATGCCTTTCGGCAAGTCTTACCTGCTGCAAAAATAAAATAAAATATATTTAGAACATGAGAGGTTATTACGGCTTACACTTAGACTTTATTTTTAAAACTACGAGTATTTTGAGCTCTTGGTAGAGTTTGCAACCGTTAAGCTGTTTTATGTGAAACAGGAGTGAACGATCAAAATGAAACATTGTGGCCAACATATACAGTCACTTCTATGTACACAAAATTTGGAGTTTAATATAACATTGTTTTTTTTTATTGAAACTTGACATCTGACCTGGACTTGTCTGATAGTAAGTAAGAGGATTACTGACGAATGTGAAAACAGTGTAATTATACAGTAGCCGTTACTATGCTAGCGGAAGATGTAAATCCCACACCATCGATTTTTTTTATCCTGAGATCTTACCTTATAATTGTAGAATCTTCAATTTCCGGAATGGGACTGGTTGATGCGGGCAAGAACTGCAACGGGATCTCTTCAACTATTGGTTCAATTGATACCTCAGTGGTTTGTTCAATGGATGTCGATGGTCCAGGTAATGGTTCAATGTATGTCGATGGTCCAGGTAATGGTTCAATGGATGTCGATGGTCCAGGTAATGGTTCAATGTATGTCGATGGTCCAGGTAATGGTTCAATGTATGTCGATGGTCCAGGTAATGGTTCAATGGATGTCGATGGTCCAGGTGATGGTTCAATGTATGTCGATGGTCCAGGTAATGGTTCAATGGATGTCGATAGTCCAGGTAATGGTTCAATGTATGTCGATGGTCCAGGTAATGGTTCAATGTATGTCGATGGTCCAGGTGATGGTTCAATTACTATTTTGGGTAATTCTAATTCAAGTTTAGTCTTATTCTTTTTCTGTGATGTTTTGATAATTCTCCGTAACCACGGAGTCTTCTTGGTCGGTGCCATTCCCGAATGCAAGAAGTTCATCCCTACTTACGCGATGAACGAATTCGAGCCTGATAATTATTCGTTTAAGATAGTTCTTACTTAACCCCAATAAAGGGCGCTCCTCAGATTTTTTCTCATCGGTATTGGCTTTTGTCTTGAACCAAATATTAAAAAATAAACCTGTTTGGACCACTACTAATAAACATATAAGTGTTACGAATTGAAGTAGAAGGATTCTTTTGGAAAAACAAAAATTCTGTTCAGGCATAACTGATGATTATGATTAAATTATGATTCGTATTGATAATTAAGGTTAGTTTTAATTGATTTTAGTCACTGAATAAGTTTTAAAATACGATTGATATTTTTTATTAGTTTTTACTTTAATTTTATTATGTCTTTTGTCACATGTTGATACAAGTTCTATAGTTTTTAACACAAAAAGTTCACTTAAATGTCACGTAATATGAAACAAAACACTCTGTGGCAAGATGGACAGACAACCTGTAACAAAAAAAAGTTGAATAATATTATACGTGTACTTTTTTAAATTAAGTTGTGACATCTGACCTTTACTTGTTTGATAGTAAACAAGGTGAAGTCCAAGTGCCGACGACTGAAAAACCATTTTATTTTAGGGTTGCCTCAGTCGCCACCACCGGTCACTGTAATTAATCTCTATTGATTTTTACACTTTAGAATTGAATTTGGGATTGTAGCATGAGTTTAATTTTGATATTATTTAGGGTGCCCATTATTATTTGGCTGGTTATTTACTATGCATTCTCACTGAGTGCACCAAATTACTGAAAACTACCATAGTGATAGCCTGTTTGCGTGGTACACGCGATTCCAACAACCGTGACTGAAAGGAAACAACACTGAAACTTCTATATTCACCTCACTTTCTTAAAAATACCCGTGATCTTCTTACATAGGTCAAACTTATGTTGACCATTCTTAAGTACACAGACAGTGTAAGTGACTTAGTCGTGTTTCGGAATCCGCTTGTTAGTTGCCTGTTTTAATTAGGCCGGCATAGTACATGTGACTGCTACTTGCAATTATTCAACTTTATACTCCATTCATGGACCGCACTCCGGCTAAATATTAGGAGTATCAAACATAAGTTTTTATTTTATGTCAAGTTGTCTTAAATATTTTAATATAATTTATAATGGTATGATTTATATGTACTTTTTTTAAAACTATAATGTGCACACAGTAAATACAGGCTGGCATAGTGAATGCAACTGCTACCTGCAGTTATTTAGGTAATAGCAGTTGCTTCTTTGTGGACCGTACTCCAGCCCAAACATCAGGCGGGGTATGATACGTCGAACTACAATTTAAAATACCTTTTTGATGAAAAATTGTGTTTGTTGCAACTCATGATTATAATAAAAAAAAAATTTTTCGATTTAAACAAATTTTATGCGACTTACTATCGCGTTGATTTTGGTTTAGATTTTACAATTGTTTAAAAATAAACGTGCTAGTAAGCCGCATAAAATTTGTTTAATTCATTAATCACGCAAAATCTAAGAAAATACTATATTTTTGTCCTTAGTATTAAATATATTTATACGTTAATAAAGGCAACCGTACCAATGTATCTTGCGCCCAGTTTCTATAATTCAGTATAGAAATTTAAAATTAATACCACAATAAATATATATTTATGTCGATGGCATAGGCGACGAATAAATAAAAGGAAACATATAGGTATTACAAACAAACGGAACGTGCCATTATGTGCTACAATAGAGAATATTCTGTTATTCAGAGATTAGATTCAACTCTGATAGGATTAAGTTAGTCTTTGTAGTTGTCCTTATAGTTTAACACTACAATTCCATTCAGCACAAAAGGTTGCATATAAAGCAAGCACATACTAAGAAATAAATTTCTATTTCCATACACTAAACATCCTTTTAAAAATAATAATTTGTCAAACATTTTAATATATTATACGAGTATTAGTGCCATGACAAAAGTATGTTTAAATTAAAATGATTATTTGTTAAGGTAGCTTAAATTTCAACGCGGGGTAAGTTAGTGGTTAGTTAAATTTATGACTGCATGTTGTAACTGTTTAAATAGACAACACGAATATGCAGGCAATCTTGTTTTGATTTCATTATTGTGTTTATTTGTTTCCACCTAAACACTTATTCTTGTAAAACATGAAATGTTACTAATTTAATAAGTGTTTTTAAATAAATACGCACAAATGTATATGAATCATCACCAAATTATGAGGTATGACTCACACACACACAGAAACTCACACTCAAATTCACTCTCACCCTCGCTCACACACTCACATAGACACTTACGCTTACACACACTTACGCTTACACACACTCATATATAATCTCACTCTCGCTTACACACTCATATATAATCTTACTCTCGCTCACACACTCACATAGACACTTACGCTTACACACACTCATATACAATCTCACTCTCGCTCACACACTCACATAGACACTAACGCTTACACACACTCATATATAATCTCACTCTCGCTCACACACTCACATAGAAACTTACGCTTACACACACTCATATATAATCTCACTTTCGCTCACACACTCGCATAGACACTTACGCTCACACACACTCATATATAATCTCACTCTCGCTCACACACTCGCATAGACACTTACGCTTACACACACTCATATATAATCTCACTCTCGCTCACACACTCACATAGACACTTACGCTTACACACACTCATATATAATCTCACTCTCGCTCACACACTCACATAAACACTTACGCTTACACATACTCATATACAATCTCACTCTCGCTCATACACTCACATAGGCACTTACATATACACTCATATACACTCGTACTCTCGCTCACACACTTACACAGTAACTTACGCTCACACACACTTACTATTAACCCTCTCACACACTCACACAGACACTTACGCTCACATACTAATCGGTCTAATCGAAAAATATTAGCTGCCATAAAAGAATACATTTAAAGATTGTACCATTTATTCAAGATAGCAACAGAGGATTTTAAATGTAAAATGGTACTACAACATGCAACTCGTAGCAGCTACCGAAAGTTAAACGTTTTAACGTCACATTTTATGGCTTACAAATTCTTCTATTTTAACTATAGTATTAGGCGACCGTGGTGTAGTGGCAGTGCAATGGTTGCACAAACTAAGAGCACGAGTTCGAGACTACCCACCGGTACCAATGTGTCTTTGGTATTTGCACTTTGGTTGGTCTGTTTCTATGATACAAGCACTTTGGTATCTTAGTATAGAAATTGAAATAAAAAAATAAAAAATATGTATATTATTTTATTTATTTAATGACTAGTTGTTACAAAACGCGGTAATTTTGTATTTTTCCCACAAAAAAGAAACTATAGCCTTAATTTGTTCTAAATAAAAATCATATCCCTAAAGCCACCGACCTATTGCGATTCCATTTCCACTCTGCATTATTTTGATAGTTACTAGCGAACTGAGTCGGTTTTTTAGTCGTAGGTACTCTTGGATCTCCTCTTGCTTACCACCAGGCTAGCCGAGAACAAATATCAAGTAACAACTACATGTCCTCCATGCTTTTTTTAAATCTTGTCGGTGTACTATTTATTCATGCCTCCTACAATCGGGTTTCGTCTTTCCAGAAACAAGTAAGACATTATTATTATTGAGTTTAACACATAAAGATATAAAAATAGGTTTGCTAAGACTACGCCTAATGACACCATAATGTCGCCAGTGACTTTTGCATCGCTACAGATAATATTTAGTGGAATTTCGATTAATATAAAAATATAGTTAGACAGATCAATACCTGGTCGTCGCCATGCCAGTCGCTGTTTTAAAACGGGCCCCAGCTCGAATGATCCAGATACCCAATTAGATTTCGTCTGAAGTTGCAGTACATTGACTATTAAATTTTATTTCGGTCGACATATATATATTATAGGACTGCACCTCGCCTGAGTTAAGCTTGAGTGCGGTCTATTAATGAAAGTAACTGCTACTACACATTCACTATGCCGGCCTAGTTAAACGAGTCTCTTTACGGTCTATACTCTATAAATATATAAATAATTCATTGCATAATAGGTCAACCCCACACATATTTATTATTAAAACAATATTAACTCGACATCTGATCTCGACCAGCCTGGTTTTTTTTTTTTTTTTTTTTTATTGTGACACGACATTTGACTTCGTCCCGCCTGATGATAAGCAAGAGGAGATCCAAGAGTGACGACGACTGAGAAAACCGAGTCTGTTCTCGGCCGCCTCAGCCGCCGTCACTATGCCGGCCAAAGGTGCTTCTTCACGCATCGCTTGAAGGATCCAAGGTCATAGGATGGAGAGAACACATGGGCAGGCAAAGCATTCCACTTGTCGATTGATCTACAAAGAAAAGACGCACCAAACTTTTTAGTTCGACTGCCGATTCGGTCGATAAAGTGCGGATGCTTCCCCCGACCTGTGCGGGTATTACGGGAGTGAAATGATGAGGTAGGAACAAGGTTAAAGAGCTCCTCGGAACATTCCCCGTGGTATAGGCACGGTGGTGGTAAACTGGTGGTAACAATTCGGTTCACTCTTGTCTCTATGTTTTCAATGTATACAAATTTTCAAATTATTAAGACGTCTAAAAGTGGGATAAAATTGATTTGAAAGATTCCATTACATAGTTACATATATACAAGTCAAGCTAATAAAAATCGTATTAATAATAAAATAGCATCAATACATGGCTTCGGCAACTAGGCTATATAAAAAAATAATACAATAAATTAGAACCTACCTCCAATATAACTTTGAGGTAAAGTATTCCGCTAAAATGAGCTACGAATACCACCCGTATCCAGGCTTGATACACTAGATGCACAGGCTGCAAAAAAATATATCATGTGAATGTCAAATGGAATATTTTTAATTTAAAATGAAGCAAATTGTCACGCCAATGGAGCGCCACTTGACACGATCCTGACTCAACTCCCTCGCTTCCTTCACATACACAATTTTTAATTAAGGGTAATTTTAATCTTAGGGGACCGTGGTGTTGTGGTAGAGCAATGGTTACAAAAAAAAGTACTTTCGTTGTCCTGTTTCTATGAATGATACAATTAGCTTCATATGGAAATGTGAAAAAAAATCTTTTTTTTTAAGCAAAAGGAGGCCCAAGAACGCCAACACCTAAAAAAACCATCTAAGATTTTGCGCGAACATTGATTAATGTATTAAATAAATTTTATGCGGCTTGCTATCGCGTTTATTTTTGGTTTTATTAAAATAACGTTTCGAGAGCGTTGCAGTGCAGCTCTCCGTGACAACGATAGTACAAAGCTCTCGAAACGACGGAATAATTAAAAATTCTAAAATTAATAACCAAAAATAATCTCGATAGTAAGCCGCACAAAATTTGTTTAAAACCGCATTGCCTTATACGCCTCCATCATTTGCAACAAAGGTGCTTTTTCACTATTCTCCTAAAGATTATAGGTAGGTGAAGCATTTGACTTGTTGATTTTTTTTATTGGGACTCGACATATAACAGCACCCCGCCTGATGTTAAGCATCAGGTGACTTCATTAGAACAGATGCAAACAACCTACTATAAAATATGTTCGGATCGACATATAACAGCAACTTGGCTGATATGAAGCTGGAGTGCGGTCGATGAATGGAGGCAACTTCTACCACAGTTATATAACTGTAAGTAATAGTCGCATCCAATATGCAGGCCTTGTTAAAACCGGCAACTTACACGCTAATCCTAAAACACGTCTAATTCACTTCACGGTCTGTATACTTGTAAGTGGTGGTACTACCCCGGATCAGCAGACTGGGCACCACTGCCTACCACCCTTTAACAACCAGACTCAGAGCAAATATTTGTTTTATTTGTTATTGCCAAATATTTGCTTTGACCGGAAATTGAACTAAAAACGTCTTCAAAAACGTGTGCTTTACAAAGAAACGAAGCACCCAATCTTATAGTTCGACTGTCGATGCGGTTCACAAAATGACGTTGCTTCCTCTGACCTGTATTACGGGTCAGATTTACGGTCAGAGATTACGGGAGTAAAAATACGATGTATAAACAAAATATTTTTTCAAAGAGCTATAAAGAAATATAAAACTTAGAGTAGTCGTTGCAATATAGGTCAACAGTAAATATTTCAATCAAAGGGAAATGAAGTTTCTTATATAAACTAAACCTTAAAAATAAAGATATTTTTTATTTTAAATGGTATTTTTTTTAAATTGATATTCGACATCTTACCTTGACCTGCCTGATGGTGGTCAAAATCGACCAAAAGTTTAATAAATTTTAATTCTATTGAATAATTTTTGTAAGACATTTAATTCCTTTTTTATCTTTAAGAAAAATAAAAGATTCACAAAATGCAATGTGGCATTTTATTTGAGCGTCTTTGCAAACTGTCGAATTAGATATTCAAGTGTTTGTTCGAGAAAGAGCAAAGAGAAGTATCTCGGAAATTTCTCACGTTCAAGACGAAGTAGACGGTAAATTTGATCTAAGTTTCTGTGATGAGTTGCACAAGTTGAGATCTGAATGCTCAAAGCATTGTAAACTTATTCATGCTTTGTTGTAGAATGGACTACATATTTCCCATTTAGGAATATGTTGTCCTCTTGTTTATTGGCGTCGATGAATGTATATATTTCGTTAATTAAAGTTCCTTGAAGTTCATAAAATATGTCATAATAATATTCAACATCTTTGTCAAAGAAGCGAATATGTGCAAGTAATATGTAATTTATATTAGAACAATGAATTATATAAGATTTTTTTTTAAATCCAAGTTTACAATTGGATTTCAAGTGCGAGTTTTATTCAATTACAAGAAATTCTCTTATACAATGCACCCTTTAGCTATAACCTATATTATTTGTGGCTTGACTTGCAGCGATAAGTGCTGAGTTTGCAATGATTATGACAGGCGTGATTTCTCCGACACTGGAAATGTCTGATATTTTTTCATATTTCTTTTATATTAAAAAAAAGAGTAAACGCAAGCAAGTGAAACATGTAGTACGCTATAACATATAGTATATAACTACTTACGAAATTTTGCATAGCACTACCTACACCTAGGTCTATAAAATAAGCCAAAGCGCTATTCGGAGTGGCCAGTGGTTTTTATTAATGAATGAATTTCTTATCTTCTCCGCACCCGCTCCTTTTAAAGTTATTTCAATGAATCTCCTACAATATTTTATCCGATTGGGCTCTCCGGTACGAGTGTTTAATTACATTATGCAGGCGTTTTTTAAATCTAGAAAATGTGGCGTGCATTATAGACAATCCTGATAATAAGATGGAGCTGAAGAAGGTGATCTATCAGTATGCTAATACTTTAACTTAGGTATATAATTATTTACACACGTTTTCATTAATTGTTATTTTATTTAATAAAATGGCCGTAAACATTTCCTTTGTTCTCTCTGTGATTACTTCGGATGTACCTGATAATTATGTATATTATTTATATATAAATATATATCTACATTTTTTATTGTTTAAACATTTTAATGAATTCCTTTTTATTTAAATAATTTATTTGAATATAATTACTATTAATCACATCACTAATTATTTTATAATATTATAATTAAATTTCTAATTCCACATTGCAATAGCAAACTTTTATTTGAGTAGTGCGCCAGCGTATTATGCTTATTTATTTAGCTCAAACTTCGTTAAACTTAAATTGGTAACTCACATAATATCATCATCGTCTTCTACAATAGGCGTGGCGTATTGGTTAACACACCTGTTCGTTACGCGAATATTTGTAAAGCAAATATATATATTTATTTTATTGTGACACGACCTCTGACCTCGACCCGCCTGATGAAATGCAAGAGGAGGTCCAAAAGTGACTACGACTGAAAAACCGGTTAGTTCACGGCTGCCTCAGTCGCCATCACTATGCCGGCAATATATTTTGATTTATAGCTTTATTTATAATCATTAATAGTTCTATTTTAGATTTGTTACTAACAAAAAAGTATTTTTGCTTTAGGTCTGGTTGTCAAAGAGTGGTTGACAGTGGTGTCCAGTCTGCCAAACCAGCGTAGTACCACTTACAAGTGTAAGTTTTCGGCATATTGAATGCGACTACTACTTACAGTTATATAACTGTAGTAGAAGTTGCCATCATTCATCGAACGCACTATAACTTCATATCAAGCGAGTTGCTATCATATGTCGATGCAAAATTAAAAAACAATTAGACGGCTGTGTCCCTATAACCATATTATTATTTTTTATTGGTTCTTGCATTCTTTGTGAACGGCCACGGCACTGGTAAGTACTTTTTAAATCTAGACTAATATATTTCAACCAGGCTTATTGTATGCCAGTTATTAGTGAATTGAAATTTTATTTCTAGTGTTCGTATTATTTTGGTTTTCAGTTACGAGATTCCAAAGAATTTAAAGGTTATTAAATAAATAAGAGAAATAATTAAAATGGATCAGTATAAGAGGGATAGATTAATTCTGAAGACGACGTTTATAACTATTTTAGAAGACGTGTAGATAAGGTGTTCAAGTTCCAAGATTGAAACAAGAGCCTTTTAGATTGAAACTAAATTTATTTTCAGTCCTGGTTGAATACAAAGTTCATAATCATATTTATAAGTGAAGCGAAAGTTTGATGCTTTAGACGTAAAATATAGTTGCAAATTTATTTTATATTAAACTCTAATATATATATATTGATAAAAAAAATAACTAAAATACATTATTAAAAGGAGTCCCTTTAGGCAAGGTTCCGATGATACTGGCAGCGTTCCCCCTTTGAATAGCTAGACTAATTCTTTGTCCGAGGTAGCTGCCAACTCTTCGGTCTCCTGTGATGTCGACTAACCTTTTTGATATTTCCTTAAAAAGCCTTAAAGCGCTAGGACCCCACGGACCAAGGGTCTCGACACCGAATGGGACAAAATCATAATCACCCCTGTATTTGCACGCTTTAGCTTTTTCAGCCGCTTCACAAGCCGCACCAGCTCTGCTGTTGGTTCCATGGTGATGGGAAGGTGCCAGCGTGTCTGAACAGGTTGCATCCCATACCAGCACCCGGCCCATCTCCCATGGAATCAAACTCATACCATCCGGTCTCTTACCATCAAAAATCTCTTGTCATACCAAATTGCAAATTAAAACTAAGTTTGTATTTGTATCACTTTTGCAACATCATAACAAAATAATATGAATTTATTTTTATAAAAAAAATGTACAATAAAATATGTAAGCTGATTTATTTATATTAAGTGTTTGATACTATAAGTGTTGATAGTATCATATATTCTTGAGCATTTTGACGTTTCACGCGTATACAGCGTTCGATCTGGAGTGCGATCTATGATTTTTTTTTTTTTTTTTGTGACTCGACATATGACAGCACCCCGCTTGATGTTAAGCCAAAGTGTGGTCCATGAATGAATGTCACTGCTACTACAATTCAATAACTGTGAGTAGCAATCACATCCACTATGCCGGCCTAGATGGAACCGGCAACTTACAAGCTGATCCCGAAACGTGACCAAATCACTTCACGGTCTGTATACTTGTAAGTGGTGGTACTACCCCGGATCGGCAGATTGGGTACCACTGCCTACCACTCTTTGAAATGGTGGTGACTTCTACTGCAAATAAAAATAAAAGTGGCAGTCATATCCTCTATGCCGGCTTAGTTGAAAGCGGCAACTTATAAGCTGATCCCGAAACGCGATTAAGTCTCTGTACTTGTCTGTGTACTTGTAATTGTAAGGATCGGCAGACAACTTCCTACCACTCTTTTATAACCATACCCATCTCTTTGTTTTAACAAATATTTATAATATTTAGTTTAATTATTTAATATTACAAATAAAAGCTATGCAACAAATATTTGCTTCAACCGGAAATCGAACGCATAACTTCACGCGTAACAAACTGGGGTGCTTACCAATGCGCCATGCTTGTCGTCAAAATTTTAACAGTATATGCCAAGCAAATGCCAAAAATTATTAAATTATTACTTTTATATGTTTTTACTTAAAATTCTATGAGCATAACCCTGATAATAATTAGTAGGGATGGCCTCTATTAATTTGCGGGAAAATTTCCATTAAAATTTAATTATTAATTATTTAACACTATCAGAGAATAATTTCAGTGAAAATCCTAATGAAAGATCGGTAATAATATCAAATTTATATTTATTGGGGGTGTATGAGATTAGCACAAATGCTAATCATGGGTTTAGTTTGTCGCCCATAAATTGTGCAAATTAATTGTGAAAAATAATTAGAATCACGATAGAGATAGAAAGTAAATACGAGTGGTCAACTGAAATATATTGACTATGCCAGTCTATCCTATAGAGACAGCCTGTCCTGGACAATCAATTGTTCACGACATATGACAGCACCCTGGGTAATGTTAGGCTGGAGTGCAGTCCATGAATGGAGGTGACTGCTAATAAACAAACAAAATTGTGACACCTTTTTACTACAGTTAAATACTTTTGTAGCAGTTACGTCCACTATAAAGCCTAGTTGAAATCGGCAACTTTCAAGCTTATACAGAAACGCGACTAAGTCACTACACGGTCTATATATTTGTATGTGGTGGTACTACACCACTGCCTACCACTCTTTGATAACCAGACCCGAAGCAAATATCTATCTTTTTTTTATTAACAAATATTTGCAATATTAAAATTAATTAATATTACAAATAAAAGCTATGAAACAAATATTAGCCCCGACCGGGAATCGAACCCGGGACTTTATGTATAGTAACCAATGTGCCACACCTGTCGTCATACTGGTTTATGATGATGAACACGATAAAATGATTAAAAGTTAACTAACTGCAAAGGAAATTGCACTGGAGGGCATTTTAATAACGTGTCTACGTGTGTTATTTTCCGAAGTGGAGGCTACAATATAAACCTCGACATTTCAATTACTCTCATACCGTCGCTTAAAAATACTTTTAAATATAACCTTATTTTTACTACTAGTACATTTAATAACTGCAAGTAGCAGTCGCATCCACTATGCTGACCTAGTTAGAACCGGAAACGACACCAAGTTGTGGTACTACCCCGGATCGGCAGAGTGGGCAAATATCCATTAACTGTTTGCCTTCTACTCCTAAACATTCGAGCCTGGATTATTTTTATCAACAAATATTTCTAATTAATTAATTAAACCGGAATCAAACCCTAGACTTATACGTAGCGGACTGATGTGTGCATCGGACTGACCCAATGCACCACGCGGGCAGGCTGTATTTGAAAATTAATATAAAAAAATCACTCAGACAATGGATCAATAAAAACGAATTCAGAGTGGGCCAACAAAATAAAACAGCGGTTATTAATTGTATATTTTTTAAAAATGTAAAAAAAGTCAATTTCGTTTGGAAGAGGAATATATTTTTAAATTGAAAAAGGGAGGCCAGGAATATGTATTTCTAACCTAGGTGTATAGATAATTGAAAACGGATTTTACTGGGCTATTGCAAACAATTACCACCAAAACAAAACCTATGCGTTTTTCCAAATATTTTTCTTGAATCAATAGGATCTTTTTCATATATTTTGTGTTTTTATAATATAATATAATACATAACGCCTTTTTATAGAGACCTAATTTAAATTTATATATTTTTAATTCGTTTCTGAAGATTTTATTTTACTTTAATATATTGATCCTAAATAATACTTTAACAAAAACATACATACACGAGTTCGTATAAGTTATACTGATCGATTACCGATATTCACAAGTTTTTTTTTCTAACAAATTTAATTAACCAATTTTTAAGACATTATATTTGTAATAAATAGTTTTGACATACACGATAATGTAAAATAAAAAAAATATATAATATATAAATTTTGGGTTTTTAAATTATGTAATAATTTTAGCCTCCTGTTAACTGAGTCGGTTTTTTTAGTCGTTGGCCCTCTTAAACCTCTCATTGCTTACTATCAGGCAAGTCAAAGTAAGATCACAAGTCACAATAAATATAACTGCAATTGGTATCGAATTTCAAAAATATCTCACACATTAATTTGTATTTATAGATCAAACTTAAATACAACTTAGTAAACTTAGTAATTTAATAATATTGATTCCTGATATTAGGACGTAGTGCTTTAATAAAATAGTTATTCTGATTAAAAAAAAATCGTAAATGCTGTAACAATTTTATAAGCCCTAATAAAATACATAATTATATGAATTAAACAATATTTGTGCGGCTAACAATCGCGTTAATATTGGATTAATCAATGTTCGCACAAAATCTAAGTAAATACTACTTAATTATATATGTATTCATGTGTATTAAGAAATTAAATATTGAAGAAAAATATATTATATGTTGTAATCCGAATTGAGGATTATAGTTTAGAGATTAGAGTTTTTCTTAGAAATATCAAAAGATCAGTTTCTTAGAAAACCATAAAGCTTGTACAGAGAAAATTGTGGTAGTAAGATCCGAGAGAGTTATATTAGGATCGTGGCGCACTGCCTATCCCTGTGAAAATTGAGGCGTGACAATGTTATTAATTGCATGGATGATTTTTATTTTTAGAAATTAAATACCAAATTTTATTTGTAAACAGCTCAATAGTTAAACAGTTTACAAGATAGTTACAGTAAGTTCCTTCTTTTAACGAAAATTGCTGACACGAGTATTTATTAATTTTTATTAAATAAATTAATCTTAAGCTTATGGCGTTAAAAAAATATTCTTTAAAAAATCTGATAAATTATTAGAATATATATCTAAGTAATGAAAAACTATTTTATCATGATTTCCGTCTTTTAATAAAACAATACAGATACTGAATGAATTTGCATTTTATGGAATGTATTTATGTATTTAATTTAGTTTTCTAATAGAATACAACAGTATGAGTATAACTTGAGTAACACAAGCTTTGGCAAAAACACTGAATAACACAACACAACATCACATGCCCTAAAAGGAATGACTTACATAGTAACACTTATTTACTATTGAATTTATCTCAAAACAAAATAGAGTATTTATTTGTAGATAATAATTTTTATTTTTTTTTTATTTGGGGATAAATTATTAATGGCGTATTTTTTTATAATTTCAAAGCTTTTTTCACCAAATTTAAATGTTTAAAACTTGTGACAAAATAATTGAGGTATAAATTAGAATATTAAATTAATATTATTTCATTTAATTTCTATAAAACAGTCTCTATCGTGTTTTGAGAATTTTCAAATCTATTTACCTATTTTGTCAACTTCGTTGTGCTTGAAGAGACAACTGATAATCACTTGCCAAATCTTAATACATCTGCAATCTCGCTGCATTTTATTAATCCGCAATACAGTCACCCAATATTCGCAAATATGCAAATATTCTAATATTTTTTATATACTTAATTATATTAAAAAATATACAAAAATTAAATTCTTTTATTAATAATATTACAAAGTCATATTTTTATCAATAGTACTTTTCTTGAAGCTAATTCCCATTATTTCCACAATATTCCTTTTAGTATCAAAAAATAATATATTAAAATAATACGGTAAAAAATATTTTTCTATAGAATTCAGCTTGTTTAAGCTGATTACTCAGTGGGTTGGTTTTAAAGCAGAACACCAAAAGCTCATTAACTTACCAGAAGAGAGTCGCCAACGGCGAGGCCGCCACAGTCACCTAAACTACCACGGCAGCCAACTTAATACCAATAAGACAGAAACTACATGCAGAATTTACGAAAAAACATTTAAGGGAATACAAATGATAATTGAGGGTCTGATAAATTAAAATGAACACTTAGATGATATGGATACAGAAAACACATTTTAAACATAACAGAAAATAAAAACGAACCATTTTGAATTCGCGAAAACTTTTAAGTTTCTCCAACAAGTAAAACGCAACTAGATGCTGGAAGGTCTTAGCAGAAAGTGCCGTTACTGCCGCAGTCCCGCAAATGTATGCCAGCACTACTTACACGGCAGAACCTGTAAAAGTTTCAGTACCCATTTTATCGATATCGAGATTTTATCTCCAAGTACGAGTATTAAAATAAACGATATTAAAATTTGCTTAATTATCAACTTGCCTTGTAAACCAAATCATCTTATCAAAACCTAAAATGGAAATTAAGTTTATTCAATAAAATAATCACTAACACCTAAAGTTACGTACAACAAGACCCACCACACTTTATCGAAACCCCGTGAAAGTTACCTCTTCAAAAATATCTCGATAGATAAGTTTCATTGTGCATCACTAGGGAAGTTCGGCGCGCGCAACTAAAGTACCGCCCATTCTACCACCCGTTTTCCGTTGGCGATAACACAAAGAATATTTAAACTTACAACTGCTAATTAATTGTATTTTTTTGCACATGATTTCAATTTCAGAAAAATGTATAACAATGTACAAAGGTGCACTGGTACCGCAACAAACAACCTCCTTTTAGAACAAAAGTCCAGCAAAATGAAATTATTTTTATTTTATTACTTTTAAAACAACTTGTTTACTTGCCATCCTTTTATGTCTCCTTTGTTGTTAATTTAGAGTCTTTTATTAAGAACATTGCAACAAATGGCACAACTCTTTCCACTTTGTAGTTTTCATTGCAATTTATATTACATTACGTGCACTTTACAGCTCTAAAGTACCTTTATATGCTACCAATAAAATTTAAAGTATATAAAATTAAATAATCGGACTAGTTTATTAAATTTCAGATCCATTACATTAGTTGTTACATCTTTGTAGATAAAAATTAAGTTATCAGTAATATATATTTACAACAGTTTTATACTATGTGAGTTAGGGATCAGGTGCACAATTGTACCTCTGTAAATAAAAACAAAAATTAGTTTATCACATTCGAATTTTTTCAATATTAAATATTTTTTTATCATATAATAATATAAATTGAGTTCGATTTCCAATAGGAGAAAAGATATATTTTTATTATTTTATATAATTAAAAGTATAGAGACCGTAAAGTGATTTGGTCACGTTTCGAGATCAGCTTGTAGGTTGCCGGTTCCAACTAGGTCGGCATAGTGAATGTGATTGTTACTCACAGTTATTAAATTGTAGTAGCAGTGACATTTATTCATGGACCACACTTCAGCTTACCATCAAGCGGGCTGCTGTCATGTCGAGTTACAGTTAAAAAAAATGTTTATAAAAAACATTAGTTATTAATAAAATATTTGCTCTGTTTGAAGCGGCAGCTAGGTAGACAGTCACCTAATATCTTCCTATCATTTTATATTAGCTATTTCCTATTAGTATTTAGTTTCATTTGATTAGGCACTGATTAAATGAGCCCAAACTTGTAACATGTCACGCTTAATGAGTAAAATTACCTGTAAGGTAGTAGGCATAGGGCTAGGCACACAGTTGACGGTACACAGTACCACAACTTACAAGTATATAGACCGTGAAGTGACTTAGGCACAAGTCATGCAACTTGTAAGTTGCGAGTTCCAGTTATGCTAACATATTAGATATGACTGCTACTTTTAGTTATTAAACTGTAGTAGCAGTCACCTCCATTCGTGGACCGCACTCCAGCTTAACATCAGGCTTAATCACTCTAAATGTATCTCATTTAATATTTATCTAAAGGAAATTAGGATTTTGCCTCTTATTTTATACATAAAGGTAAATGTTTTTAGAACAACTTTATAACACCTTATACTATTCATTACGTAATTGTAGTGAAATGGAACTGTGTCAGGTAAGTAGTGACATTTTGCTATTCGCTAAATCATTCCCTAAAGAGAAGCTACCGACTGTACTCAAATACTTTAGTTATGTATCCATCCAATCATCCTTTGATAATAGTAACATTTTCTTAGAAAATCAAGATGTTTTTCTTGAACACATTTCTACACTACTATGCCGACGAAGTTGAAACCGTCAACTTACAAGTTGATCCCGAAACACGACTCACTTCACGGTATGTAGAATACTTTCAAGTGGTATAGCCCTGGATCTGCAGATCTGGAACCACTGTCTACCACTCTTAAGTAAGTAAGTAAGTAAGTGGTACTTAAGAGTGGTATCCTGGAGCTAATATCCACCTCTTTTTTTAAAAACTAATATTTGTAATTTTAATAATTAGATCTAGTATTACAAATAAAAGCTATGAAACAAATATTTGCTTCGACCGGGAATCGAACCCAGGACTTTGCAGATAAGAGTATCAACATGAAATTTATTGGCAAGATCTGCTCAAGACTTACCCTACTTATACTCTGTAGTCATCAATATCATCATCAATATCATCATCAGCCTATACATTTCTATAATACATGCCCTAGGCTTGCTAATGTGGATGAGACATGTCGCCATCCTAATGACAATGACCGGGACCTACATTTTAACGTTCCACCCGAGTGGAGTCGTAATTTTTTCTTTTACTACATTGTTTTTCTTTTATTAATTAACTAGTTATATCTAAGCTTTACTGCGTAGCGTATTACCCGATTAAATATTAGGAGTATTGATGATTCTAATCATAATCTAACCATAATAGTATTAAGTCAGAGAGTACTCTGTCAGTACGAACACATAAATCTATATAAGCCGTCAGAACTTACTAACTCTACAGAGGATTATTATACAACCTCCGAGTACTAGATTAATCTCTATAATTAGAGATTTGACGCGTCTTTGTATTGGAGTAACATCTCAGCATTCAAAGCAAATAACACATCTATACAAATATGAATGGATATTCCTGATATTTTAAGATAAATTAATCAATCAAATTGTCATGCTTTTTCCCACAGGGATAGATAGAGACAATGGAGCACCACTTGCCACGATCCTGACACCACTCCCTCGCTTCCTTCACATTCATAATTCTATCCATACAAGCTCTACAACACGAGTATTATTTATCCATCCACACCCTACATTTATTGAAGACTAACTAGATTTTCTTCTAGATACTGAAACTGATTTGGTAATTACATTCTACCTCAATTACCTAAAAACAGAGATCTTTTTATTGTGATTCGACATTATGGCAACTCCCCGTCTGATGTTAAGCCGGAGTGCCGATCCATGAATGGCAGTGACTTCTCCTACAGTCAAATAAACCCGTAATGCCCGCACTGGTCGGGAGAAGCATCCGCATTTTGTCGACTGAATCGGCAGTCGAACTAAAAAGTTCGGTGCGTCGTTTCTTTGCAGCACTATCGACATGTGGAATGCTTTGTCAGCCCATGTGTTCCCTCCATCCTATAGCCTTGGATCCTCCAAGCGATGCGTGAAGAAGCACATTTGGCCGGAATAGTGACGGCGACTGGGTTAGCCGTGAAAACTCGGTTTTTGCAGTCGTTGGCACTCTTGGATCTCTTCTTTCGAGGTCAGATGTTAAATAAAAGTAACAGTTGCATCCATTACCCCAGCCTAGGTGAAACCGACAATTACAAGGTGATTCCGAAACTGGACTAAATCACTTCACAGTTTGTATACTTGTAAGTAGTGATACTACCTCGGATCATAAGACTGCCTTTTTTGACCTCGACCTTTTTTATTGTGAAGCTGGAGTAAGCATGATAGAGGTTAAAGAGTGCATACAACTAAAAAAAACGTTCACAGCTCCCACAGTCGCCGTCACTATGCCGGCCAAAAAACCTTCCTCTCTTTCAATAAAAAATCTACTTTATAAATTTCTCTCTGTGTACGATTAACTCTTAAACTTTATCTTGTAAACTAAAATAAAGCATTCTTTCATTGTTTTATATGAGTATGTTCTACTGATGCTCTTGGAATGCTCGCTTCCATGATGTAAACAACTCGCTAATGCATAACCAGTTGCCTAGTTAGAGCTTTCTTTCCATTTCCAGCGTGCTTGCTTATAGGAGCGATGCCTTCAAAGCGTTCTTGTGTACTAGCGCGATATAAACGAACATTTTTATGAAGTTGTTTTTATTCTTTTCGTCGTCGCATATTCAACAATATTAAATTACCTACATTACTTCTTTTTAACCGACTTTCCTAAAAGGAGGAGGTATATAATTCGGCCCTATGTTTTTTTTTTATTTGCTTATTGTATGTGTGTGACCTTTTTACTAAGTGAAGAACAGTGGCGTAGCTAGGTAACCAAGGGCCTGGGGCAAATTAAAAAATGGGGCCCCACTGCTATGTAAACTGATTAGGTTTTATCAAATAAAAATATGAAATATATAAATACTTTAAAAATACTAAGCATTAGCACATAGCATTAATTTTTTAACCGTTCTCGAAAAAAAACTTAACTCGTATTCACATCGATGAATAATATCACTATTCGTCAAATTGACAACACTGCCAACCTACAGAAATAATTTGAGTTTTGACGCATAACTTTTGAATTTCTCTTTTCTCTCAACTGAGTTGTCATGGTTAAAGTGGGGTTGCAACCTGTCATATTTATTTTGAAAATGGGAGAAATTTCCAAAATTCAATTCGATCGAGATTTCTGGTAAGGATTCGAGGGCCCCCTGAGCTTGAGAGCCCCGGGGCACTGCCCCGTCTAGTCCCTAGGTAGCTACGTCACTGGTGAAGAATAGGTATGTACTAGGTAGGTTATTATTTTTCGCTTTTTATTGTAGTGACTTATTGTAGTTTAGGAAGTCGATGCTATTTTTTTGTTAAAAGTTTATTTATTTAAAACAATTTTTTTGTGTTGGTGTATAGGTTGGCAAGCCTCGGGTTGGATTTATATGTTTGTAATATTTATTATAATATTAAATATTCCAAATATTTGTTATTTGCTGCGGGTGTGCAGCTAATATGTAGTAATACCACCATTTACAAGTATAATAGTGGTACTACTACGTAAAGTGACTTAATCGCGTTTCGGGATCAGTTTGTATGTTGCCGGTTCCAAATAGGCCGCCATAGTGAATGTGATTGCTACTCACAGTTATTTAACTGTAGTAGTAATCACCTCTATTCATAGGACGCACTCCAGCTAAACATCAAGCAAAGTGCTGTCATATAATTGGCCTTAATAAAAAAATAAAAGAATGACTTATTAATCGACAGTATTTCTATACTAAGGTACTAAAGTGCTTATAACATAGAAACAGGACAACCAAACTACATATATCAAAGAAAAAACATTGATACCGGTGAGTGGTTTCGAACTCGTTCCAATCGGCTTACGTAGTCATTGCATTAACTATAAACTAAATCTTCCATCAAAAATAGTATAGAATTGAGTACCCGCACTGCGACATGCACCGTAAGCCATACCTAATTGGTGTATATAAAAAAATGCCGTTTTATGGATAAATTTATTTAATATCTCATGCAATTATTCTATAGAAATTACAATAAATTTAATTTCTACGTGCTCTAAATACGGCATACTAAAAGTACTTTTGTTGAAGTACCTGTAGATGAAAGGCTTGGCCAATTGGTTAGCCACCAGTTTGTTACGCGTTAAGAAGCACCTTTGGCCGGCATAGTGACGGCGGCTGAGGCAGCCGAGAACAAACTCGGCTATCTCAGTCGTCGTCACTCTTGGACCTCCTCTTGCTTATCATCAGGCGGGACAAGGTCAGATAAAAAATTTAAAAAAAAGTCCCGGGTTCGATTCCCGGTCGGAGTAAATATTTGTTTCAAAGATTTTATTTGTAATATTTATTAATTATAATAAAAATTCTGTTAAAGTTGTTAAATAAAAGAGACTAATTTTGCTTCAGGTCTGGTTATCAAAGAGTGGCAGGCAGTGGTACCGTGGTCAAGTCAGTAAGTTTTTTTTTATTGTAGCCTGATGTTAACTTAGAGTGCAGTTCATGACTGGAAGTTACTGATGCTACTAGCAATCGTGTCCACTATGCCAGCCCAGTTGGTACCGGCAATTCACAAGCTATTCCCGAAACGCGACTAAGCTACTTCACGGTCTCTACACTTGTAAGTCGTAATTCTAACCGGAATATGCAGACTAAGCACCACTGCCTACAACTTTTAGATAACCAGACTTAAAGCAAATATACGCCTCTTTTTTTAAAACAAACATCTGTTTTTTAATAAATAAAAAATCAAATTGTAACGCCTTTTTCCCACAGGGATAGGCAGAGACAATGGAACGCCACTTGGCACGACACTGACACAACTCCCTCGCTTCCTTCACATTCACAATTCTCTTCATACAAGCTCTATGGTTATGGGCACTAGGCAACCTAGTTTATGTATGTAATGTTGTTTATGTATTTAATGTGTTTATGTATTACTAAATATTAGTAATAAACACTATAAAACATAATGTTTGCTTCGATCAGGAATCGAACCCGAGACTTTACGCGTAACGTAAACACATACAGTTCAAATTCCTAATTTGCGTATTTTTAGTATTACATAGGAAAGTTTATATATCTAAATACAAAATTATTAATGTATAGAATTAAAAATAAACCAACTAAACTAAATAGATATAACAAAGAACGTAATAAAACGTTTACACTGTAGATCTAGAACAGTAAATAGAATAAATTGGATAAATAAACGGGAACCATCCTGAAAACTTTGTGCTATACTCTAACATCAGATAAATAGTTTCGGAACTCGAGTGCACTTTCAATAGATCGACGAATCACCTTTATTTACTTTACAATGTTGGATCAGGCAATATAATTTACTCCTGATATTGATAGTTATAAACATTTATATATATATATATACCTATAAATATACATTGTTATTGTTAGAAAGTAAAAGATACGTCTTTTATGTAAAATCTGCAGAAAATATTTTCCGATATCAGCCGGAAATTAAATATCTAAACGTATTATTTTTCTTTTACTCAAAGGAAGTCTTAAAGTTGTAAACACTAATAGAGTACAGAGAACGTCGAATGAAATTAGTTTTAAATATAGTTCACTTCAGTAAAGAGAGTTTATGATTAAACCTGGGCGGAAATCGGCTTTCAATATAAGCCCGGGCAAAATCGGCTTTTCCGCTTTTAGCTGCTTCAGACTAACATACTACCATAAATAGAAAATGTCATTTATGAATATCAAAGCTCTAAAACAAGTTGCACTCAAACACAGAGTTGCAAATAAATAAACTTACTTTACATTATTTTATATAAATATGTTTTCCCTTTTTGCCCACAGGCGTTTGTACTTATGCTTTCATTATGTACAATCGAGAATTTATTTTCACAGAAATATATCCACGACTGTTTTATGCAACCTAATTAGTGTTATTTCATATTTTATTTATTGTGCCTCGACGTATGACTTCCACTTGCCTGCAGCGAGAGAAGGTCCAAGAGTTCCTGCGGGGTCAAAAACTACTCAGTTTATGATTTTTTATTGTGACTCGACATATGACAGCAGCCAGCTTGATGTTAAGCTGGAGTGTGGTCCATGAATGGATGTCACTGCAACTACAATTCAATAACTGTGAGTAGCAATGACATCCACTATGTCGGACTAGTTGGAACCGGCAACTTACAAGCTCATCCCGAAACACGACCAAATCACTTCACGATCTGTATACTTGTAAGTGGTCGTTCTACCACGGTTTGGTTACAACTGCCTACCACTCTTGAATAACAAGATCCGAAACAAAATCCACCTCTTTTTTTAATAACAAATATTTGCAATATATAATATAATTGTTATATTAGCTATGAATCAAATATCTGCTCCGATCGGAAATCGAACCCGGGACTTTACGCGAATTTTGCTAACCGTTCGTCCACGCCTGTGGACTAAGTTTATGACTAAGTTTTTTCAGTAGTCAGTGCTCTTAGATCTCCGCCCATAAGGCAAGTTGAGGATAGGGGTTGCGTCACATTAAATAAATATATAGGTTAAGGTACGTGAAGATTTACTACTTCAAGCGCCTTTTGCCAAGAGATGGACGTCAGGCGTGGACGAACGGTTTAGCGACTGGTTTGTTGCGCGTAAAGTCCCGGGTTCGATCCCCGGTCGGAGCAAATATTTGTTTCATAGCTTTTATTTGTAAGATTTAATAGTATTAAATATTGCAAATATTTGTTAATAAAAAAAAAAGAGATGGATATTTGCTTCGGGTCTGGTTATCAAAGAGTGGTAGGCAGTGGCACCCAGTCTGCCGATCCGGGGTAGTACCACCACTTACAAGTATACAGACCGTGAAGTGATTTAGTCACGTTTCGGGATCAGCTTGTAAGTTGCCGGTTCCATCTAGGCCGGCATAGTGGATGTGATTGCTACTCACAGTTATTGAATTGTAGTAGCAGTCACATTCATTCATGGACCACACTTTGGCTTAACATCAAGCGGGGTGCTGTCATATGTCGAGTCACAATAAAAAAAAAAAAAAAAAAAAAAAAGATAAAAATATTTTAAAAACTTAACAATCAATGGCGTGTTATTCTGTATTTGAAACTGCACGGTTTGCCTTATAAATCAACAAAAAGTTAACAGCAACTTGGAATCGAATTATGAGTGTCGGTAAACGTACTTGCAACATACTTTGCAATAATTCACATAAATTGTCACGCTTTTTTCCCACAGGGATAGGCAGAGCCACCGACCTTGGTGTAGTGGCAGTGCAATGGTTACACAAACCGAGAGCAAGAGTTCGAAACCACCCACCGGTACCAATGTATCTTTGATATATGTACTTTGGTTGTCCTGTTTCTATGATATAAGCACTTTAGTAGCTTAGTATAGAAATGTAAATAAAAAATAAATATGACAACAGAGTGCCACTCTCCACGATTCTGACACGACCCTTTCTTCTCATCCACAATTTTCTTTATAACGATTCTTTTGTAGTATGCACATCGATTGAACTTCTGTTTTTTTAATGTCTTTGATACTCGTATGATCGAAGAGAGGCTAAAGAATAAATCTTAATTAGTCTCTCTTGCCTCAGGCCTAGTCTGCCGATCCGGGGTAGTACCCCGGTATACTTGAAAGTGGTGACTTTCAAGTATACAGACCGTGAAAAGACTTTCGAGTTCAGCTTATAAGTTGACGGTTCTAATTAGGCCGACATAGTAGCAATTACTTATTAAACTGTAGTAACAGTCATCTTCATTACTGGATATCATATGTTGAGTCACAATAATATTAAATCAAACCTTTGAAGTCTCTCTTGCGCTAATTAATAAACGTTTTACGGTTTCTAAAGTTCCAAACTGTTACGTCATTTATGAATAGTGCAGTAAAACTTTTCAACTTCTCCGTACCTTAAAGTTTACTAACCTAGTACCGTGTTGGCTATATAAACTAATAATATAAAGAGAAAGAAAATATTCGATTTAATATAAAAAGGCTAGGTGAAGTTGTAGTAGTTGCATACCAAAGCTGGAACGTGCAATATCGAAAGTTAGAACAGCAGACATAAGAATCCACTTAGTCTTATGGTATTGTGGTGTAAACTTAACTCCTCTTCGAATTGAATTTTGAACTTATTTATTTATTAAACATAACATAACCACAGAGCCTGTATGAAGAGAATTGTGGATGTGAAGGAAGCAAGGCAGTTGTGTAAGGATCGAGGCAAAGCGCGCTCCATTGTCTCTACCTGTCCCTGTGGGAAAAAGACGTGATAATTTGATTGATTAATTGATAAACATAACTAAATAGTTTTTTTGTTCTTAAACTTTAGTTAGCCTCAAAAAGTTTTTTGCTAACAGTAAGAAATAGAATTGTTTGCCAAAAAATAATATTCAAAGTTGAATATTCGTTTTTCCATACAAAATCCTTAAAGGAAACAGGATCGGTTGTTATAAAAAAAGTAAAATTGCCATTTTCTTGCTGACTATACATTTTATCCAAAATCTGTAAATACAGTTTATCATATTTCAAAAAGTTAGGAATGGTCTCCTAGGAACGCTTTACTGTAACTATAAGGATTAAGGTAACTGTCCCGTCTCAAAAATCCATCCAGTACTTGTATAACTATGGTAATTTCAAAAAAAAAATTCTAACTATGAGCTTATACCTGGGCATTTAGAATCTGGAGTCCATGATAAGAGACCACGCAAAATCCAAGCAATCCAGCATCCAGCAAGGAGTTCTCACGCTACGTTACGATTCACAGATTATAAACGCGGAAGACCCCGCAGGAAACATATATACATATATTTATATAAACATATATAAACATATATTAAATATATTCTAACATCATCATTATCAGCTAGAAGACGTCCACTGCTAAGCATAGCCCAATTCAAACGACAAGGTACCAGTTGCACCCATCAGTTATTCGTGAGTGTCATTATATCGTCAGTCCACCTAGTTGGAGGCCTACCTACGATGCGTCTTCTAGTACGTGCTCTCCACTCAAGAAGCTTTCTTATTCATTTACGGCTAAATAATTGTTCATTGAAAAGATATCTCGTATGTCATATCAATGATAGAACCAATTTACTGTAAAGTAATTATCACTGCACACCTGCACACCCTACGGGCTACGGGGATAGCTTTCGGTCGGGTTTAGCTGAGCATATCCCGGCGGCGGCGCTCGGCACAAAGCCGGAGTAATGCACTCCCGACTCTTGTCAATAAAGGGGAGTACAGAAAATATAAATTTTAAATGGTTACACAATAAATATGACTTTTGGACTGCACTGAAAAAAAAAACAATGTTATTATGTGCCGATAGTGGAAAGTGGACAACTACTGACAGTTATCGAACTGTAATAGCAGTCACATCCATTCATAGACCGCATTTTACCTTAACATTACGTAGGGTGCTGTCATATGTCAAGTCACAATAAAATATACGACTATATAAAACTAAAATTATTAATAATTAAATTTAATATTGTGGCTTAACATGTCCTCTTGATGTTTAATCATGAGTGCGGTCCATGAATGGAGGTGACTGCTACTAGAGTTGAATAACTGTAGGAGCAGTCGCATCTTCAATTCTGGCCAAAGTTGTAACCGGCAACTCATTTTGTGGCCTGAAGTTAAGCTGAAGTTTGGTCCATATATGGAGGCGACAATGAGATAACGCCCTAAACGCGACTAAGTCACTTCACGGTCTGAATACTTGTAAATTAATTAAACGTAGTAGTAGTCGCCACACTCAATGGGTCGCACATCAGCCTAATATCAGGCGGACTGAGTCAGTATACGGTCTATACACGTGTATGTTGTGGTACTACCACGGATCGGCATATAATAACAAATCTGTAACAAATCTTTGCTTCGCCAGAGAAACGAACGTCTGGTATCCTGTTTCGAAAAAAGAAATGCCAAAAATAGTGCCAAATTAGTTCCAAGAAGAAATAGTACCTTATCTTCGGAGATTTAGAGACTGGTGAGGATTACAGGATGAAGTTCATTAGTTATGCTTCACATCAGATCTCCTTAACGATCCACATAATTCTAATTCCTGGATAAAAATAAAGAAATAGTGCTATCTTGAATACTATTGAATTTGAGTCACATATGACGTTTATGCATTTGTAGTAGTGTGTGTGGTACACACGCCCAAGAGCGCGTTTCCATTATGTCGTAGTGGTAGATAAAGATGATACGATCTCATATAATTATATTTAGTTTCAGCTTAGAGTCGTTTTCGTATTTGCGTTTCCATTATGCCGTGGCCGTGGATAAAGATGTTACGATCTCTTATCATAATCTTTAGTTTTAGCTTAGATATATTTTTGCGTTTGTAATAGTGTACAGTCAGCCAATAAATAAAACAATAACCTAAAGTGCTTCCATCTGAGAGGGTTTGTGACGTATGTGTATATGTTTCGTCGGTAAAACAATTGGTCGGTTTTTTGCACGATATTCTGCAATTTTATGAAATAGTTAATTCGTAAGTACCGAATTTCGTGCTTTTCCATTGAATGTTTCCGGTTATCTTCCGTTTGCTTCGAAATAAAACGAAAGGACTTAACGTGTTTTCGTAGCGTGTGTTAATAATGGAAACGCGCTCTTAGGCGCACTATGACTAATGCAAAAACGTCTCCAATCTAATTTGACTGTATATATTATAAATGTATGTATATGTACCTATATGTATAGTTACAGAATATGGCTTACGTTATTTAATATTTGTAAATATTTTGCGTTCATTTACAACATTGCGTTAAGATCAGGCGGGTCGAGTTCAGAAGTCGTCACATTAAAAAAAATAATCAAAAACATTCATAGGCACGCAGTATAATCAAATGCCTTGACGCTGGAATGCCATGCTCTCGCCACATACTCGCCTAACGCTTCCTTCATTCACGTTTGCACTATTCGCGACCCAATTCCTATATTCCCGGATGAAGATTTCTTTATTCGCGGATCTAATCCTACGTATAGTCTGTCTAAGCCGAAATGACGCACTCCTTCACCGCATTTGTGCACACGTGGTAACACAAAATATGAATGCAACACACCGAAAATGCAATTGTAATTGGTCATTCAGTTGCTGGTTGGACACAAAAGTAGGAGCACGATGATGAAGTATAGTTAGTAATATTTGTATTCACACATTTAAATAAAATATTAAAGTGGAGGGGCGCGTCATTTATAGTTAGACAAGCTATACGTACGTATTAATAAAAAAGATTCAAATAGATATCCAACCCAATATTCTTTGTAAATACGCCGTTAATTGGACTAATAATAAAGCAAAATAGAAGGTCTATTATTAGGTCTATTATTATTAGTCCAATTTATTAGTGCATTTATTAGTAGTATAAGTTACAACTATGCCTAAAGTATGTTGTTAAATGATATCGCCGCTCTATTGGTTTCTTTAAACCATTGCCTAATATTAAAGATAATAATTAATCAATATGGTCAAAAACCTAATTTTTTATTAATTTGTTTTTTATTTAATCACCTAGGAATATATCCCCTATAATCCTATATAAACTACCATTCCATATTCACGATTTCTGTGTTCGCGGCATATTTACGGAACACATACCCCGAGAATAAAGAGCTTTTGCTGTTACAAGTGCCTATCCCCATGGGAAAAAGGCGTGACAATTTGATTGATTGATAATATTATTATTGGATGGTGGTGATGATGTTTATGGTAGTGGTTATGGTGGCTTAGGTCATTTCTTTTTTTATATGACAGCATCCCGCCTGATGTTAAGCTGGAGTGCGCTCCATGAATAGAGGTCACTCCTACTACAATAACTGTAAGTAGCAATCACATCCACTATGCCGGTGGCGCTTCGTCGTCTCTGCCTAACCCTGTCGAAAAGGCGTGATTTTAATTTAATTGATTGATTGATTGATTGATTGATCTTCGATCATATGTTTTCTAAAAAGTACATTATTCTTTATTGAGAAACAGATAAAATTTAAAGTATATTAACTATTATTAAACTAAAAATAAAAAATATTATCTATTGACGTCGCATCAGAGATAGTCTCAAGGAGACTGGCAACATTTTCCCTTTGCAAGACTAATACGTTGGCAGAAATAATTGCCAGCCTTCCTGCCTCCAGACTTCTCCATCAGCCGCTTGGACAACTCCTTGGCCAGGCGCTTAGCTAAAAAAATATAATATATTATTATACTAAAAATATTTAACATGTGCCATAATAAATATTAAAAGTAAATGATACGAAAAAAATATTTTCTGCGACAGGAACTTTCGCGTAGCGTCGTAGTCCGCTACGCGAAAGTCCCGGATGCACAGATACTTTACACGTAATAAGTTTTAGCTGTATGTACAAAAGTATCTGATGACAAAAATATTGGAATCTCATTTGCCTTGAGCATCATTTGAGCATTTTTTATGCATCACACGAAAGGCGTGGACGAACGGTTAGCGTTTGGTTTGTTGCGCGTAGTTCGGGTTCGATTTTTTCGATATATTTGTTTATAAATATTTTTATAATATGTTTATAATTTGTTTACAAATATTTGTTTATAATTATATTAAATTTCAACAGGCTTTTTCAACAGGCCAATATGTCTCCGTCTATCCATATAAAAAAAAAGTTTTGTTGGTTTTAATTTATTATAAATTTCACGTTTACCCTGAAAACCAATAAATATATTTTGCACCAACGTATTTGCTTATAGAAACAACGCGCTAAATAAACGAGATGTGTGTAGCGTATTGGTTCACCATTACTAGCAAAGTCCCGGGTTCGATTCTCGGTCAGATCAAAGATTTGTCTCATAGTTTTTATATGTCACTCATTAATAAAATTGTCACGCCTTGTTCCCTTAGGGATTGGTAGAGACAATGACACTTGCCACGATCCTGACACAACTCCCTTGCTTCCTTCACATCCACAATTCTTATAATACAAGCTCTAATAATATTATTTAACTTTTTTTATTTACAAAGGGAAAAATTACAAATATTTAAAAATAAGAATAACGGCTTTTTGCATTAGGTACCCCTCTGTTGTGAATGTAATGAAAGTTTAATTTATCTACCTCCCAAAAGATGGCGCGGCACTAATGTTAAGAAAATTATAATAATTATTCTTTCACGTTTGAATATTTTTACTATGTATTATTTAATAATTTTTTATCCTATTGTGTATTCATAAAATAATCTAATAATATTATTATCAAATAATGATAATAATTCTTGCTGAAAAGTTATGTAAAGTTTTTCGTTCTGGTATCACATTTAAGGCTCTTCTAGACAACTCAGAAGTGACAATGAAATAATTGTTCTTTACTAACACAGGTTGGGAGAGGCTTCTGCTTTCTGTTGATCGAATCTAAAGACGAACTAAAGGGTTCGATTTTAAGTCAGTTTTTAGTCGTTTACGCTTTTGGATAACTGTATAACAAAAAAAACTGAATTCCTATATTATTGAAAACCTGATCTAAGTGACACAACTCCCTTGCTTCCTTCATATCCACAATTCTTTTCATACAAGCTCTATGGGAATTATGAAAATTGAAGATTTAAAGTAAGCGAGAGAGTTATGTCAGGATCGTGGCAAGTAGCGCTCCATTGTCTCTACCTATTCCTGTGAAACAAAGGCGTGAGAAATTGATTGATTGAATGATTGATATAAGTGACATTATAGAAGCAGCAGCGACCGGCATAGTGAATGCGACTCCTTCTTACATACAGGTATAGTCACGAGTATGTACGTCATACAGCAGTCACCTCTACTGATGGATCACACTCCAGAATAACATCAGTTGCAGAATAACGTAGTGCAGTTGTGACTTTTTCAGTCATTGGTACTCTTGGACCTCCTCTTGCTTACAATCAGGCAGGACGAGGTCAGATGTCGAGACACAATAATAAAATTATTCAATCAATCAAGCGTAACCTCTTTTATCCACAGGGGTAGGTAGATACAATGAAGCGCCACTTGCCACGATCCTAGCACAACTCCCTCGCTTCCCTCACATCCACAATTCTCCTTATACAACATCTTCGGTTATGGGCACTAGGCAACCAAGAAGTCTCCGATTTGGTCGGAATACATCCTTCTGAGTCTTGCATCCATCCACAATAGATTTATAAATTACTTTCGTCAATCTACTTTTAGTTGTCAAATAAATTAAAACAATAATTAAGGTGACCGCGGTGTAGTGGCAGTGCAATGGTTACGCAAGCCGAGATCACGGGTTCAAAACCACTCCCCGGTACCGCACAACGCTGCTTGGTTGTCATGTTTCTATGATACAAGCACTTTAGTAGCTTAGTATAGAAATGTATAAAAATATAATAAAGTGCACCGTGAATACGACCCCTAACTATATTCGGTGTTGCAAATTCCAAAACTCTCCTGTTTTTTCTCGTTACGCCGACAGCTGGCGTTGCTAAATTCGTACATTCTGTCACTTTTGGCGAAGTTATCGATGTTTTGTGTACACTTGTAATTGCCGCACTTTGTATGCGTATCTGAGTATTTATATTATAATAGTCGTAACCCTTCATATAGTGTAGTGCTGTATTCATAAAGGTGAGAGAAATATATTTTTTATTAACGCATCTAAATCCTTTCGTATTGAAATATTGAATTTAAAAAACACCGCTTGCCGCTACCTTTATTGCATATTTATGTATATACATAATGTAGATGTATTTTTATTTTTGGGATAATTTTAGTGAAGCGTTAGAATATGAATTGCGTTGTATTTAAAGTATTAATATATGTTTAAAACTGTAAAATCCTATGGATATTTATACCAGCTCAGCGTTTATTTGCATTGGGTGGTAGGTAGTAGTGCCCAGTCTGCCGATCCGGCGTAGTACCACCTACAAGTGATTCAATACAGACTGTGAAGTGCTGCTACTTTTAGTTATTTAACTGTAGTAGCAGTCGATGCCATTTATAAACCGCTATCCAGCTTAACATGGGGATGGATCGTCATATGTCGAGTCACAAAATTTTTTTTTTGTGTCAATAATTAATTTTATTATACATGATCACATAATTCGATTAAATTGAAGCGCATTTTATTATTCTTATCTAAGTATACTTGGAGTAATAAAGAAATATTTATATTCCTAATTTAATTTAAAAAGTAATATTCCTAATTTAAATTAAAAATAACTAGCGCTCTATAATCTGCCTATCTCTAAAGAAATTAAGGCCTGACAATAAATAGATTGACTGTTTGGAGTTATATATCTTTAGCGTACATACAGTTTTTCTACTAACTTATCTTTGCGTTTTAATTCGTGGCAAGTTTTTTTAATAAATATATATAATCGATGGTTTGAGCACATGAAGTTGATCGACGAAAGAAATTTGCAAGCAGACACGACCCCGGAGGGTGTTGTTTTCGACGAAACTGGAGACATTCCTAAGAACGCTAGGTTGTCTAGTCCACATAACTGTAGAGCTTGTATGAAAAGAATTGTGGATGTAAGTGAAGCGAGGGATGCTAGGAGGTATGAAGTGGCGCTCCATAGTCTGCCTGTCCCCGTTGGAAAAATAGCATGACAATTTGATTGTTTGATATTCAAATTCAAATTGTATAGGTTATTTTTATAAGTTATATTATAAGCGTGTTTTTGTATCGATAAAATAACTATTCTTCACCTACATTTAAAATAGATATTTATTTTAAAATGGTAGGTACAATGGTGTATTTACCCATTTTCAAAGCGATATTGAAATGAAAAAAGCAAATGCAATTTAAGAAAGTAGTAATTTATTTTGCACAAGCGTTCTTAATGCATACGAATGCACAAAAACCTAACAATATGCTCTTTTATTAAATACTATTGAGATGTTTGAAACATGTGCGATAGCAGTTTTATTAGATCTAATAAAATAAATTAAATTCTCTCGCTTTTTTCTCACATGGATAGGCCGAGACAATGGAGCGCCACTTGCCACAATCCTAACACAACTTCCTTACTTTCCTCACATCCACAATTCTCATCATACAAGTTCTAAAGTTATGAGCACTAGGCAACCTAGCTTTCTTGAGGATGTCTCCGGTTTTGTCGGAAAACACCCTCCTGGGCCTGCCTTGTTTAAAGCATCCATTCACATCAGAGTTATAAATTCCTGTCGTCAATGTACTTTCACTTATCCTTTCCATGTGCCCAAACCATAGAAGCATTCCTTTCTCAATACTTGTCACTACATCTTCTTTCAAACCACATCTATCGCGCATTATGCTATTCCTTAATCTATTCGCTATTATTATTAGTGAATAATAAATTTCAAACCACATCTATCGCGCACTATGCTATTGCTAATTCCATCCGCTATTATTATTAGATACTAGTGAATAATAAATTAACTTAAAACATGTGCGATAGTTTAACTAAGTTATAAGTAAAATTAGGTATTTTTTACTGAATCGTAAATGTCACGCCTTAATTCACACAGGGATATGCAGACACAACAAGAAACCACTTTTCACGACAGGACCCTCTTTGCTTTCTTCACATCTACATTTTTCTTCCTACATGCGTCATCGTTATGGGCACTGCGGACCACTGTTTTTTCGTAAGAACTAATTTTATAAAGAAATAGCCTTTCTCGGTCGTCCCCGTTTTATCTTTCTAATCACCTAAGTTTTTTACTCCCTTTCGTCCTCGTTTAACCCTTCCACCTACCTGTGTTTTATTTACTTTCGTCCCCGTTTAATCCTTCTACTTACCTCAGTTTTTTACTCCCTTTCGTCCCCGTTTAACCCTTCCACTCACCTGTGTTTTATTTCCTTTCGTCCCCGTTTAATCCTTCTACTTACCTCAGTTTTTACTCCCTTTCGTCCCCGTTTAACCCTTCTACTTACCTCAGTTTTTTACCCTCTTTCGTCCCTGTTTAACCCTACCACTCACCTGTGTTTTATTTAGTTTCGTCCCCGTTTAATCCTTCTACTTACCTCAGTTTTTACTCCCTTTCGTCCCCGTTTAATCCTTCTACTTACCTCAGTTTTTTACCCCCTTTCGTCCCTGTTTAACCCTATCACTCACCTGTGTTTTATTTAGTTTCGTCCCCGTTTAATCCTTCTACTTACCTCAGTTTTTTACTCCTTTTCGTCCCCATTTAACCCTTCTACTCATCTTTAATCCATATTTTAATTTAAAGTATAATTTGGTATAATTCTAGAAAAAGACGAATATAATTCTAAAGTGATTTGGTTATTCCAACTCAAAAAAACTTTTCTCATTCTTTGTCACTTCATCTTTCTTTATATCGCATTTATCTACATCTTCCTTTATATTAATGTAATTGTCATTTAACCTACTTACAATGAAATTGCTTCTAGAGATTGCTTTATTAATAATATTATACAACAAGCCATAAAATGGCTTCTGAATCAAACCATTTTTATGCGGTACCATAGTATCGCGTTTATTTTGGTTTTTGATTTTACATTTTTTTATTATTCTAACGTTTCGAGAGCTTTTCAGCCATCGTGGTCACGAAGATACTGACCCATTGTTTTATTAACCCCCGACCAAAAAAGAGGGGTGTTATAAGTTTGACTTGTCTGTGTATCTGTGTATCTGTGTATCTGTGTATCTGTGTATCTGTGGCTCTGTGTATCTGTGTATCTGTGTATCTGTGTATCTGTGTATCTGTGTATCTGTGTGTCTGTCTGTGGCATCGTAGCTCCTAAACGAATGGACCGATTACGATGCGGTTTGTTTCATTTGAAAGCTGACGTGATCGAGATGGTTCTTAGCTACAATTGATGAAGATCTGATCAGGGGTTTCAAGGTCATCAGCTCGATTTGTTAGCTGCGGTAGCGATCTTAGACGCGCTGTTTAGAACGACAACCCTTGTACGTCGCTATGCGACGAAGATTGTTATTTTATGTCAAATAAATATGCCAATGTAAATACACGTAAAACATGTTATAATTTTTCCCTTAAAATATTCATATGGCGAGGTTGGTTTGCAGTTTAGATCGATTACCTTGATTGAATATTTTAGGGGAAAAATTATAACATTTTTTACGTGTTTTAACAATGGCATATTTATTTGACATAAAATAACAATCTTCGTCGCATAGCGACGTACAAGGGTTGTCGTTCTAAACACGCATAAGGCTGGGAATACACGTCCGATATTGCTGAGCAAATTATTTACAAATCGGAAGTAGGAATCGGACGTCTATTTTGTTTCTGTATTCTGTATGAAAACTGCACCTTCAGACAATCGGATCGGCCATAAAATCGTAAGCGCCTTGGATTCTGACATCCGATCCGACTATCGGATCTGACGTGTATTAAGTATTCAAACAAATGTATGGCACGAGTGCTTTCCGATTGTCTGATCAGACAATCGGATCGGACTATCGGAGAGGAAAATCGGACTTGAATTCCCAGCCTTATAGGTATTTACTTTACTTTTAAACAAATCTGTGACTTAACATTTGAAATAAAAACGTATACAAATACATGTGTGTTTTAACTGGTACCACTGAGCTACTCTGATGATGGAACTCGAAGGTAGGAGACGAAATCCTGGATGTGTTCAAACTTTTTTTTGGTATACAAGTTTGGACTTATTAGATTTGTCTTGAAGGTAGGAAACTAAGTGTAGAAAAGTTAGTGCGATAAAATAAAACATTCCGGATCTAAAAAATCTGATCATGGATCCTCTCAGATCAGCAAATCAACAAGAAATGGACCTATAGTGCTTTAACTAAAATTGTTTCTTACTATGAGCCATTAGCTGGACCTTTATCAAATTAAAGACCGAGAGTATCTGATTAGGCACCATCATTAATCCTCTCAGATCAGCAAATCAACAAGAGATAGAACTATAGTGCTTTAACTAAAATTGTTACTCACTAAGAACATTTAGCTGGACCGTCATCAAATTGAAGACCGGGCAATCTGATGATGCACCATTATGAATCCTCTCAGATCAGCAAATTGATATCAATTGATCAGCAAAAAAAGAGATAGAACTGTAGTGCTTTAACTAAGCCTTTAGCTGGGCCGTTATCAAATTGAAGATCGGGAGTATCTGATCATGAATCCTCTCAGATCAGCAAATCAATAACAGATAATATCATAGTGCTTGAACTAAAATTGTTACTCTCTATGAGCCATTAGCTGGGCCATTATTAAATTGAAGACCTGGAGTAGTTATCTGATGATGCACCATAAGGATCCAAGGGATATTAAAGGGATATAACTATTGAGCCATGACTAATGTTGTTTATTACTATAAAGCTGATGATATGACCAAAGTGGTTCCAGGCGTTTCGGGGGTTCCTTTAAAATTTTAATTTTGATTTTATTTATTAATCAATGTTCGAAATCTAAGAAAATACTACATAATACGCATGGAATTTCCGAGCGTCCTCGACTAAATTTTGTTTGTTACCTTTATTATCCAAACTTTTGTAGTGTTTCCCTATATTGATATCTATCATATTCTGACGAATTTGATTTTGTTTTTATTGTGGCACGACAAATTACGACTATGAATGAAATAACTTACAGTTAAATAACTGTAAGTAGTAGTCGCAACCACTATGCCGGCCTAGTTAGAACCGCTAACCTTACAAGCTAATCCCAAGACGCGACTAAATCACTTCACGGTTTATACACTTATAAGTGATGGCCAATCCAGTCTACCCTAGATTGGCAGACTGGGCACCACTGCCTACCACTTTTATATAATACGATAAAGATGTGCTGATGTAAAAATAAACAAATAAAAAATATTAGTAATATAATAATAAGTGTAATCAATAACATTATTCCGTTGTGTAGCCGCCTCCCCATCGACAACAGATGACCCCCCAGCCCCAGACACTCAGCCAGTTTTAGTCAAGCCCTCAGAGGAATCTGACGCGCTAGTTATTCACCTAAAAGCGTAGGTATTTTTTTATTATAATGTGTGTTTTATTAGTGTTAAATTATAATAGTCCTAAACGTGATTATTAATTACATTTTGTGGCATTTATAATTAAAACTTTTAAATAGTTTGTCTAATTATAATTATTAAATATGAAGTTTTTTATTATGAAAATTTATATATTAAAATCAAAATTAAAATTTTAAAGGAACCCCTGAAACGCCAGAAACTACTTTAGTCACCAGCTTTATAGTAATAAACAACATTAGTCATGGCTCAATAGTTATATCTCTTTAATATCCCTTGGATCCTCATGGTGCATCATCAGATAACTACTCCAGGTCTTCAATTTGATAACGGTCCAGCTAATGGCACATAGTGAGTAACAATTTTAGTTAAAGCACTATAGGTCTATATCTTGTTGATTTGCTGATCTGAGAGGATCCATGATCAGTTTTTTTAGATCCAGAATGTTTTATTTCATCTCACTAACTTTTCTACACATAGTTTTCTACAGTCAAGACGAATCTAATGAGTCCAAACTTAGTAAACCTATTAAGTTTAAACCCATCCAGGATTTCGTCTCCTACCTTCGTGAGAGTAGCACATTTGTACCAGTTAAAACACCCATGTATTTGTATATGTTTTTGTTTCAAATGTTAAGTCACAGATATCTTTAAAAGTAAAGTAAATACCTATTATGCGTCTAAGATCGCTACCGCAGTAAACAAAACGAGCTAATGACCTTGAAACCCCTAATCAGATCTTCATCAATTGTAGCTAAGAACCATCTCGATCACGTCAGCTTTCAAACAAAACAAAAAACGCATCGTAATCGCTTACCTTATTCTGTTATGTATTATAGTATAACATCTTTTATTCGCAAATATAAAAACTTAAAAAAAACTGTTTGTTACAGAACCCTTGTTTCAACTACAATGTTTGATTGTGAAGATGATCAGAACGTTAAAATGTGGAAAACAAAAAAGGTCATTGCTTGCTTAAAAGTAGCTAAAGGCAAGGGAGGGTCCATGCTCTCCCTAATCATTCCACCCAAGGACCAGGTGTCCCGTGTCTCCAAGATGTTAGGGGTGGAGTTGGGAACGGCCGCCAACATAAAGTCTCGCACCAACAGACTTTCTGTTCTGACCGCTATAACATCCGCTCAACAGCGTCTCAAACTATACAACAAGATCCCACCAAATGGGTTAGTTATCTTCTGCGGAACTATACTTACTGATGATAACAAAGATAAAAAACTATACATTGACTTCGAACCTTTTAAACCAATTAATACATCTATGTATATGTGTGACAAAAAGTTCCACACTGAAGCCTTGTGCTCTCTTTTTTCAGAAGAAGACAAATTCGCATTTGTCATCATGGATGGTAATGGAACTTTTTTTGGTATTCTTCAGGGAAATACCCAACAAGTACGTTACAAAATGTATGTGGAATTGCCAAAAAAACATGGCCGTGGCGGTCAATCCGCTTCGCGTTTCTCGCGTTTACGTGTGGAGAAACGTCAACTGTATATCCGCCAAGTATGTGAAGCAGCTCATCAGTTCTTACTTACCGACAATAAGCCAAACGTTTCTGGAATTGTGTTAGCTGGATGCGCTGATTTCAAGAATGAGTTGGCGCAGTCAGCTCATTTGGATTTGCGTCTAAAAGAAAAAATCGTAAAAGTTATCGATGTTTCTTATGGAGGAATGATTGGCTTTCATCAAGCCATTAAATTAACAGCAGATAGCTTTCAAAATGTCAAGTTTGTGCAAGAGAAAAAGCTAATTGAAAATTTTTTCAATGAGATATCTCAAGATTCAGGAAAGTATTGCTTCGGCATAGAAGATACAATTTGTGCACTTGAACAGGGATCGGTTGAGACTATAATTTGTTGGGAAGAACTTGATATCCAGCGTTACGTAATGAAGCCACACTATTCGAGCAGTGCTGCCGCTGCTGCTGATGTGGCACCAGAGCAGGTAATCTTGCATCTCACTCCAGAAAAGGCGAAAGATCGCTCTCAGTTTTCTGATACTTTGGGTAATGAGATGGATTTAGTTGAGACTCAATCTTTCTTAGAATGGCTTGCCAACAATTATAAATCCTTTGGTTCTACTTTGATAATAGTTAGTGACAAGAGCCCTGAAGGTGCCCAGTTTGTACGTGGTTTTGGAGGACTTGGATGTCTTCTTCGTTACAAGTCAGACTTTCAATATCTACAGATGGATGATGAGAACATTGAAGAACAGTACGACTTTGCAGATTATGATTAATTCCCTTAATTCATTAAAATCCATTATTTTTCTAAATATGAGCAAATTTTTATACATCTGTAAGTTTAAATAATAAATAAATATCTATACACAGTAATCCAATTATTACGCCTAAATTTTTATAGGGAAAGGCAGAGTCAATGGAGCGCCACTTGCCACGATCCTGACACAACTCCCTCGCTTCTTTCACATCCACAATTCTCCTCATACAAGCTCTAAGGCAACCTAGCTTTCTCAATTTGTTTATAATATTAGATATATTGTGTATAATAATATAATATATATGTTGAAAACTGAATTTAAAAAAAATATATACATGCTTGTATCTTAGAAACAGGACAACCAAAGTACAAAGCAAAGATACATTGGTACTGGTTTGGAACTCGTGCTCTTGGTTTGCGTAACCATTGCACTGCCACTACACCGCGGTCGCCTTATTATAGGTAGTGGCCTTTTCCATACAATTATAGCATTCCCCACTTATTGTAGATTTGCTTCTTCTGTACCTTATCCCCTTTACCACGTAAAACGTTCTGAGAAGCTCTTTAAAGTGTACCGGCCAATACTTAAATTAACGTGACGTAGTCGCGTTTTCAGGGTATTAATCGAAGTTACGCCGTCACGATAATTGTAGCCACGAGGCGGAAAGTGGGTAGCGGATGCGGCATGCCTGTAAATAAAATTTACATATACTAACGGCCGGTTGTACCAAAAAGTTTCAATTTACGAATTTACAAAACGAGCTGATGACCTTGAAACCCCTAGTCAGATCTTTATTAATTGTAGCTAAGAACAATCTCGATCACATCAGCTTTCAAACGAAAAAACCGCATCGTAAAAGGTCCATTTGTTTAGGAGCTATGATGCCACAGACAGACACGCTAAACTTATAACATCCCTCTTTTTGAGTCGGGGGTTAAAAATGAAGTTATAGTGATCATATATTTTGGCCAACACAGTGACGATGATTGAAGAAACGAATAATGAAAACTTTTTTTTGACGTTCGCACTTTTTGACTTCACCTTGCCTACCTTCAGGCGAGTCGAGGTCAAATGTCGAGTCATAATAAAAAAAACTTATTCAAATTTATAAGAATAATTTTATACAAACCGTGAAGTGACTTAGTCGCGTTCCGGATTCAACTAGGCCGGCATAGTGAATGTGACTGATACCTACAGTCATTGAACTGTAGTAGCAGCCGAAAAGCAGCTTTTCCAAAGCCTTAGAAATGTCGATGGAGCACATGCTGGTGTTAAAATATCTCTTTTACATTGAATTATAACTTCAACTTGGCTAACAAAACGCCTTAATTTTTATGTAACTATCATGTAGTCAGCTAGTTTAAACAATTTCAGTAAAACCCATTCAGGTTTTATACGAGAATTATCTGTACTAATTCTAATTAATTATATCATATAAATATTAAATACTTATAACACTTTAAATATAATTAAAAAATATATATCCTTTGGCCGGCATAGTGGCGACGACTGAGACAGGCGTAGAATGAAACAGTTTTATCAGCATTCGGCGCGCGGCGTTTTTTACAATCAACACGAGTCCATTTTAGTTCTAGGGTGAGTTCATGGGAAAACCACCGGCAACAAAGTTTTTTAACTCTTAAGATGTAAGATTTTTTGAATTTGGCTCTTACCAATCCCCAAATGATCTCGAATCTCCTCATAGGTAATACGGCGTTTTTCCTTTTTTTTATTGTGACTCGTCATCTGATCTCTACTTGCCTGATGATAAGCAAGAAGAGTTATAAGAGTGCCGACGACTGAAAAAAACGAGTTAGTTCACGGCTGCCCCAATCGCCGTCATTATGCAGGCCAAAAGTGCTTCCAAGGTAATGAATGGCCCGCTCGATGTGATTCAAGTCCATGTGACTTACCAAATATTGTTATAGTATCATATATTTTCAATGAATTCGCTAAGTAATAATAAAATGGATCACAGCAACCGCACCGCCAAGTGGCCGCTGGTCGTGGAGCTATCTGATTTGCAGATTACCTCGTCTATGGCTGAAGTTGCCACATTTTTTGCATTTTTGTGCATCGTTTTGCTAATGTTTTAACATTAATAGAGAAGTTGTTTTATCTACCATACGTTCGTTTTTTCATCTATTTAATAGAATTTGTCAAAATCTCCATTTGAGTGAAAAGTGGAATTGGCCGTTTTGCGGATTAGTAGGACGAAATATAAAACAGTTTTAGGAGTACTTTTTTTTCAGGTACGCTTTTGTAATTTCAAAATGGTTTTTTTTATTGTGACTTGACATATGATAGCACCCCGCTTGATGTTAGGCCGAAGTGTGGTCCATGAATGAATGTCACTGCTACAACAATTCAATAACTGTGAGTAGCAGTCACATCCACTATGCCGGCCTGGATGGAACCGACAACTTACAACTTACCCGAAGCAATTATCCCTCTTTTTTTTTAAATAAATGCAAATAAAAGCTGTGAAACAAATATTTGCTCCGACCGGGGATGGAACCCGAGATTTTACGCGCAACAAACCAATAAATGTGGATTGATACCGGCATCAAAATACCTTACCAGGACCAAAGGTATCGGCCGGCATGTGGTGACGGCGACTGAGGCAACCGTGAGCTAAGTAGTTTTTTTATTCAGTCGTAGTCACTCCTCTCTTTTCGATTTTTTTCGTTTACGATTAGACAAATGTTCCCACATGGGTAAGCATGGAAAAGGAAGCGCCACTTCCTTACGATTCTTAATCGAACTTGATTCATAACATACTCGTATATTTTTTTAATTATCATACTTTTTATTGTGCCTAGCATATTTTTTATTGTGCCTTGTGTCTGATGTTTAGCTTGAGTGTGGTCATGAATAGAGGTGACTGCTACTACAGTTAAACGTGTGCAAGTAGCGGTCGCATCAACTATGCCCAGTTGGAAACTGAAAATTACATGCTGATAGTAATATTTAATCTAATAATTATACTTTACAAATAAAAGCTCTGAAAGAAATATTTCTCTGACCGGGAAACGAGACAATAAAGCGCCACTTGCCATGGTCCTGACACAACTCCCTCGCTTCCTTGACATCCACAACTCTCTTCATTGAAACTCTAAGATAATGGGCACTAGGCATAACCTTTTTTAAACCTAGCTTTCTTGAGGATTTCTCCTATTTGATCAGAAAACACCCTCCTGGGCCTGCCTTGTTTAACGCATCCATCCACATCAGATTTATAATTTGTTTTCGTCAATCTACTTTCACTCATCCTTTCCATGTGCCGATCGAAGCATTCCTTTGTCAATCCTCGTCACTAGAACTTCTTTTAAACCATACAACAAATATCATCTCATATAATCTCAATAACCTTGATTCTATACAATTCAAACCCAGAGCAGATCGTTGACTTCCTGTACAGGAATATTTTCGTTATTATACCTTGATTGATCGCCTTGACATCAATCAGTTTTATTCTTATTCCTGCGTTACTAGGTCCTTATTTTTCCCGGTGCTTAGAGTTTTTTTGTTATTGTGGCTCGATGACATCACCCCGCCTGATGTTAAGCTGGAGTACGGTACAGGAATGTAAATGACTGCTACTACAGTTCAATAAATGTAAGTAACAGTCACATCCACTCTACCGGCTCAGTTAGATAGATAGATAAATTCTTTATTGCACAGTATAATAAAACACATATACATAGGCGAGCTTAATGTCTAATGTCTAGTGGAACCTGAAACGCGACTAAGTCACTTCACGGTCTATATACTTACTTATATTGCTTATTATAAAATTGTTCCTATAAATTTGAATAAGGTTTTTTTTAGTATGACTCGACATTTGACCTCGACCTCGCCTGAAGGTAAGCAAGGTGAGGTCAAAAAGCTCGGACGTCAAAAAAGCAGTTACATCCACTATGCCGTCCTATTAAACCGGCAACTTACAAGCTTATCCTGAAACACGAATAAGTCACTTTACGGTCTTTATACTCGTACGTAACTTTATTTTAGTATTAATACTAAAATTTACCTTGTTTTATTAATTACATGTTTTAATTATAATTGGCTTAGGCTTAGGAGTTCGTCTTAAAATTATGTACTACATCTAAATGGACTTGAATTTAATTTGTGTCGCTATTAGTATTGGAAAAACTGTATTTCGTGTAAGGTTATATTTAATTAATAAATTACTTCAAATTATAAGTCTTAATTTTTTTGTGAAAATAACTATCGCAACTCTTAGCTGCTATTAAGCAGTCAGGTCAATGAGTTTTCTTAGATCCAGGTGTATTTTCTTATTCATATGTATACATAGGTGATATATTCGAGAAAACTAGGTTACCTGGTGCCCATAACCATAGAGCTTGTATTAAGAGAATTATGGATATGGATTGTCAGGATCGTCGCAAGTCGCGCTTTATTGTCTCTGTCCTGTGGGGATAACAATTTGATTGATTGACATAGGTGTGTTTGTATAGATGACAGGCGTGGCGCATTGGTTAGCACACCAGTCCGTTAACGTAATGTCCAGGATTCGATTCCCAGTCGGACTAAATTTTATAATAATAAATCTGAATACAATATCTGGAAAAAAACAGATATTTCCTCCGGGTCTGGTGATTTAAAAGTGGCAGGCAAATATTTGTCTAGTCTGCTGATCCGGCGAAGTACCACCACTTAAAAGTGTACAAACCGTGAAACGACTTAGTCGCGTTTTGGGTTCAACTTGTATATTGTAGGTTCAAACTCAGCCGGCATATTGCCTGCCACTTGCTAGCTAGTGTCCAAACTGCCAGCTATAACTATATAGCAGTCACGTCTCTTTACGGCACCGCAACTTAACATCAAGCAGGAGCAAATATCGAGCTACAATAAAAAAACATTACAACAGAATATGCTTATAATATATTAATTACTATAAAGTATAGACTTCCAAATTTTAATACCCAAAATAAAATAATAATAAAATGGTATTTTCGAATCGTTTATTGTCTATTGAAGACTTTTTAATGAAAATTTAACTCAGTGGAAAAAAAACTCTCGGTAGATTTTCTGAATGTAATGTTCTATTTCTGGTTTAGGATTTTCATCGACTCGGTTATCATCAAAATTACTTGTATGGGCCAAATCAATTCTGAGCATAGATAGGGAAGTACAATTAAATTGGCTTGGAGACGTTTTTGCATTTGTAGTAGTGTGTCTGGTACACACGCCTAAGAGCGCGTTTCCATTATGTCGTGGCGGTAGATAAAGATATTGCGATCTCTTATCATTATTGTTAGTTTTAGCTTAGAGACGTTTTTGCGTTTGTGTACAGTTAGCAAATAAATAAATTAACAACTTTCTTCGGTGAAAACAATTGGTCGGTTTTGTGCACGATATTCTGCAATTTTATAAAATAGGTTATTTGTAAGTACCAAATTTCGTGTTTTTATATTAAGTTTCCGGGTATCTTCCGTTTGCTCCCAATTAAAACCTAAGGACATGACGTATTTTCGTAACGTGTGTTAATAATGGAAGCACGCTTTTAGGCACACTACTACAAATGCAAAAACGTCTTCAAGCTAATTTGACTGTTATGTTTAGGAGTCAATTTTTTGTGGCACTACTCTTGCTAACACCCCGGAGTACGGTCTAACTAAATGGAAGCGACTGCTACTATAGATAAACAATATAAATATAAAACTTACTGATACCTAGGCTGATACCAAAACGCAACCACAAAGTCTGTACGATATAGTTAGGATATTAAAACTATAGTTTCAAATAGTACAACATATCACTATCACGTTTGGTATTAAGGTTACTGATCCATCGTAGTAAGGGGTAAATATTCGTTTATTATTTGCCTTAGGCATTCATCATGTAAATTGTTTTAAGTTGTAAGAATTGTACATTCTAGTGGTGTCGATGCTACGTTGCTTCCTTCGAGAGTACAGCACACACAGTGGCCGCAATAGACCTTTTGTATGTTCGGGAAGACATCAATTTTTTTCAATGTTTTTTAATATAAATATGGTTACTTAGAAGTACTTCAAAAAAGTATTAATGCCTAACATTTTCTTTTTTCTTTTCATCTATGTTTTTAATTCTATAGTAGAGAACTTATTAGTTGTTTACCAAAATATTTTAGGTAGATTTATCTGTAACAGTAAAATATAAATACTTTGTTATTATTAAAATAAGTACTTCGTTGGAAATGGAAAATATATTCCCCTTTTTTAATATGAAACACGTTTTCAAATCCCCAAATATTTTCCATGAAAGGTTCGAGAGGCAATATTCAAGTGGTTTGTTTATTGGAATTACAAATAACAATTATGAAAATCTTAAATCCTTGTAATAATTTTCACAAGGGTTTGATCTCGAAGGCTTTTTCTGTTTAGTCGTAGGCTGAGCTTAGTCAGAAGTGATCGTATTCGTACGTCACAACTCCGTTATAAAGGAACGCTGAGACCGGCGCACGATCACTTGCGGCCGAAACGTTCTGAGATACGTTGAGTCTGCGCTTGACATCGCACCGTCTCTACTCACGTACGGTTATACGCGAGCGTTACCGCTATTTTATATTTCGTTATTGGTGATACAGTGATCTGGTTTAAGATAAATTATTTGTTATAATTCAACATGGAGACTGGATCCCAAGTTGAGCTCACCCGGAGCCAAAAGCAGAAGAAAAGGGTTAGTCATTTTTTATTATCTAAATTTATTATAAATTCTTCCTTTACAGTGTAACCTTCTAATTACGTTTTCATTCAATAGTGGGTTGACATAATGACGTCCTTCTTTATAAAGAAAAAAACCCTATAATTTATTTCAAGTCAGTAATACTAATTAGTTTAGTTTTGATGGTATATTTTAGAGAATTGTGAATGTAAAGAGAGCGAGAGAGTTGTGTCAGGATCGTGGCATGTGGCGCTCCATTGTCTCTGCCTATCCCCGTGGAAAAATGGCGTGACAATTGATTTTAAATTTACGAACGATAAATAGTTTATCATTTACATGTCAATAATAATATTATGATAGAAAATGCCTTAAGACATTACGTTAGCCTTATGTCGGTAATTATGAATTTAATAATTGGATCAATTTTGTTATTGAGAAAATTAATGTAAATTATCTGTGTTAGAAAAATATACTTAATAATATTCATCTTAAATACCTTTTTAAAAATAATCGTGAAAAAATACACTTCTTTACGTATTTTACATTTTACTACGGTTTGTTGCTAATATTATTAAAAATTAAGTGTAAAAATAAACATGTATTTGAATAATAATAAATAAAATATTTATTTATTTATTTAAATAATAATAATTCAGGCAAATTTGTTTCGTCCTAATTTACGATTTAGAATTTAGAAATTAGAAAAAATACTGTGAACTAGTTTTTTTTTTACTCAATAATTATATCTTCATTATATTAACATCACATGTGTGGGCCCTTTAAAACTATATCATACCTATTGTTATACCTATTCAAAAAAATGTTTTAATTTAAGTTTATAAATTGTATTAAAATAAAGTATTATTGGTAATATTTTAATATAGTTGAAGATTATTAGTTATGTAGTTTCATACAATGTTTTGTACACATTAGATACCAACAGTTAGTCTTCTTTATTATTAACTAGTTATTTTAGTGAACAGTATAATATAAAATTTCTCATCATTATAGTAAATAGTAACTACAGTGCACTGATAATAACCACGCTTTCCGCATTTTCTTGGTGGCGCTATATCTCAGATTTGCCGAGCCTAAATAGTGAACAAAATAAACTTAGACGATTGAATGGCTAGAGGAACAGATTCACGGTCGGACAAAAATAAACATCACCGTCGACACTCGTGCGGCATATACATAATATAATGTGAAAACGTTCAAACGATATAATGATGGCTATTTCCCAACAATGACGTATTCCTCAAACTTTCAGGGAATGCTATCATTTTTTAGGCTTATAACAAAATTTTAGAAAGGTGTCGTTTTGAAAAATAAATAATACAAATGTAATCAAATTAAATCATTTTGTCCGGCGTAGTTTGTCCGGCGATGATGAGTTACAGCAACAGTGGAAACCGTAACCTAAACGAATTTTCTAGTCGTTGGCGCTGTTAGACCTCCTCTTTCTTACCATCTGGAGAGTCGAGGTAAGATGTCAAGTCACAATAAATAAATTTAAAAACAAACCATTTAGATGTTTGAATCGCAATGAATCGCCAACTTTCATTATCTCACATCCACAATTCTCTGAATACAAGCTCTATCGTTTATTAATGTTCCAGATTTGTTCTAGTCACCTCTTAGTAACAAATCTATTTCATCAATCTTCTTTCAAATAATATTTATCCCACATAACTGGATGTGCACCAAAATATAATTTATGTCTAAAGTGCAGGAATGTAGTGTAACAATGATGTATTCGAATATTTATATTTATATAATTTTCTCACGGAAATATTTTTGTCAGTTACTATTGGAAGATCTCACTATGACGTATTTGGTACATATCCAGTGACCAAAACAATTCATGTGCGTACAACGCTTAACATATTTATGATCTAATATTAAAGGTAAAACAATTGTCAAAGTTATGTATTTTTTTATTGTGACTCGACATATGACAGCACCGCGTCAGATGTTTAGCTGGACTGCGGTCGATAAATAAAGATAATTGCTTATACGGTTTAATGACTCTAAGTAGCCGTCAGTCACATCCACTATGCAAGCCTTGTTGGAGACGGCAACTTACAAGCTGATCCTGAAACTGTCACTTTAAGGTTTGTATACTTGTAAGTGGTGGTAATACCCTGGATCAGCAGACGTGGCACCACTGCCTAACACTCTAAAATAGAATATATTTCAATAGAATTAAATATACTTTTAAATTAATCCCTGTGGAAAAAAGGCGTGACAATTTGATTGATTCATTAATTTGTCATATAATCACGGGTCATTTACCACCACTATCAAGTTACAGTGACTTAGTCTCGTTTCCAGATCAACTAGTAAGGTGCCAGTTAAAACTAGGCCGACATATCGGATGAGACATCTATTATTTACCGACATAATTTTGACGACAGGCGTGGACGAACGGTATAGCGATTGGTTTGTTACGCGTAAAGTCCCGGGTTCGATCCCCGGTCGGAGCAAATATTTATTTCATAGCCTTTATTTGTAATATTTAATAATATTAATTATTGCAAACATTTGTTAATAAAAAAAAGATATGGATATTTGCTTCGGGTCTGGTTATCAAAGAGTGGTAGGCAGTGGTACCCAGTCTGCCGATCCGGGGTAGTACCACCACTTACAAGTATACAGACCGTGAAGTGATTTGGTTACGTTTCGGAATCAGCTTGTAAGTTGCCGGTTCCATCTAGGCCGGCATAGTGGATGTGATTGCTACTCACAGTTATTGAATTGTAGTAGCAGTGACATTCATTCATGGACCACACTTCGGCTTAACATCAAGCGGGGTGCTGTCATATGTCGAGTCATAATAAAAAATAATAATAAAAATACCTGTATTAGCAGTCGCCTCCATTCATGGACCGCACTCTAATTAAGCATCAGGTTGCGTGATGTCATATGCCGAGTCACAATAAATAAATAAATTACTGATTTTTTATTTATATGACATAAAAACTAGTTTTCTAACTCCAACGAACACTTCAAAACTTATAATTATTGGCGTAGTATTACTTATTGGAGTCTACAAGTTATTACGAACAGAAATATTTCTTTTTTTTTTACTTTGACTAATTTATGATTGTACTCCGCCTGATACTTTTAGAGTGCGGTCTATGAATGGAGGTGACGGCTACTACAGTTACATAACTGCAAGTTGCAGTCTAATTCACAATAGCGACCAGCCTAATTGAAACTGGCAACTTATAAGCTGATCCTGAAACGCGACTAAGTCACTTCATGATCTTGTTTGTACATCCTGGAATATATATATTTTTTACTGAGCGACCGACCTTGCTTGACTAATGGTATGGGAAGGTACAAGAGCACGCCCGCTTGATGTTATGAGGTCTATGAATTGAGGTGACTGCTACTTCAGTTAGATTCACTATGCCGGCTTAGTTAAAAGCAGCAACTAACAAGCTGAAACGCGACTAAGTTGCTACACGGTTTGTACGCTTGAAAGTGCCTACCACTCTTAGACAACCAGACCCAACCCAGAGCAAACATCCGCCTTTTTCATGACCAAACGTTATTCAATCTAATTTTAAATATTAAAATAAAATAAAAAATGATTTTTGCTTCGGTTGTTTAAAAGTGGTAGACAGACGGTGGTGCCCAATCTGCCCATCCGGGATAGTAACACCACTTACAAATATAGAAAACGTAAAGTGACTTAGTCGCGTTTTGGGATTAGCTTGTAAGTTGCTGTTTTCAACTAAGCCGGCATTGTGGGGTAAATACTTGCAGTTAATTTGTTATAGTAGGAGTTTCCTCCATACACGGACCGCACTCCAGCTTAACATCAGGCGAAGAGCGTCATATATCAAGACCCAATAAAAACGAATATTGTTTACAAGTGAAGAATAAAAAAAAAACAATAAGAAAAACTGAAATTATCTTAATAGTAGCTAAAATTAAGTTCAGGAAAAAAAGATGGCGACTGTACCATACTATTATGTTTTGCAATGCGAATTTTATTGTATTTTTTTTCACACACTTCGGATTACTAATATTTATTTTGACGACAGTCTCGGGTTCGATTCCCGGTGGAAGCAAATATTCGTTTCTTAGCTTTTATTTGCAATATTTATTGATTTAATTAAATATTAAAAATATTTGTTAATAAAAAAAGAATCGAATATTTGCTCCGGATTTTGTTGGTTAAGAGTGGTAGGCACTTGTGCCCGGTCTTCCTATCTGTCGCGACTTAGTCGCGTTTCGGAATCAGCTTGTAATTGTTGGTTCCAACTAGGCTGACGTAGTATTTTTTTATTGTGACATGACATTTGACCTCGACCCGCCTGATGATATGCAAGTGGAAGTCCGAGGGTGACGAGGACTGAAAAACCGAGTCAGTTCACGGCTGCCTCAGTCGCTGTCACTATTCCGGCCAAAGTAAATGTGACTTCCGCTTAAAGTTATTTAACTACAGTAACAGACCTCATCATCAGCCAGAAGACGTCCACTGCTGAAGATAGTCCTCCCCTTAGAACACCTTTCCTTTTTTTTATTGTGACTCGACATTTGACATGGACCTGCCTGATGATAAGCAAGAGGAGATCCAAAAGTGCAGACGATTGAAACAACCGAGTCAGTACAATCATCCTAATGATAAACTGACAATTAGGGGGTTGACATAATCCCCACGCCGGTGAGACTGGTTGAGTTTTAGAATATCCCGGGTCCTCCAGCTTAATATAAAGCAGGCAGTGCTGTCATATGTCGCGTCGCAATATTAAAAAAAAAACTTACCCTACTTAAATATTAAACTTATTTTAATCTTTTATAATTTTATTCAGAGTGGTTATTGGTACCTAGTCTGCCGATCCGGGGTAGACGTATACAGACCGTAAAGTGATTTGGTCGCGTTTCAGCATCAGCTTGTAAGTTGCCGGTTCGAACTAGGCCAACATAGTGGTTGTGATTGCTACTTACAGGTATTGAATTGTACTAGCAGTGACATCCTGTTTTAATTTTCATTGGTACAAGCTAAGGCAACGGAGCGTTACTGTCCACCATCATGACACATTTATCTCACTTCTTTTATAACTTTTTGACTATGGGCACTACAGGCCTCCTGTTCTTCATCCGAATATTCTCAATTTTAATGAGAAACGATCGTCTTAGATATTCTCGTTTTATCCTTTTACTTCTTAATATTAAATTTTTCCGTTATTTCAACGAGCTCAAGCTCAGCCGTTATTCAATTATCTCAAATACTTCAAAATATGAACTACGAGAATAATAAAATGTGACTATGTCGATCGTAAACCAAGTGTCGGGGGCTTCAAACCCACTTTCCGGTACCAGTGCCGATACTTTGGTAGTCCTATTTCTATAATACAAACACGTTTAGTAGCTAAGTATATAAATATATTATTCCATGAATAATTATTGTTTGTAGAGAGAACGTTTTATTTTATTACGTATAAATACGAAAATAATTACGTCCCACAAAACTTTTTTATTTATTCCAAAATATTTACCTAACATAAATTAAACATAGGCGACGGAGGCATTACTCCAACAAGCTTCTGGGATTGTGAAGAAGGGTATAGAAACAATAGTAGTTACCGAAAAATACTTTATAAATTGTGACTCGATATTTGACCTCGACTTGCCTGATGGTAAGCAACGGCGTCCAAGAGCCTTATCGAATGAAAAATCAACTCAGTACACGTTTGCCTGGGTAGTCTTCACTATGCCGGCCATACTAAAAACATTTATTTATATCATCTCATACCGACCGCACCGGCACTGTTCGCTAAACAGATTTATCTAATAAAAAAATTTACAGTATTTGTCGGGGCCCCCAGTCGAGTATCAATACTCCAAGACATTGGAATAAAAGAATAAAATTATCTTTTCATAAATTTTAATTTTTCCGGGAATTAAGGCGTGACAATTCCATTGATTGATTAAAAGGAAACACATTATAAGTTTGATTATGTTGATATTTTCTGAGCGAACTAACTCTTAAATTAGAACCGTTGGTTTGTTTTGTTTTGCTTGGCTTATATCTGCATAAGCGAAATGGTTATAAATTAATCATGACCAAAAAGATTATATATTTTAATAAACAACTTAGCAAATGAACAACAACAGTATCCTTGAAAGTCCTCGAACAGAAATAGCTGTTATCTGGGGCTTTGTTCATCACCCGACCTCTTTCGGGAAATTTTGTCTGTTGTTATGGTTACAACAAATTGGAAGGCTCGGTAAGTGGAGGCGTAGGTGGATTCTTAGATCTCCAAAACATGGGGCGAAAAATAGACTATTTAGAGAGCAATTGGCAAAATAGTTTTGTGTTAAAGAATTAGATTATAAATATTAAAGTTGCATCGGCTGGTGTCAGGTCACGGTCAACGTCTTTTATAAATCACGTCCAACTTGAATTCCAATAGGTATCTAAATACCTTAGTTTATTATATTTATAATATACAAGGATTGCTAAAACCTCAAAAACAAAACTAGAAATACTACCTATAAATCAAAAGTATTTGCTAATATTGAATTAATAAATTATAAATTCCTTTTCTATATACATGTTTTGTTTGATTACAAACATAGATGTTGTTTGGGGAAAATACAAATTATTCATCTTAAAATAAGAATATCTTTATAAATATAATATTATATTTACTCGTTTATTGAATCTACCTGTGTGAATTTGCTAATTAGACGTGAACATTGCGTCAATTCCTATGAAACCTAAGCTAAAAATACTAATTATTCGCCACTTTACACATTTATTACCGCATTTAGAAACAAAATCTTAAATATCTAAATCATCTATTTGGATAAAACTTGTACCAATGTTGGTAGGTACCTTAACCATAGTATTATGGGACTTGTAGAAGGGTGGTTATTTCTAAGGTAAGGGAAAATATCTTAAGTAAAATCCCAGAGATTATATAGTTTAATTCTCATTGTGACTCGACATCTGACCTAAACTTTCATAATCACTGACTACTGATAAAACTAACTCAGTTTACGGTTAGTTGCCTGAATCACTTTTTTTTTTTGCCACTATGCCGGCTATGTCGCTGTCGGTTCCCACGCTTTGCTTGAATGATCCAATGCTATCGGATGGGGACAACACAAGGGCAGGTAAAGTATAGTATTCCACTACTTTATTTCTTAGACATAGAAAGGACGCGCTGAGTTAGTTCGGCTTTCGATTCGATCAAGACGCTGACTCACGCGTAGTGAGGGCGACTGAGGTAAACGTAATTGAATCTGTTTTTTCCAGTCGTTGGCATTCCTTGACCTTTCATTGCTTACGATCAGGCAAGACTAAGTCAGATGTTATGACACATCAAAAACAAGATTGCAATCATTATCCTTAAGGATAATTAAAATACATAAATTATCAAAATTTATGACTTTATATACTGACTATAAATTGAAACTTATCTAACCATATTTAAAACTTTAGCTTTAATAGTCCTTCTAATAGTCTAATAGTCCTTACTATGTTTCTCTGAATTGGAGGCACTCTTTAATATTTCTGCTTACTTCAAAGCGTAAAAAAAGACATAAACAAAAATAAAAGATTCCGGTGTAGTTAAATTATATCGTATAATATTATACTAAAAATAAGTTCATGCCTGCTAATAACAATAAATAATTTGGATCGATCACTTAATATTAATTCTGATAATATTCAACAAAGAGAAATGTGGTTAGATAATTAAATTTGTATTCATTACCGAACTTCTAATTAGATCACTTAAGCTTACAAATTAGTATAATAATAGTAGTTAATATGCATTAAACAGAACTTATGATTATACAATTCAATCAAACAATTTGTCACGCCATTTTCCCACAGGGATAGGCAGTGACAATGGAGCGCCACTTGCCCTAATCCTGACATAACTCCCTCGCTTCGCTCGCATCCACAAATCTCTTCATACAAGTTTTACGATTATGGGCACCAGGCAACCCAGTTTTCTTGAGGATGTCTCTGATTTTTTTGTAAAACACCTTTCTGGGTTTGCCTTGTATAACCCATCCATTAGCATGAGATTCATAAATTCGATCCATCAATACTCCAAGAGTCACCTACTTAAAATGCTATCTTGCAAGATTTTTTGGGAAAAAACCTTATTTTACTTTACATTAAATTTTAATTCAACACTAAGCTGATAATTACGTAGGTAATTAAATACTTGTATCAGGTCTAAAACCATATTTGGTATTTAAAATAGAGTTCTAGATCAACTTACAAACTTTAAAATAAGGTCGTCGTAAGGTAATAAAATATTTATATCAGATTATAAAAAAATATTATAAAAATAAAACATTAGATTGAAACATTAGAGCTTATATGAAGAAATTTGTGAATGTAAAGGAAACAAGGGAGTTGTGTCCGGATCGTGACAAGTGGCGCTTCATTGTCTCTGCTTATCCCTGTAAGAAAAAGGCGTGACTTTCTTTTTAGTTCATAAAGTATGTTATATTTTAGCCGGCATAGTGACGATGACTATAGAATACTGAATCTGTTTCATTAATCATCGGCGCTCCTGAACTTTTTTTGTTACCATCAAAGATATAAAGGAGGGTTTTTATGAAGTACTTACGATTAATTTTTTTCGAGTATCTACTAATAAAGAAATAGGTTGTAAGGTTTGAGGAAGGGAAGAAGACACGGGAGTATGTGTTAACCCTATAAAACACAATACTTAAATAAAATATTTAAAATACTTGATTATTGGCTATCAATAGAAAGACAAGCGCAGAGCACAATGTTTATATGTAGTATTATTTAATGCGGCAGCCGGAATGCATGAAGGATAACCAGTTAACAGAACGGCCACTTACGTTGCTATCTCATACACAAAAGTTTCCGTATCCAGTACAAAACCTTTTATAGCATACCGTAATGTTAAACACGAGAACTATTAAACAAAATGAATATTATTTTAGTTAATATTTTTTTTTAAATGAAATGAATATATATATTATATTTGTTGTCACCTCACATTTACATGGTTATGGATTTCGTGAATACATAACCATAGAGCTTGTATGAAGAGAATTGTGAATGTGAAGGAAGCGAGGGAGTTGTGTCAGGATCGTGGCAAGTGGCGCTTTATTGTCTCTGCCTATCCCTGTGGGAAAAGGGCGTGATAATTTGATCGATTGATTGATTGATAATTCAAGGAAGTGATGTGGCAAGGGATTAGGCTCTGTTTATGTCAACAAATGCATACTGTTTAACGCTCTTTTGCAGCACAACTCCATATATTGTTAAATAAATTAATAAATATACATTCCGAGTCAATTTTTGAGACGAGACAGTAAAGGAGACGTTATAGTTACAGCAAAACGTTTTTAGACCAACCATAACTTTTTGAAATATGCTGAAATGCATTCACAGATTTTGGAACAAGGTACAGTCAGCAATAAAATTTTACCCAATCGATCCTGTTTCTTATTAGAAAACTAGCTGTGCCCGCGGTTTCACCCGCGTAAAGTTTGGTTTATAACACAGTCATAAAAAAGGAGGAGGTTTTCAATTCGACTTTTTTGTATTTATAACTTGATAACTCATATAAAAATGACAGACGAAAATAAAAATAAATATATATTTCAAACAGTTAAAACTATAGTCAATTGGAAACTATAGTAAAATATATTTTATTTTAATTAAAAGTAACCGATGTTAATTCTTGTCCCTCCAAAAATAAAAAACGTAACAAACTCACATTCACATTTATAACAATAGTAACATATGCATATAGTAACAGAAGGAATATAAAGAAAAAATTCAAACAGCTGAATGTATAGTCTATGGAAAGTATAGTGTATAGTCTCCATAGTACAGTTGATTGGATTAGATGTTGACGTGACTGTCGGTAATACAGTGCAATAGTATTATAGTACTTAGGGTTTGAACCAACGCCTTGCATCTATTTTTATAATAGGTAAAAAAATTGACAAAACTTTTTTATTTTTCGTAAAAAAAAATTAAAATAAAATATATACTATGTTACTTCTGATACCTCCAAGAATATGTGTACAAAGTTTCATGATGATCGGTTGAGCAGTTTTTGCGTGAAAGCGTAACAAACAAACGGACATTCACATTTATAATAATAGTAGGATTAAAGTCTCTACTGGACGAACTAAGGTTTGAGTACAAGAAATGTCAGAAAACGCGAAATTTTCTATCAGAACTCGCCTATGTACCTATTTTTGAGTTTAAGAATTTAAATTAAATAAATAACCTAGTCTGCCGATCAGGGCTTACAAGTATACAGACCGTGAAGTGATTTGGTCACGTTTCAGGATCAGCTTGTAAGTTGCCGGTTCCAACTAGGCCGGCTTAGTGGATGTGATTGCTGCTTACAGTTATTGAATTGTAGTAACAGTGACATCCATTCATGGATCACACTCCAGCTTAACATCAAGCGGGGTGCTGTCATATGTCGAGTCACAATAGAAAAATAAGTTATAAAAAACTGAATTTATTTATATAAACTATGTTTATACTTATGTCTTTATGTTGTTCGAACCAATATGCAACTCAGCTCTATTTCCTTGAATGGGTCGGATGCCTTAACTATCTTAACTTTAGAGTAAAACGTGGAAAAAAAAACGCTTGGATACAAATATCTAAAAGTGTAATCGTAAATATCCTTATAGAGCTCAAAATAGGATAATGCAGTAATGACTGTGGGTGGTACATAACCCTGGACGATTATGAACATGCATATAAGCGACACTTTAGTCCCCAGCGGAACTAACGAGTTGATAGTAAATAACACAACGTTTAAATCTGTCATCCGTTAATATTGAATTGTATTTGTAAATTGCAATGTTAGCAAAATATAAATAATATCATTATTAATAATTTATATCTTAAACACATTAAACATACATTAAACATCTTTTAAATATATAATAAGACTAGCTGTGGCCGCGGTTCAAAATTAGGTTTATAACACAGTCATAAAACACAGTCCTTTTTTTGTATTTATAACTTGATATCTCATATGAAATTGACAGACGATGACAGAAAATAAAAATAAATATAGAAAAATCCAAACAGCTGAAACTATAGTAAATTGAGAACTATAGTAAAAAATATATCCTATGTTACTTGTAGTACCTCCAAAAATATGTGTACATAGTTTCATGATGATCGGTTAAGTAGTTGTTGCGTGACAACGTAACAAATAAACTGACATTCACATTTATAATAATATAGTAGGATGTTGTTTTTAACTAAGATGTAACTTTTATAGATTATCAATCAATATTTTTATAGAGAATTATCTATAAAAAGCTAAATTATAACTATTTCAATAGGAAGGGTTTCTACACAGTATAGAAATATCGCTATTCATTCGCAACAACGTTTAATACAAGCGTATCGACCATGTTCCTTTTGGAGAGATTATTATTATTGCCAAAAAGACCCATACATTTCTTGTTACAATTATCAAATATTGAGCATGTACAAAAAAGTCACTGATTATTGCTGAGGACTACTCGAACGCTATTGTTATAATGTAGAACATAATGACAAACTATTTAATTGAAAATTTGAAAGCCACATATTTTTACGGCCAAATTGACTAAGAAAAATTTGAAAATATGTTATGAAAAAATGCTAGTGTATATAAAGGCGAAATCATTCATGGGCATTCCCCTTTTATACAGTCACGGCCAACAATTCGTTATTTAAAAAAACTAAGTATTAATTACTACTTGTAATGAAAATTGGTAAACTATGAACGGGAATCAAACTTGGAATCTTACTGATTTATACGATAATTGGAAGATGCCAAAAAATATAAAAATAAATTATTTTAACTAAATAAATAAACATGTTAATTTATTTTAGCATTTCTTACACGTTAATGCGTTATAGACTTTTAAAATTCTTAACAATAATATAAATAATTTAACAAGATTAGATGAAATTAACAAAGTAGATTTTGATGAAATCAGAGACTGGATTTTATTTGACATTATCTGAAAAAGTTATATTACCCGCTACGTGTTATTGCAAAAAAAATCATATAATATTACCATGGGTAGTAGATGCATTAAGATAGGTATAGTTCCCTGCAGTTAAAAAGAGCGCTGACTTTTGAGCTAATTCTCGGCTGATAAGAAGAGCGCTGGACGACTGCAGTAGGAGCAAGTCGGCGTATTTATTCTGTCTTGCTCATAATTGATAAAAATCTAAAATTCATACACATTCGAGTAGGTAACTAAACAAGTTACTGAGCAGGTTGAACGCCAGCACTCTTTTTATCTGCCGGTATCTATAACAACTTTATTTTTCTATAAACAAAAATTATCGTTTCTTAACAAGAAGTAACAATGTGTAGAGGGCATATTCTATGGAAACTTGGCAATGCCGTCGATTATCATCATAGCCGAATATGTATTATCACGTCATGGCCTAATCAGATAAGAGTCATCATCTCTCCTTGCTTGGAAGGCATGGCAATCAAAATAAAGAATAATTGAAAACTGCAGAAATACTTATTTCATAAAATCAAGGTTTGGGCATAAATCATTATCAGTATACTCGTATATAAGTAACACCTCATATTTTAAAATCCATCAAGTCGTATATACCTCTACTTATATATAGGTGTATTATATACGTACTTGTATTATAAGTAGAGGTGGTCCACTAAATAACTAAATAAACAAAGTTTTCGTTATTGACCAAACACGTATTATAAAATAAACAAATGAAAATACACGTACGAATTGAAGGTTTTTATAATACTTCGTTTTCCTAATACTTTAAACTAATTATAACATGACATTAAGAGGTTTTTTTTATTGTGTCTCGACATATGACAGCACCCCGCTTGATGTTAAGCTGGAGTGTGGTCCATGATTCGATGTCACTGCTGATACAATTCAATAACTTCGAGGAGCAATCACATTCACTATACGGCAACATAAAAGCTGAAACGCGACCAAATCACTTCACGGGCTGTATACGTTTAAGTGGTGGTACTACCCCGGATCGGCTGATTGGGAACCACTACCTACCACTCTTTAATAACCAGACCCGAAGCATATACCCACTTCTTTTACTTTTATTAACAAATATTAGCAATATTTAATTAAATATTAAATATTACAATATAATATTACAATTAAATATTACAGTTAAATATTACAATTAAAAGCTATGAAACAAATGCTCCGACGGGACTTTACGCGCAATAAACCAAACGCTAACTGTTCGTCCACGCCTGTCGTCAAAGTATTTACTCTATAATTGTAAAGTTAGGATTATAGAGTAATCTCGTAATCTTAAATGTAAGTTTTATTTATTTATTTAATTTTACTTAATCCAATAAAATTAAAAGAAATAATTAAAGAAGTGATAATGTATGAAAAGTTTTATTTTAAAGTTGAATGATTCAAGGCGATCGTTCAAAACTATTTGCTAGTACCAATGTATCTTTCATATATATGTGTACTATAATATGTAATATGTGTACTAAGCTAATACAAGCAAGCACTTTAATAGTTTAATATTTAAGTTTAAATTAATAAAACTTGTAAGTACAAAATAAATCTAAAGTTAGTGAAAAGGTAAAATGAGGTTCGTAAAGTACAGTTCATTATTTTTGCACATCCTTATGGGAATTGGGTGTAAAATCATGTTAATACTTTTTCTAAAACCTATTTTTTAATAATTTAAAATAGGTTTTTTTCTTTCTTATAATTTATATTATATTGTACCTCTATTTCATTCAATTATATACGTACAAAGTATATCACTAATAAACATTATTATTTAAATATTATAATTATCTTTTTACTACATTTCTATACTAAGCTACTAAAGTGCTTGTATCATAGAAACAGGACTACCAAAGTACATATATTAAAGATACTTGGTACCGGTGGGTGGTCTCGAACTCGTGCTCTTCGGATGGGTAACCATTGCACTGCCACTACACCACGGTCGCCATATAAATATATTATTATTATTATATATTAAATAAGTCCTTTTTAAAAAAAGTCCCGCGAGAATCGAAGTTGATTGTAAATAAATTAAACAAAATTTATACGACCTACTATCGCGTTTATTTTAATTATTTTATTATTATTAGCCATCAGTATCTTTGTGGCCCCTAATGGCTGCAAAGCTCTCGAAACGTTGAAATAGCCGCATAAAATTTGTTTAATTCAATAATTTATGTTCGCGCAAAATCTAAGAAAATACTATGTTTATTGTGAAGATACTTCTAAAGGAAATTACTTGATTGTTACTCAGATAATGACTCTTCAAAACATTAAAAAAGAATATATAATTATATAAATTTATTTATAATATATAATAAATCTATGTAGAGCAGATTCATAAGTAAGCCTAATAATTGGCTAAAAATGACGTCTAATTTTAAAATAGTTTCTTTTGTTGACACCAATGAAATTTAAAAAAAAACACCTTTACGCAGAAGCCACAACAGAATATGTATTCATATACAATATGTTAAATAAATAATACATATCAATGTGTTTGCTAATTCTATTACAAACTAGTGACGAATATATTCTGGAGTAAACAAGTTCAGGAGGGCACTGCTTTTGTTATTTTCACGCAGCATTCAAGAGGTACTTGCTTAAGCTACAGCTGTAGGCTTCAACATTACAGATTAATTTAACTATAATTTGAACTGAACACAACTAAAGTAAATTTATTTTTATACTCGTATGTGTGTGTACTGATCATTTTTTTCTTTATGTTGACTCGTTATGGTAACTTATATTAATAATAGCTAGAGCCTTTCTTTTTTTTTATATTTAAATTTATTGTCGAGCCTTTTTTATTAATACCAATAAACCCAATACTAACAACTTATATAATAATCTAATTTATCGAACTTATTTTATATAAGTTCATATTATTATACATTTGCATATTCACAGTATGGGAGTTGTGTAAGGATCGTGGTAAGTGGCGCTCCATTCTCTCTGCCTATCCCTGTGAGAAAAAGGCGTGACAGTTTAATTGATTGATTGATTGCATATTCAAATAGGCGACCGTGCTGTAGTGGTAGTGCAATTGTCACACATACCGCAAGCACTGGATCAAAATCCACTATCCAGTATCATTGTTTCTTTTATATATGCATAAATTTTGATCATCCTGGTTCTATGATACAAGCACCATTGTAGCCTAATATAGTAATACTAATAAAAGTAATATCTTTACTTACTTGTGATCTTTTATATATATTACAATCTTATTAAATATATATTGAAGGATCAATATAAATATATTATAAAAGTTAAATTAGAATATGTTTAATAACTCTTTAATTCATTTTAAATTTCATATAATTCATTTAAAGTGAAATTAAATACTAATAATATGTGAATCATAAACATTTCACAAAATCTCATTCTCGTATTTTACAAATGACATTTAAAATCGTATTAGATATAGAATCGTACATGGAAAACTTTAGAATAATTTCTAGCGGAATAATTGCCATCAACAAGATTTGTAAAGGAACATTAAATGAATCGAGTAGACCGGTTGGCGCTAAAAACTGGTTACCATTTCATATGACAACTTGCAATGGAAAATTTTGAATAAACAATCTGGATAACTTTTCTCCATTATTTAGAATTTATTTATCAGTCAATCAATCAATTGTCACGCATTTTCTCCATAGGGTTAGGCACAGACAATGGAGCGCCACTTACGGGCCATGGGCACTAGGCAAACTAGCTTTCTTGAGAATGTCTCCAATTTGGTCGGAAAACACCTTTCTGGGCCTGCATCTATCCACACAAAATTTATAAATTCCTTTCGTCAATCTACTTTTACTCGTCATTTCTATGTGCCCAAACCATTGAAGTATTTTGTTTTTTTGCTTGTCAATGTTTTACACATTGTCTCTGCTGATTTTAGAGCGTGATAACAAAAGTCTGATTCGGCAGCAGCCGTGTCCACTAAGCCGTCCTGGTGAGATGCCTCTTCAGACTGGCTAGAAGCATCCAGGTGGGAATAGTTCCACATACGTGTAATTTGAGCTTTGTACAATAAAGACGCTGAGTGGGCGAGAAGTATTGCCAACTTGCTCACCACTCTTAGTTTAAGCGATGTATTTATTACTCGTGCTAATATAATTGAGTAGGTTACATAAATACTTAAAAGAAAAAATTCAACATATTTTATTAGAAGCCTTCGTCGTCTCAAACCGGTATTCACAATAAGATAAATATCTAATGACAAACTAAAAAACAACAAAGCCTCTTCACTATATGAATTTTTTGATAAACGTTGATATGTTATGTTATAATATTTAATATTTACTTGTTTTCAAATGAATATTTTTTATTATGGCCATTTTAGTTTAATTAATTACAAAATCATTCTTAATTTACTGTAGACTCTGATTATGATAGCACCCGACTTATAGACCCCGCCTGATGATAAGCTGGAGTGCGGTCTATGAATAGAGGTAACTGCTAGTACAATTCAATAACTATAAGCAGCAGTCACATCAACTATGCCGGCCTAGTTGGAATCGGCAGCTTAGAAGCTGATTTCGAAATGCGACTAGGTCATTCCACGATCTGTATACTTGTAAGCGGTGGTACTACCCCGGATCGACAGATTGGGTACCACTGCCTACCACTCTTTAATAACCAGACACAGAGCATATTTTTTATATTAACAAAATAGAAGCTATAGAAACTTTGCCCAGCATAGTGATGGCGACTGAGGCCGTCCGTTTTTTTTCAGTCGTCGTCACTCTTGAACCTCCTCCTCTCCTCTCTCACAATAAAATAAAATGAAACAAATATATGCTCCGAGCGGGAATCGAACCCGGGACTTCACGCATGTCAATAGGTGTGCTAACCAATTGGCCACGCCTGTCATCAAAACAAAATCATTAGTACCTCTAAAATTCCCGGTACCTATAATAAACTATCTATCATTCGAAACCATTCGGTTGTTTACTTTACTTACGTTTAAAAAATAATATTTTAATAAACAGTTTTACTATTTTTCATACTTTATGCTAGTAGTTGGCGGTAATTTTATTTACGAGGGGTATTTTATAAGAATGCTTTTGACCTAGAGCTGGTAGGCCGGCATAGTCGATGTGACTGCTTCTCACAGTTATTGAATTGTAGTAGCAGTGACATCCATTCATGTAACACACTCCAGCCTAACATCAAGAGGGGTGCTGTCATATGTCGAGTCACAATAAAAAATTAAAACTGATTATTTAACTGTTTGTACCAAAAACGATTCTTTTGGCAGATATAAGAACCGGGCGTAAATCAAAACAATCAATTAGATGGACCAAAGATGAAATTTATGACAATGACAATGACAAAGAACTGATACGTATACGAATTTCGTTACTGTATTATGATCTTTTATATTTACATTTTAATAATATTTAGTGATAACAAAAGCCTTTGCACACCTGGATGCATTCACGCCCTTGGTGCATTAGCAACTAGGTCGATATCAATTACTACACGCGGAAATTAATAATACTAAATATTTTGACTTGTGTTAAGCAAATATTTTAATTATTATTATAACAATCATTTCACACCAGCACATACTACAAGTGTATTATGTCGTACTGTGACAATCTTGTGATTTCATTGATGTTTTTAAGTAATACGTACAATGTCTTGGCATGTTTTCGAACCTCACTTTTAGAAACACTTAAGTCGTTCATCCATATGAAAGATCATATCGCCCACGACTTGTTAATTTTACAGTCCTTAACGTCCTTTTAAAATTATATTACTTTTATTAAGTTAGGGTTTTGAGATGTGATAGATACTAATAAGGTAAAAAGAGTTATTTGGCGCTCTAACCACATTATGGACGAGTGACATTATTTGTCTGAACTTGAATGCACAAATTATGCGAGGGACGCGTGCCAAGCGAGATGCCATCGCAGCTGCTTGCGACCGTGACGCCGACGTACGCGGCGCTATCCAAAGACGTTGCTTTTAACTATTCTATTTTAAATCATACTTCAGCACAAGCCCACCCATTACTCACTCTCTATGAGACAATTTTCTATGAAAACAATAACTATATTTATAATATTTTTTCATTCTATTGACGTAAATCGTGTATACAACTAAACGACACTAGTGAATAGTCACTGTTGTTCATTAACTTATTGTGGCGATCAGTTCACCTTACTTGTAATGCACGCGAAATGTGACATTGATTGAGTTCAATGCGAACCTTGATTTTAAACCGGTAACGTGTTTAGTTATTTCGACTTTGATGAACACTCACTCAGTTTTGAAACGTCCATATTATTATTTTTTTATTATTTGTATAATAAATACTAAATATATATAAACTTGTCTTCCTAATAAATCCATACTTTCAATAATTTATTAAGGAATGTTTGGTATTCTATTTAGGTGTACACTATTATGACTATTTTGAGAAACGGGTCATACGAAGTGATTAGCTATTGTTTTACAATGATCGCACCGAAGTGTCCATTCAACCATAAAAGCGCAAAGGTTGCCATTGAACATTCTAATCTATTTGAAATTAAATTAGTAACCAGTGTTTATCGGCAACACGAACTCACGTAAACGTCCTCTCACAATTCTAAATCATGTTATCAACTATTATAATATCTACAATACAATTTGCATATTGAGACAATAAAAATGTTTATTAAGTATCATTATAGGAACCATAGTACACTATTACATTTTATACTTTTTGTTGCAATAATTTAATTCTTACTTATTTATTTAATAATAACTCGACATCTGACCTTGTTATATGATGGTAATAAAGGGAGGTCTAAGAGCGCCGACGACTGGAAACTCCGTCTATGTTCACGGTTACCTCAGTTATCGTCACCATGCCGGTTAAATATGCTTTTTCATGAAACGCTTGAAGGATCCAAGGTTAAAGGATAGGGGGAATACGTAGGCTTGTTTAATATTTAAAAATATAATAAGACGATATTTAATAAATTATTTACTTCGACTGTATGAAATAATTTAAACCATTACGCCTTAATTTCTACAGGGATAGGCCACTTTTTACGAGCCAGACATTACTCTCTACTTCAAGTCAACAATTCTCTTTATAAAATTCATACAAATTTTATAGTATTGCACGACTGTATTTTCTTTTATTGTGGCTCGACATAAGACAGCATCCCACCTTATGTTATACTTGAGTGCGGTCCCTGAATAGAGGCGACTGCTACTAAAGTTCAACAACTGAAATTATCAGTCACATCCAGATAATTAGTAGGATATGCAGGAAATTATAAAAAAAAATTAAAACATTATTTGCGGTGAAGTAATATTCGTATACGTATAAAATATACATTAGAATACCACGCCATGACTCTATGTATTTGAATTCTACGTGCCTTAAGTATGTATAAGATACAATCATTTATTTGGTCAATATAGCGGCGACTGATGCAACCGTATATAACCTTTTTTCAGTCGTTGGTGCTCTTGGAATTTCTCTTGGTTACTGCCAGGCTAGTCGAGCATGAATCTCGCATGATAATAAAAAAAAATATCATCTTAAGATTTTTTTTATTGTGACTCGACATCTGACTTCAAACTGCCTGATGATAGATATGATCGTGGTCCAATCGTTCCACTTGTCGATTGTTCTACATAAAAACGACGCACCGAACCTTTTAGTTCGATGCAGAATTCGGATGCTTCCTCCGACTTGTTTCTTATTATTCTAACACTAAGTATAAAAAAGTAATTATTTTTCTAGGAACTATTGATTGTACTAATCATTCACACCTGCGAACCATTTTTAAATAAATACTGGCTTGCTCAAATGACCTTGTAAACGTAAAAAAGCATTTGAGGCGACAATCAGAAGGAAGGTCGGCCAGCGACAACTATAATATCAGAAATACACATTTGCAACTTAGTACTTGTATTAGTTTATTCAATTAGGTGTCTAGTAACGTGGATAGGGTACACGTTATACAATTTATTTATTTCTTCTACCTACGCAAATACAGTACACATTTACTACAAGACACGACATTTGACCTCGGCTTACCTAATGGTACCTTGATTGCCTGTCCAAGAGTACCGACGCCAATCGAAATGTTTGCCTCAGTCGCCGTCACTCTTCCCAAGATTATATGATAGGGAGAACAATATTTTATTTGTTGATTGCTCTACATAGAAACGATACGCCGAATATAAATGCAATACTTATATAGATTATTAAAGTCTAGCGGCATTAAGTTCGCCTTTATACAAAATGTAATAAAGTTTTAAATAAATAAATAAATAAACAAACTTTTTTCTAAATATTTTTTTAATTAGGATTTTGTATGCAAAATGAACTGAAATGAAAACAAATTTAATAACTAAAAAATCAGATATGGCATTACAAAAACAAGCAGGGTGCTCGTTAGGGTGGAAGACAATTCGAGAGGCGATAGAGCAATTTGGTAGAGAGTTAAAGGAGATTTTTCTAAGCTTAACAATAACGCAGGCCGACGGCAAAACATAGGCTTAAAGTATTTTCAAACCAATTAATGAAAAACAAGCCATCCATAACATGACTGGTGGATTACGAAATGAAAGGTCAAGCTAAGGATCATCGTAAGCTCAAGGTAGTTTATCGTGCTAAGGATGAAGAAATTGCTATGATTCCTTCTTCTTCGTTTGAGGGACAAGTCTTTATAACTCATAATAAAAATTATAGTAAAAATTACTTCAATTTCTTTTATCATAATAAACTAAATTAAACTCTTAACCTTTATCACCGTGGTAACAGAGGTGGTTACAAAGATACTTATAATCTTTACCAACATAATTCGTCGAGAAATTACTATCAATAAAGGGATAAGATGAAACAACATTACCTATGATATATTCTTTCTATTTACCTAAAATAGAAAGAATATACATCATATTAATGTATCTATTATAGTGACCCGGCATGTCCTAAAACTCGACCAGTCTCACCGGAGGATGGAATGCAGCGTCCTCTTAACGTGCGGCGAGTATACTGCGATCCCCAAGCCGCCTGCCAAGCGTGAAGATTATGGCAAACCCCTCCTCCATTACGAACGACAAAATGTGCAGTGGATGCAACTGTCATCTTGTCGTTCAAAATGGCGTCCCAAGGAGGAGGCCATGTTCATCAGTGGACGTCCTCTGGCTGATGATGACGATATATTGTCATAGAGTAATATAAATTCAGTTCACTTTTCTATGTACGAAATAAGCAGTTAATAAATACAGGAGCATCATTGAGAGCTTTGAAATATGTTTCAGCCGAAATAATATAGACAAAAGAATATGCAACGCAAATAATTGCACAAACGTAAAATTCAAATTTTATTTATACAAACCCCTAATTCAAAATTACATTCCTGTACCATTGTATCTTTGATATACGTACTTTGGTCGTCCTGTTTCTATGATACAAGCCCGTTTAGTAGCGTAGAATAGAAAGGTACAAAAACATAATGAGCAGTAGGTCATCGACCTTAATATTTGGGCGCGTAAATACACATTTAACATTGGTGTATGTTGTGAACAAAATTATCCTTATTAACTTACTAAAACCTGTATTATCGACGACCGTGAAGGTCAGAACTCGGACAATTTTATTGTAACTTAAGTATGATGAAAAAACTTCAGATAATTTTAAATAGTGATTCGATATTTGACCTCGACTTGCCTGAAGCAAGGGGTGGTACAAGAGTACCAAACGACTGAAAACCCGACTCAGTTGACAGTTCAGTTCTAGTCGCTGTCACTACCAAAAATATAGGTAATAATAATAATTTATCCCAATTAAATGTCTTACTGATGTCTCCCTACTCTTACGACACTGCAATCTCTCGCTACGAACTATTGTATCTCATCCTGCCATCTCAGTTTGAGCCTAGTTATTTACCTTATTCAACATTAAAAATCCTTTGGCCGGCATATTGACGGTGACTGGGGCAGCCGTTGCTTACCATCAGGCGGGTGAAGGTCAGATATCAAGTCACAATAAAAAAATGATCAACTTTGAAGTTGGAATAAAAACTAAATATAAATAAAATAAAAACATCTAAAAATTACGTAAGTATGCAATTATTATAAACATTTAATCAACGTCATTATTTCACATCGTTAAATAAATAGTTTACAAAGAATAATAAGATCATTTGCTCATTATTTATTATTAAAAAATAACTTTAAAATACAGTTATTAAATCGTCATTAGTATCAGGAAATCATTATGTGACGTGAAAATATGACAAAATTAGAACTTGTTCCTTTATTTCCCTTAGCCCGCTATAGTGGCGGTGACGGTGGCAACCGTAAGTTGAATCGTTTTTTTCAGTCGTTGGAACTTTTGGACTTCCTCTTGCTTGCCGTCAGGTATGTCGAGGTCAGGTTTAAATTCATAATAGGAATTATAAATATATTGTATTTTGCATTTGCAGATGTTCCATCTCTTTCTTTTTGTTATAATGCGTAAGGAAAACTGGAACAACTCTGAAGTATGTAAAATAAACAAATATATTTACTAACACATTAGGATTCATGTGAATAAATACTTACATAAGTTATGGAAAATTCCTAATTCATAAAAGTATATTTTTATATTTGTCGTGAAATTTAAAGAATGCGAGTAGCTAATTATTAAAATACACATTTATAATACAATGGTCCTTACTTTGCTGTAGCGACTTCGGAAACTTCAAACTTCAAAGTTGATCATTTTTTTATTGTGACTTGATATCTGACCTTCACCCGCCTGATGGTAAGCAACGGCTGCCCCAGTCACCGTTACTATGCCGGCCAAAGGATTTTTAATGTTGAATAAGGTAAATAAGTAGGCTCAAACTGAGATGGCAGGATGTGTTTATTTGCTCGGTGCACATATATACGAGTACACCGAATAATTTAATTTTTTTTTTAATAAAATTGTAGTAAACCGTTAATAACTATTATTTCCTTAAATGTGTTCGCAAAACCTTGGACTTTTACCAAATTATACAGTTATTGACTTAATTTGATTTATGACTGATTTTCTATATTATAAATTTGTGCTGGTAAAATTTTAATAACCATCTCGATAAATATTTAATTTAAATAAAATTAAATATTTTTTTTACATTGCCGTACATTAAAAACAACGCATAAGGATTGGTCCGCTGCAATATTGCTAAATAGATAAAATATTTTTTCTGAATGAATTTATATTGACCTAAAATAATATTTACCGTAGCGTATCACATAATAAATATAATGTTCAGGTAATAATAATATAGATATAGAATTAGAGAAGCTTTTTATATTGCAGATATATATGATAAAATTATGATTTAGTAGCATATATTTGTTTTTAGTAAATCTGTATATTTTTAATCGCTTTAGAGCATGCCAAAAAATCCTCTTTAAATTACCTTTTGTTGTTAAGACTCGATATCTGACCACAAATTGCCTGATGGAGGGGAGGGGAGGGGAGTGCCGACGCGGCAAAACATCTATGGCGGAAATCAAAATTGTTGTATTAATTTAAATTAATTGTTTTATATAAATGTACATTAATATACTTATCGTACATTTATAAATCATCCATTGCTACGAATAAGTTTTATGAGATTTTTATGAGACATAAATATGTATACTTACCATGTATGTATAATGGGCTCGTGTTAAGGTCGCTCCTTGTAATCAAAGATGACTTTTGTTTTTATTTTTACGCTTCTATACTAAGCTAGAATACTATTTTTTTATATTAGAGAAACATGACGACCAAAGTACATGTATCAAAAATATATTGATATCAGCAAGTGGTTTTAAACAGGGGGCGATTATAGAAATAATTTCGGTGTGAAAAGTAACGCTCCTGATCTACGATAAGCTCAAAATGTGTATATCAAAACTCAATATCAAATCGTAACTCAAATGCATAATTTAAAAAGAGTGGATTTCATAATCATAACAATAATTCTTCTTATAATGAGTTAATAACGCCTATTGGCCTACTGAACTTTTTTTTGTAAAAAGAACTTTTAACTCCAATTTATTTCTTATAACTATATTTTTATAAAAATCAAATATATTGCTACAATAGACCTAATATACCTATAGATACTTGTCTTACTAATTAAACTTCTAGTTATAACTAAGACTTCTTAATAATTTTCTTTTCGTTATGGTTATGGTAGCTGTTCAGTAACGTATGGTAAGATGCTTTAATGAGTTAAAATATTAAATATAAAGAACTTCTACACTGTCTACAAGTACGATTTAGTAACAAATAATTTAAATAAAACAAGCAGGTACATGTAGTATCGCAAAAATGAAACATAGAATTAGAACGGATGTAAGAATCAGTGGCAAGTAACCCGTTGAATAGAGTGACGCCTGGTGATATTGATATGCCCTAATTGGCTATGTATGTACAGAATACATGGAATAGAATAGATCTTTATACAATTGTATTTGCATAACATCGTGACAAACATTCTAACGCATTAACTCCTAAATCATGAACTATTTTCTTTTTTCATATTTTTGTATAGTAGAATATAGAATGTAAACACTACTGCTTAAATTCTGAGTAAGGCGTCGTGGTTTCGTATTAGATAAATAGTCTTGCAAACCAAGTGCTCCTGGTTCAAAACTACTTTCCGGTACCAACATACAAACATGTATCTTTGGCCGGTATAGTGAGACCAGGCGCAGACCAAAGGCCTGAATAATGCAAAAAATATCGTGTAATAATTTTAATTTTACAAAAGACTCCTTAGAAATGTATCATCATCTTAAACATGCCCTAAACAGGGATAGGCATAAAAAAATCAGAGCGACACTTTTGACACCACAATAACCCTCTTGCTTCCTTCAGATACACAATTATCTTCAAACATCCGTCTCCAGTAATTGGCACTGCAGTCTCGTATATATATATTTTTTTGAAACATTGCATTCGTGCTTGTATCATAGAAACAGGACCAGTACATATCAAAGATACAGTGGTACAGAGAAGTGAATATAAACCGGCAGGTCTTGGTTTACAAGACCACTTACTTCACCTCACTAGACCACAATCTCGCCTTATTTAAAAAATATTAATAAATACGTTAAAGTATGTACTCTGTTAAAGTATACAGAGGAAACCACCGCTAAACTAACTCACTACTTCAACAACTAACAAGGTAAATATTATTGACATGAATTTGAAGAAAATTGCACAAGTTTTATAAACAATACGACAAATATTACATCAATGTTTTATTTTATTTTCTGTTTTTTTCCCGTACCTGCGCTTTATTTTTAATTGTGAAAGGCAAGAATGTTCCAAGAAGATTTTTTCAAAAAATCCCTCCTAATTTGGAAAATTATGTAGTATATTTTTTTTGTAAATATGCTTTTATAGGTTCCATGACGATAACAAATACATGACTATGCAATTAAATAAATTAAATTTTAACACTACAATAGTTGCTCTGCAAGTTTTAAACACTGAGATTCCTGAGGCCTTGCCAAAACGTGAGTGATTGAAATACTTATAATATGAGTTAATGAAGTTTATTTCTATTATAAGAACAAACGATACTTATTATCTTAGCTGCCTAATTAGTTGCAGTGATGCACGAGTTTATTATTAGGTATTTGCAACGTTTTCGGAGACCAACCAGATTTGAACATATAGGATGTGTTTTTACAAACTACGAGTATTTCTCTTAAACTTTAGTTATAAAAAACAAATTGAGGTGGCCTATTAAAAAAAACTTTAAATGAATAAACATTTCATTAATAAGAATAGGTAAATCAATCAATCAAATTGTGACGTCTTTTTCCCAAAGGGATAGGCAGGGGCAATGGAGCGCCACTTGCCAAGACTACCTCGCTTTCCTCACATCCAAAATTCTCTTCAATATACGAATAGGTAATATTGAAAATATTCTGTATAGGTTTGAAATAGCTTACGATAACAGCACCCGTCTGATGTTAAGCTGGAGTGCGATCCATGAATGGAGATGACTGCTAGTAGAGTTAAACAACTGCATGTATTAGTCGCATCCACTGTGATCGACAGACTGAACACCACTACCTACTACTCAATAATTAATCTCTCCAGATGCAAATCCTGACATCAATGAAATTGGTACGTCAGATTTGTTAACGCTTCTTTCTTTTATTTCTAGGGACAAAGAAATGGCCAAGTGGACAATCCCTGCTTCGAGAGCAACGATGTCTTGGAATCTCCCCATTTGTTAGTATTTATGTACTAATATAATACTGCCGTCATAAAGAAGAGAAGCGCATCACACATTTTTTTGGAAATCAACTTGTATAATCGAATTCAGTGAAAGAGAAGCATTCCAAATATTATACAACACAATATTGATAAAAATGTTGGATGCGCCCCTCTTCCTTATGACGGCAGAATATTGTTCCGCGGTTATGCCTCACAGATAGTAAATTCTTTTCAAATGATACATGAATGCAATAAATATTTTTCGATGAATTACTTGCCTCAACCAGGAATTGAATCTTATTAAGTGTTAAGGAAAAAAATATAGTATATTAATAACTTATTTGAAGAGATTTTTTTAAAGAGAATATTTAGAATACTACGTAAAGAAGTAAAGCTCTAGTATAGTTTAGTATAGTATTTTTTTAAAAATGTGACTAGACATCAGCCGCATCCTGCCTGTAAGCAAATGGAGGACCAAGAGTGCCAACGACTGAAAATTTATTTTATTTATTTATTTATTTATAATATGTACATGGTGAGACGTAGCATGCTGTTTCCGCATACTCCACTAGGAAAACCCGTGCTGGAGTCATGCGGGATTCCAATTTAACATATATTATTTTTATTTAACATTTACGAATAAACCTCACCTATATACTAATTAATAACCCAACCTTAATGCCCTACATACATAAATATATAAACACATACATACACATACATATATATTCATACACATAAACAAAACATTTCAAAATATGCAGAAAAAAAAAAAAAAAAATATTACATTAAACTATGCCAATTACTTTACTATCTGGAGCATTTTTCTGGTCTCAATAATGCCCAGGGAAAGGATCCAATTTTTTACTACCTTCCTACCCCGTGAGTGACCCAATGAATGCAACATTTCCGTTGGTACACTGTTATATAGTCTGGGTCCCAGCCAGTAATAAAATCTACTTCCAAATGTAGTTTTGACTGGTACCACTATAAGATTGGCTCTCCTTGCCGCTCTGGTTCTGTTATGTATAACGGGATTATACAAATTTAGGTTAGAATTAACATATAGTATTAACCTATATATATATTGTTGCCTTATGTCTAATATTTTTAATTCATTATATAGATGAGCATTGTGGTATCTGAATGGCTTTCGACCAACCACCCTAAGTACACTATTTTGAGACACCTGGGCAGTATTTAAAATAGTTGAAGCAGCACCGCCCCAAGCTAATATTCCGTAGTTAATTAAGGAGTGTGCCAATGAATGATATACAGTTCGTAGTAAAGTGGGATCCAAAATGTCTCGCACTTGTCTATAGAATGAAATTAGGGTTCGTAATTTACTACTAAGGAATTTTATATGAGCTTTCCAGGTTAAATGCTGATCTATAATTACTCCCAAGTATCTCATTTCTGCAACTCTTTCAAGAAATTTGCATGCTTGCCCACACATTAATTGCGTTGGTGACTTGTGATAACATGCCCGAATCATGTATTGTGATTCCGGCTGTCCTATACTATTTATTGAAAAGCATACATATTTAGTTTTTAGTATATTAAGTGTTAATAAATAAGACGATAACCACTTGCTTACATCGTTAAAACCTTTTTGGGCTGCAGCAAATGTATTATTCCAATCCGTTCCCGTAAACAAAAGAAGAGTATCATCAGCGAAGGCAATTAGCTGACCACACTGCATTTTGATATTACAGAGCTTATTTACATAGACTAGAAACAGGATTGGGCCCAGCACGCTTCCTTGAGGAACCCCGTAGCTTAGATGACGATTTTCAGAGGCTAAACCAGAAACATTAACCTTTTGGCTGCGGTTAATAAGATATGATCGAAACCATTCAAGTTCCAAACGCTTCACACCTAAACTTTCTAGCTCAACCAGTAGTATTGGTATTGCCACGGTATCAAACGCTTTCTTAAGGTCTAGGAATATCCCTAGACATTTATCTCCCTTGTCAAGAGCTTTTGCTATTGAGGAAGTCATATGTAAGAGTGCACCTTCCGTATTTTTACCTTTTTGGAATCCATACTGGTTGGAATTTAATAATTTGTTTGTGTTCAGATATTCAAGCAGTTGATTCTTGACCACCTTTTCAAGGACTTTCGAGATGACACTTAAAAGCGATATGGGTCTGTAATTGTTTATATCTTCTGGGTCACCGCTCTTAAAAATTGGTACAACTTTAGCACTTGTTAAACAATTGGGAAAACGGCCAGTAGACATACTTAAGTTGCACAGAAATTGTAGAGGACGAGCAAGCGATATAATACTCGATTTTAGAATCCTCGTACTGATCGTATCGTCACCAGGAGCACAAGAAGTTTTAAGTCCTAATATTATTTTATTTATTTTATTTAAAGATATTGGAGTGAATAAGAATGTCGTAGACGAAGTCGTTTGTTGCTGGCTCGCTTTTATTATTAAATCTGTCATTGTAGTGCCCGTGTCCATAAATAATTTATTCGCAAGTTGTTGGCCTATATTGACAAAGAACTCATTTATGGTGTCTAAGGGCGATGAGTTGTCACCTGATTTTAATTTGAACATTAGTTTATCAATACTGTTATTATGCTTTTTATTTGTGACATTAGCGTATTCGTTTAATAACTGCCAACAGCGTCTTGGATTGTTGCTATTATCTTGAATCAATGTTTTGTAGTAGGATGCCCTTGTTAATTTGATTTGATATTTGCAGTGGTTTCTAAACTTTTTGTACCGCTGTTGTAAATGTAGGTCTTCTGGATGTTTTGATGCACGCTTATGAAAGGCGTCACGTTTCTTCAGCATAATCAATAGGTCATTAGTCATCCAGAGCTTACGCTTTTGTTGTTTGTGCCTAATTTTAGTTTTTGTGCATTTATTAATTATATCTTCCAATCTTTGAATGTAGCTAGTAAAAGCAAGGTTGCTGTCTGTCATATCATATAAGTCCGTCCAATCTTCACCAACTATTATTTCGTTTATCATCTTATAATCAACCACTTTAGTGCGTAAGTTAGGGACTGCTGAATTTCCACAAGAATTATTTGTTTGGAGACCTAGGAATGTGAGTGAATGGTCAGACACTGATTGGGGATATACTCCTGCCATCATGTTGGACCTGGTTTTTATATAAAAATGGTCTAGACATGTATTATTGCGAGTAGGTATATTAATAGCCGAAACAAATCCTTGTCCCTGAAGACAATCTGAGTATTCCTGAGCGAACATGTTAGACTCGTCTCCAATATCAAGATTGATATCACCAGTAAGTATGATATGTTTATATTGGATGCATTGACTAAGATAACTGTCAAGAGATTGGATGAAGTTAGTCGGATCTTTATAGGATGGTGACCTGTAGATCCCTATCACTAATATGTGTTCATTTATGGTCAACACAAGATTTGTGCAGTCTAATATATATGGGGACTCCGTACAAGCAACCCTACAGTTACTATCCACAAAAACGACAACACCATCATTTTGATTATAGTTTCTGGTAGATGCATACGTTTCATAACCAGGGAGGTACTTAAGGCCTTTGTTAGTATTCAACCAGCACTCGGACAATACCATTGCTTGACATTTTAAATCACAATACTGTAGCATCAGTTGAAAACTATCAATATTAGAATAAATACTACATATGTTCTGGGAGGCAATAACAAAATCACATCCACTAACTAATTTGCCACATTCAGGCCCGTTATTTAAGATGTGTGTTTTATAAGGCTCAACCTCATCAAAAAAGTCTATTATATTAGCCATTTATAAATATTATAATTGTATGTTTATTACGGTAGTGCATATTACCTTGTTTTGAATGATAAACAATGATAAATGTTTTCATTTTTAATATATGTTGATAGTTTATTTGGACACAGTTAGGACCCAGTATAATGAATATTGAAATTACTTTATAATATAGATTGGCATACGATTCATAGTACCTACAATACTTACGGTGAATGTGTTTAGAAATACAGTATTTGCATAGATATATAAACGGATATAGTAAGATATTTGTAACATTCACTATTAAAATACTCCTGCAACAATTTAACTTGGAAGAAAGCAACATACATAGTTCAAATTTACTTGATAATAAAGTATTACAATTGTTACAGTTTACAATTAATATTAGTTTGTACTTTGTATAATATTTTAATAAAGAACATTCATTTTTAATGTAGATAAAATATAATAAAGAAGGTAGATTTATCACATCGTCATCATAACCAAAGAGTGACCAAAGAGCAGGCAAGGCGCACAGAAGGGCATATTCATTCAACTTCAAAACAATAAAGCAATTTAGTTTTATAAGTAATTTTTTTTTTGTAATAATGTGTTTTAGGTTTATTTTTTTATTATGAGGAATAAGTCACAGATTAAGTAATTGAGTATCACTTACAATTAGAATGCTAGGTGACCCCGTGTTTTTACGTACATAGATTCGTCCATTGCGGAGCCATACATATTGATATCCCTTGTCTTTGCATGCCTTTTTTGAGGTTGCAAGCAATAATTTGTTTTTGAAAGTTAATCTATCTGATATGTATATTAAGTTATCCGAGCCAATACCTATATCTTTTTCGTTCAGCATGCTACGTCCCTTACAAGATAGATTAAACTTTTTAATGCTTGACAATAATTCAGATTTTTTCTCAATATTCCTCAGAGTGACAACAATTGGTCGTATTGTCCCTTTTTTCGATCTTCTATCTCGATAAATATTGGATATTTCCGGTGCAGTTTTCTCCATACCAACTACTTTACAGATCTTGTTGTATATTTGCACAAGATTTTCGGAACTATCTTCTGTAACTCCTCTAATTTCAATATCCGCTGCAAGTAATTTCTGTTCCATATTGTTGACCTTTGTGTCCATCTCTTGGTATTTTATTGCCAGTTGAGAGTGTTTTATTTCCAAGTCTTCGACTCTTGACTGTAGTTTGTTGATCTCTTTGAGCTCTTTGTGAAGGTTGTCATATTGCTCCGAATACTTGTTTATTGCCTCAATCATTTGGGAGTACTGCGTAGTAATTTCTTGGTGTTTTTTCAATATGCCATCATTGTTCTCTTTCATTTTATCAGAGATTATTTTATTTATAGAAGTAAGTAACTTCGAGTTTCGTTCTTCTAAAAGATTAATAATGTCATCACTCACTTCTGGTTTATCCTCAGCAATAATAATTGAAGACTTGACTGGTGTCTCATCCCCTCTTCCGGCACGTGTTACACAGTCGTCTGGACATTTCCAAGTGGCTTTTGCATCAGCATTGTACTTTGCATATTCCCTTTTTGTTAGACTTACACACTCGTAGTGATATATGTTAGCACAGTTAGGTGTAGAACACTTAATTTGCTCAGAACTCTTAACAGTTTTGTTACATGCCTTACACACTGCCATTGTTAAGAAAAGTCCGTCTGTTTTCTGCTATTCTTTGAGTAGTCGATCAAACCGGTTTCTGTGGGTTTTTATGCGATAACTCCGCGCTTGCAAGCGGCCGCCTTGATCGAGCGTATGAATTGGAATGAATTCACGGCTACCTCAGTCGCCGTGTCTAAGACGGCCAAAGGTGCTTCTTCACGCAAATCGATATTGAGTAGATCCAATGTTTTCCATTTTTTTTATTGTAACGCGAAATCTGACCTCGACTTGCCTGGATGGTAAGCTAAAGTAGTTCTAAGAGTGTCGACGACTGAATTTTTTTCGTTGCATCAGTCACATTCACCATACCGGCGTGTTTTTTCACTATATGTGTGTTCTATATTAACTATATGTGTTTACAGCATGCCCATACTCAAAGAAGAAAGACGTGATACCGCAAATGATATTGCAATGGTATCAATGAATGGACACGTAGATGATGATTATGAACCCTATGATAACAGGGTTGTGGATCATCCAACTACGTAAGTATCATTAGTATCTATTATATTCGAATAATAAAATTTTCACGTCTCTTTTTCTCATGGATAGTCAAAGACAATGAAGCGCCACTTGCCACGATCCTGACACAAGTTCTTTGCTTTCCTTGTATAAAGAGAATTGTGTATGTATCTATAAATATTTAATTTTTAGACAGTTTTTATAAATCTTATCAAGTATATAAATCTTATTTTTCTAGTTCAAAGTTTAATTTAATATTGTTGTGACTAGACATATGACAGCACTCCGTCTGATGTTAAGCTGGAGTGCAGTCTATGTATATAGGCGACTGCTACTACAGTTAAATAACTTTAAGTGGCAGTCACATGCACAATGCCGACCTAGTTGTAAATGGTTGAACTACCCCAGATCGGCAGACTGGGCACCACTGCCTACCACTCTTTGATAACCAGACCTGGATTTTACAAATACTTATATTAAATATTACAAATAAAATCAAATAAATAACCCTCCTGTACATACATCTATGCGTTTTATCATTAGAAACGGGCGTAGATTTTTTTATTTCCTAAATATTTTTGAAATATATCTATTGGGATAATTGTGGGATAAGCCAATTTATTTACATTGAAATTTGGAAGGGATTCATGATATAAATCCCATTTACAAACTTAACAGAAGGTGAAGGTTAAACTAGCTGCAAAATATAGAGGAAAACTATTGTAGGAACAAAATTATGTGCCAAGAATAAGTTATAGAAATTAAATATTCTGTGGTTTTACCATAATTTTCCGTTTTCCTCATGAAATGTACTTAATAACTCGGCTTTGTATAATTACGTAATTTTATATTTATTATCATTAACATCAATTGCCACGCTCTAATTCCGACAGGAATAGGCAGAAACAACAAAGCACCACTTCCCATGATCCTGACTCAACTCTCTCGCTTACTTTACATCCACGATTCTCTCCACACATATATATAATATACACATCATTTGCACATCCGGTACCAATGTATCTTTGAAATATGTACTTTGGTCGTCCAGTTTCTATGATATAATGGATGTTGATGGTATAGAAGGGAACGTCAACATCATCACCAGAAGGCGTCCACTGCTGAACATAGACCTACCCCTTAGAACGCCATTTTGAATGACAAGATTCCTGTTGCATCTAGTGGATGTTTACCTAGTGGGAGGCCTACACACTCTTCGTTGGCCGGTTCGTGGCCTCCACTAGAACCTTTTTTCCTCATCGGTCATCGGTTTTTCGAGCCAGCCCTTTGCCACTTCCGCTTGCAAATCTTACGAGCTATGTCGGTGACTCTGAGCTTTTCCAATAAGCCACGGCCAGTTAAGGGCCACATCTCAGTGCCATATGTCAGTGCCATATGTCACTGGCAACACACACTGGTTGACCCTTGTCTTCATGCACTGCGGCACTTAGAATAAAGTTTTACAATCTAAATATAAGCAATTATTGTAAAATACGTTAAATTTTAAGGCACAGCACACTCTAGCCATGCCCTTTCAAGATTTCTAGCTTTCAAATTATTGCAAATTTATGAAAAATAATTATTTTATTTTTGGCTAATACATCATGTCTGAACAAGTCCTCCTTTAGTTGTTTTTGTTATAAATCGCTTATCCGTTATCTCTTCCTATCCATGTAGGTAAAAGGCGCGAAAATTTGATTGATTGATTGAAAGTTCATGTTCTATTCCCGGTCGGAGTATATACTTGCATTAAAGCTTTTATTTGTTACTAAAAAAACGAGGCGGATGTTTGCTCCGGAGTGAGTGTTAGGCAGTGGTACCACCACTTCATACAGATCGAGAAGTGACTTAGTCGTGTTTTGGGATCAGATTGTAAGTTACTGGTTCCAAATAGGACAGCATATTTGATGCGCCTGCTACTTATATTTATTTAACTGTAGTGACAGTTGCCTCTAGTCATCGACTGCACTCCAGCTTACCATCAGGTGAGGTGCTGTCATATGTCAAATTAACAATAAATAGTGGCAATATAGAATCTCACTTAACCTTCGTTATTATTCAAGGTCGATGTATATTTTAATCAGTGGATAACCTTCCCCTCAGTATTACGCATGTGAGGGGGATGTTTATACAGTGCACCCCAATTTCGCAAGCGCAATAGTACCCTTGATGTTTTGATGATGACCCTAAATGACATCATCAGGTTGAGGGGAGAATTTGCATATATCTACTCACTTATAGATTGACATGTAGATGTATGTTAAAAAATAGGACGTCAGCAGTATGCCTTATTTAAAACCAGCAATTTTTAATCTGATCTCGAAATTCGACTAAATTTCGACAACACCTCGCTTGGTGTTAAGCTGGTGTGTGGTCCATGAATAGATGTCACTGCTACCACAATTTAATAACTGTAGGTAGCAATCACACACACCCGGACTACAAACCAATCGCTAACCGTTCGGCTACGCCTATCGTCCGTACATTTGAAAGTAATGATATTACCCCGGATCGGCAGACTATAAATGGTCACCAACCATCTGACCACAACTCTGAACTTACCAAATGGAGATCATTTTTGTATTTTCATATATTTTTTTTACAGAAACACAGAGACACTACTACATTTGCTAAAAGGAAGTCTGGGCACTGGTATCCTTGCGATGCCTCACGCATTCGCACAAGCAGGTTATATGCTGGGTACAATTTTCACAGTATTAATTGGTGCACTGTGCACATATTGTATTCACATGCTCATGGACTCGTGCTACATATTATGCAGGCGTAAAAAGTTACCCTCAATGACATATACTGCAGCAATGGAATCTGCGCTATTAGAAGGACCAGAAACCTTTAGATGTTTAGCAAAATTTTCGAAGTAGGTATTTTAATAAACTTTATCATTACATTTTGCTTTGGTACTTTTATAAGATAACATTACCTTTCATCTACTGTGATAATAATCGATAATAATAATATTTAACCATCCAATAAATATTGCATATTTACTTTTTTAATTATTTACATTCCTATATTAAGCTATTTAAGTAATAAAGTTCTTAGGAATATCATAGAAAATGTACAACCAAAGTATATAATACATTAAAGATACATTGGTACCGGCAAGTGGTGTACCGCATCGTGCTTTTGGTTTACATGACCATTGCACTACCACTACACCACGATCGCTTTGTTAATATGTAATTCCTCTTATTTTATATTTTTATGCTATTTTATTGCACTCTTTTGGAATTTATTATGTACACTATTATATAGAATAGTGAATTGGATATATGGAATTGGGAAGCTAAATTAAAAAACTTAAAAATATATGTGGATATTTAAATTTAATAAATATTATTTATGTAACCCTAAGGTCAATATCATTGACGACAATATGCGAAGTAACGGATGTTCAATATAAAGCAAATTGGATAAACTTTATTGTGTAAAAATAACTTCCTAAAGAATTGGTTCAGTCATTTGTACCTTGAAATGTTGACTTTGAATGAATCTAACGTTATAAATTATACAACAAAATGTTCCCCTTTTGAAATTATAATGTCAATTATTTACATACGTATGTTGTTTTTACGCCAGTAGTTGATTACACTATTTAATTTACATAAAAATCACAATTTAATTTCACAGTTTAAGTTTTTCTCATATAAATGTTGATGTTGTGGTCATTTGCAAATAATGTTTTGTGTTTAGATAATGATATTAATAAAGTCTTAAAGGATTCAATTTAATTTTTATTTATAGCAAATTTGAATCAATTTTATACCACAATATCAAAGATTACGTTATCTTAAATAACTACTTCAGTTATTTCATAACTTTGATCTATTAAATCTTTTAAGTAGTTTGATTATGATGACGTTAAGATAATGACAAATTAAATAAACAATAATGTGAACCAGGGATGTTACGGAGCTTCGACTCCGGTTCCGTTATGTCGAAACTTCCGATTATTATTACACCTTCGGTTCCGACTTCGGCTCCGATACTTTTAAATCGAAGGTTTTAATCGGAGGTCGAAGCTTAACATAGCGGCGGCGGCGACCTGTGTCGACTGTTATTAACAGGTTTTTACATGTCGCGCGGGGAATCCCCCCGACTCCCACTTGGTCATTTGTTACGCACACGACACATTCATAGGTTATAGAATTCTGATCCTGCCTCCGACTCCGATTCCGACTCCGATAAAGCAAATTCAAAAACTCCGACTCTGCCTTCGGTTCCGATAAAACTACCTCCGTTACATCCCTGATGTGAACCTAGATTTTTCTTTGAAATATTACTCAATGAATTATGATTAAAACTGTAAACAATATAAATTGTTCTTTGGTCATAAATTAAAACTTGCATACGAGTTGGTCAAATGGATTGTTTTAAATGTTATTAAGTCTTTATTGAGTTTTTATCAGCCAATATAATCTACTAACATTTTTTTAATACTAGATTTTAGAGTTAATAATATTCACAACTAAATACATAAATATTTGCCTAATACCATAACTAAGGTTTAAGGAAAATCCTAATATGGCATTTAAATTCAGTACACAATTCTCCGCTATAATTGTGGCTTCGAAATGAATTATTGGATGTTCTCGTTTTGAGAATATTTATGTTTTAAGTAATTTATACAACAGTTTTACTTAAAAACCCATAAAGCCTATTTCACCACAAACAACAAATTAGATGTATTACGTGTTATATAAAAGAAAATAACTTCTAGACATTTTCAAAACAATATATAAAGAAATTTTTGTTAATATATTATTTGCCGATTTCAATAAGTCTGATTTTTATCCGTTTTAAATTGGTTAGGTAATTTTCTTTTTATATCCTTTACAGTCACATCGTCAACGCGTTTCTGCTAACTTACCAAATTGGTACATGCTGCGTGTATGTCGTCTTCGTCTCAGAAAATATTCACTATTTTCTACACAAACAGTTTCATATTGAAATAACTGAATTTCAAGTGATGCTTGGAATTTTGATTCCATTAATTTTGATTAATTGGATTCGGGACTTGAAGTATCTCGCTCCATTTACGGCGATTGCAAATGTGTTGACAATTATAAGCTTCGCTATTATTCTGTACTTCATTTTCCGTGAAGCTCCTACACTGGAAGGAAAGTCGCCTGTCGGCCATTATGCAGATTTCCCTCTATTCTTTGGGACTGTTCTCTTTGCTCTGGAAGCCATTGGTGTGGTAAGTACAATCATAGATGTACTTAAAACTTAGGAAACAAAACTTATAGATTTATACGGTCGATCGCGAAGACATTCAAAAGTCCAGATCGCGCTTTTTTTAAATTTGCTTTTAAGGTTTACGATAAAGTTTAAAATAAAATTTCAAACCTAAATTATTATAGAAGGCGGTTTATGTTAAGCTGATCACAAAAGTTTTCCTAACTTGACTAAAAACTATTCCGGCATACTAGATCCGCCCGTGTAGCCAAGCCATTTATAAAAATATTGCATTTAGATACAATTATATATTATCATGAATAACATAATTATAAAAATAATTATGTTATTCATGATATAGCCGTTAAAAAACGTTATTACATATTGTATTCATAAATTAAATCATCTTATCAGGTAAAAAAGAGTTTTGTGGATCACCGGTTGTGTGGATGTTGGGCCTTAACACTCGATTTTTTTATAGATCTTGCCTCTTGAAAATGAAATGAAAACACCAAAGGATTTTGTTGGTAAATGCGGCGTTCTTAATCAAGGAATGATCACAATTATTATCTTGTACGTCGGCATGGGTCTCTTTGGATACATGAGATATGGTAATGCTGCAGCTGGTAGTATCACGCTTAATCTTCCATCTGACACAGATGTGTGAGTATATTTTATGTATACTACGTTAAATTAAATCGAGATATTACACCTCTATTATGACAGAATAAAAATGAAATTATTATTTTCTTGTTGTTTATCATAGTTTACATAAGAGAGGTGTCAGAGGCCAGTCTACCGGATCAAGGTACAAATAGTACCTCCATTTACGAGTGTATAGACCTTGAAGTGACTTGGTCGCTTATTTGTAACACCTTGAAACTTGCTTATTATAATTTGGCCGGAATAGTGGATGTTACTAGGCGGTGAGCTGTCAAATGTCAAAATTAAAGAAAAAACACTTAAAACGACACCCCTTTATCTCACAGGGATAGGCAGAGATATAGCACCACTTGTCACGATCCTGACACAACTTTTTTACTTACCTTACATCCACAATTGTTTAGACCTCTACGATTATGGGTAAAAAAATGTCATTTGATATTTCATCATCATCAGCCAGAAGGCGTCCACTGCTGAACATAGGCCTCTCTTTCGGAACGCCATTCCGAACGATAAGATGCCAGTTGCATTCACCAGTTTGTCGTAACTTTCACTATGTCGTCAGTCAACCTAGTTGGAGGCCTACCCACTCTGCGTCTGCCGGTTTGTGGTCTCCACTCTAGAACCTTTCTTTCCCATAAGTTGTCGGTTTTTCGAGCGATGGTAATTAATTAGCAGCAGTTGATAATTAATTAATCTTAATTACAGGTTAGCAAGTATCGTACAATGCCTACTTGCTTTAGCCATATACATTACCCACGCATTAGCATGTTTTGTTGCTATTAATATTTTATGGAAGGAATACATCGGCATTAAGCTATTCACAAACAAATACAGGACACAGTGGGAATACGTTTTAAGAACTGCCATTGTTTTGCTTACTTGTAAGTTTTGTTCTGTTGTATTACATCTACTTCGTACTCATTATTATATTAAGGCTATAACAGAGGAATCATTCTTGTCTTCCGATAACTTAGAAGTTGTTTTTGACTTTTGCTTCCGTCAATACCGTCAATATTCTCTTCATGCCAATTAGGCAGACATAGTGGATGCGACTGTCATTTAAATTTAATAGCAGTCGCCTACACTCTTGGACCACTCCAGCATAACATCAGGCGAGTTAACACAAACTGCCATATAAAAAAAAAACAAATAAAAGAAACAAATTAAAGTAATTTTAAATACATTTCATTTTTCAACACTTATCTTTAACCACTTGTTTTACCTTTGACTGATTACTTTAATGATTGTTGATTTTATCGCGCATTTTAAATTTTACTTATTTTTAATTTATTTACAGTTGGAGTCGCAGCTGCTGTGCCGGAATTGGATCTCTTCATATCACTATTTGGTGCCCTTTGCTTATCAGCACTTGGTCTTGCATTCCCAGCTATAATTCAAACATGCACCTACTGGACTCTTCAATCCAGACGAGAGCGTATTACAATGCTTTTGAAGAACACCATACTTGTAGCGATTGGTGTGTTTGGTCTCGTAGTCGGTACATACACATCACTCGACGGCATCATTAGAAAATTTTCAGGCGGTCACGGTAACTCAACCTTTGAAGCTATTATTACCGCCAGTGACAATGAAACTTCTTCTTCGCTTAGTCTTTAAGTGCTCTCTCCTTCCTATGTAGGTATTTAGTATTACGTATATATACCATATACGAGTAGGTACTATTATATACATATACTTTAAGAATGTGTATGTGTGGCTGTCTGTTGTTAAAAAAGTAGAAGCTTACCTATTGGATTAATAAATATAGAAACGTTACCTATTGCTTATTTGCAAGTAATTAGGCTGTGAAATAATGTCGCTCGGCAGCTTATTACCTTGAGGGGTAATATTATCCTAATGTACAGAGTGCATAAATTATTGATTTATTTTAATTTTATGTTGTGATGTTTCTCCGCGTTTGTGCCATTAAACACATTTGAAATGCAGTATTATAATTAATTCTTAATTAATTATGATAATCGCTATGAATTGCTTTTCTACATTTTTTTAGAAAAAAATATCATTCAAAAACAATAATTGTTAGCAAATGTAAAATGAGTTTTAAGAGTACCACCACTTTCGAGTGTACATATCGTGAAGTGTCTTAGACGCATTTCAGGATCGGCTTGAAAGGCCCGTATAGTAAATGCGACTGTTACTCGCAGGGTATTAACCTGTAGTAGCAGTCACCGCACTCAACCTTGAGATTATAATGTCGTTTATGCTGTCATATATCGAGTCACAATAATAAAAAGTGCCATACTAACAACATTTAAGCAAGTAGATTGAATTTCGTCTTCAAGACCTTTAGAACGTGATATTAAGTGATATCAGTTCCTATAGTTGCATACAACAAGCTGTAGAACATTAAATCAAACACTTTCGTAATCCTCTAGAACTCGTGCTGTTGAATGACCAAAGACCAATTAGATTGATTGTCTCTAAACCCAGTCTTCTAACGAAGTACCAATACAACTTGTAAGTTGATTGTACACCATAGAAACATCGCTTTGGCCTAAGTTAGTTCGAATTCTCAGTCGAATTCTTACTTCCTTGGACTGGCAGAACTTTAGTGGTAAATCGTTTATTTCTAGACGGCCAAAGATAAAATAATTTAAATTGAAGATGACTAATGAATCGAGTCGGACGTCTAGCGCTGTAGTTGTCAATCAAAAAATTAAGTTTGTCTCGATAAGCAAGGATAAACCCAAGCTAAGCAATACGATAAACAGTTTGGTCTCTCATATAAGTTATTAAAATACGAATATAATAAAATTATTATAAACACAAATGAAATTAATAATTGTTCAATATGTGAATGATAAATATTGTCGAAAGCAGCTTTTTAGGATTTGTGTAGGTATATTTAATTAGTAGTTAAAGTTGTGTTTTGATTTGTTCAAATCTGAAATTTATTAAAAATATTTTATTGACTTGAAAGAAGTCAATGACTATGTAATTTTTTTACAATCGTCAAAGAAACTTGTCTTTGACTACCTTCTTCAAAGCATGATTATTTGATTGGTTTTGTAAAATTAATAATCGCTATATTCGATAAACAGACAAATATATATATTTGCTCAATCAGACTTTAATTATTTCAAAATGAACAAAAGAATTAAAGTAGAATATCCAAAATGGATCATTTACACGGTCTACGTATATAATAGTTTTAGCATCATGCACAGAGTTGAACAAAAGACGCTAGAAATCAAATAGTCATAATAATACATACCGCACGATTTTGAAAGATCTTACGTTGGGTTAATATTATGTTCGATGTTAGGAATTTAAAAAATGACAGATTTTGTTTTACATCGTTTTATACGAAAAAAGTTATAACAACAAATTTAACATTATAATATTGTAAGTAACGCGTCATAACAGCTAATCAGTTTTGGCTGCAGTTTACCGACTTTTCGTATAGTCAAGGGAACTTGTGCCGATATTTTTTTTGTGGCAGCACTCCGCCTGAATGAAGGCGTCTTTTACTACAGTTAAATAATGCAAGTAGCAACTCATCCACCTACGGCCTTGTTGGAATCGGTAACTTGCCACGTCGTTCTTCAATCTGTGTTTTCTCTCCGGCGAAAATTGCTTTGGACCTATTTATAGCCCTATATTCGATAGCGCCACTTCATGTTGGCGTTGCCGAGCAACCGTTCAAGGAAACGCTTTGTTTTCCGCTAAGGCAATGTTCGGTCGTTGCCTGGGTGATATCCCGGCAGGCTTACAGGAAAGTGTTGCTTGTGTAAGAACGATAGTAAACAACGAGGGAACGTGAAGGGGGTGTGACTTCCCTAGTAGCACGACTCTTTTGCACCTTGCTCGCCTCGTTCAGGTTTTGATCTGCGCCCTTTTTTTACGAATATTTATCTTCATTATACCTAAAGAAATATTAGCCTAAAGTAAGACCTTACAAAGCCAACCTGTATTATAGATTAAGCGTATTATAGGTTCCACGATAGTTAGGTTTAGTTAATTTTATAAATGGACATTAGTTTATGTTATTAGTACAGTTTAGATAAATGAAGGGTTGCTGCATATTCCAAAAAGCAATTCTGCGACTGAAGAAATGTTCTTCATTTAAGCATTTCGTGTGATGAATAATAAATCTTATAATGAATTTTAGTTTTATGTTTTATAAATTAAGAAGTATTACAGGTCAAACAATGTTTTTGTTACATGTGTTACAATGTGTTTGTTTCTAAATCTGTTTTAACTAATTATACAATCTCCTACGCCGAAATTAATAGTTTGAAATTATTTGTATCCATTTCATAGCAATGATATTTCTGCCATAAGTATCATCTGTACGGTGTTATTAGATTGTGGTTATTAGTTATTAGACGGTGTTAACAGTATTATGGTAAAACTATAGTCTACTTTCTTATCAAACGAGTACCGGGGTTTTACTATTGGTCGGTGTATTATTGTCTTACCATAAACGACAAATAGAAAAGACAAATTCGACTTAATACGGCCTCACTATGACAGTAACATTCGGTAATCGTTATTTTTAAATAGACTGTTTTATCATACAACCAAGCGCAATGATCTACACTAGATATTGTAATTTTGTAATGTGAGTTTCATTTCACTTCAAATTAAAGTTAACTTATATGAAATAATAAAAATAAAAGTTATTTCGAGGAATATGTCATACTAAGATTTATTGATTAATACTCTTTATTTTTGGAAAGATAATAGGTGCCTAGGATTTATTTTAGAAATGGGTACATGTATCCTTGGCAACTTTATTTCACCAGTACAATGGTAAAATAAAATGAGCCTCGCGTATTGTTACCAATTTTATTTTAGAAGTACAAAAAATGTTGTTATCGTAAATATAAAGACAAGTATATTTTATATTGATTACAAGAATAACATTTAAGTATAATTACAATAAACATAACGCACTGAAAGAAAGATTTATTATTATTTAAGAGTGAATAAATATACATAGGTATTTATTAAAACAAATATTTATTTAATTTAAAAACATAGTTTATTTATTTTTTACGATTTCTATATTGTTATAAAATATTGATTCTACTTGTATATTTATTATGTGCCGTCATTTAGTCAAACCTCTAGTTAATATTGGCTCTAAACTTTTAACCCGGATTTTTTTAACCAAGTTTTAGTGCAATTACTTGTATCTAATCAATTGTATCATTCATTTGATGGATTTTACTCGCAAGTGTACCTATTTTTAAGTTAATTTTGGTGCAATAAAGGATTTAAATTAAATTATTGGGTTTATAAAATAATTTATTCTACCGTTCACAATGTTGGAGGATCTGTTATGTTTTGTTTTAGCAGTTTTATTGCCATCAATAATTTAGACCTAATATAATGTTTTATCTAAAGTAAATTTTAACTTTAATGATAAAATATGAACTTTGATATTTACTAATAATTGCATTGAAACTGCAGTGACGTGGTGTGAAGGTCTGGAAAAGAAAAAATTGACAATATGCTTTTCCTAAACTTCATATTATTTTATTCCTATAACTTTCATAATATTATATAGCTGGGTAGTTCCAAACTTATTGACGTATCCGAAGTTAGGCGCAAATCTATGTGCAGTACATAAAATGTTGTATAGCGGAAATCGAGGTATGAGAGAGCTTATTATTACTTGCGCAAAATGGCGCTTGCAGCTAACTTCGATGACGCCATAAAGTTTAGAACCGAAACTAAAAATTATGTTCCATATTTAAGATAAACATAATGTGATGTTTTAATATAATATGTATTTGTTTTACAAGTTTGACAAAGTTAACAGTTTCAAAGAAAATTAATAGTATTATTTTTGGTATGTTATATTTAGCGCATAGAATGAAAGTATAAGCATAATATCTTGTAATTAAATATTATAATAAAGAACATAGTGTTTTATTTCCTTTATCATGTGATAGGGTTACTTACAGCTTTGGCTTGGAGATTAGAAGTTAGAACCTTGACGTTTACTTTTATTTTATTGTAACTCGACATCTGACCTTGACTTTCAAGCAAGAGGAGCTTCAATAGCTGACGTTTTAAAAATCAAATTCAGACGGATGCTTTAGTAGTAGTCACTATGCCGGCTTGCATTACTCAATGCGAATAAAATGTGTTACTCAAAATAAATTATCTCTATATGAAATAAACTACTATATAAACTATATAAATAAATATGAATCCAATTTATTTTTAATTAATAACCATTCGTTAGGAAAAATAAATATTGGCAATAAAATTTAATAAACTTTTCGTATAATTGAAGTAATGGCTCACGTTTTCTTAGTATTTTAACAATGTCGCTGTTAGTTGGATTAGTTTTTCTAACTACTATTTACGATGTGGTACATGGAAAATATCCATCATTGGTAATTAATAATACAAAATACTCACAATTAGCCTAGCCCTTTGCACATACCTAATTTTAGTTACCTAATTATATTATTTTGACTTGTCATCAGATGACATTGATTCTGACCTTGATTTGCCTACAATTAGACAGTAAGCAACGGGAGAAGGTTTAAGTATGCTTTAAGACTCTGTTTACGGCTGCCTTAGTTACCGTCACTGTGCCGACCAACACTGTACTCTTGTGCAGTTATTAATGAAAGCGACTACACTACATGTTATAGCAACCTTCAACTTCCTGAAAATTTGACGCGACTGAGTTACTACACGGTCTGTATACCTCTTCTGTCATTTAAATTTAAAGTTATTATTACGTTTAATATGCATAAACCTTTTAGCACCCGATAATGGTAGCTCGCTCTACAATGGACTGGATGCCGAGTAGGATTAATTCTTTATACTCTGATGTTGGAGCATGGAGCGGGAAATTTGTAAGTTTATGTGAAAACTCTTTTAAGCCTTTAGTTAGGGCGCGATTTCAATACCTCAAATTAAGGAATACTAAACTTATTTCTAATTAATGTAAAAATATGATTCATGAATTATATTAATACATTAGTTAGAAGTAAGTTACAAAATTTATACCTTAAATTATTATTAAAGGCATACAATTTTAATGTACGTGACATATGACCTGATTTGACTGATGGTGAGTCCGTAAGATAAAGGAAAATCTAACAATACCGGCAGGTAAAAACTAGTCTTTGTCTGCCTGCCTTATGCCCATTTCCTATACTATCCGTCACCAATAACAGTAACCATTCGTTGACACGCTACCATCAATCAACGAGACATTACTATTCATACAGGACTATCAGTGTTGTCCGTTAAAAATGGAATTTTGAAAAATGGAATAAATGGAAGTGACCGGCCTAGTTGGAATCAGCAACTTACAAGCTGATCTCAAAACGCCTACCACTCTTCAACAATGGCTTTGGGTTGCAAAAGCAAATATCCTTTTTTATTTTATTATTTTTATAATAAAAAATCCATAGATATTATCTAAAATCTATAAATATTATTTTATGTTACTTTTTTCGCTTTCAGAGACCAGTTATGGATGAAATTGAATCAGACGAAGCATTACGATTTTATCAGTTTCTTAACTATTTGGATGGCTCCAGTTTTGGAACGGGTAACCACTTTGTATAGATTTCGGTGTATAAGAAATGCATCCGCCTAATGTTATAACCTCCTGATGTTAGTTGGAGTTCGATCAATCGAGGCGACTGTTACTATTGTTAAATAACTGCGGGTAGCAATCGCACCCACTTTGCCGGGTTAAATGGAACCGGCAACTTTCAAGCTGATCCCTGTCGATTTTGAAGCTACCGAGTCGTTCGCTGGATGTTAAACTGGAGTGTGATCCATAAATAGAGGGGATGCTACTATAATTAACGGCCTAGTCGAAACCGGCAACTTACAAGCTAATCCCAAAACGCGACTAAATCACTTTACTTTACCTGTAAGTCGTGGTCCAGTCACAATAAATAAAACAACAACAAAATGATCTCAAAACAAGTTAATAAAAATAACGATTTCTAATTTTAGGGCCAATCGAAGAATTTGTGTCTGCAATGTATAGATTAGCAAATTTCATGAAACAACAAAACAGTAAAAGCACACAAGACAGAGGAATGAAGGAGCTGAAGGCTATTAACGGCGAAGACGGTATAAAATATTTGCAAACAAATGTTTATTGGATGTTTAATAATTTATAAAATAACATTGTATAATTTATTTCAGGCAATAGTATTAAAACTGTATTGGAAGTAAGCACTGTCATAATGAGGAAGAAAAGGAAGTATTTCTGCACTGGGGAAGTGAAGGAACCTATTGTTAACAACAAAATTATATGCAAAGTAATGTATATACGTATAATATTGTTTACGGCGTGCGATGCAATCCAGTCTACCCTTACTAAAAATAAAAAATAATTGCCTTTTTTCTACAGGGATAGGCTAGGATAGGATCCTGACACAACTCCTTCGCTTCCCTCACAACCACACCTCTCTACGGTCTACTCTAAGGTCTACGGTTATTGGTACTAGGCAACACAGCTGTCTCCGATTTAGGCGGTTCAGCCTCGTTTAACCACATCAGATTTATATATTCATCTACTTTTACTGAAGCCCCTGCAACTACGCAGAGACATGGCGGCTCTGTGCGTCCTATATCGCCTATACCACGGAGAATGTTGTGAAGAGCTCTTTAACCTTGTTCCTACCTCGTCCTTTCACACCCGTAGTACCCGAACAGGTCAGGGAAAGCATCCGCATTCTATCGACCGAAACGGCAGTCGAACTATAAAGTTCGGTGCGTCTTTTCTTTGTAGAACAATTGACAAGTGGAATGCTTGGCCAGCCCATGTGTTCTCTCCATTCTATGACCTTGGATCCTTCAAGCGGTGCGTGAAGAAGCACCTTGGGCCGGCATAATGAAGGCGACTGAGGTAACCGGGAACTAACTCGTTTTTTTCAGTCGTCGTCACTCTTGGACCTCCTCTTGCTTATCATCAGGCGGATCAAGATCAAATGTCGTGTCACAATAAAAAGAAATATTCTGAGCCAAACCATTAAAATTAATTTTTATTTTTAGGACAGAATCTTATTGCCAATCGCTGGGTCATCTTGTAGAGACGCAATAATGTATTGGCATCCAGACCTAACTGAAGAACATTATTGTGTTGGAGCACTCGAATCAAAAAGTGCTGTCCATATAACAGACTTGGATGGTAAGTTTATCTATTTTAACATCCATTGTCTCCATCTAATTGTAGATTTTTTTTCGAGTTGTAGTGATTTAAGTTTAAAAACCTTGGATCCGCCTCTTATGAACACAAATTTAGTTTAATTATATTTTTTAGGTATTATATTATTTCTTTTTAACATTTTTAAACTAAGCTGCTAAATATGTAGTAGGTATTTAAACAGATGTATTTTATTGTAATTTCAGGTGAAATGTTTTGCAGAGGCGACGATTATTCAAAACGAGAATATCTTTTAGCGTGTGATTTTTATGAAGATAATGAAGCTCCAGTTGCTGATCTTTTGCAATATTATCCAGATCCGGAACAACCACCTAAATTGTACAACTTTGGTTTTAATAAATAAAAACTGACGCACTTTTATTTAATTCTTATCCATACTTTAATATTCTGTGCTTTTAGGTCTATTTTTTGACGACACGTATGGCGCATTGGTTAGCAGACCAGTCCATTGCGCGTAAAGTCCCAGGTTGGATTCCCGGGCGGAGCAAATATTTGTTACATAGCTTTTATTTGTAATATTTAATAATCCGATTGAATAATACAAATATTTGATAATAAAAAAAAGCGGATATTTGCCCCAGGTCTGGTTGTCAGAGAGTGGTACCCAATCGGCCGATCCAGGGTAGTACAAACAAGGCCGTCTTAAACCTACTGGAGGCCCTGGGCACATCAGAATTATGGGGCCCCTGTGAGATTGCCAGAGCATATTATTTCTTTACTGTTAAAGATCTACGTTGAGTGAAGAAGTAACCCTTCTACGGACAACAAAAAGGAGCTTGTCAATCATTATTGTTTGATTTTTACGAAATATCTGATCTGGCAGGAACTTGGGGGCCCCTATGATCGCCCCTATGCCTTATGTGCTATATAGGAAAGATGGGCTAGCTTACAAGTATACAGACCGTAAAGTAACTTGTCACGTTTTGGGATTAGCTTGCAAGTTTCCGGTTTCAACTAGGCCGGCATAGTAGATGTCACCTCGATTCATTGGCCGCAATCCAGGCGGATTTCTGTCAAATATGTCGAGCCACAACAAAAATAAATAATTGTAATAAATATTTTTATTTTATTAACCCCCGACCAAAAAAGAGGGGTGTTATAAGTTTGACTTGTCTGTGTATCTACACAGATACACAGATACCTGTGTATCTGTGTATCTGTGTATCTGTGGCTCTGTGTATCTGTGTATCTGTGTATCTGTGTATCTGTGTATCTGTGTGTCTGTCTGTGGCATCGTAGCTCCTAAACGAATGGACCAATTACGATGCGGTTTGTTTCATTTGAAAGCTGACGTGATCGAGATGGTTCTTAGCTACAATTGATGAAGATCTGATCAGGGGTTTCAAGGTCATCAGCTCGATTTGTTAGCTGCGGTAGCGATCTTAGACGCGCTGTTTAGAACGACAACCCTTGTACGTCGCTATGCGACGAAGATTGTTATTTTATGTCAAATAAATATGCCATTGTTAAAAAACGTAAAAAATGTTATAATTTTTCCCTTAAAATATTCAAATGGCGAGGTTGGTTTGCAGTTTAGATCGATTACCTTGATTGAATATTTTAGGGGAAAAATTATAACATTTTTTACGTGTTTTAACAATGGCATATTTATTTGACATACAAGGGTTGTCGTTCTAAACACGCATAAGGCTGGGAATACACGTCCGATATTGCTGAGCAAATTATTTACAAATCGGAAGTAGGAATCGGACGTCTATTTTGTTTCTGTATTCTGTATGAAAACTGCACCTTCAGACAATCGGATCGGCCATAAAATCGTAAGCGCCTTGGCGTTGTTTCCGATTCTGACATCCGATCCGACTATCGGATCTGACGTGTATTAAGTATTCAAACAAATGTATGGTACGAGTGCTTTTCGATTGTCTGATCAGACAATCGGATCGGACTATCGGAGAGGAAAATCGGACTTGAATTCCCAGCCTTATAGGTATTTACTTTACTTTTAAACAAATCTGTGACTTAACATTTGAAATAAAAACATATACAAATACATGTGTGTTTTATCTGGTACCACTGAGCTACTCTGATGATGGAACTCGAAGGTAGGAGACGAAATCCTGGATGTGTTCAAACTTTTTTTTGGTATACTAAGTTTGGACTTATTAGATTTGTCTTGAAGGTAGGAAACTAAGTGTAGAAAAGTTAGTGCGATAAAATAAAACATTCCGGATCTAAAAAATCTGATCATGGATCCTCTCAGATCAGCAAATCAACAAGAAATGGACCTATAGTGCTTTAACTAAAATTGTTACTCACTATGAGCCATTAGCTGGACCGTTATCAAATTAAAGACCGAGAGTATCTGATGATGCACCATTATGAATCCTCTCAGATCAGCAAATCAACAAGAGATAGAACTATAGTGCTTTAACTAAAATTGTTACTCACTAAGAGCATTTAGCTGGACCGTCATCAAATTGAAGACCGGGCAATCTGATGATGCACCATTATGAATCCTCTCAGATCAGCAAATTGATATCAATTGATCAGCAAAAAAAGAGATAGAACTGTAGTGCTTTAACTAAGCCTTTAGCTGGGCCGTTATCAAATTGAAGATCGGGAGTATCTGATCATGAATCCTCTCGGATCAGCAAATCAATAACAGATAATATCATAGTGCTTGAACTAAAATTGTTACTCTCTATGAGCCATTAGCTGGGCCATTATTAAATTGAAGACCTGGAGTAGTTATCTGATGATGCACCATAAGAATCCAAGGGATATTAAAGGGATATAACTATTGAGCCATGATTAATGTTGTTTATTACTATAAAGCTGATGATATGACCAAAGTGGTTCCAGGCGTTTCGGGGGTTCCTTTAAAATTTTAATTTTGATTTTTATTATTTATTTATTTTTAACAATTATTATTATTAATAAATGTTTTTATCAATATCATTAGCAGCCAAAATCCAGTGTTTGCAGTTATAAATGTAAGACGATAAATTTTTCGTAGGCAGTATATTCATTACAGTCGTTTGTTGAGTTTACGCTTTTTAAATTAGTGGCATTATATGTTTAGTATGAAAGCTATTTATGTCACTGTCATTGATCTGTCAGTGTCAGTTCATGTTCGTATTCATTACTCCTTCTCTGTAATTTCCCAAAAAGTATTTAAAACTTCTTTATGGGAATAGTCTGACTTAAAGACTTTAATTGAATTAATTATACGTCTTTACTATTTTTTTCTAATAAATGAGAAATAAGTGAAATTTTAGGACATAACCTACAAAACTGTTATAGGTAAAAAGTAGGAATGTGAGTTTAGTAGGTTATTAGGTCGGCTTAGCTATTTAAATTCCGGCTAAAGTAACCTAATTATATTAAACATGGACGCGGAAAAGTTTCAAATGCGAAAGCAGCTTGGATTGCTTGAGGGCGTTGCTATAATATTGGGTATTATTTTTGGATCTGGTATTTTTATATCACCAAAGGAAGTTTTAGAATATACCGGTTCACCATGGGGTGCTTTGACAGTGTGGGCTGCCTGTGGAGTTTTGGCAACTTTAGGCGCCCTATGTTATGCAGAATTGGGCAAGTATCTAAAATATTATATTTGATTTTTTTATTACAAGGATATCTAGTTTGAAACAAAAAAGTAAGAACTGCTACTATTTATTAGCATTACCAATTACCTGTAGATGATTATGGGCAACACACAAATACTAGTTCCTTTTAGAATAACTTTAATTTTATCGGATCTCCTACACAAAGTATTTTCATCAATTTTCTATAATTTTAGAGATGTGTCAAGAGCATGGAAGGTAGCAGGATTATAGATTATCACATAATAGATAATAATAATTTTCATTTATATAATACATTACCTTAACAAGGCAATGTTGAGAACAATGGGTATAGAAGTGAATGTTATATTAAATTTTCTTTTATAGGTACTGCATTAGCGCAGAGTGGCGGAGATTACCATTACATTAATCAAGCATATGGGCCTCTTCCTGCATTTCTATATCTATGGGATGCTAACTTAGTTTTTGTGTAAGTGTTTTACTTATTAATCTGGCATTATATTATTTGGACACAAATTTTTTTCTGCACACTGGTAGTCTTTTAAAATTGTTTTTTTTGTGGCTCGACCAAATTATTATGACAGTTCCTTGCCTGAATTTTAACTGGAGTTGGTCTGTAATTGGCTCGTTTCTGCACTAGAGTCCTCTTTAGTTTCTTTGTGCGTAACTGTTACTACAGTTAAATATATGAAGGATGCAGTCGAATCCACTAAGCCGGCCTAATAATATTGGTCAATCTAATTTATAAAATCTTCAAGAAAATGGTAGTAATATATCTGTTATCATTATCATACCTCAATAACAATAAAGTTTTGTTTGGCCGGCATAGTGATGGTGACTGTGACACCTGTGAACTAACTCGTTTTTTTCAGTCGTTGTCACTCTTGGACCTATTGCTTATCAGACAGTCACAACAAAAAAATAATCTCCTGGACTTCATTACATTTCCTGAATATTTATCATAGTACTAACCTATGCTCCTATTTCCAGACCAAGCACCAATGCTATAATGGCATTAACTTTTGCTAGTAACCTACTGGGGCCCATGTTTCCTGATTGTCCAATAGACCCATATGCACAAAAACTCATTGCTGCTGTCACTATCTGTAAGTATTATACTAGATGGACAATATAGACAATCAGTCAATCAATCAAATGGAGCGCCACTTACAACGATTCTTACATAACTCCCTTGCTTCCTTCACATCCACAATTCTCCTCATACAGGCCCTGTGGTTATGGGCACTAGGCAACCTAGATTTCTTAAGGATGACTCCGATTTGGTCGGAAAACACTCTCCTGGGCCTGCCTTGTTTAACGCAATGTAGACAATATAATTAATATTTATAATGCTTTTAAGTGGCGCTCTATTGTTTCTGCCTATCCCCATGGGAAAGAGGCGTGACAATTTGATTGATTCATTGCTTTTAATTATTGATAAATATCATACATAAAAATTCTTTAGTAATTTTTTACAACATTTAAAGTAAACAGTTGATAAGTGTTCTTTTCATCTTATAATCTTGGATCCTTTGAGCTAAAGAGTGGTAGGCAGTGGTACCCAGTCTGCCGATCCGGGGTAGTACCACCACTTACAAGTATACAGACTGTGAAGTGATTTGGTCGCGTTTCGGGATTAACTTCTAAGTTGCCAGTTCCAACTAGGCCGGCATATTAGATGTGACTGCTATTGAATTCTAGTAACAGTGACATCCATTTATGGACCACAATCCAGCTTAACATCAAGCTGGGTGCTGTCATATTTTTAGTCACAATTAAAATAAGCTAAGTGTGAATGAGCACCTTTGGCTAGAATAATAATGGCAACTGGAAAATGAATAGGTTTTTTCGGTTGTTGGTGCACTTGGACTTTGTGCACCATTCGAATACAGATCAATCAATCAAATTGTCACGCCTTTTTCCCACAGGATGTGCGAATAGGCAATGGAGCGCAACTTGCCACGATCCTGACACATCTCCCTCACTTCCTTCACATTCACAATTCTCTTCATACAAGCTTGAACACAGATGTCACGTCTTAATTAAAATAAACTTTTATTTGATATACTAGAATTAAAGTTAAATCCCATATTTCTTGTTTTAGGCTTCCTGACATTTATAAATGCATATGACATAAGATTCACTACTAGAATTCAGAATGTGTTTATGTTTACGAAAATCGCTGCTTTGGGTATTATTATTGTTGGTGGTCTTGTGTGGATGGCTAAAGGTGAATAATTTTTACATTTCTATACAATAAGCTTGTTTCATTGGGGCTTTGATCCTGGGTCTCTCGGTTTGTGAGCCCATTTCAGAGACATATGACGTCACCTTGCCTGATGTCAAGGTGGAGTGCAGTCCATGAATAGAGACTAAACCTGAGCAGTCGAACTAAAAAGTTTGGAGCGTCATCCAATCGACAAGTGGAGTCCTTTACCAGCCCATGTGTTCTTCCCATCCTATAGCCTTCGATTCTTCAAGCGATGCGTAAAGCACCTTTGGCCGGTACAGTGACGGCGACTGGGGCAGCCGTGAAGGCTCGGTTTTTGCAGTCGTCGACACTCTTAGACCTCTTCTTGCTTACCATCAGGTGGGTCGAGGTCAGATAACAAGTCACAATTTAAAATAAAAGTGGTATAGTACTACCCCAGATCGGCAGACTCAAAATCACTGCCCACTAGTCTTGGACAACCAGACTGGGAGCAAATATATGCACTATTTAATCTAAATATTACATATAAGAGCTATGAAACAAATCTCGCTCCGACCGGGAATCGAACCGGTCACTTACGCGTAACGAACTGGTGCGCCAACCTGTCGTCAATGTGGTAGTGAGTGAAATGAAATATAACAGCCTGATTTGGCTTGTCCGTAACGCGATTAAGTTACTTCACGGTCTCTACACTTGTAATTGTATCCTACTACCCTGGATAGGCATACTGGATAAAATTACTACTAACTGTCTGTCAACCACTCTTTAAATAAAACAAAGAAATATTGTTTCAGGTGGTATTCATAACTTTGAAGATGGTTGGGCAGGTACCAAAACGTCTGTAGGCGATTGGTCCATTGCATTCTATTCTGGAATATTCTCTTATTCTGGATGGTGAGCATGAACATATTGTTTTATTTTTTCCTAATAATCGTCATTATTTACAGGCCCTCGTTCCCACAGGGATAGCCAGAGTCAATGGAGCGCCAACTTCCACGATCCTGACACAACCCTGTATTCATGGCTTTATTTAAATTAGATTATTAGTTTTACAGAGTTAATATTATAATTTTAAGAGCAACTGACAATCTGAGTTGACTTAATCAAATAGGCCGGCATAGGGGATGTACGAGTAACCGCTGAGTACCCCCATTCATGGACTGCACTACAATCAGGCTGAGTGCTGTCATATTTTGAGTCTCAATATTTTTTTTATTGTGACTCGACATTTGACCTCGACCCGCCTGATGGTAAACAAGAAAGGATCCAAGAGTGCCGACGACTGCAAAAACCGATCCTTCGCGGCTGCCCCAGTCGCCGCCACTATGCCGGCCATAGGTGCTTCTTCACGCATCGCTTGAAGGATCCAAGGCTATATGATGAAGAGAACACATTGGCTGGTAAAGCATTCCACCGATTGTTCTGCAAAAAAACGACGCAACGAACTTTTTAGTTCGACTGCCGATTCGGTAAAATTTAAGTAAGGTTACCTTGGATGCTAATTCTGCTTGATTACATTTATCTGTGACCGGTAGCGCCCTCGTTTATGGATCGTATTTCAGCTTAACATAGTGAAGCAAATATAAAAAGAAATTCAAAATATTTTTAAAATATTACGCGTTACAAATGGTCACATAAATGATCAAAGCGCAGCAGTTACTGACAATGATCACATTTATTCTGAGTGAACACCACTCTGCAGACGACTATATAATGCATGATAATGATGAGTATGATAATGCATCCCTATGCCTCCTAGACATATCTTATAACTCATTATGTGGTCTCCTCTTCATCTATACCTAAGGATCCAAGTTTAGAGGAAAGGGAGAACACATGAGCGGGTATAGAATATAAAAGTACAACTACGAAAATATGTCTAATGCAAATGGTATGTTTTTTTAGGAATTACCTCAATTTTATGACTGAAGAACTGAGGGATCCATTCGTAAATTTACCAAGGGCTATCTATATTTCTCTACCCTTGGTAACGGCTATTTATGTATTAGCAAATATATCTTATTTGGCTGTCCTTGGGCCTGTCGGAGTGCAATCTACTGAAGCTATTGCTGTCGTAAGTTAACAATTTAATTACTCTGATCATAGTACCATCCAATAACACTCACAAACGGCACAGCCGGCCCTACTTTTCTAATGGGGACTGCCAACACCTTTCGTCTTTATTTTGAATTGAGGATACTTTTCTCTTCCTCTTTTGGGTTCACGTAGGCAGGGTTACCTCCGGCCGCGCTCGTCATGCCACGCGCGACTCACGCTCGATCGGGTTTTCTTGAGACTTATAGAGCTGTTGATACCGACTGCTGCAGCAGTTATTAATGGCAGATTCAAGCAGTTGAATTTGACTGCACGAGCAGTCCGTGTATGCCCACTTTGGGCGTCACAATGCTGGGTTGTTACACCATATATATAAGTGAAAATTATGTAACATATTTTTTTAAAATTTTTTTGTTCATTTTTACATTTCTATACTAAGCTACTAAAGTAATGGTATCATAAAAATAACATCTAAAATCATTTCACATATAACATCATGTAATATACTGTGACTATGTGTCTTGTTGATATTAAATATATATTAGAGGAACAATCATCTGAGTCAACCCTATTTTATCCTTTCACATACTTTAGTTCCATCTCGGTTCTAGTGGGTTGTCTTTTAACAAATTGAATACTTTCTAGGACTTTGCTGCAGCGGCTCTTGGTTTTATGAAATGGGCAATGCCTACATTAGTAGCTATCGCAATTCTGGGTGGCCTCTCTGTGCATATCATGACGTCATCTAGAATGTGTTTTGCTGGAGCAAGAAACGGTCATATGCCGGAACTCCTTGCACATATTAACACGAAATGTCTGTCACCTTTACCCTCCTTGGTATTTCTGGTGAGTATATTGTTCTTTTACGTCAATGTCATAAGCGACTCGTACAAAATTTTGTAAACGTAGCATACGTTTACAAATTTACGTAGTTTACGGTAGATTTGAGAATGGTTAAAGATATATCTAAGATTTCAAGTTTTTTTTTGTCAAATTGGAAAATCGTTATTCCTCTGTGCAAATTCTTTAGGAAAACTAGATAAAGCAGAGACAAAGGAGGGCACTTTTCACGGATCTAGCATCTTCTCCAACAACTGGCCGGCGACTGGGGTAGCTATGAACTGACTTCGTTTTTCAGTCGTCAGCACTCTTGGACCTCCTCATTCTCACCATCAGGCGCGTCGAGGTTAAATGTCAAGTCACAATAAAAAATAAAATAAAAAAAACGCGCCTAAAAAGAACTTTTTGTTTATTGTGACACGACATCTGACCTCGACCCTCTTGATGGTAAGAAAGAGGAGGTACAAGAGTGCTGACGACTGAAAAACAGACTCCACAGCTGCCCCAGTCGCCATCACTATGCCGACCAAAGGTGCTTCACTTAATTATTCGACATTTTGAAGCATTTTTTTAGGTCAGATTAATGACCGTATTCCGCCTGATGTTAAGCTTGTATGCGGTATATGAATGGAGGCGACTGCTGCTACAGGTAAATAAATGCAAGTATCAGTCACATCCACTATGCCGGCCTAGTTGGAACCGGAAACTTACAAATTTATTCAGAAACGCAACTAAGTCACTTCACAGTCTATACCGGCCATTATTTATTACAGATGCTCATCTCCTTGGTTATGTTAATGTCGAATAATCTCACTGCCCTGATTACTTATTGCACAGTGGTTGAGTCATTCTTTACATTGTTAAGCTGCAGTGCTGTGCTTTATTTGAGATACAAGGAACCTGAGTTGCCGCGACACATCAAGGTAATATTTTTGGTTTAATTTATTTTTTCGTGACATTTGACAGCACACCTCCTGACTAATAGAATTCGGTCATTGACGCTACGTGGTCAATGACGTGATAAATGAAACGCTCAAGTTGAAACCGTAAAGAATATTTATTTGACATAAAAATATAATATAAAAACAAAAGAATGAATGATATTTGAAAATGACACACTGCAGCCTCTCGCGAACTATTGTAGAAGTCTATCTCATCTATACTATAATTTTTAATCCAATAAACCAAAGTGACAGACAATTCCTATTTGCATCTCTTTTTGACACACGTAATAAAGTGAGATAGATATATGATTCAGCTGTCATTTTAGTCCATGAAATTAAAAATCTTAGTGTATGCATCTCTGTTTCTGTTTACCACGATCATTTTTTATATCAATCAATGAATCAAATTGTCACGCCTTGTGCCATAGGGATAGGCAGAGACAATGGAGCGCCGCTTGTCACGATCCTGACACAGCACTCTTGCTCCCTCACATTAACAATCCTTTTCATACAAACTCTACGACTTATTATATGTAATAAATTAATCAATGGTATTCTTTCAGGTCCCATTATGGATGCCGATCATATTCGTATCTGTGTGTACTGTCCTACTTATTGTGCCAATCTTGAGTCAACCTATTGCGGTGTTGGGTGGTTTAGCGATGACATTGGCCGGAGTTCCGGTTTATTATTCATGTGTTAAAATGGCGCCCACTTGGCTGCAAAGCTATTCTAGTGAGTATATTACAAATGATAAGATCGTGAAATTACCCATTTGTGTTCGGGATCAGCTTGTAAGTTGCCAGTTCCAACTAGGCCGGCATAGTAAATGCGACTGCTAATTGTAAATATTTAACTGCTACTAGTCGCCTCCATTCATATACAACATATAGAAAAGTTTATATATGTTGTGGAGAGGCCAAGCTGTAACTAGGGTTTGCAAAGGGATGTCCATAGAATGCCTTCAGACAATATTGCTGATGAGATTTTTTTACAAACACTTAAAAATACTGTGCACCAGACTTATCATCATCATCAGTTGCCACGCCCTAAATCCTACAAGGATAGGCAGACAACGGGGCGTCACTTTTCACGATCCTGATACAACTCTCTGTCTCTTCCTTCGCATCCACTATTCTCATCATACAGATATTTATTAAACATTTGTTTGTTTTAGATAAATTCACACAATTCTGCCAGAAATTGTTCTTGTGCTCTGGAGAAGATAAGGATGCCTGATATAAAGATGAATAAGATTTTAACCAACGACTATCTGCAATTACTTTGGATGGCATGATCTAATTTTATCTCTTAGTTAATCAATTACAAAATTGGTTATATTGGTAAATGTTGTTGTGATGTATGTTGTATTGCAATTGTCTTACTAGCATTTCTTTAATAAAATCATAGGTTCCTAACGTGAGCGTAAACGCCTCTTTGAGGGCGTTTGAGACTTTCAGGGGGGCAGTCAAAGACCCAGAGGAGGCAATAGGAAATAAATCTCAAAGCGGTTGAAATAAGGTTGAAAATCTATGATTCACAGTTGTATAAATGGTGGTTTTAGTCTTATATTTATGCTGTATTTTCGATTAGTATCTTATTGATGAGTATGTTACAGTATGCTCATGAAAATACATTATTGAGCTTATGAGCTGGTTGCTAAGAAGGTTTACCTAAGAATATACAGGAATTAAATTGAAAATAGTACGTATATTCTGTTAAGAAAATAGTGAGTTGTCAATGCTTCTGCAGGATAAATGTGTTTTTATAGTCGATTGATAGTTTTAACAATTTATATTGGCAAAGATTAAGTTTAATTGATAATAAAATTCAACTTAATTACATCAAATTAAAATACTTACATATTTTTACCAGTATCTGTAGAATTTTCGTATTTATTATAAAATGATTTTATTTTGCGAGTTTTATGACGTCATCCAACTATAGTGTGAAATTGACTTTATAATTATTTTGAAATCTGATTGGTCAGGGGGCGTGGGCTAATCCGACAGACGACGATGACTAACTATTTTCTTAACGCAAAGAAATTATAATTAAAAAAGCTTTTCCTAAAGATATACATCTTTTTAATAGATTTATCTTATAACACTTCTATTATAAATGTAATTTTAAAATATATATTATATATTACAAAGTAATTATACAGCTTCAGGGTCATATGTGTATTAACATTTGAATCTCAGCGTTGTGAACCTCATATATATTTACATAATTATGCTTAACGTAATGATAGTATAACGTTCTAATATTAACGTCGACTTATGCACATATTAGGCCGGCATAGTGGATGTAACTGCTACTTACAGTTATTTAATTGTAGTAGCAATCACCTCCATTCATGGACTTCACTTCAGCTTAACATCAGGCGGGGTGCTGTCATATGTCGATTTACAAGAATTGAGTTTATAATAGAGATTATAAACTTTTTTCCAAATGTAATCAATCTCTCTAAACTGACTCTGTGTTCCTTATTTTTATTCTATTTTATAAGGTTTTTTGTCTATAAACATGTTAATAATGAATATATTTAATAATTAGGTTATCATTCAATATAAGGAATCGTTATTCCTTTTTAGATCTTATTTACTATTATATCTGTATGATAGAAGTCAATCTTTTGTAATAATGTTGTTTTTAATTATTTGTACTGTATCTCGGCGGAACAGACCTTTGTACATTATTACAAAAAAAAAATTGAAATATATTAAGAATAATGTTTGCGAAAATGCGCCTAGACAACTTTAATAAGTTCGACGAAATTCATTTTTGGCGATTTAAGATAATAATTTTAAGACGTCCGCTACTTCGACGAACTTAAGGAACAATATAAAGTAGCGAAATTGTGCTGACATTGACTAGCCTATTGGTTTTTGTTGTGTGTTGTGTTGTTTAGGTAGACATAGCACCATAGACGGGCTTTAGCCCATTCTAATGAAATGATAAGTTGTAATAGAACATTATTTTACCTATACAAACAATGTCACTTTGATAGTTGGATCGATCTTTTAGTGTATTCTAAATTGACTCGTCTCATCATTAAACTGGCTAAGCTGGATCTGCGCCCTGATTTTCTTAATACACAACCCCCGTAAAAATGCAGGTGATTGATGAAATTGATTGGTCGCAAGTGATTAACGTCGTTTACCTATTGATTTGCTATTCGCTGATTGGTTGCGAAGATGTCAAATATCAGTACTCAATTATACTGCTCTTCAACGGCATAATGTTTTAAGAGAATTGGCGTCCTGATCTTGTTATTTTTTTATTTACATTTCTATACTAAGCTACTAAAGTGCTTGTATCATAGAAACATGACAACCAAAGTACATATTTCAAAGATACATTGGTGGGTGATCTCGAACTCGTGCTCTCGGTTTGTGTAACCATTGCACTGCCACTACACCACGGTCGCTATTGCTACTTAATAGCGACCGTTTTTGTGTCGTTACCAAAATATATGTGGTGTTATAATGTATACTTAAAGATTTAATTTAGATCAGTATTATTTTTTGCCAATGTAATATGTATTAAGATCGTTTTTTTAATACATTTTATTGTATGTCACTTATGTATAAGTACGTAACACTATTATTTAAAATCATATAAACAGTACAAAATAGTGTTGAATTTATAGAACTAATTTTTATGTACTTGACCAAAAATAAATTAGTTTTAATGAAAGTAGGGAGCTCTAATAACGTTGTAAAATACGTTGGTATCACGATGAAATTTCTCCTACAAAATTATGAATATGACAAGTACTCACTGCCGGATTAGCCACGTAGCAAGAGTAGCAAATGCTACTACGGGCCCCGCGAATTTGGGGGCCCCGCGCTCCAATGCCTGTTTGATATTAATCAAAAATATTAATTTAGATAGGAGCGTAAAATATCTTGCATGCCTTAAACGCGAAGCGCTTAGGCTATGCTTCACTTCCACTTGAAAATATAAGTCGATATTGAAAGTATTATCTCTAAAGCCCTTATTGAATCGAGAAAAGTTTATTTGTAACAGTTTTGTTTTATTTACTTGAGAACCTAAAGCAAACCAAGAGCGCCTTGACAGAATTTGCCAAAGGCCCCGCGTTGGCTTAATCCGGCACTACAAGTACTATGTGTATTATCAACGTATTTGTTGCATTTTATGTCATCCCTACTTATATCTGATATTACCAAATCTACGATTTTAGCGGCCATTATTAATAAAGCGAGGGTTGTCTTAAATTAGTGGCAGTTTAGTTCTTATTTATTTTCTATAGGAAATATTCCTAGCCGTAGAGCTTGTATGTAGAGAATTGTGCATATGAGGGAAGCTAGGGAGTTATGTCATGATCAAGTGGCGCTGGCATGATCAACAATTTGATTAAAACTGTAGCGACCGCTACAGTTTTATGCCGTTGCATGTGTCTAATATCTCGCATACGATTTACCGACAAAGTAATTATTATATATGCGCTTCAACGACGAAACGTCACCGGCTAGTTGAGCCTAGTACGCAACACGCGTACTGTAGGATGACAAAAATGCCCTTCAGTTACTTATTTTGCCATATTTTTAAATGCCATAGGATTGCCATATATAACACCATATTTTTCAATATATTGGCCGTATATATTTGACCATATTGGCCGCAGACTTATAACATTATTTGGTAATATTTAGTATAATTCAAGTAAACTAAATCGTATTATTATCTAAGACTGATGAATATCTTATTGATATGAATATAAAGTCATATTTAGTACATATTTCTCGGTTTATTACGTTTGATTATTAACAATATGTATGCGTTTATTTTAGGTTAGTTTTATTGTCAATCTATAGGGTATTATAATATTTATTGAAACTAGTACAAAATAGTTCATAAACCATTTCGCCTCTCTATGTTTACTACCAAACTATTACTACTAAATCACTCAAGGAAAATAGATAAATGTAAAGAAGAAGATTTAAACCACGAATTTGTTGCGATGGCCTATGCGAGTAACAAAACATCGTCAGGATAGAATATCGTAATGAGCCCCTTAATCTTTCAATGTACTTATTATCTCTTTTGTAATATTTTTGTGCCAATAAATAAATGTTAAATAAATTGATTTGTTATTTATTTATCCTTAATCCTTATCATGTTTCTTTTACCAGTCTATTAAAAGTCGTCTGTCGATCCGGAGTAATACCACCACTTACAAGTGTACAGACTGTGAAGTGACTTAGTCGCGTTTCTGTATCAGCTTGTAAGTTGCCTGTTCAAACTAGGCTGTCATAGTCGATGCGACTGCTACTAATAATTGTGTAACTGTGGTTACAGTCGTCACTATTTATGGACAGCACTCCAGCTTAATATCAGGCGGAGTGCTGTCATATGTCGAGCCACAATAAAAAACATGTCTGCCACTCGCCGGTTGAATATGATTTTACTGACGATTATTCTGCCTTTATTCAAGTTACTATTTAATCACTATCTTAATATACAACATCATGCCTTTGGCCAGCATAGTGTCAGCGACTGAGGCAACCGTAAAATTAGACGGGTATTTTTCAGTCGTAGGTGCTCGTGTACATTGCTTACAATTAGGCAAGTCGCATATCAGCCAAAAAACAACCCGTGTGAAATTGCGCTGCGATCGCAAATAACCAATCAACGTAGTTTACCTATTGATTTGTTATTCGCTGATTGGTTACGAAGATTTCAAATTTTACAACACCATAATGCATTAAGAAAATCGAGTCACAGGTACTCGTAATTTCCTTATCACCTTTTCCTACCAATATAACATTTTAGATCATTACGCGTAAACACCCGGGTACGATTCCCGGTCGAAGCAAACATTTGTTTCATAGCTTCTATATGTAATATTTATAAAAAGATTAAAAAAAGAGACGGATATTTGCTCTGGTTCTATTTATTAAAGAGTGTAGTGTGGAGTCAGTAGTGCCCAGTCTGCCAATCCGGGGTAGTACAAGTACCACCACTTACAAGTATACTGAACACAAGTATACTTACAAGTATACGTGAATTGACTTAGTCGCTTACAGGATCAATTTGTAAGTTACCGGTTCCAACTTGGTAGGTACAATGGATGTATTTTTATTATTGTGACTTGACATATGACAGCACCCCGCTTGATGTTAAGCTGAAGTGTGGTTTATGAATGGATGTCACTGCTACTACAATTCAATAACTGTAAGTACCAATCAATCACATCCACTATGCCGGCCTAGTTGGAACCGGCAACTTACAAGCTGATTCCGAAACGCGACCAAATCACTTCACTGTCAGTACTTGTAAGTGGTAGTACTACCCCGGATCAGCAGACTGGATACCACTGCCTACCGCTCTTTGACTACCAGACCCGAAGAAAATCACCGCCTTTTTTTTGTTAACAAATATTTGCAATATTCAATATAATTAATAAATATTACAAATAAAAGATATGAAAAAAATATTTACTCTGACCAGGAATCGAACAAGGGACTTTACGCGCAACAAACCATACGCTAACCGTTCGGCCACGCCTGTCGTCATGTGACTGGTACTACAGTTAAATAACTGTAGTTCATTCACCTCTATTCATGGCCTGCACTCCAGCTTAACATCAGACGGGGTGCTATAATATGTCGAGCCACAATAAAAAAACATACGATTGTATAACCCGCGTATAACCATTAGTGGATTTATGGATAAGGGTTATTATTATTGTTAATTATTATTAACAAGCTGTGCAGTTAACAATTTATTGTTCAATTAAGTAAAATAAATTAGGAAAGGTTTATAGTACATTTGGCAACGAGCAACTTGCCAAACATGGCTATAATATTACTATATTTTATACTTGTTTTTGCAAAGGTAAGTTTATTTACTTGTTGTCCTGCCATAATGTTGACATCTGACATTAGGGCAGGACCAAGAGCGTCTATGACTAATAAAACTCAGTTTGCGATTTCCTCAGACGCCGCCAATTTGTTATTATTATCTTATTATACTAGCCCTACGATTATGGGCACTAGGCAACGCAACTTTTATGAGGATGAAACTTTTGATTTGGTCGAAAATCTCCTTCTGGGTCTGCCTTGTTTAACGCAACATACAGATTTTTTGCTATACAAAGGGTAAATTTTAGTAGCTTAAAATAGAAATGTAGATAAAACTAGCGGCGGACGGAGAAGAAAGGCTGGCAATTACTTCTGCCAACGTATTAGACTTGCTATACGAAGGGCAAATGTTGCCAGTCTTCTTGGGACTCTACTATATCTGATGTGACTTCATTAGATGATATTTTTTCATTTATAGCTTAATTATAGTTTTTATACTTTTAATTTTCGTTGGACGCTTAAAATAGAAATGTAGATTATTTTAATATAATATTTTAATTTTAATCTAATATTTTAACCAAATTTGTCATTAGATTGTTGTAGGGCATAATGAGAGCTCTCATGTATTCACAACACCACGCGATGAAATACTACCTATGTTACCTGATGATGGAATTCAATCGGGTACCATTATATCGGGGTTGACGTCAGATTCGTATGGGGAAATGTTCAATTTCCTTGATGGCGATAGTTTTGGAATAGGTCAGTTTATTTTACGATTCTTAACAATGTCCGTAAACAGAAATATTATGTTAACCTGATTATAAATGAGGATCTTAATAAAACAAATACTTCACTGTAAATAATGGACAGTGGCGTAGCGTGGCGGGGGCGGCACATTAGGGGGCGGCAAAATTTATAAAAACTGAAATAAATCGTTAAAATTTGAACCTGAAATTCATATTTTTGTTGTACCTTTGATTGAAACTCCTAAATAAGGGGGCGGCCCGAGCGGCTGACTTCCATGCTACGCCACAGATAATGGAATTTAATGTTTGGTGAATTTCTTTATTGCATCTCGATGTTAAGCTGAACTGCGGTCCATAAACTGATACTGACAGTTAAACAACTGCAAATAACACTATGCGGTCACTATGTCAGCCTCATTGGAACGGCCAACTTTTAAACTTATCCCAAAACCCGACTGAGTCACTTCACAGTCTATATACTTAAAAGTGGTAGTAATATCCCGGATCGGCAGACTGGGTAAAGACCACTTTTGATGACGAAATATCTTATTCAAAGCTACGAAATCTTATTAACTTAAACATACAGACCATATGAATGTAACTCAATGTTATAAAATATAGAAGCTATGTAGGTAATTCTTATAAGTAGTTACCTAATCTAATAAAAGTCAATTGCTAGGTCCAATGCACGAGTTCGTTTACGGATGGCAAGCGATTGTAAACACTATGAGCATGAAAAATAACGTCGAAGTTCGCAAACGGGCTGGATTACAAAGATTTGCCCTCGCGGGAATAAATGGCATAGCTCTGATTTCACACATTGGTGCAACAGAAATTATGATCAATGGAACTCGGACATATTGTTTTGGAGGAGTAGCACGTCCACCAGGGCGACGTACTGTTATTTGCAAGGTTTTCCTTTCTTTTTTTTATTAGGGTCAATCCTCTCACTCTCCACTACATCACATATAGTGAACGGTCATATATATATATATCGTAACTATATAAATAAACTAGTCACTATTTTCTTAACGCGAATTATCTTATAAGTACATTTCATACTGTAATAAATTAATATAATGCCTAATTATAGTACAAGATTTATTCATTTTATGCATGTATATTATAATCATAATGAAAATAAGTGTCAGGATCGTGGCAAGTGGCGCTCCATTGTCACTGCCAATCCTTGTGGAAAAGGGGGTAATAATTTCATTGATTGATTGATGTAGATATCTTATTTTTAGGGTGCAATGTATCAAGAGAATCGATTTAACTGCAGAACACCGTATCTACGTTTTCCAACAGTTTTGGGTTATAAATATTGTATAGATACTTATGCTGCAGTTAATTCAAAAGATGGATCGTACAAAAGTAAGAATCTATTGCAAATAAAACGCAATTTAAATTGATGACAAAAAAACATTATTTAAAAGTTAAACAATGTGTAGACAATACAACAAATAACAGATCTCTTAATAGTTTACAACTTGACCTAAATGATCAACTAACGTTTAAGGAATCATCAAGTTTTTTATATCTCATATTGTCGCAGTTTTAAATCTTAATTCTTTACACTTAAAACTTCAATATTTCCAGACACGTACTGTGCTCGTGGAGAGTCAATACCTAAGTTTCATTACGACTACATATGTGAAAGAAGGGATGTAAAAATCAGACGTCTCAATTTAACCAACCCTAATGAGAGATTTAATTCTGATAATATTATTGTGAGACGTGTTGAATACTATAGAGCTCAATATGATATTCTTAAAGCTTGTCCTGACTGGTGAGATCACTTTATATATTTTTCTTTGTTCCGTCACATAACGAATTAAGGGTTCTTGGTAAAAACGAATAGGTTTATCAGTCATTTTTTTAAATATTTGTCGAACGATTCGAGGTTTATAATACGAGTACGTATAAGTAACACCTAAAGGCCTTTATGGCGGTACCTATTAACGTATTAGGTAAATAACTTAGATATTAGTAGTTAAATTAATATTAAATATAGTACGGTTCACCTTTCACCAATATTAAATGTAAGTTAATTCGTACCTAATACAATTGGAACAGAGAATGTTCGATTTAAAGTCGTCCTACCTTATTTTGAAAATATTGATAAACTGATAGGTACGGCTGTAACCTACGGATATCACCAGAAGATCTCCATCAACCAATGCCAACAGGATTGCTGGATGCAAATGAAACTGCTTTCGTTGGACATGGAGGAAAGTATTGGTTAGCACTTTATTATGCACAGGTTAGTGGGTGGATTTATTAGAGTCTAATCCTCACTCTTTATTTTAGTATATATTCCGATCTAATCGATTACTCTCCTGTGAGATTACCTGATAGGCGGAAGCGAAGTATCCGTATACTTCCAATACTAATTCTGTAACCCTGTGGAACAGCCTGTGTCATCAGGTCCTAATAGGAGCTCTGCCCATCTCAGCTTACCTTCAGGACTATGAAGTGGGATGAATGTAACGACATTTCATAGTGTCATTGTCACAATTTCATTCTAAATAGAATCGAAAACGAATAAATGTATAGGACTTCATAGTTGACGCCATTAAACGTTTAATAAGGCGACCGTGGTGTAGTGGCAGTACACAAAACCGACAGCACGAGTTCGAGACCACCCACCGGTACCAATGTATCTTTGATATATGTACTTTTCTAATACTTTTGATATATGTAAACTAGTTTCTATGATACTAGTTTACTATAGAAATATTTAAAAAAATATATATGTTCAATAATATTATTTTCGATTAGCTATCTACATACGCTGTCTATTTCCAAGCGCACGCGGAATATCCATGGCAATCTAATCGTCCAATAGCAGTTGGCAACAAAGGTTTGTGGAATTAACATATTGTTTAAATAACTTACTAAATTTTCTATTATTAAAAAGGAAATATTAATAACAGAACACCATTGTTAGTTCCCATCGCTATGGGAGTGATGTATAACGATTTGATGGATAGTTAACTTACGGCCATTCTATATGCCAAACATCTTCTTTCAAATCGAATCTATCGCGCATTGTGCTATTCCTCATTCTATCCGCTATCGTCACTCCACATACACTCCTTAATGACCGCATTTCTACAGCGTTAATTTTGCTTTTATGCTTCTTCTGCTGCCACACCCAACATTCACATCCATACATTAATGTAGGGACAAGTAGCGCATTATGAACAGCGATCCGTGACTTTTGGGACATTATATTTTGGCTGTTCATTGTAGTATCATTTTTGGATGGCACCAATAAACAACTTACATATAAAATATTTTAATGTATTCAATACATATTTATAGTGATGTTTATAGGATGGCCGTGGTCGTATGCCCAACAAAACCATTTATCACGCTAACATTACATCTAGAAGGCGCTATATGACCATATACCTATGGTCATATAGCGCTCTACATATGAGATATCTAGAGCCTAGAGCTGGTTTTTGAATCCATTTCTTAACATCTCGTTCATCACATACTTATATTTAAAATGTGCTCTTTCATTTGATACCCAACATGTTAACTTTCGTTAGAGAATACGATAAATTAACTATACATTAAATTACTTTTAATACCTACCCTTACCTTAAAAGTTAATTATTATGCAACGTGAATTCCTAACAATTAGCTTCGGGTTGTGGGGTATCTAAGAGGCGTGGCTTCCTTCAAATAGAGAGTTCGCGAGTCGGATAGGGACTAATTTTTATACAATGTAAAGAAACGTCCCGGTAGTCTAGCGAAGCACTTTAAGCGTTACAGTACCGGGTTCAAACCCCGGCCGGGACAACCCCGATCAATTTACTAGGTTTTTTATATATTTTTTATTGACGTTAGTAATAACTATTACAATTAAACAACATTATCATCATCAGCATTTTCACGCCTTAATTTCCAAATTCTGCCACAACTTTCATCATCATACATACTTTATGGTTATAAGCACTATCGACCCCTTGCTTTTTGGTCAATAAGAAGTGAGTATGTGGAGTGACGATAGCGGATGAGAATAAGGAATAGCACAGTGCGCGGTAGATGTGGTTTGAAAGAAGATGTAATGACAAGAATTGACAAAGGAATGCTTTAATAGTTTAACTGATTATATATAGGAACTGACTTTGATTTGTATACAGGTGGAATTTGGGAGCAATTATTAAAAGCAAATATTGGGCCTGATATGAATCTGCATTATAACTTGAATGGTATTTACAACCGTTATCCTGGCTATATAGGAGCACCTGACGTGATGCGTACTGATGGAGAGGTAAATAATTTATTTTTAAAATTGTATATTAAATTTAAAAAAAAAAACATTGTGTAGGTATATTCCATGTACATTGTATTTGCACCAAGCTTGATATAAGATGGTTTTTGGTCGATTAGCTTTTACTGTCAGTTTTGCTAAAATGTTTGCATAAATCGTTAATTCATAAATATTTGGGTAATCTTATGATTACATCCTCCTTTGTCTAGCCTACAATGGAGTATGAACTACGTACTACACTTTAATGTATACATATGTGATAGTTTGTATAGTTATGTACTCCGAAACTCTGACGTAAATAATTTTCAAACTATTAAAGCCTTATAATACATTCTAAAATTAATTCTAAATTTAAGATATTCTAAATTTAGGCATTCCGAATTTAAAGATATTGGACTCACATATTATCGAGGAGTGCTTTTATGACAAAACAGCAATTATATCAATTTTGTAAATCAAATGTTCTTGAAATAGTCTTAAACGAAAAAAGTAGTTTTATTATTTTTCGTAGGTAATTTCCTAAACTACAAATTTTATTTCTATCATTTTTTTTGATAAAAGTGGCTGTTTATGACATTTTGGAGAAAGAAAAAAAAACGTTATACACCGTTTAACTTTGCGTAACATTTCTAGTTTCAGGTGGATATTTGAGCAATTATTATTGAATTACTCTGTCTATTATTAGTTCGCTTTTAAATAACTTTAATCACCATTTGTAGGGTATAAAGTAATAAATTTATAATGTATAATAAGAAATATTGTCTCTTTTAGGTACGTCCATCCAATTTCAGAACAGACACTAGGGGGGATGGTCAGGAAGATATTTTGGTTGGCCAGGTGCATAGTCCAAGTGGTGGGTATCATTAAATTTTTGTAATATAAGTTTGAATTTATAATATTTGGCAAATTCCTATAGAATAGAAAATAACCATTCTGTTCTATACTTTATTTCACCATGTAAAATAATTTTATTCTGTATTTTTCCAGGGAAAGACGAAGGCTTTAAATTCCTGCACGACACTCAAGTTCAAGCGAAGTTTGATGGGCAGAACCTGTAGTATTACAAGAGAATTAAATATAATTTATATCAAATTACATTTTTTTATTCTTATGAGCTTTCCTATGCTAGATATTGCAATACTCACCATATTAGGCCAAATCCCCGTAGTGGAGATGGTAAACGTACCCGTATACCAAGATCTACTTGTACCCAAAGTGTATAATAGCAATGGTTTAAGGCGACCGTGGTAGACTTGGGTAGTTCCGGAACGAGTCACTAAAATGATATACTTCCGATCCTGGTACTACACCACTCACTCGTTCACTGCAAATTCAAATGTGTCTCTAGTTCATTTCGTTCCGAGTCATGCATCGCATATCCACTCACTCACCACTCCTATGATGGAACGAGATATAAACACATCGTACATTCGTACGGAATCGTACCTCGTTCGTTACTCGTACCTAGTATTTTCGCGTAATACCGTGAAAGTATATTTTATATATCCATTGCTCTCCGTGTGCACAAGAAAATATTTACACCGCGTGCATTACCAGTAATGGTAGGAAAGTATGTTGAAGAGAGCAGCAACTCGTCGTCTTTTTATAACGTATTTTTCTAACGAATATTTGCAGTTTTAAATTATGCGGATTGGTAATTGTGATTATAATTATTGTTTATTATAGTTTCTGTGTACATTTGTGAAGTGTATGATCTAAAATAATTCTATAGAAAGGATATCTTGATTTTTCAGAACAACTGGAGCTTTTCTTTACCGAATGAACTAACCGAATGCGCTTCCTTGAACTAAATGAGCTAGTGAACTAAATGAGCTAGTGAACTAGATGAGTGAACTAGTTCCGATGGAAAAAATATACATATCACTCCGTATCATTTGATGGAAGCGTTTTGCGCATGTATAGACCGTGGTGTAGTGGCAGTGTCGAGGTCAGGCAAACCGAGAGCACGGGTTTAAAACCACTTACCGGTACCAATGTATCTTTGATATATCTACTTTAGTTGTCCTGTTTCTATGATACAAGCACTTTAGTAGCTTAGTATAGAAATGTAAAAAAAAATCGATAGAAAGAAGGACCTCCGTGCAATGCAAACGGCGATAACAATTATTGGACCTGGCTTAAACTTTCCTCAAGTAAATATAGTCGAGTTACTAAAGGTAAGGCCTTTACCTGCGTCTTCTTCAGAAAAGCATGTGCCTGGCCTGGCCGCGCCGTGTCGAGTTTTCAGAGCGCCATTGATATAGGCGTGGGCTTCACATTTGGTTATCAATTACACTGGTTTACTAAGTTCCTTCATACCTGAAGTAAAATCATTTGTCATAATTTTGTTTTCAATCAATCAATCAAATTGTCACGCCTTTTTCCCACGGGGATAAGCAGAGACTTTAAGTAAAAAATAAAGTAAAAAATAAATATTCGTGGAGTCCCTACGAATCCAGCTAAGTGAAACATCATTATATACAAATCTAAAGTGGTATATTTATAATTGTATTATAGTAACTACTGTACTATTTTAGTAAAACTTCTTGAATAAACAGCATCAATAGTAGTGCCCCCTCTTTAGTTGATAATTATTTTAATAATTATTATTAATAATCATTATGAAAAAATTATACTTATTATTTAAAATTATTTTAATCATAAAATACAATTAAATTAATAATAAGTATAAATTAAATAATTAAAATTAATCAGGGCGTCAGAGCATTAGATTGGTGGGGTTTTATAACAATACAACACTTGGCTTAAAATTTGAAGAAAACTACGTAAAATAACGACGAAGTAAACACTTTAGGATGTTGTACTGCATATTTTTCTTTAAATTTATACCAAGTTTCGTATTGTTATAAAACACCACCATTTTAATGCTAAAGGACCTCCAATTTTTAAGATCATTTTTTGCTTTGGCGTTTTGATTAAATATTAGTATTTTAATTCAAAAAAATATTACATCGGGGTGATAAACCTAGTGATTTTATTAGTTTTTTTTTTTTAAATAAAAGATTAGTATAAACGAAATTGAAATAGAAACAATATATTATAATATTAAATTGGGTTGATTATTTTAATTAGGTATTTTATTTTAAATAATTAGTATAAATTGAACTAAAATAATAATTTAATAGAATACTAACTGGGGGCGATTATTTTTAATGTTATGATGACTCACCTTCTTCCACAATAGTAGCGTTAAATGTTTAATGCGAAGTCTCCGAAGTCACGAAGTTTCACTTCTACAATATTATTTTTGTAAACCTCGCGCCATTCCTCAGCGCACATACAATAGCGCCGAGAGCGCAATTGGAACGTGGCGAGTGAGAGTTACGTCTAATCTTTGTAGTATTTTACTTATAGCTTGTTCGTGATATTATCCCGTTATTTAACTTATATTCATTTTATGGTTGCCTTTTGCTGGTTTTAACAAATAGTAACGGTTTGTAGTGACTCTTTATTCCTTTCACACGGTTTAAGCCCAAAACAGTGTCGTATAATTATAATCTTTTTTATTACTATTGATTCTATATTATTGATTTTAGAGTCCCCGTGTGATTATTCGATTTTATGCAATTTGCCTAATTTTGATCTCCGTCTAACGAGGACAAGGCGGATATTTTTCATCCAGTAGTCTACTTCAAGGTATGTTTTTGTTAGATAAACTATATGAGTCAAGTTGATGCTATGGTAAATCGTCATTGAAATGAAATTAACCAAGTAGTGACGTAAATGATTGCAGTAATATTATTATATTAATTGTTTACCGTATGTTATTGCTTTCTTGATGATGGCATTTAGTAAAAAGCATCTCAACATAATTTCTTTGTTCTGCCCATAATTTGACTCACTTAGCAGAAACTACATTGTACACATGTACAAATGTATATGATATATCATTGTATATCATATAAATTTTGCTGTATACTAATTGTATATATAAATAATGCCTATAGAGTTATTATTTATAGTCTGGTTCTAAAATAAACTGATATATTTATCAATAATGCTCTACATTAACTTTATTCATGATATATTAACCAGAATTTATAGTTGCCAGATATAGAAAACAGGATACACTGTATAAATTTCATCTGATATTCTATTAAAGTGTACAGTGTAGTGTATTTACTTGATTAGTTTAGTTCTTTTCTCTTTAAAATTGTAAATTCTTTATTGTTTATTTAACTAAGTAATTATTTGATCATAATGGGTTTTTTGTTATTGTTTTGTTTAGAGGGAGCCGTGTCTTGGGGCAAGAATAACCCGGGCACTACGGTGGCCCCAGACACGCCGGCGTCAGCACCCCAGCCTCCAGGTATTTTTATTACTAGAATATTATTATTTTATAATGGCTCTACATTATGTACACACACTACTTGATGTTTATCTAAGCCACAGATGAATATCTAATTATAAGCAGTTTTTTGACGACAGGTGTGGACGAACGGTCAGTGATTGGGTTGGTGTGTAAAGTCACAGGTCTGATTCCCGATCAGAACAAATATTTGTTTCATAGCTTTTATTTGTAATATTAAATATTGCAAATTGAGGTGGATATTTGCTTCGGGTCTGGTCATCAATGAGTGGTAGGCTGTGGTACCCAGTCTGCCGATCAGGAGTAGTACCACAAGTATACAGTATACAGACCTTAAGTGATTAGGTCGCGTTTCAGGATCAGCTTGTAAGTTGCTGGTTTCAACTAGGCCAGCATAGTGGATGTTATTGCTACTTACAGTTATTAAATTGTAGTAGAAGTGACATCCATTGCTATTGAGGTGGACGGCTTAAACATCTTAGCTATAAAGGTCTGAAATAATCTGAGTCACATTGCTGGGTTATAAGTAATGCCTCTCCTAAAAGTAGCAGGGTTAAACAAGGTTACTTTACACTAACCCAGTAACTTTTATTATACATAGGTCAAATTAGCAATGGACCATTCTCTAGCTTAACATCACATAGGGTGTTGTCATATGTTGGACTAAATATATATAAGGTTTATGTTGGACGACCATCATGGTGCATTGGTCAACACACCGGTCTGCTATGCAAAGATTATTCATCATATAACAATTATTTCATTAGTATCTTAGTGGAATATTTAATTAAATATTAGATTGGTTAATAAAAATATTTGTTAATAACATAAAAAAGCAAGATATTTGCTTGGAGTCTGGTTATTTAGGAATGGTAGGCAGAAAATCTGTCATCATCATCAGCCAGAAGACGTCCACTGCTGAACATAGGCCTCCCCCTTAGAACGCCCCTCAAAATTTGTTGTCATGAATTGGTTCGGTCTGTTGACCCAGTGTACTACTACTTTCAATTGTACAGTCCGTGAAGTGTCTCATAATCAGTTAAATCCAACTAGGCTGTCAGCGTACAGTCCATGAAAAGCTCGGGAAAAGTTGCTAATTCTAACAAGGCCAACATAGTGTAATAATAAAAAATTATAGTATGATATGCATCCTTGAAATGTGCAAGTTTTTAATGAGAGCAATGCTAATTATAGCAAATAGTATACACTTACTTGTTAGTGTACAGCAACCAACCAACCAACCAAATTGTCACGCCCTTTTCCCACAGGGATAGGCAGAGACAATGGAGCGCCACTTGCCACGATCCTGACACAATCCTGACTCGCTTCCTTCACAACTACAATTCTATTCATACAAGCTCTAGGGTTATGGGCACTAGGCAACCTAGCTTTCTTGAGGATGTCTCCGATGTTATAACCTTAAAATATATTATGTCACTTGGTATTATTGGTAATATTGCACTATTGTGATAGATATACTTGTGTCAAAGGGAAAGTATTAATAAGATCATTCAAGAAACTTATTTAAATTTATTTTCATTAGTAATCTCATGTGAATGGATTCGTCAAGGCAGGCCCAGGAGGGTGTTGGCTGACCAAATCGGAGGTTATATCAAGAAAGCTAGGTTGCCTTGTGTCCATAACCATAGAGCTTGTATAAAAGGAATTGTGAATGTGAAGGAAGCGAGGGAGTTGTGCCAGGATTGTGGCAAGTGGCCCTCTATTGTCTCTGCCATTGTGGGAAAAAGGCGTGATTTTTTTCTTGATTGATAGTAATTGACGACAGACGTGGACGATTGGTTTGTTGCGCGTAAAGTCCCGGGTTCGATTCCCGGTCGGAGCAAATATTTATTTCATAGCATTTATTTGTAATATTTAATAATATTAAATATTGCAAATATTTGTTAATAAGAAAAAGATATAGATATTTGCTTCGGGTCTGGTTATAAAAGAGTGGTAGGCAGTGGTACCCAGTCTGCCGATCCGGGGTAGTACCACTACTTTCAAGTATACAGACTGTGAAGTAATTTGGTCAAGTGGCGCTTCGTTGTCTCTGCCTATCCCTTTGGGAAAAAGGCGTGACAATTTGATTGATAGGAAAAGTGCAATCAAAAGAAAATATTATTTTACATTATAAATTAATGTAAATTATGTTTTTTTTTTATTGTGACTCGACATATGACAGCACCTCGCTTGATGTTAAGCTGAAGTGTGGTCCATGAATGAATGTCACTGCTACTACAATTCAATAACTGTGAGCGGCAATCACATCCACTATGCCGGCCTAGTTGGAACCGGCAACTTACAAGCTGATCCCGAAACGTGACCAAATCACTTCACGGTCTGTATATTTGTAAGTGGTGGTACTACCCCGGATCGGCTGACTGGGTACCACTGCCTACCACTCTTTTATAACCAGACCCGAAGCAAATATCCATCTCTTTTTTTTATTAACAAATATTTGCAATATTTAATACTATTAAATATTACAAATAAAAGCTATGAAACAAATATTTGCTCCGACCGGGGATCGAACCCGGGACTTTACGCGCAACAAACCAGTCGCTAAACCGTTCGTCCACGCCTGTCGTTAAAATGTTAAATGTTAGGTACGTATATGTTCATATTACTGAGTAGTATATGATCGCAGCAGTAAATGCAAGAGGTCGCTTAAGAACGCACAAAGAAGCCGCAGAGGTCTCAAGTGCGGAAACGAGCCCGCACATAACATTAATTGTAAGAGGGCGCTTAACAAGCGACATAAAAGTAGTGCGGCGACAGGCGAATGTTACCTGTAGTAAAAACTTATTTGAATAATTATGTTATTTATTATTTTACATTTATTTTATACAATTCTTGTAGGCAATGTTTATTTGTCTTTGCTTGGCTGTGCGTAGGGTTGTTTGAATTAGTTGGCAACACAAGCTTGGGTTGCAGTTTCTATTCAAGATTTATTAGTGTAGTGGCAAACGCATAACTACCCTGATTTTTATAACTACAAGTATCAACGTGTTTCGGTTCACTAGTCTAGCAGTGTCTGATGGATCGAGTATTCTGTGGTATCCAGTATGTTTAGATTGTGTATTCAGAAGAGGGCAAAAAAATTAGATCTAGAAGTTCAATTTAAAAAATCTGATGAAGTAAATAAAACAGGGATTTGAGATTATTTTAATACCCACCAACATCATGAACAGACAAAGGAGCGCTGATAGAATTGTGTGATAGAATGTAATAGTTAAATTGTGAATAATAGTTATATTCTAGATTCAATTCTTCTGACCACTTTTCACGATGACATTGATAATTGTTTTGAAATTCAATTTAAAAGACTGTGTTTTATAGAACAGTAGTGCATTCGTTAGCTGTAGTGAGTAGTGCACTCCGAGTGGTATAATATTCTGTCCAATATGTTTAGTTGTTTTAAACGTAATAGGTTACCAACACGGGGTGAGTTGTTATTATTATTTTTAAAACAATTTAAAAGATATATCGAGCGAATCGGCAGTCGATAAAAAAGATTCGGTGTGTCGTTTCTTTGTAGAATAATTAACAAATGGAATACTTTACCAGCCCGGATCTTTCAAGCGATGCATGAAGAAGCCCTTTTGGCGACTATAGCAACTGGGAACTGAGTCGGATTTTTCTCTCGTTGGCACTCTTGGACTTGGACTCACCAATAAGACAAATCGAGGTCAGATGACTAGTCATAATAAAAACAAAAGTGTTTTATTTATTGAATTCTCACAAATAACATAATGTGATGTAAAAAATTGATACGTATCGATATTTTTTTATATAGGTCAGTTTGTGAATAAAAAAAATTCTTAATTAATTACCTACTTGATTACTACTTGAATGTTGTTTATTTACCACGTATTATATTAACAATTGTAATATAAAAAATATAATGAATTTCACGCTTTAATTCCAACAGAGATAGGCAGAGACAACAACAAAACAATGACATTCATTCATGGACCACACTTTGGCTTAACATCAAGCGGGGTGCTGTCATATGTCGAGTCACAATAAAAAAAAAGTGTCACTTGCCACGATCCTGGCACAATTTCCTCCCTTCTTTTCTTTTTTTTATTGTTGGCTGTTGGGTTGTTCCCCGTTCAGCCGCTTTTATGCTCAGCTTGCAACGGCCCGCTGGTTATTCTTCTTTTTCCCGGTCGATGTTGACCGGGAATGGTAGCCACTCGGGTCAGTGGCTCCTCTTGGCTTTGATTTTCTCGCTTCCTTCACTCCCACAATTCTCTTCATACAAGCTCTACTATAATGGGCACTAGGCAACGAAGATTTAACGCATCCATCCAGATCAGATTTATAATCTACTTCCACTCAATCTTTCCATGTTACCATCAAAGCATTCCTTTGTCAATACTTGTCACTAGATCTTCTTTCAAACCACATCTTTTGCGCAGTGTGCTATTCCTAAACGGCTGGACCGTTTTTGTATGTGTTTATGTATGTCTATGAATTGTTTACATTTATAATTGGACTTGGTAGGTGTCAATCCGGGGTAGTACCATTATTGTCAAGTCTGCAGACTAAATCCCGGATCAGCTTAAAAGTTGCCGGTTCCAACTAGGCCGGCATAATGGGTGCGAATGCTACTTGCAGCTATTGAACTGTAGTAGCAGTCGCTTTCATTCATAAACCGCACTCCAGTTCAACATCAACTGAGGTGATGTCAAATGCCGCGGCACAATAAAAAATAATGCCTAGCTTTCAATAATGCCACGACCACGTGACATGAACTGACGTTTCGGGAACAGTTTGAAAGTTGCCGACATCTCGGTACTCTTTTGAATGATTGATTTATGGTATAGGCTATATGATAGGTAAATTTTCTTGACTTCTCTTCATAAGCCTTTCTGAAGCCAGACGATGAGTAAGGAAATCCCCTATTATAATGTATTTTTATTTATAGTGCTAAAATTAGATCCATGCTCTTTACTTTACGCTCTGGCCGGCATAGTGAAGGCGTCTGAGGCAACCGTAACTCGATTTTTTCAGTCGCCAGCACTCTTAAACTTCTTCCTGCTTATTTTTAGGCAGTTCGATGTCAGATGTCGTGTCACAATAAAAAGTAACAATTGCATCCATTTGTTAGAACTGGCAACTTTTATGCTGTAGTCAAAACGTTACTAAGTCACTTCACTGTCTATAAACTTGTGTACTATAACCAGTAACAGCTCCGTAAAAAAAATAATTTGTACGACCATTTGTTTTTGTGACGTGGATTGACAAAGGAATGCTTCGATGGTTTGGGCACATGGAAAGGATGAGTGAAAGTAGATTGACGAAAGAAATTTATAAATCTGATGTGGATGGATGTGTTAAATGAGACAGACCCAGGACCAAATCCGACCAAATCGGAGACATCCTCAAGAAAGCTGGTTTGCCTAGTACCCATAACCGAAGAGCTTGCATAAATAGAATCGTAGATGTGAGGGAAGCGAGTTGTGTCAGGATCATGGCAGGTGGCGCTTCATTGTCTCTGTCTATCCCTGTGGGAAAAAGACGTGACAATTTGATTGATTAATAAATATGTATATTACAATTTAAGTTGTATACTATATTCTCTAAAGAATATTGATTAATTGTTTTTTTATTATTATTATTAATACATCACGTCTGGCCTCGATTTGCCTAATGGTGGCAATTTCTCGCATATGCTATCGTTTTTTTGTCATTGACAATGTAAATTTTTATTACATGACACAAATTTCAAAGGTACCATAATACACATATTCGTGATGTATTTAGTCATTGTGTGTACCTTATGACGTCATTAATATCTCATCGCGAACACATTGACTCAATAGCCTTCGAAACGTTGTCGCTAACATCGCGTAGTATAAGATAAAAATAAAACAGACGATATAATATTTCATAATATATTATGTAAAATCCACATTAAAAAGGTATGCCCTATCACATTTTAATTGAAATAAGCTTTAGGTAAAATATCTTTTGAGTAATAAAAATAAGATAAGAGTGTTCGATAGGGATTGAGTAATTGGTGATAGTTTATTTTATTTATTTATTCAATTGCATTTCTATACTATACACTATACACATAGTTGTAACATACATATAAACAGGACAACCTAAGTACGTCATATATGAAAGATACATTGGCACCAGCTAGTGGTTTTGAACCGGTGTCTTGGTTTATAAGAACATTTTATTACCACGACATCTCAGTTCAGAAGTTGAGCATTAAATTTTAAACTATAAAAAGTCAAAGGTTCATTCTTTATTATTATTTTTCATTATTATACATTTTTATACTAAGCTCCTAAAGCTTTTATCATAGAAACAGGACAACCAAAGTACATATATCAAAAATACATTGGTACCGGTGAGTGGTTTCGAACCCGTGCTCTTGCACCGGCTTGCGTAACTATTGCACTGCCTTTATTCGTATATAATTTGTTACAGGGGTGCTGGAAATGACCGCCACGGACAATATCCGCCTGAGTGGTCATACACTCGACAAGGCAACCAAGGCAAAGGTTACCCTTGAAAACTTCTATTCCAATCTCATCAGCCAACATTATGAAAGGCAACAGAGGTAAGTTAAATGCTAGGTGCCGCTTATATAGTAACGGATACTGTAATAACTTTATAATAAAACCGATTTTTAATCGTTGACGCTCTTGTTTACCATCATCATCATCAAGTCGAGGTTGGATGGCGCCTCGTAATAAAAACTTATAAATGTTTATTTTTAAGGTTGGAAAAGTTGGAAGAGTCCCTCAAGGATGAAAGTCTCACAGAATCGCAAAAGCAGGAAAAGAGACAACAACATGCTCAAAAAGAGACTGAATTCCTAAGACTGAAAAGATCTCGTCTTGGTGTTGAAGATTTTGAACCCCTCAAGGTAAGTTTATAAAAAAAATATACACTTAAGTTAACGAAATCAAAGATACCAAACTTGATTTTTGTTTTCTTAATTGCATTTGGTATATGACTCATTGGTGCTGACAGCCATGAGTAAGTCAAGGCCAATTATAGCTGTTAAATTAGCACCTTTCTTTATCGAATGTTTTTCAGCCCAAATGTTCTCCTCATCTTATAACTTTCGAGCGAAGTGTGAAAAGCATTTCTGACAGGCATAACAACTGACCATGACTGATGTAACTATAAACTGTGTTCAGAATTTAAATATTTGGTACTTTTGTAGGTTATAGGAAGAGGTGCCTTCGGAGAAGTAAGACTGGTTCAAAAGAAAGACACAGGACATGTGTATGCAATGAAAATACTCCGCAAGGCAGACATGCTTGAAAAAGAGCAGGTATGGTATACCATTAATTATGTTATAGTTTTTCCTTGTTCTTTTGATTATTACGTATAAAGAGAATTGTGGATGTAAAGGAAGCGAGGCGATTAATGATGATACCTTTGTCATATAATTTTAGAAGTGGTTCAAAACTTCAACATTCACACATTTTGTATTAATTTGTAGGTTGCCCACGTTAGAGCAGAGCGTGACATATTAGTAGAAGCTGATCACCAATGGGTGGTGAAAATGTACTACAGTTTCCAAGATCCTATCAATTTATACCTGATCATGGAATTCTTGGCCGGTGGTGACATGATGACGTTGCTCATGAAGAAAGATACTCTTAGCGAGGAATGTGCTCAGTTTTATGTAGCCGAAACTGCGTTGGCTATTGACAGTATACACAAACTGGGCTTTATTCACAGGTAATATTTTAGTAGCCTTTTACAGTAACCTCCACTAGAAGTTATGTCAACAAAAAGAACATACAGAGATTCGCAACATTTAGATTAAAAGTAAGATAACAAGCGAACTCAAGCGCAGTCGAGATGCGTCTACGTTGATTTGAATTTACATATTAGTTTTGTATTAATCGTATATTGATTAGTTTTCGTTTGATTTAAATAAATCAAATGTCAACTGTCTTCTTATGTAAATGGATGCTTGACTGACTCTTTTATTGCATACTTTAAAGAAGAATTTTCATAGAAATTGTAGTGCAAATATATATTATTACGTCTACAATTCGAACAATATATATGTTTTTACAAATGAAATATATTTGTTACAGAGACATAAAACCAGATAATTTGCTGTTGGATGCACGCGGTCATGTAAAGCTTAGTGACTTTGGTCTCTGCACTGGTCTCAAGAAAAGTCACCGTACAGATTTCTATCGTGATTTATCTCGAGCTACGCCTTCGGATTTTAGTAAGTACTTAGTTTATAGGACATCAAATTATTCACCGAACAAATCAACGCAATTTATTTGAATCAGCAGTCAAACTACAAAATGTCGTTTTTTCCGTTTGTTTCTTTATAGTTAGTTTTTAATCTAACACTGAGTTTCTTTACAGTCATTAGGGTTAAATCTTAAAATAGAAATCTTCAGTTGTTCCACGAACTTATGGTAATTAAAAATATTTTTGTAGTATCAACATCTTCCGCTATGGACTCCAAACGTCGCGCAGAATCGTGGAAGAGGAACAGGCGTGCTCTCGCTTACTCTACTGTTGGAACACCAGATTATATTGCACCAGAAGTTTTCCTGCAGACTGGATACGGGCCACAAGCTGATTGGTGGAGCCTGGGAGTTATTATGTGAGTACTATGTTTTTTTTTAACTTTTGTTATACGAAGGCAGTGGTGCCCAGTCTGCCGAACCGGGGAAGTACCACTACTTATAAGAGTACAGACCGTGAAGTGAATTAGTCGCGTGTCGGATTGACTTAGCTTGTGAGTTGTCGAACCCAGCAAGATCGGAATACTGGACTTTAAATTTCAGTTATTTAACTGTTTTAGCAGTCGCCTTTATTCATAGACCGCACGTCTTGAAGTCAGGGGGTGCTGCTATATGTCGAGCCATAATAAATAAATATATATAATTATCTTCTTACAGGTACGAGATGCTGATTGGTTATCCACCATTCTGTTCAGAGTCACCACAGGAGACGTATAGAAAAGTAATGTCATGGCGTGAAACACTCACATTCCCTCCAGAAATACCTATTAGTGAGGAGGCGAGGGACACGATCATGCGCTTTTGTTGCGACCCGGATCGCAGGTACGTTTTTCTTAACCAATACAAAATATTCCTGGTCACAATATGAAGGCCGTTGTGACGTACACTGCGACTCTATTACCATAGAGTCTGTACGAAGGGAATTGTGGGTGTAAAGAGAACGGAAGAGTTGTGTTAGGATGTGGTTAGTAGCATTCCGTTGGGTCTGTCACCTATGTGGGAATGGAGGCGTTAAGTTTTGACTTGATTTTATTATTTTATTTATTTATGATTTCTATACTAAGCTATTAAAGCGCTTGTATCATAGAAACAGGACAACCAAAGTTTATCAAAGATACATTGGTACCGGTGAGCGGTTTCGAACCTGTGCTTTTGGCTTGCGTAACCATAGCACTGCCACTAAACCACGGTCGCCTTGTTTATATCTATAAACATATTTTAATTATTCTTTTCTATTTTAGACTTGGTTCTCAGCGTGGTATCGATGACGTGAAATCTGTACCGTTTTTCCGCGGCGTTGATTGGAGTCACGTACGCGAGAGACCAGCTGCTATTTCAGTTGAAGTACGCTCAATTGATGATACCTCTAACTTTGATGATTTCCCAGACGTCAAACTCGAAATTCGTAAGTTACTTTTTATTCATTTTATTAAGTTTTAGGAGTGGTAGGCAGACAGTTAGTGGTCATTTGCCCAGTCTACTGATCAGGAATAGTATTGTAAATTTTTCCTTACTTGGCTAAAGTAGAAAGCAAACTTTCGGCACAATGAAGGATTAAAGATAAATAGACAATTACTACTGACGCGAATTTATATGAATATATAAAAATATCTATGAATTACTGTGAAAATAGTTTATTTATTATTATCACTGGGGCAAAACATTTGACATTTGTGAATTTACCGTTTCCATACATTTGACAAATGGTTTTAGATAAAATTAATGTATATGTGTGTGTTATTTTAATAACCTTTGTGCATTTGTTACATTGTGTGTGTTTATTCTACAGAATAAAACAGTTTTCTCGAATAAAAGGCATAGGAAATAGTGATTTTCATGTTTGTTTACTATTTGTGCCATGTAAGAAAAAATACAGTATTAACACTTTTAACTTTACAGACCCTAAAGCGATCGAGATCATCGAGGTCAGCTTGAAAGTTGTCAGTTCTGGATGTGACTGTACTTGCAGTACTGTAGTAGCAGTCGCATCTGCCAGTCGGCACTACCGATATAGATTATATTTATAATAATAAATCGAAAACTTATGTAAATTATTTAAAATTGATTATGTTTTCCAGCAGCTGCACCTATACCTCAAGATGGCGAAGTGTCTTATAAAGATTGGGTGTTCATCAATTACACATTCAAAAGATTCGAGGGTCTCACACAACGAGGCGCGCTAACCAAAAAGTGAATATACATTATACGTGCAAATTTATAACCAGTATCTCGTTTAAAATATTTTTATTTTATTTTAATCGGTTACCAGTATTAAAACATTATAAGGGGGCAGTATTAAATTATATTGTTTTCTTATGACATTATAGAGTTCTGATATTTGTTACATAGGCTTTTTGATTCAATTTTATGCTGCATAATAGGGTTGCATAACACATATAGGTTTTTCGAGGTAAATGACTAAAAAAATCAACCCATAATGCGGTAAAAAACATTAAGAGGTTGAAACACTGAGATTTGTTTCCACTCTACATAGTACATTTATTTATTTATTTGTTCACCGCCTAGTGAGGTAAAAAAATATATTTATATAACCATCATGATTCTTTTGTATGCCCAAACAAAAGCTTATGCCACGGATTGCATGGTTTTTATTTCTACGTTGCTGTTTGTTTACATACGTATTTAAATTTAATTTAATTGTAAATTGTTATTTAAAAAAAAATGTTTGAAGTACTTTTCAAAATGAATATAATTTTGCATATCCTTTGTGACATTTCTAAAACATAAAATAGTATACATATTGGTTTTTATTGGTGATCAGAAACCAACTCTAGATCAGTCGACGTTTGTCTTTATTTATTTTTTTTATTAGGAACAGCAACATAGGTATATTATACCTCTGTTTATGTATAAACCTTAACCCTGTTTTCTAAACAAACCTAAAAAAAGTCAGTTGTGATTATGAGTTGAATTTTTCATCATCACAGGCGGCAGGACTTTAGATTTATAAAATGTTTTTTTTTTCGATTATTTCATTTTTAACTCATATAAATATATTTATTGATTTCACTAATAAGCGAATGAATGATATTTAGTTGAGTTATCCTTCCTATATAATATATTATTATATCTTTAAAAGAAAATTTTATTTATGTTCGTTATTTGTTATGATATATTGTAAAAAGTACAATTTATTAATCATAATATTATTTATATTTAATTATATAAACGGTTTTTTAAGTAAATATACGTTATTTACTTAAAGTATGTTAGGTAAATAAATGTGTTTAATACATAATCATTGTAGAAATATATATGAATATAATCAATTGGCGATTTGGAATAACAGTATTATATCTTATTTTATTATAGATTATCTTATTTAGATGTAAAATAACTATTTTTTAACTTACGAGACACGGCGCCGATTATATATAATATGTTTAATCTATATAAAAAATTTATATAACTTGGTTTCTCATTTATTATTGCAATACAATATTTGTAACCCTCACTATTCAATTTACTCTGATTATCTTAATCCGACGATTCCAAGTCTCCTCGCCACCACGATGGGTTCAAATTATTCATAGCTGTCAAATCAAAATTATAATCCTATTTTATAAATAATATTCGCACTTATTTGTTTATTCCGCTTGTTCCAACCATGTATATAACAAAACAAATTCAATAAATATATTTGTAAGCTTCTATAACACCGTGTTTGGTAGGTTTAATTGAAAATAGTTATAAATATTTTTTAGAGATCGTATTCAAATGTTTGATTCTATGGGTAATTTCACCGATTATTTTCATAATGAGCGATTTTACAGATGTGCCCTAAAAGGGGAATTATAGTGAGTTTCTCTATTATAAACTTTTAAAACTAAATTTGTTTTAAATCGCTCAGTGAAAAATGTTTTAATTATCCGGGTTTGTATCAAGTAATTTCAATGGTAATCGTAATGGATTTAATTGGCTGATTGTATTGAGTTACGAATGTTTTTGTATCATTTATGGCTAACAATATACACTATATGACAAATACTCGCTGCCAGTGGCGGGGCAATAAAATATGGGACCACGATGCCGCCATATTTTGCTTGTATCATAGAAACACGACAACCAAAATACATATATCAAAGATACATTGATACAGGTGAGTGGTTTCGAACCTGTGCCACTCGGCTTACGTAGCTACTACACCACGGTCGCCGTAGTCAATTTAAGTCAATTTACTTAAGGGCACTATAAAGATGTAACGGATTCAATAATAAATATAAAAAAGTGCAGTGCAGACGATTTAAAATCGTGCGCAAAATGTCGCTTAACGATCTACTCCGATTAGTTTAACAAAACGTAAAGTTATCTTTGGTTAACGGTCTTCAATATGCATATGTTTACTCATGTTATTTTAGTACTGTATATTGATTGTTTACCTTAAAATAAATGAACAAAAAACAAAAGAATTAGTCACTTAATTCAACCAGTGAAGTTTATTATTCGTATCGAAAAACTAATTCCGTTGCGATTGCCAATGAAATTAAACGTTTATCAAATTATTATTTATTTAAATGGTAAATTGTACGTTAATCTTGCCATTATACAATTGTTATAGTTGTATATATTAGTTTGTGTGCCAAAAATGCTTGTTCTGTTCTATTTTCTATCTTCGCCGTCCAATCAAAATTTTATATAAATTGGTATTCTTTATAACTTTTATTTATTTAAATTTTATGTTTAGTGTTGGTGGTTTATTTTATGAATCAAACGTTCCGTCCGTTTTAATTTTTGCAAAAATACCCGTTTCATGTGAAGGCATAAAAACCCATAGGCCGTTGGCTTGACCCATCCCTATAACAACAACGTATACGAGTACTAACAATACGAGTACTAAAGGCATTCAGCGAGATAGATATGAGACGTATCAAATGAAGTGTCGTGTGTTGGGTTAAGCTTCGGCTGATTAAATTACTTTATTTATCCCTTCGGTGAAAAAAAGGGTTATATTTAGAGTGGTGACCCACCTTAAGATATGTTTGCTTTCGGCCAGCGTTGCCTGAGGCAACGTGAGCGTAATTAAGTAAATAAAACTGAAAAACAAAATAATGATATTACTTTCATGAAATAATAAATGATAATTTAAAATGTCAACAATTTTAAGTTAATTTATATATTCAAGTATAATAGCATTATGAGTAGGTTTTGGAATAAAAACAACTGAGTCGGCTTTGCGACAGGAACTAATTCAAGAAGAATATAAACCAACTCATTAAGCACGATTATATAACCTATATATTTGTTGCTAAGTAAAAAAGATACCTTATTAGAACATGCATTTTTGGTAGTTACTAATTACTATTTAACATAAATCAATCATAATGGGTTGTTAACCTTTATAATAAACAAAGACTCATTGTGTCCAACGTGAAATTGTAACTAAATGTCAATTTTTATTGGGATACTGGTAGGAGCTAGTACGATTAATAATTAATTTATTATTTTTAACGTGCGATGTTGCGAGAAGTAGGCTTTAGCTCGCTGGAGTATATAGGCTTATTTGTCCGCGCTTGCCAATAGTATTTAAGTACAAAATCTTAGCATTTAAAAAGTTCGTGATGAAATCTATTATATACGTATTGCTTAGTTTATCCACAGTTTCTCTCTTATCGTCCGTTTTCGTTTTGTCTGTATTGGTATATAGAAGTGTAGGCGTGTTTAGAAATAATAATAATAATAATACTTGCATGTTTTTTTAATAAGCATAATAAATCCGAATTGATCAAATTGTTACCAAAATTTTCCATACGTAATACAGATAATAATAAACAATCGAATCAAGTTACGTTTCTGAAATTTTGTTGTTTTTAGTGTATTTGTTAATAAATGCTTATTATAATAAACAGTTATATTTTTATTATATACAGATAAAATTATTTATTTAACGGTCTTTTTAAGGTTCCACCCTAATTTAGCTGGCCATACACGGGCAGTTTAAAGCAGGTATGGTCACTCATGACCATACCTGCCACTGCATAGGGAAGAATCCATTTATTCGAATGCAAATCACCATCGTGCAGAAATTCCGTCATGCGTTATAGCACTTATACAGACTGTTTTCGACTTCATCACTGTCGACTGCTCTATAGTACTCGCGTTATGAACTGAGTAGTTGGGCCAGTTCATAATCGATAGTTTTCTGTCTGCAACACTAATAAATATTTACATTTCTTTGTCTGACTTACATCACGTTAGTCGTGTGCAATGGAAAAAGTATTTTTTAACGAATTATTTTTATTCTTTTAATTTTGTAAAGTGCGAGTAAGACATACTCAATTGTTTTAGGCCTGACTACTCAGTACTTAATGCAAGTACATAGCGCATTATTATAGTATTATAGCGCAGATAAATCGATAAACAAATAAAATTTAAATGAACAGTAGTGCCTTTTCCAGCATAATGGCGTTCTAAGGGGGAAGCCTATCTTTAGTAGTAAATGTCTTCTGACTGATGATGGCGTTTGCGTTAAGCAGCTCACAATGAACAGTCTATATAAATTGTTGAATGATAAAATGCTCGAGTTGTCTATGTATGAACTACATTTATTAATAAATAAAAAATACTTAATATATTCACGTTAAAAATAAAAACTATCTTTATATATAAAAGTAATATTACGTTTGTTAGACTTACCAAAACTCGAGAATTCGGGTATTTTTGGTTTTGAAATATTCGTAGAAGTCCAAGGTGAGAAAATATGAAGAAACTGCAAGAAACATATTTATAAAACTATTTTATTTTCCCATTCAAACAGTTTATACCTGTCAAACAGGATGCGTTCAGATATTAATTTTGCGACAAAACTTATAAAGAGAAATTCAGAAATCAATTTCTTTATTTTTTTCTTCGATCAAGAATACAACAAGAAAACATAGCCAATAGGCTATGTTCACAAGACGTTCAGTGAGAGGAAAGACTGAACGCGACACGAGCACTCATTGCTCAAACCCGTTTATTCTAAGGAGATATTAAGCGAAAGGCAATACTAGAAACCGCTTAAGTACGCACGCATTGCTAGATCGAGACGCTCAATACACATTGGTTAAAATTTTGGAGCGTTTAATTACAATTCTAATTTTATGATTAATCTTTATCCAAGGCTTGAAATTGAAAAAAAAATGCAAATATTATTGCAGTGCCTCTAAATTAGGAATGAATGACCAAAAATTTACTGCTCGAGTAGAAAAATTAAATGCCAGAATTGCAATCACTGGTCGAACCATAATTAACATTAGTATCGGATGATATAACCGAATCTAAACATTTTAGAATCTAAACAAACGCAAATACAATTACAACAACAAATATTGTGCGCGAAAATATGGCTTGCAGTCTTTGGTGCAACTCGCGTTTTCAATGACTATTAACAAACAGTGCAGGGACTTGCAGGAATTGTGTGGATTGCGTTTGAAAAATCCATGCTTCTGTAGGCTTGCTCACGCGTCGGGAAACCGTCTCTCTTATTCGTGTAAAGCACTTAATAAACAGATTATAAAACATATTTATTATTACTTATTTATCTTAATTTATTCATACTTTATGTGGAATTGCAACGTATTCTGGGTATAGCTAGTTAAATATAATTTTATAACATACACTTTATCTGTTTTTTTTTATTAATTCCGATTTTACATTTTGCTCCACAAATGTTTTTTGTAGTAGATGTAACGTGAGCGGTGATCGCTTTGTTATTGTTAAGTTAGTAAATTTTGTTTATTAGTGTTAATTATTGTTTCTATGTGATTTAATATTGTGGCAATAAAGATAAGTATTAATGTAAAGTGTATTTTTATTTTTTTATTATTTCATATTCGAAAAATGGTGTTTTAAAAATAAAATAATGTCATCTTTGAACATTTTATCCTGTTACTTTATAACCGCTGACTCAACAATATAATTAAAAAAAAAACTATTTTTAAATAACCCCCGATTAGAACTCTAGAAAGAACTTTAGTCGTAGCACCATAGTTGTCGATCAATCAATCAAATTGTCACGCCTTTTTTCCACAGGGAGAGGCAGAGACAAAGGAGCGCCACGTACCACGATCCTGATACAACTCCCTCGCTTCCCTTTACATCCACAATTCTCTGCGACCACAATGGTTAAGCAAAGCTTGTGTCGTGGGGGATTAACACTTAGTTTATATAAGGTAGACCAATACATTTTATTTTCATATTTTACTGGGATAGTAAAAACCCTATAGTTTAACATTTAAATAAGTCGCAATTTTGATGCCACAGGTTTTTTTCATGCGACGCACCCCGCCCCAAATTCGGTTAACATACGGTTGATGTATGAGGAGAGCATTTACGAATGCAAGTGCAATGCTTTGCCAGACCATGTGTTTTCTATTCTATAACCTTGGATCCTTCAAGCGATGCGTGAATAAGCACCCTTGGCCGGCAAAGTGATGGCGGTTGGGGCAGCTCGTTTTTTTTTCAGTTTTCCTCACTCTTGGACCTCCTCTTGCTTATCATCAGGCGGGTCGAGGTCAAATGTCGTATCACAATAAATAAATAATAAACGAAAAAGCTATATACGCGCTTTGCTTAAAAAAACGTTACTTGCCGCAGAGTTATCACGCGGTTATCACGAGAGCAGTGCATGTTGTTTTACAACCATCATGCGACCCGCGGCGTCACACGCTTAAATACTATCATTTTATAATAAGGTGAATCAATCAATCAACATGTCACGCCTTTTTTCACAGGGATAGGCCGAGACAAAATATAAGAACCACTTGCCACGATTCTGTATAAACAAGACTATAAAATTAAAACATTTAAGCAAGGCGTCGAAAAGGACCCTTGGCTGGCATAGTGATGGTGGTGTAAGGCAAGCAAGGAACATTGTACTCAAGAGAAGAAGCTCGACTGCCATAGACAACACGTGGCAATTAGAGACGCCACGACGGAATCTCACAAGAACTAAAAATGGTGGCAATTTTAAAATGGCCTGGTTGATATTGCGTATTTGTAAACATATTAGGTCCACTTTCACATCCTAAATACGTATAATAATACAACAATGAATATTAGACGTATTTAAGATGTCGGTGAAAGTGAACCTTACTCAGTAGGAAATAATCTAATTAGATCAATAAAACGACTTTTTATAAAACATTATCTTTTTTATTTAATTCCAACTTACTTTTCAAGACAATAGTATCACTAAAAATATGTATGTTAATTACTAGTTAACATCATAATAAAATCACTATCTCAATAAAATAAAACATAATAAAGTCACTTCTTCAACACAATGGGTTTACATGGAATACAATAAAGTCACTATCCTAAGAACACTTTTTACACAATTAGGTATAACTTAATGCAAATAAAACAAAGTATTAATAATAAACTCGATGATTAGCGCAAAAAAAACAACATAATTGGTAAAAATCAGGTGCAAAATCAAAGAACACACTCAACAGCTTTTACTAACGTCGCCATTTTGTTTACAATCGCAGCATTCCGACACGATCTAAAAGTGCTTATGGTCTGCGCTCCGAATTCTAAAACTGACAAATTAAATTTAACATGCATGACAGGAGATAATTTTTTTAAATTTAATTCATACTTTTAATCTATTTTTTACTAGTTTCAAAATGTTTAACGACAGTATTATATTGATGACGTTTGCGATGCCTAAACATTTGGTGCGAAGATCAAACCGGAAGAAACGTGCTCATCGCCATGACCTTGAATGAGAGTCGAGACCCGATGAAGGCAAGCCTAAACAACAACCGTTTTTGTAGTAGTCTTGAACCTTCTTTTGGACTTACAAGTCCAAGGTCGAGGTCAGATGTTGCAACTTAATAAAAAAAACTAATAAATAAAACAAACACATTTTTTTTTATTATTTATTACACCATTTCAATAAACATTAAATCTACTTAGCGAAAATCCACCGTATACATAGTTTGTATCTTACCTAACTAAACAATCTTCTGACTGATTTGTGTAAGTGTACATTTATTAGGTGGCTATTATAATCACTACTTCAAAATTGTAACTATATTAAAATAAACTACAGAATAAAGTCGCATTTGTTCGGCAAAGCAATAACTGTAATTTAACAGCTCATGTTATATTTCCCTTGACAGATAACCTCAACTCTGTTAGTGCGACAGTTTATCCTGTCTATATTTAAAATGCTTATAAATGCAACGTCTATATCTATCTATATTGAGATAACCTCTTGAAGTAATAGTATGTTTTCTACGTTAAAAGTGTAAGAACATTAAGATAATTATAGTGAATTATTATTATTGAAAGTGTGGATAATTTAATTGTAAACAAGTGCACGAACAATGTTTAATTAAACTTTAAAATAGACAATGAAAAGAAAATACAATAACTTCAACAAATTAAATAAGATTACAGTTTTACAATAAAAATATTTATAGGATATAATTTAATAAACAATCCTGACTATTCACGCAATAAGTTATAAATAAGTTCAATAAATGATTTTACCTAACTCGTATTTGACTATCAATCGAGTTAACACTACTAATTATTAAAGAATATAATTATGTATTTTGATATTATTTAATATATTTATTATATTTATTCACGACTATTCTATAGTAGGAATTTGAAATTTGAAAAACCAAGCCTAATTTCACTGGAGAGCCAAGTACCGCCAAATTCTAAGTATTCTAAAAACACTAACACTAAATTTAAAACCTATACAGATCATTTCTTTTTAAATAAAATATAGTCTTTGAATCTAAATAAATTAGCAGTCTCTAAGTTGCTACCTATTAACAACTTAAGAAGCAATAGTCGTAGTTGATGTAATTACAAATTGCTTTAATGTAAAGTCATTACAACATAGAGTTTGGGCTCATAGGAACCATAACTAAATTACAATATAAATTAACATTTTCTTGACATAAACTGTACAATATAAGTACAAATTTAAAATAAAAAATAGATTTGGTTATGTGATTACGACATATTCAAGCATTCCTACCCTAATGATAGAATAAGTATAGTTATGGCAAATAAATGACACGTAGAATGAAGAAGCACCATTATTTGGTTTGAGCTTAGTGACAAACTACATAAAATTGCATAAATAATGTATCCATAAACATTTATAAAAAAAACAAGCGCCTTCAAAGAGATAAAAGAACATATTATCTACATGTTTAAAATCGATAAAAGTTATAATTACAACGTGCTAAAAAAGTTAATAAGTTTAGTGCTGAATTAAGAAATAATCTACAGTAGATGTATTACAATTAATCAAATACCAATTAAATTACCATGCCTTTTTCCCACAGGGATAAGCAGAGACTAATTACATGTAACAAGCTAACATGCAAATCTTATAACAATAGGAATAAAATGTGCTTTTTGTAATAATTTTGTGCAATGGTGAAATATTCTCAAATAACTGATATAAGATTTCAACTCAGCTCAACATGCGTTTCCCATCGGTGATATGTCTACATCTTATTGTGGTTTGTCTTCTTCGCGGGATCGCGACGTAGAGCGCTTTTGAGAAGGCCTACCCTTAGCAGCCGACTGACCAGGCAAACGACCAGACGTTCGACCAGATATCGAACCAGGCTGTTTCTTCGGCCCGGATTGGGACAATTGTTTACGCAGAGCCTTGTAGCCTTGAGATAACAACTGTCCTTGCGAACGCAATTGCCTAGATAAATGCAAATGTCCTGGTAATGAAATTTGGCTCAGGCTTGGCATTGGGCTTTGGGCAGGCAACTGCATATGAGCTGAGAACTGCTTCTGAGTCGGCGACTGCATCGAGGTGGGTAACTGCATCTGGGTCGGCAACTGCATCTGAGCAGACAAATGCGTTTGAGCAGGCAATTGAATCATCGGCAATTGGCTTTGAGTTGGCATTTGATTTTGTGGTGGTATCTGGCCACGAGTTTGCATAGTTGATGGAGTTTGCATTTGCCCTGGTGAATGCATTGTAGATGTAGAATGCATTTTTATTGGTTTTTGCAACAGTGATTTCACAGATACTGTTGAATGCATCTGCTCCGGCAAATGTATAGATGTTGGAGCATGCATCTGTCCCAGTGATTGCGTAGATGTTGGAGAATGCATCTGTGCCAGTGAATGCGTAGATGTTGGGGAATGCATCTGTCCAAGTGATTGCGTAGATGTTGGGGAATGCATCTGCTCCGGTACATTAAAATGTCCCGATGAATTATTACATGATGTAGCTTGCATCAACCCCAATGAATACATAGAAGAAGATTGATGCATCTGCCCCAGTGAATGTGTAGAAGATGTGTAGTGCATCTGCCCCGTTGAATGCACAGATGAAGTGTTTTGCATCTGCCCAAGTGAATGGAATGATGATAATTGCATCTGCCCAGGCGATTGCATCGATGGTGGAAGTTGCAAGTATGATAATGAATGCATCTGCTCCAAATGCAATGTAGATGTAGTTGATGGAGATTGCATCTGATCCAGCAAGTTCATCGTAGATGGAGATTGCATCTGTCCCGATGTATTTATTGACGATTGAGATTGAAACTGTCCCGGAGAATGTAGTTCAGCCGGAGAATAAGCCATTTGGCTAGTGGTCGCTACTTGACCCTGACTCTGAGAAGTCATTTGATCCTGAGAATTTCCCTGAGTAGTAATTTCGTATGTTTCTTGAGTTGGAATATCGAAAATCTCTGCGAAAAGCGGAGTCAGCGTAAGCGAATCCCAGTTTTTGCGGCACCAAACGAGCACGTTAGCATGACGAGCACCAAGTTCACACGCTTCTGTAGCCAAAGCGTCGAGGGCAGCAAAGCGGTTAACATTGAGGCTCATCTGAAAACAAAGAAAAAAACAATAAACCTTTTTTATAAATAACATATTAATATTATTATATAAATTATTAATATAGTTATATTATTTGCATAATAAATGTCACTGCTACTACAATTCAATAACTGTGAGTAGCAATCACATTCACTATGCCGGCCTAGATGGGACCGGCAACTTACAAGCTGATCCCGAAACGTAACCAAATCACTTCACGGTCTGTATACTTGTGAGTGGTGGTACTACCCCGGATCGGCAGACTGGGCACCACTGCCTACCACTCTTTGATAACCAGACCCGAAGCAAATATCCATCTCTTTTTTTTTATTAACAAATATTTGCAATATTTAATATTATTAAATATTACAAATAAAAGCTATGAAACAAATATTTGCTCCGGCCGAGAATCGAACCCGGGACTTTACGCGCAACAAACCAATCGCTAAATCGTTCGTCCACGCCTGTTGTCAAAGTTTTAGGTATGAATTAAAGAAAGACAATTTTTTAAATATTGTGATTCGGCATGATGGAGGTTCAAGAGTGCCGACGAGTAAGTTCACGGGTTCCTCAGTTGATGTCACAATGCAGGTCACGCTTGCTTCACGCATCGCTTAAAAGATCCAAGGGTTGGCGAGAACGCCTCTGCTGCTAAAGCATCCCACTTGTAGAATGTTCTACAAGGAACGACGTGCCGAACCTTTTAGATCGATTGCCGATTCTTTATTAAATGAATTCTTATTCTTTAATGAAAATTTATTGAAGTTAATAAAATAAATAAAAAGCAACACCTTCAAGTACGCGTACGCTTCTTTAAAAACTTTCTTGCAGGACATGGATATAATGAAATAACATTTTCTAACGTAAGTATTATGTTTTATACGTACATTGAGAGCTTCGTAGATCACATTGCGGATTGCAGCAATGCCTGCCGTATTAGTAAGACCACTACGTTGTGGGTTAATCAGCAGCACTCCGCAGTATAAAGCAATTTGATCTTCACTGAGGCGGAGCGTATTAAGCTTGTAAGCATACGACAAAATGCCCGAAGCTAATTGTTCCTGTAATAATTATGATAAGTAAGTTTTCATCGGGTATCCAATTTAAAATAATCTATTTATTTTACGTACGTCGTAAGCCATTTTCAGTTGGCTTTCAGTAAGCGTTGTTCCGTCGGTGAAGACCACGCAGTCCTGACGGGCGAGCCGCGAAAGTCTTGTTAGCCACACTTCAATAAAGCCCACCTGCAAAAATTCAATGTCCTTTAAAAACAATCGTGCATCATCATGTCAACCACTTGTCATCTACTGTTGGACCATGCCTCCACCATTGATCTCAATAGTCATAAGCAAAGAAATACAAGAAAACTATTACAAACTATAATAATCTAAAATAATTGTTTAAATATTAGTTATTTTTTTAAAAATCTGTGTAATAATTTAATTGTGTATGATTTTTGAAATATTATACATTTCGAAATTAATTCCCGAATGTGCTTGTATCATAGAGGACAACAAAATTACATATATCAAAGATGTACTAGACCTCGATTGTCTAAGTAATCGTTTTTTTTTGGCTACAAGGATAAAAAAGGATTATTATGCTAATAGTAAATTATTTCTATCAAGCAGGGCTTGGTAGTAGTGAAATGGCCACCCGGTTCTAAATTACTTAACGGTACCAATGTATCTCTGATACCTATATTAGTAGTCACCCTGTTTCTATTATATGGGCATGTTAAGTAGCTTGGTAATTGAAACATAAAAAAATAGTGTCGATTCAATATACTATAGGCATAGTAAGGCAATTTTCATGCAGTGTTCAACCGTATGATAACATAAAACCAAAAGTATGATTCACTTCAAATAAATAAATTATAACTGCAAGAGTCAGTCGTATCCATAATGCCTTTACTAGTTAGAGCCAGCATTTTACAAGCAAATCCCGAAATGTACTTTTCAACAACATTTGGTTAGCATACCAGTCCGTAAAGTCCCGGATTTAATAACCGGTCGAAACTAAGTTTTTTTATAGTGACTCGACATATGACAGCATCCCGCTTGATGTTAAGCTGGAGTGTGGTCCATGAATGGATGCCACTGCTACTACAATTCAATAACTGTGAACAGCAATTACATCCACTATGCCGGCCTAGTTGGAACCGGCAACTTACAACCTGGTCCCGAAACGCGACCAAATCACTTCACGGTTTGTATGCTTGTAAGTGGTGGTACTACCCCGGATCGGAAGACCAGCCTACCACTCTTAGATATCCAGATCCGAGAAAATATCTATTTCTTTTTTTTATTAACAAATATTTACAACATTCAATATAGTTATTAAATATTACAGATAAAAGCTATGAAACAAATATTTTCTCCGACCGGGAATTAAACCCGGGACTTTACGGGCGACAAACCAATCGCCAACCGTTCGTCCACGCCTGTCGTCATTTGTTTCGAAGCATTTATTACTTACATTTAAAAATAAAATTAATTATAACACATAAAAAGAGGTGAATATTTGCTAGAGTCTAAGGGCGCGTTTACGGAGACGAGACATAACGCGCAGCGCGCAGTGCGTACGAACTTTTCTAACGTTTGTCATCTCCTGGTGCGAAACGCAGAGCAAACTGGATCACTTTTTATTTAACTAATAATTAAAGAAACTATGGAACATAAGGTACAAAATAATGCATGTATACAAAAATATAGCCCGAACTTTAGTATTGAAACTTGCCCGATTTAAGTATTTTTATTTTATTAATCAACAATACATTATTAGGGAGATCATCGATAAAGGCTATTTTAACTTTAATATTTAAAAAAATAGGAGTTCAAAACAGTTGATCTTAGCAGACTTTGTTGTCCTTGAAATTGCCTGCAATTGCGATTTTCAAACAATTAATCAAATTGTCACGCCTTTTTCTCACAGAGACAATGGAGCGTCACTTGCCACGACCCGGGCACAACTCCCTTACTTCCCTCACATCCACAATTCATACAAGCTCTACGAATATTTTGCGATTGTATATCTTCAAAATTGACAAATCGTTATAAAACAAATCTCATTTACGATACCTCAGAAAAATTTTATTTCAGAAAAATACCCCTAATTTTGGGCAAAAATTTGTATGCATTTTTTCGTAACTTACATAGTTTTTACATAGTTATTGGCTAAAAACATATAATATAAAACAATTACAGTTACAGAGATTATTTAGAAAATAAAAACGCCACTAATAAAAATTCGTAGCTAAACTCTATATAACATAAGTTTAAAGGTTTCATATAATTATATTTAAAGTACTTGGATTCCGTGCTTAAACCCTTTAATATACACTTAATACTGAACTAAAAATAGAATTAATACAAAGTAAATTAGTATATTTCTCTTTGCATTCATATTTTCGCTAAAAAAAATATCCATCGCTGCATATTTATAAATTTAGTTAAATAAAAACATTCGTTTGCTTTAATTAAATATAACCAAAATATAAACTACTACTAAATGTAATATTTAAAAAATACGACAAAAGGAACAAATTGTGGATTCTTTCGAAGCGAGAGAGTTATTTCAGGATTTTAGTCGTCGTCACTCTTGGACCTCCTCTTGCTTATCATCAGGCGGGTCGAGGTCAGATGTCGTGTCACAATAAAAAAAATTGTAGAAAGGCGTTGTCTCCGCCTATGGAATTAAAACCTGACAATTGTTAATAATGATAGAAAGTAATTTAAAACTATTATTTGTAAAACAATTCAAATAACGCGCAATAGCCTAATAAAATACTCATATAAAATAATAATAAACGCATAAGAATAATAACATGTCAAATTGTCATACCTTTATCAAGATCAGCTGGTCATCTTGAATGAGGTTAGAGAACCCCGGAATTCTCTTCGCGAATTCGACGACTTGCTGCACCGCTGGTGTCATGTAGTAGGCCAAATGAGTCCACAGTACTGAACGGCGCCACAACTCAGGGTGTGTGATAGCGAGCCCCCTCTTTCGTTCCAGATGCATAGATATCAACGACGGTTGATTAGTCTGCGCCCCGGAAGCAGCTCCATCGGGGTTGTCGGGCACTACGTGGAAATAGAAACATTATTTAAATATTCATTAGCTTGATGTTAATCTGGAGTGTGTTCCACGAATGGATGTCACTGCTACTACAATTCAATAACTGTAAGTAGCAATCACATTCACTATGCCGGCTTAGTTGGAACCGGCAAGTTACAAGCTGATCCCGAAACGCGATTAAATCACTTCCTGGTCTGAATACTTGTAAATAATTATTTTTTTCGACCAAATCGGAGACATACTCAAAAACGCTGGGTTGTCTAGTGCCTATAATACGAGTAGTAAAGCTTGTATAAAAAGAATTGTGGATGTGAGGGAAGTGAGGGAGTTGTGTCAGGATCGTGACAAGTGCCGCTTCATTGTCTCTGCCTATCGTGACAAATTGATTTATTCATATATTTATTATATACTTGAAAAATTATATATTTAATAATTTAGCAGCTTAGCTGAAAAAGTATATTTAATTTAATTTTTTAAATTTTATTTAATAATTAATATCCATGATCTTATAGACGGTACAGTGACGGCGACTGAGATAACCATGAATTGACTCGGTTTTTTCAGTCGTCGGCACCATGTATCTTATTATGCTTACCAATAGGCAGGTAAAGGTCAGATATCAAGTAAAAAAAATATTTTTCATGGAATATATGACCAATAATTATAGTTTTATAAAAAAATATATGAACATTATTAGTATTTGTTGTATATTTTACCGCTCTTCATTTTCTGCCTATCCCTGTGGAAAAAACCGTGACAAGATTGTTTGTGTTCGACGAAAAATTCATAATTTTAATTGTTAAATATTTCTTTAGGTTAAAAATATATAATATTACCTGTGGAAGAAGGTTCCTCTGGTGTGCTCATGTTGGTTTCAGGACAATCGATAGACAGCGGTTTCAATATCAGGGTAAGCCGGAGGTCTTCTGTAAAGGCGTTGTTGGCTCGATGTGCTGTAGCTAATATCTGAGCTAGTTCCTGGGTAGCGTCGAAATCCTCACGTTCGACTTCCTCAACGTGTTCCGAAGAAGATGGTCTGGGGCTTAGATCTCCACTATAGTCACGAGAGCGCTTAGGGACACGGCCGTAACGCACAGCTACAAATTAAATTAAAAAGGTGTTATATTTTCTTAGATTAATGAATTATAAATTTGGTTAATGCTTTAAACAAATTGTATGCGGCTTACATTTATTATTGGTTATTGATCGTGTCTCTGCGTGATCACAATGGTAGCAAAACTCTCAAAACATCGAAATAATAAAAAAAATGTACAATTAATAACCAAAAATAAACGCGATAGTAAGCCCTAGAAGACAGTGCTTATTGAAATTATTTGTTTGATGCGGCTTACTATAGCGATTATTTGTTTAATTCATTAAATAAAATAGCTATGTAACCCGGCGTTGCCCGGGTCATAATACATCGCACGCTTAATGGTTAAATAATCAGTTTTTTTTATACGTAATATAATAATCTTTGTACCTAGATACTATTAAACGTATGTTGTTGTATAATGTATAAAAATTGATTTTTAAAGAGTAGTAGGCAGTGGTGCCCTGTCTGCCGGTCCAGGTAGTACCACCACTTACAAGTATACAGACCGTGAAGTGATTTGGTCGCGTTTCGGGATCAGCTTGTAAGTTGCCGGTTCCAACTAGGCCGGCATAGTGGATGCGACTGCTACCCACAGTTATTGAATTATAGTAGCAGTGATATCCCATTCATGGACCACACCCCAGCTTAACATCAAGCGGGGTGCTGTCAGATGTCGAGTCACAATAAAAAAAAAATTACACAAAATATCATAAAAATCAGTCGTGCCGTTTCGGAGGAGAGAGAACTGTTTTAACCAACTTGTTGTTTGCTAAGATTGTTTGTCCACGACAATTTTAAATATTAGATAAATTGGATTACAAAATGAAATTCGTTATATCACACAAATTCTTTTTAAAATATTTTCTACTGTGACTCGACATATGACAGCATCCCGCCTGATGTTAGGCTGGAGTGCGGTCCATGTATAAGGGTCATTGTTACTATATTTAAATAACTATAAGTAGCAGTCATATCTATTAGGCCGGCCTCGTTGAAACTAGCAACTTACAAGCTGATACCAAAGAGCAACTCAAGTCACTTTCCGATCTTTACACTTGTAAGTAGTGGTACTACCCAGGATTTGCAAACTGGGCACCACCGCCTACCACTCTTATAGCTATATCGCATATGAGACGGACATTTCTAATTGAGCTACGTTGACGATTAGCATTTCAGACAGACAGCAAATTATCTTTGAAATCTAGATTTTTTTTTTTTTTTTTATTGCGACACGACATTTGACCTCGTCCCGCCTGATGATAAGCAAGAGGAGATCCAAGAGTGACGACGACTGAAACATCCGAGTTAGTTCACGGCTGCCTCAGTCGTCGTCACTATGCCGGCCAATGAAATTGACATTGAAAAAAAAAATACGCACATAAATAATATGGAGTAAAATATATAACTGTAGGTAATATTAAACTGGTATATATATATATATATATATGGCCGGCATAGTGACGGCGACTGTGACAGCCGTGAACGGACTCAATTTTTTTCAGTCGGCACGCTTTGACTTCAATCATGCTTGCCATCAGGCAGGGCGAGGTCAGAAGTCGAGTCACAATAAAAACACAATTATTCATTATTATTTTATTATGATTAACGCCTTGTATTTATAGTTCCTTTGAACTTATAATAATAATGTGCAAGGTATCGTTTGAATTACTTATTAAATTATAAACATTTCTTTGTATCAACTAGAATGTATGAACTAAACAAATAGAAACAGCAAGGCGAAATTTATATTATTGATTCATGCGATCGTTTATTTGTTGACAAATTCCAAAAAACACAAAGGGCTAGAGCGCTTTCTATTTGCACTGGACACGATAAAATTCCTTCAAAGGCAATGAAAACATGTCGAAGTACTAGTTTTTTTACGTATCAAATATTGTAGTCAAATATTGCACCCTTGCGCATACGTTCGACTTAGGTTTGTATAACAAATACTTTTGCATCATATCATTTTTTAAAGGTATACAGGGTTAAGTATGTGACATAATTTGAATAATAGGAATTTAAATTCTAATATGCCCATAATTTTCCTCTAACTATTGTTTCACATAACTTTGCTCGTGAAGGTCTTTGCATTTCTTTTATTTGCGTTCCTAGATTTTCTATTAAGATTATTTTTTTCATTTAAGTATTTTTTTAATTATAAATAAATGTTAAAGCCTTAGTTATGCGTAAATTCCCGGGTACAATTCCCGATAGGAGCAAAATTTGTTTAAGTTTTTTGAAATATTTAATAAAAAAATTGGTTATTACAAACAAGCGAATATTTGCTCCGGATCTATTTGTCTGAGAGTGGTAGGCAGTGGTGCTCAGTCTACCAATCAGAGGGTAGTACCACCATTTACAAGAGTTCAGACACCAGCTTAACATTAGACGAGAAATTGTTATATAGCGAGCCACAAAAAAGAAATTTAAGTTTAACCAGGTCGGCATAGTGTATGCGGCTGCTACGTGCAATGATTTAACTTTTATCATTAAAAGTCGCCTCCATTTATGGACCACACTCCGGCTTAACATCACACAGAATGGTCACAAATGTCAAGCCTCATTAAAATAAAATAATTAAATAATAAAACGGATTTAAAATTTTCCATAACGCACCCCGAAGGCAGCCTTATTCCGACGCAAAATAATTTATAAAAAAATATATTAAATTGATGTTACGAGAATTTAATAAAGTTTTAAAGAAAAGAATAAAATTGCACACCTAGTTTTTATTGCATATTCTTTCTAAAATGTAGCGACGGTACTGAAAGATAGTTATATTATACTCCAGGAAAGCTACCAACTATTTTATTCTAATTAAATATAAATAAAACATTTTTTTTAATAATAAATATGAAATATTAAAATGTATTAATATGAATTAATAAATATTTTAAAGATTGATTGAATTGTGGATGTGAGGGAAGCGAGGGAGTTGTGTCAGGACCGTAGCAAGTGGCGCTCTAATGTCTCTGCCTATCCCTGTGGGAAATAGCCGTGACAATATGATTGATTGATTGAATAAATATTTCATATATATTATTAAAAAATATAAATTAAAAATAAAAGTTTAAAACAAATACCTAAATTTCAAATAAATCTAATATAATATTTATATATAATATATTTTATTTTTATTAAATTTAATTTAAAAATAGTAACATTTAAATATTATATCATACTTATTTTAAAATCTGTAAATTAAAAATATTAAAACAGGCTAAATATATTTTAAATAAATTAAATATAAAATAATTTAATAAAAAATATTAATAATTCAAAATAAGCAACTTACATGAAAAGTTCACTTTAACACTCACAAACGCGACACTAGTAAGTAGTATGCAGGACCGAAATGCGCCGCAGCTACGACACGACTGTGAGGCGTGGGCTTGCACTTTTGCTCTCACTAGCGCCAGTCTTGAAATTTTCCGAATTTTCCCCTTACACTAAAGGGCGTATGTAACCGCCCAATTATTACCTACGTCAATAGTAATTTAATACTCACAGTCTCTGCTCATTCCAACCGATAGGCACTTTTTAAATCGGCAAAATTGGCACCGATTCCTATTAAGCCTAATTACAAGGCACTTTCCATCCCTCAGGCAGCGGTATTCAATTTGTTTTTGTATACTTCTACGAAAAAATCCCTGAAAATAAATATTTAAAAAAATCAGTTTTGTTTAATGTACTTATTTTATGTGGCTATGTTACACGTGTTTTAATTTGAAGATAGTGGTTAGTTAGCAAATCACAGATGCTGCATCTCATTTATAAACCGTGTCACCTACTTGAACTACATTTTTTTATTATAACTCGACATATTATGACAGCACCCTGCTTGATGTTAAGCTGTAGTGTAGTCCATGAATCGATGTCACTGCTAATATAATTCGATAACTGTGAGAAGCAATTACATCCACTATGCCGGCCTAGTTGGAACCGGCAACTTAGAAGCTGATCCCGAAACGCGATCAAATCACTTCACGGTCTGAGATTATTACATTATTACGTATTTATTGTATAATACTAAACGTTAACCTTTGTTCTTACGATGTTTGGTAGGATTTAAGGCTTTACAGTTAAACATATTTGGTTTTTAGTACTGTATTGTTAAAAGTCGACCGTGGTGTTCGAAAAAAAAGGCGACCGTGGTGTTCGTAACCACTCACCAATGCATCTTTGATATATCGAATTTGGTTGTTATGTTTCTATGATACAAGCACTTTAGTAGCTTAATACGTAGGTATATATCAATGTATTGAATAATATATATATATATATATATATATATATATGTTATTTGATAACATATATATATATATATATTATGGATCGTTATTTGATAATTTTAGGTTGTGAAATTATTATTAATGATAATGTTGGCAATTTATATTTTAAAACAAATCTAATAACAATATACTAGATGTAATTTTTGATTTATAGTTTAATTAATGTTAATTTATTTTCAATACCGTTAAGGCGACCGTTCAATTACCGTTGGGGTAGTGGCAGTGCAATGGTTACGCGAACTAAAAATGCACGGGTTCAAAACCACTTGCCGCCCGGTACCATGTTATGTTTCTATGATACAAGCACTTTAGTAGCTTAGTAAAGAAATGTAAAAAAATATATGTATTATATTATAATTAGATTTGTTTTAAAATATAAATTAACAATATCATCATAAATAATAATTTCACAACCTAATTCTTAAAGGGATAGGCAGCCATAACAAAGCGCAACGATAAAGTAGTTTTTTTTTATTGTGCACGATGTTAAGCTGGAGTGATGTCAATTAATGGAGGTGACTGCCACTACAGTTAAATAACTACGAGTAGCAATCGTATCGTATATGCCATGTTGAGACCAGCAACTTTAAAGCTAATCCTGAAACGCAACTAAGTCACTTCACGATCTGTATACAATCTGAAGTATGGTCAAATAAACAACAACTGTATAGGTAGGTCTACAAATAATTTAATAATTTATATTCCTTTTAAATACTTTGAATTTTAGTAAATACTTAAAAAACTATTTAAATATTTATTTATTGTGATTGGACATCTGACTTTGACCTGCTTATGCAAGAGGAGGACCGGAGTCATGCACGGCTGCCTCAGTCGCCGTCACTATACCGGCCAAAACAAACAATTCCTAATAAGTTTTATTCAATTAGTGTTTTATTAAAATATAATAGGTAACACGTATACCGGCCGTATAATAACGTCTGTACCTATAATTCCGTTGGGGGAACTTGATTAGGAGACCTACATTTGTATACTATGTTAGTGCATTAGGATCTGTTGTTATGTAGTTGGTGGAATGAGATCGGATATCCCGCATTTACTAATCCAGTGTAAAATAATATCAATTGCATAAAAATACACAATTATTTAATTATTTTGATTTATAAAATTACGCTGTGGTTTTACGGAGCCATATAGGGAATTCTAGGATAAAGAATAAATAAATACCTATAAATTTAAATATGCCCATAACCATAGAGCTTGTATGAAGAGAATTGTGAATGTGAAGGAGTTGTGTCAGGATCGTGGCAAGTGGCGCTCTATTGTCTCTGCATATCCTTGTGGGGTGACGGCGTGACAATTTGATTTATTGATTGATTGAAATTTAAGTAAATAAATGCTACCAATACAAAATTGTTTATATTAAAAACAATAATTAATATTTTTTAAAATTAAGTTGCATGGTTATAAATAATATAAATTTAAAAGCAAAAGTTATGTTTGTTTGAGCGCGTGTTTAGTCACAATATTTCTCAATGGGCATAATTTAAAATGTGGCTAGGTCAGTTTAGTTCCTCTCAACACAGAACTATAGTTTTCCAAATGAAAGGTTATGAAATGAAAAATGGTGACGAAACGGTAAAAATTACATACTAATAGTTCTAAATCAAATATAAATCTTTAGTGTCATTGGAATAGCTTTTCTTTATTACTGCAATTTTGTCGCAAAATTTACTATTAATTTTACAAAATTAACTATTATTTATTTAAATACTGTTTTGCACCAAAATAAACTTAAAAATAGGTACATAGGCGAGTTTAATGCCTATTAGGCATTCTTTAACAACTAACCAGATGATAAATTATAGGGTGAGAGAGATATTATGAGATTCTTTTTGGGACTCGACATACGACAGCTCCCCGTTTGATGTTAAGCCGAAGTGTGGTCCATGAATGAATGTTACTGCTAATACAATTCAATAACTGTGAGTAGCAATCACATCCACTATGCCGGCCTAGATGGAACCGGCAACTTACAAGCTGATCCCGAAACGTGACCAAATCACTTCACGGTCTGTATACTTGTAAGTGGTGGCAGCTGCCGATACTACCCCGGATCGGCAGACTGCCTACCACTATTTGATAACCAGACCCGAAGCAAATATCCATCTCTTTTTTTATTAACAAATATTTGCAATATTTAATATTATTAAATATTACAAATAAAAGCTATGAAAACAATATTTGCTCCGACCGGGGATCGAACCCGGGACTTTATGCGCAACAAACCAATCGCTAAACCACAACTACCTAAACTATTATGTTAGTTGAATAAATAAAAGAAACCTGTGAGTAATGTTACCTAATGTTTGTTATTAGGTAACATTACACCTAAGGTAATGCCGATCTATTCCAGAAAGTCAATCGGACGCGGCAAGTGTTTGCTCCTGGTGGATCCTGTAAACTTTTTCTACGAACCTGATGACAACTACTTTTTTAATTTGAAATAGTTGTTATCAGTTACTGCTCAAATGATGCTTAAAATGTTTTATATTTCATACACATTTCTATACTAAGCTTCTAAAGTGCTTGTATCATAGAAACAGGACAACCAAACTACATATATCAAAGATACATTGGTACCGGCTAGTGCTTTGCGTAACCATTGAACTATTACTACACCACGGCATTATTGTTGAGTATACTAAACAAAATAGAATTATTAGGTAAAATAGAAAATAATAAAATAAATGTAGACTAAATAAATCGACTTGAATTGAAAGTTAATTGGGAGTTGAAAAACTAAACCTATAATAAAGGAACTTGGCTGTGAGTTTTTATAATACTAGTTGTTACCGCGGTTTTACCCGCGTAAAATTAGGTTTATAACACAGTCATAAAAAAGAAGAAGGTTCTAAATTCGACTGTATATACTTTTTTTTGTATTTATAGCTCAATAACTCATATAAAAATGACAGACGGATATAAAAATAAACAGAAAAATTCCAAATAGCTGAAACTATAGTCAATCGAAAACTATGGTAATTTTTAAATTAAATGTATCGTATGTTACTTGTAGTACCTCCAAAAATATGTGTACAAAGTTTCATGATGATCGGTTAGTAGTTGTTGCGTGAAAACGTAACAAACAAACTCACATTCACATTTATAATAATAGTAAGATGAGTGTATTAATACTAAAGAAATCATTCCTTTAAATAAAAGTACGTTAGCGTTACTATCTGAAAAAGGATATCTCGGGTATTTTCTGCACACAAACCGGTAGCAGGGTTGCCTAGAACCTATAACCGTAGAGCTTGTATAAAGAGAATTGTGGATGTGAGAGAAGCGAGGAAGTTGTGATAGGATCGTGGCACATGGCGCTCTATTGTTTCTACCTATCTGTGGGAAAAAGGCATGACAATCTGATTGATAAACCGGTAAAGGTATAATGTTTTTATTTTATTTCTTGTGACTCGACATATGACAGCACCCCGCTTGATATTAGGCTGGATCCATGAATCTATGGATCCATCACTGCTACTAAAATTTTATAACTGTAAGTAGCAGTCACATCCATTATGATTACAATAGTTGGAACCGGCAAGCTGTTCCCAAAACGCGACTAAATCACTAAATGATTGCGTTCCTATCTAAAAAAGTATAGCCCTGGTATTTACTGCACATAAACCTAACGGTAATGGAATGTAAACACGTGCGTTGTAGACCTCTATATAATTAAAGTCGACAATAATTGCGGGGAATACGTATTGCGACTCTAACCATACAAGTGTAGAAAAATTATGTAACTGTAAAACCTGGTTTCAAATATTGACAGTATACATCCATCTATCTTACATGTTATAAATAATATAATATTTTATTAATGCATATTATAAAATTTGTTTATGATATGATATTTAATCCTATAATATTATATGTTTTGTTTGAAACATTAAGATTGCTCCGAAGCATTGTACGAGTATCATATTAGAATGTCGGGCGCAAGATGAAAGGAAATCCTCAGTAAGACCCTGAGAATCGTTTAATACTGTTTGGAATTTTCTTAAAATATATATGATGTAATTACATTTTACTTGATACAGTAAAGTAAGGAAGTATAAATGAATAAAATTGTGAATGTGAAAGAAGCAAGAGAGTTGTGTCAGGATCGTGGAAATTAAGGCATGAAATTGATGATGACCGCAATTCAAGAATCTAAGTTAAAAGATATAAAAAGAATATTTCGAAAAAAATTAATAGTAGCAAAATTGTGTCTGACAATCTTACTCAGAGGTAGCGTCTCTCTAGAGACTATATTAATTATGAGAAGCATTAAGTTGTTACTGTACCTTGCAGCCCTCGCAGGAAGTGACACCGTAGTGGTAGCCTGAAGCCTTGTCTCCACAAACCTTGCACGTCGCTGTCGGCTTGCTCGATACCACCCCACTCGCACTGTCGGCGACAGCGTATTGCTGCTCTGTTGAACAAAAACACAATATATTGTTAACTTTTGTATTCGCTATATTGCATTTAATGATAAATCGTTATTATATAGTAAAAAGGTACGATTTTACAATATACAATATTGTAAAATCGTATAAATTTTCTTCTCTTATTAGAAAATTTTTACGATAAAAATATAATATATTAGTGTGACAAGTGGCGCTCCATTGTCTCTGCCTATCTCTGTAGCGACAATTTGATTGATTGATTGATAAATGAAGTATATATACTCTGACTAGCTTCTAATATCTAGTTGTATTGTATGTATGTATTTAACTATTCAAAATATTTTTACCAACTTTCAGACGTTTGAATAGTTTTGTACACGTATTAAAAATAAACCGGTAACAAACTATACAAGCATTTTAGTGACCTTGACCTAATATCCTGACCAGGATAATCAGGACAAAATAAAGTAGCATCTCTGTCTACGGTGATGTATCGGTGACGTGCAGACAGGGGGGACAAGTGGCGCCCAACTACCCTCTAGTAGAATACAACTTTTGGGAGCACCGTGCTGCCGAAAAAAAAAAGATTGACGCGTTAGACTCTGATGAAGATTTTTAATCAAATCCGCTATTACAAATATCCCAGGCGTAGCTAATGGTTTCATCTAATTAGTGTGCGAGTTTTGGAAATTTCGCCTGCTGTAGTCAAAGGTTTTCGGAAACATCGCAGTCCAAAAAAGTCATCAAAGGGTGTTTGAAAGTGTATAAACAAAATGCACTAAACGGTTTAAGGATGTTGGTAACCAACCAAGATGCTGTATGCTCGTTTACGTGGTCTGCTATAATAACTAGACCTTTACAAATAAGATAAAGAAAATTAAAACAATTGAACCGAAGGCTCTAGGTTTGCGTGACTAGCACTACCACTACTGACCACGGTCGCCTTATCTACTTTAGAACAATTAAGCCCCTGCAAGCCAGGGTGGGAGTTTAAAAGGGTTGTCCTTGCTACAAACTCGCCGATTATTATAATGAACAGTTTACAACATCGTAAACAATTTACAGGCACGAAGACGTTTGATTCGCTATCAGCATATTTTGATTAAATAATGGCTCATGGAGACCGTTTTTTTATTAGTGTGACTCGACATCTGACCTCGACCTGTCTAGTAGTAAGTAAGCATGATGGAAGCAGACCATGAAAAACGGGTCTGTTCACGGCTGCCACAGTGGCTGTCACTACGCCGGCCTATTGTGCTTCTTGACGCATCGTTTGAAGGATCCAAAGTTATAGGAAGGGAGAACACTGTGGTCCAGTGGTAGTCACGCTCACCAACGCCGGTTCAAAACCACTGGTAACAATATATCTTTGAAGAGTGGTAGGCACTGGTGCACAGTCTGCCCATCCGGGGTAGTACCACCCACCACTTACAAGTATATAGATTGTGAAGTGATTTAGTCGCGTTTCGGGATCACTTACAAAGTTGCCGGTTCCAACTAGGCCGACATAGTGAATGCGACAGTTGTTTAACGTCGTACCAGTTGCTTGATGTTAAGCCGCTCTTCAGCTTAACATCAAGCGGGGTGTTGTCATACCTTGACTATCCTGGTAGATAAGAATGGTGATTCACTATGCCGGCCAAAGGCGCATTTTTTTTAATTGTGTCCCTACATATGACAGCACCCCGCCTGATGTTAAACTGTCCATGAATGCAGTCCAAGAATAGATGTGACTGCTACTTACAGTTAAATCACTGTAAGTAGCGATCACATCCACTATTCTGGCCTACTTAGTCACCCTGATCGGAAAATTGGGCACCATTGCCTACCACACTTTGAAATAAGTTTAATAAATTAAGTATTTTATTTATACTTATTAATAATTAAATACGGTTAACCTACTCAGAATATCTAGGTTGAATTATGCACTTTGATATTAAGATCAACACTTCTAGTTAAAACAAATAATAATAAAAATAGTAAGTAAAAAAATCGAGGTTAAATTTATATATAGCTGTGTACATTACATCTAGGAAAAGGGCTGATGCAATTTTTATATTGTGTCTAGACATCTGTCCTTGGCCAGCCTGGTGGTAATTAAGAGAAGGTCTAAGGTGCCGACGACTAAAACAACCAAGTCTGTTCACAGTTGCACAGTCCCCGTCACTTTGCCGGCCAATTCTTGACGCTCGTTTGATCCAATGTGATGGGTGGATCACATGGGCTGGTAAATCATTCCACTTATAGATTTTTCTACAAAGAAACAACGCATTGAAACTTTTAGTTCAACAAAAGTTTGTTGCGCGTAAAGTCCCGGGTCCGATTTCCGGTCGAAGCAAATATTTGTTTTATAGCTTTCATTTGTAATATTTAGTAACTATACGAGTAAGTATTACAAATATATAAAAAACAGAGGTGGATATTTGCTTCGGGTCTGGTTATCAAAGAGTGGTAGGCAGTGGTACCCAGTCTGCCGATCCGGGGTAGTACCACCACTTACAAGTATACAGACCGTGAAGTGATTTGGTCGCGTTTGGGGATCAGCTTGTAAGTTGCCGGGTCCAACTAGGCTGGCATAGTGGATGTGATTCATACTCACAGTTATGAATTGTAGTAGCAGTGGTATCCATTCATGGCAGAAGCTAATATCTCCTCTTTTTTTTATTAACGAGGATTTGTAATATTCAATCAAATCATGAAATAATACAAATAAGAGCTATGAAACAAATATTTGCTCCGGGAATCGAACCCGGTACTTAACGCATAACAGGCTAGTGTGCTAACTAATGCTTCACGCCTGTCGTCAACCAGGCCGGCATAGTGGATGCAATTGCTACCTGCAAGTTATATCTATATAGGAGTCGCCTCAGCCACTATAATAAATATGTTTTTTTATTGGCCGGCATAGTGGCGGCGACAGGGGCAGCCGTGAACTAACTCAGTTTTTTCAGTCGTCGTCACTCTTGGACCTCCACTTGCTTATCATCAGGCGGACCGTGGTCAAATGTCGTGTCTTCTGCATAACAAAAACTTTGAGAAATTATATGAACGCCAATTATATACGAGTGGAGTGATTAACGTTCGACATGCATGCTTCCATGCGAGTTATTCGTATAGGTATAAGCCATTTTTAATTATATCAATTTTAATAATACTTATAAAAAGCTTTCAATGTTGCTAGATTGTTGCCAGATAAATTTGACGTGACGTAATAGTTAGCACAACAGTAAAGTCCCGGGTTCGATTCCCGGCCGGAGCAAAGACTTGTTTCAACAGCTTTTATTAATTATATATATTATTTGTGATTAAAAAAAGAGGCGGATATTTGCGAGTCTGGGTGTCAAAGAGTGGTAGGCAGTGTTATCTAGTCTGCCGATCTACCAAATGGTAAATACTTGTATACAGACCGTAAAGTGACGTTTCGGGATCAGCTTGTAAGTTGCCGGTTTTAACTAGGCAGTCATAGTTGTTGTGACTACTACTTACAGTTATTTAACTGTAGTAGCTGTCACCTTGATTTCCAGTTTGTCACCATGCGAGGTGCAGTCGTATGTCGAGTCACAACAAAAAAATAAAATAAACAAGATCCCACAAATATTCTAATGCCATTTTATTATTTTAAAAACATTTGTTTTATATTAATTTAATTTGGCCGGCATTGTGAAGGCGTCTGAGGCAGCTGTGAACAAGCTCGGTTTTCTCAGTCGTCGTCACTCTTGGACCTCCTCTTGCTTATCATCAGGCCGGTCGAGGTGGGATGTCGTTTTTTTTAATAAAAACAATAAAAAATATAGATAAAGATTTTTAAAATTATTTTTAACGGGGTTTAGTAAGAAGGCGGTAATGTGCATTTGGCAATGATTCGGATTCAAATACAACTTGTTTATGTCCATTGAATATCATGGACTCATTGAATTTATGCGTATAATGCGATTAAAATAAGAATAGGATGGGATCGGCGCCATTTTGTGACGTCTAACTCTCCAACCAATTACACTTTAGTATGGTGTATTTTTCTTTGCGGACCGTCAAGAAAAAGACACCTTTGTATCTCAAGTAAAGTTAGTCAACAGCCCGTCCTTTTCTTATTCTAATAGCATAGTACACATCCTTTATCATTTGTCCAACTACTGCTATCTATTTACTCAAATCTAACACCAATGAATCAATCGAATTCTCAAGCATTTTTCCCAAAACGATAAGCAGAGACAATGGCGCGCAACATGCCACGATCCGGCGATAACTCCCTCGCTTCCCTCACATCCACAATATCCTTATACTCGTACAAGTTCTACAATTATGGGGCACTAGGCAACCCAGCTTTCTTGAGTCTCTAATTTGATCGGAAAACCTTTTTATACTAGCATTAAATGTGCTTGTATCACAGAAACTAGCCGAATAAAGAACATGGATACTTGCTTTGCCTGACGATCGCTACCACTAGACCACGGTCGCCTTAAATGTAGTGACTTTATTTCTAATTTACTAATATTAGTAGCTTCCAGCCATTTACCGATTGCAAGTGGCATTGAGTCTAACTTATTTATATAGGTTGAGGTCAGATGTCGAGTCACATATAAAACAAAATAAATAATAAAACTATAGTTAAAAAAAATTCAAAAAAAACACGCTTATATAACAATGTGAACTAAAAAGTGAATAACGTAATAACGTCACTATGCCGGCCAAAAAATATTTTTTATAGTTTTCGGTTTCAGAAGTCTAAATAAATTACCGTATTATTTAGATGTCTGGCCTGGCAGTGGGTAAAAATTTATTTGAAAGCGTGTTAAAAAAGATATATTTAGGTATTGATTTTAACATTATAAATAGTGTATTTTAATTTTTGCTTTGTAGGTTACGTTATATGTAAAGAGCTATCTATATTTTTATATATACGTAGAAGTTATCACAAATAGCTTGTCACAATTGTAACAACATAAGCCTAATCCAGTGGACTGCATTGCATAAGCGCTTTAATCCAATGTAAAATGGCATCGAGGATTTCAATGGAATACTCGTACGAGTGATATTCACATATGGCACATACGTAGGGTGCATTCTGCCATGGAATGAATTAACTATTTCAAAAGGCTTGTGGATAGGATTGTAAGCTTTTTGTTTTTATACGACTCGATAGTTTTGTAACAATTGCAAGGGAAGGTTTTGTAGTAAATCTATTTTGTTTAGTTCTAAAATGTAGTACGTTTTTGGAGCTTTTATTACAAACTCCGCAGTTATTCTATAGTTGATGAGTAACACGTAATAATAAACTCGTTGTTGATAATAAGAAATATTTTATCTTTTGTTCGAACATAGAGTTGTTAATCACAGTTTAGTATTTCTAATATCATAAGACAACCCTGAGTTTTCCAAAGCAGTTCAACAAACTGCGCGTGCGTCGATCGTTGAACCATGCAATTCTTACTACTTCTAGTATCCGTCTTCTCACTTACTCTAGAAGAAATTGAACTTTCCATCCCTTTCGCGGAAATGTTCACATTTCGTGTTACCATTGGCAGTACCTATGTTGTCTTGTGAACAAGAACAATGAACATAATTATCTAATATATGGGATTTGTTGTATTCATTAAAATTATGGCGGATAAGCAGCTTTGTATTAAAATCCAACCATAAAGGGTAGGAGATTGATGTATAATAATAATTGAATTAAGATTTAATTTCTAATCATATTTGCATAAAAATACCTTGCAAATATATAAATTCCAAGTTAATGTGATGCCTAGCTGTAGACAGACCTCCGCGTTGTATTGGAACTGAATGCAAATTACTTTCATTAGATACCTAGGCACCGTGGAACAGGTTTTTACGATTATAAAGACACGCTTCACATAACTATCCCGGAATTGGAATGCTACCATTTACGTTAACTCACATACAGAAAAACACATAAATAACATTTTGAACCACGATATTATTCAATTAAAATCATTTTAAAATATCATATGATATTAGTTTCCAAGCGGATATGATATACGGAATAATATATTATTACTTATAATCGGTATACCTAATTTAATCCCGTGGGCGTAAGTGTAAGGAACTACGATAAATCCTGGTCCTTGCCGAGCTCTAGGAATATAGAATCTGCATCTAACTATTCTCAGTTTCCTTAGTAATGGAAAAATATAGCCTTTGAAAGATAATGTTTAATTTTACTTCAAAGAGAAGGCGAGCTTAATGTAAGTCACTTGCAAATGCAATATCATTTCTCTTTAAGTTCTATTCATAATAGTGTTTACATTGCGAATGACTGTAAAAAAGAAAATTCACACAAAAGGCGTGGCGCATTGGTTATCACACCAGTTTATTATGCGTAAAGTGCCGTGGAGGTGGATCTTTCATCCGTATCTGATTATCAAAGAGTGGTAGGCGGTGGTGCCCAGACTGTCGATCTGGTGTAGTACAAGTGTACAGATCGTGAGGTAAGTTGCCGGTTCCAACTAGACCGGCATAGTGGATGTGACTGCTACTTATAATTATTACCTGTAGTAGGAGTCACATTTATTAATAGACCGCACTGGAGCTTAATTTCAGACGGGGTGTTGTCATATGTCGAGCCACAATACAAAAAAGTATACATTCAAAATGGGTATAAGAAAGAAAATGCAATCGCTTTATATATTCCTTCAGTGGTAATTAATTGTTCACACTACGATGAGCAGATGGAGAAAGGCGACTAACCCCATCAATTAAGTTCGAACTTATTATTTATTCAATGTAGCTTTAAATTTATTACACGCATTTCTTTGGCCAATATAGTGAAAGCGACTGAGGCAATGATTAACTAAGTCATTTTTTGTCAGGACCCCGCCTAATGTTAAGCTGGATTGCGGTCCATTAATAGAAGTGAATCTACTACTACAGTTCAAAAGCGGCGCGTCAAATGAAGGCGCAAATGGTGCTTGCTGATTGACCATGTTGTGTAGTTTAAACATGCAAAAAGGCACAAGAAATAAATTTTATACTATATAGGTTTTATATATATTTTTTAAATATTGCTTTTTATTATTTATTTTTGGTAGTTTGACAATGTTTTTTTTATATTTGTTAATTTTGTAAAGCCTAGAGAATATAGATATGTCTTTATTACCAGGGTCGCTATGTTTTTTTTAGTTTTATACAAACAATTATTTAAAAACAATATTTTTATTTTTATTGTAGCTCGACATATTACAGCTGCCCGCTGGATGTTAATCTAGAGCGCGGTCCATAAATTGTGGTGACTGCTACTACATCTAAATAACTGTAAGCTGCAGTCACACTCACTATGCTGGCGTAGTTAAGAATATATGATCGATGCGATTTTCTTTTATTTAGGTTAATTAAGTTCAACGCCTGCTTTGTTTTGTTTTACTAAGTTATTTAACTACAATAGTCTACTTAAAATAGAACTATTTTATTAGACAAATACTCGTATAACAAATTTTATCGCGTTTATTATTAGGTTTTGATTTTACAATTTCTCAAGACCTTTCAAGAGCTCTGCAGCCATCGTAGTCTCGGAGAGCTATCGTCATAAATTTGCATAAAATTTGTTTAATTTTATGCAAATTTATGCAATTTTATCATTAGTTAGCGCAAAATCCTAGAAAATTCTAAAAAATATTTTTAAAACCTTCGAAGTATTTTCAGTGAGTACCTTTACCAGGAGTATCGATTAAGTGGGTTAATTGGTCACATTATTGAGGTGATGCATTAGTATATAGGTCATGGGGTCATAGTGTATTTCCGTAAATACCTAAGTGTTGGATTTAAAAAGTTATTTCTAGAAAAGCTACTTGTGTTCGTAAAATTCGAGGAAAAAGGGCTGAGAGATCTAAGTATGGTAGGCAGTGGAGCCCATTCTGTCGATCAGGAGTAGTACCACCTCTTACAAGTGTTCAGACCGTGAAGTGACTTAGTTTGTAAGTTGCCGGTTCCAACTAGGCCAGCATAGTGGATACGACTTGCAGTTATGTAATTGTAGTAGCAGTTGTCTCCATTCATGGACCGCACTCCAGATTAACATCAAGCGAAGTGTCAAAAACTATTAAATCCCAATCCAATATTATAGGCGACCATGGTGAATGCAACCATGGTGAATGCAGTGAATGGTTACGCAAACCGAAAGCACGGGTTCAAAAACTGTAGCATCGTATCTTTGAAATATGTACTTTGGTTGTCCTGTTTCTATAGTGCAATCACTTTGGTAGCTTAGTATAGAAAAAAATATCGTAGAAATAAAATTATTTTATTATTATTTCAACTTTAACGTCTAATATTAGGTTTAATGAGTTGTTGTTAAGTTGAATGCGTTTCATCCAACATATGGATGTTATTGTAGAAGTAAAATGATGTCTATCAAAAATGTATGCAAATATTCCTCTGCAAATCCAATAACGTATGATTCATATTTACGAGTACTTCTACTTTGCAAAATGAAATATTAAAGTAGTAACCTCCAAGATGCAACCGTAACCAAATATTTGAGTGCATATACATAGGCTACGTTATATAGTATAATGCAAAATATAAGTGCTATGATGTTTGTTGGTGTTATTTTATCATTTTATTTTTATTTTTATTGTGACTCGATGTGTGAATTAAAAAGAAAAGATGTAGCTGATAGGCTAGTTGAATTGTTATCGGCTTTAAATTACAATTATAGTTATCTACGTATGTAGTTAGCAAATACTAGTAACAAGGTAAAGGCGGACAACTGACGTATCCTATAATTATCCGCATATTGATTTTCACCCCTTTAGTCACAAAGTAAAACGAATCTTTTCTTAGTCTTAAACTACCTAAGACTAGCTGTATACCGAATCCAGCCCTTATATTATTTTATGTTGCCATGTGAGTTAGTTTTATTTTTAAATTAGGTAGCAAAATTATACACATAAATAGTTTAATACATCAAATACATTTATTTAGATTTAACATTAATACTTTTAATTGTTTAATATTCTTTATTCAAATAACATTTATTAGTTTTTTTTTATTTTTTATCGTGACTCAAAATAACAGTCTATCAATCAAATTCTCACGCCTTTTTCCATGGGGATATGCAGAGATATGACCTATATATGATATTAACCTGAAGTGATTGTATCCTACTTGTATCTAGACCTTGTGAAGTGATTTAGTCGCGTCTTGGGATCAGCTAGAAAGTAGCCGGTTCCAACTAAGCCGGCATGTTTCCACTCTTTGATAACCAGACCCAGTGCAATATCCTTTTTTTTTAAATAATAACAAATATTTGTAATTTAAATAAAACAAATAATTTACTTTAAGAACAAATTTAAAAAAATGTCTATATAAGGCAGATTTGAATATAGTTTCCATTATTGCTGTAGCTCTAATGTAATTATACCAGCGGCATGCAATATTGGCCGTTTTTACGTTTGACAATTCATGAAGTTTTGTATAAATTAATAATTACGTTTGAAGGGGCAAATTGCTATTCTTTTTGTGCTACTTTAAAAGTTTTTAATAATTTATACGAAACTTATTGAGCGGCCATCACATCGTTTTTTTTTATTGTGACACGACCTTTCACCTCATCGTTGGTTTTTTAATCAAAATAACAACCAACATAAGACAGAAATAATACTTTATTATAGAAAATGCCTAAATTGTCCACCTAATACTCACTCTAATACAGGCACATCTTTCTACTAATGCTCTTCTATAAATATGAATTGCACCCTACCTCTCATACGGTCGGATCAACATCCCAAAAGTTTAACTGGTAGAGAATGTCTTTGGCATTAAGACCGCCTACGTCGTACCATTGTATATTAATTACATTAAGATTTTGACTAAAATAATAAATGAAAACAAAAGTTATTTTAAACTCTAATTTTTATCAATGAACTTTAATTTAACTTGAAATATATAAATTTGTTTTTCTCTTTTATAATTAATTCAATAACAGACTAAAATCCTAAAAAAACATTTTTTTTTGTTATTTTGACCCGACATATGACAGAACCCTGCTTGATGTTAAGCTGTGTGGTCCATGAATTAATGTCACTGCTACTACAATTCAATAACTGTAAGTAGTATCCCGAAACGCGACCAAATCACTTCACGGTCTGTTTACTTGTACAATACATCTGACATTGATTGTGTAATAGTAAGCAAGGAAGGTTTAAGAGTACCAATGACTTGAAAAGCCCTTATAATTTACGGTTGTTTCAGTCGCCGTTACTATGCCAGTGATTTACCCACTATATTTTCACTAATGGTTGCGTAGAATAAATAAAACCCTTGCATCCCCTAAATTAACATTACTAAAGCTTTAAGCTTGTTTCATAGTAAAACATTAAACCACCAAAAATTATACTCAATAAAACAATTTACTTGCGGTCCCTTTGAACTTAACATCAATTAATTATCAATATTCACATGTGTCACTATTTGCGGTTACAGAATTAATTAACTCCCGCGTTTTCTATATATATTATAAATACTATATTACCATAAATATAAATGTTTTTTTAACATCTGACGTCTACTTGACTAATGGTAGGCAGGGGAGGACCAAGAGCGACAACGACTGAAAAAAAACAACTCAGTTCGCGGTCAATGTTTTAAGTTTAGGCCTAGCGCATTGAGTAGCACTCCAGTTTGCTACTCGTGAAGTCCCGGGTGAACTCTAATTTAATCTAATAATAATCCAATTAAGGCAACCGTGGTGTAGTGGCAGTGCAATGGTTACACAAACCGGAGGGCACGGGTTCGAGACCACCCACCGGTATCATTGTTCCAACTAAGCCGGCATAGTGGATGTTACTGCTACTTACAGTTATTGAATTGTAGTAGGAGTGACATCTATTAATTAACCATACTCCAGCTTAACATCAAGCGGGTTGCTGTCATATGTCGAATCACAATTTAAAAAAAATGTTTTAAAAGATTGTTCCTTGATCAAATAGAAGACATTCTTCGCTCTGATGATTATTTTGATTTATCATTTAAACACAATGACATAGTTGAATTATATATATGTAGATTATTTAAAATATGTGCTTTTATCATAGAAACAAATTGACCAAAGTACACGTATCGATAGATTGGTACCGGCAAGTGGTTATTACCCGTGCTCTCAGTTTGCGTAACCATTGCACTACTACTATACCACGTACGCCTTACACATAAATTGTATTGTACTGTACGTGGGTGCTTTACACCTAACTATATAATATATACATACATATAGGTGGGTAGACCTTTATAAGGGGTTAGAAACAGTATATAACCCTTAAATATATATTAAAAATAATTCATGTAATAGATATTCTATTGAAACTAAAATATCTTTTGTTAAAGTTAAGTCCATAATACGAAAATAATACGAGTATGAATATACTCATTGATTTTTCCTCAATGACAAAGGATGGGTATTACTTTTATGACAAGAGAATAGTTATATTTAGACAAGATATTCTGACGTCCATATCCATTTATCCAGACAATGATCCACTTTAACAATACGAGTAAAAGCCTTACTCTCAAGTTTCAAGTAATGTTTCGAAAATAGAATTTCTAATATAAATCCGATATAAAACTTTAGCCCGCGTTATATCGGATTACGAGTGTGAGTTAAGGCTCTCTCACTTGTTATCATTGTTGGTCTTTCATTAATGTAGTGTCATTCAAGTATACAGACCGTGAAGTGACTTAGTCGCGTTTCGGGATCATCTTGAAAGTCACCGGTTTCAACTAGGCCGGCATAGTTATTGTGAAGCTAACTGGACTAACTGATCATGCTCCAGCTTAACACCAGGCGGAGTACTGTTGGAGTAATGTCGAGCCACAATATAAAAAAGGTTTTTCTATTGTAGCTCAATATTTTTTAATTCAAATATATTTTAATCAAAATCTTAGAATCCATAGACTTGCGAACGGAAAGTGTGTTTAAAAACACTTTGAGCTTTATGTCAACGTTAACCAAAACTGACCTTACATATCCACTACCTCAACAAATATTCTGGTTAAATTGATTTGAAGTTTGGTCCAAAAAAACTTATACATAGCCGATCTAGAGTGGTCAAGATCTTTTGAAAGACGATACAAAGATTTTGTTGGTGTTTTTTATCTCTTATTAATAACTATTATTTATAGTTACCCATACATACTACTAGTACGTACTATTTGACAGAAAAATTATTTCCATATAAAAAAAAGAATCATGTAAATCAGACCAGAAGTACTCGAGTTACAAGCACACAGACAGACAGGCAGAGAGATACGAGTAATGTATTTTATAAGTAGTAAGAATTTATACGAAGTTGATAACAAATTTTAGCTATGTTCGTACTTACAAACATACAGACCGTGAAGTTAATTAGTCGCGTTTCGGGATCAGCTTGTAAGTTGTCGGTTCCAACTAGGCTGGCATAGTGGATGTGATTGCTACTTACAGTTAATGGATTGTAGTAGCAGTCACTTCATTCATGGAGCGGACTCCAGCTTAACATCAGGTACCTAATGTACGTCATGTGACATAAAAAATGAAACATCAATGCTTACAGCCGTTTGTAACAAAAATTATAATTTACGATTTTGTAAAAAGTATCGTAAGAGAAAAAGAAAAAAGAAAAATGGGTTGCACAACTCTTTTACTTCACATTTTACATTTACGTTTAACGGATATTTTATACAAAGCTAAAGGACATTTTGGGTTTTCACTTTTGTTATTTTTAATGATAAAAACATATATAAATGGTAGTTTCGATATAAAATTATTAACAACCCAATTCACGATTTCGTAATAGTAAACGTAATAGAACAAGTATAAAGTAAAACTAAATTCGTAAATTAAAATTTTACGAATTTAGTACAACCGGCTGTTAAAGTTGACGTGACAGCAAGTAATGTATAACACATTGTTGCTACATAAAATCTTAATTGCACTGCAGTCGGCACAATTATTATTTTATTTCCGTTGAAGTTAAAGTTGCACGTTATACAAACAATTTGTTCACATAATTACTGTTTATAGCATTAGAAAATATATTAATTCAATGTTTGTAGCCTAAACATAGCTGGAATGTATATGTATAAGACGACCATGGTGTAGTGGCAGTGCAATGGTTACGCAAACCGAAGAGCACGAGTTCGAGACCACCCACCGGTACCAATTTATCTTTGATATATGTACGTTGGTTGTCCTGTTTCTATGATACAAGCACTTTAGTAGCTTAGAAATATAAATCAATAAAAAATATAAAAAAATATGGTTTTAAAAAACTTTTTTTTATTGTGACACGACATCTGACCTCTACCCGCCTGATGATAAGCAGTCCAAGAGTGACGACGACTGAAAAAAACGGATAGTACACAATTGAGACAAATAGGTCAATTAAGTTAGATTCATTCAATCGTACTAGAATTGTCGCGATCCCACGTCCAAGACACTATCTGATCTTTTGTAGCTGATTTCATTTAAAAAGTAAGGAAGTGGTGTTAGAGAAAAAGGGTATTAGAATTAAACAAACTTTAAGCGGCTTACTATCGCGTTTATTTTGGTTTTGATTTTTTTTTTTTTTATTATTCCGACGTTTCGAGGGCTTTGCAGCCTTCGTTGTCTCGGAGAGACTCAAAGCTCTCGAAACGTCGTAAAAAATTGTTAAATTAAAACCAAAATAAATGCCATTTTTGTAAATTAAGCAAGTCAAGGACAGACGTGGAGTCTTAAAAAAACAACAATGTTTAGTCTTAACTAAACATTGTTTAGTCTAAACAACAATGGAGTCTTAAACAAACAAACAATGTTTTTTCATTATACTCTTATATTATTTATTAGAAAATATAGCAAATATATTTCTGACAGTGCCAGAATTCTAAACATCAATCAAATAAATATATAATATTACAATCAATCCAATTGTCACGCGAGCTCACCCCAGCCTTCATGAGGATGTCTGCGATTAGGTTGGAGAACCCTCCTGGGGTTTTAATTTCTTTGTAATTAAAACTATCCAAATTAAAATAGAAGAACATAATGAGTTAAAATTATAACCTCAAAATGTATTTATATAGTATTATAGTACTTGTAATATTATTATAGTAAGTATTAAGGTAGGGCATAAAAAAATTGATCGAGACGGGACGGCCTTACAAAGACATACGATACAAAGTCAATATTTTATTGCACTATCATTATTGTGTCACCTTTAACTTATGTATTCACAAATTATTATTTTCTATCCAACCAAAAAAGAGATATAACATATTGTAATACAGATTGTAATAGCTCGTTGAGATGAGATAAAATGAAACTAGAAAAAGTACGCTCAAAACTTTTTATGTACAAACTAATTAATATTTAATGTCTTTTAAATAAATACTCACAGAGAATTTGTTGTATTTAATACATATTGGTAGTGATATTTATAGAATGGCTGTAGTCGTCTACCATAACAAAACTACATTGTATATATTCTAGCAGTAGTAAGCGATCATATGCTTAGTACTTACAAAGTTTATCACGCTAAAATTCCACCGTGAACGCGCAATTTGATCATATATTGAGATAGCATAAGAACACAGCTATCCCATAAAAAATCTTTTTTTTTAGGGTATTCAACCAGTGTGTGTTGCCTGCCAGTGATGACAAATGCACTGACTGAGACGTGGCCCTTAAATGTTGGCCTGTTGGAAAAACCCAGAGTCGCTCAGCGGGCAATCAAGAGAGCTATGCATGGTGTGTCTCTGCGCGATAGAATCCAGAATGAGGATATTCGCCAAAGAATCGAAGTTACCGAAATAGCTCGTAGGATTTGCAAGTGGCAGTGGGCTGGCCGCATCGCTTGAAGAACCGATAATCGATGGGGAATAAAGGTTCTAGAGTGGAGACCACGAACCGGAAGATGCAGCGTAGGTAGGTCTCCCACTAGGTGGACTGACGATATAGTGAAAGTCACGAATAACCGGTGAATGCAACTGGCATCTTGTCGTTCGAAATGGCGTTCTAAGGAGGAGGCATATGTTCAGCAGTGGACGGCTTCTGGCTGATGATGATTACATTTTTAAATTAAGTTACTAAGTGCTTGTATTTAAATTTCATTGACGCAGAATTTTAAGAGTAGTAGGCAAACAGTTGCTGATTTCAAGTGTACAAACCGTGAAGTTTATCAGTCGCGTTTCGGGTTCAGCTTGAAAGTTGCTGGTCGGCATAGTAACTGTATTCGCAGTCGCCTTCATTGATGGAACGCACTCTAGTTCATAACGTCACATGTCGACCCTTATAGACAATGAGATAGCCATAAACAATACAATTTTTTGTAATATATAATACAATCTAATAATACCGTAGAGCTTGTATGAAGAGAAATGTGGATGTGAGAGAAGCGAGGGAGCGCTTTATTATCTCTGCCTATCCCTTTGGGAAAATGCAGGTCAATTTGATTGAATAATTAAATGAATCTAATAATTAAATATTACAAATAAATGCCATGAAACAAATCTTTGTTCCGACCGGGAATCAACCCGGGTACTTAAGGTACAGCAGACTGGTGTATTACCAAATGCGCCACGCGTATTTTAAGCCAAAAATAAACAAAACAATGTCATGATGATTTAAATTACATTAATTATTCAGCATTTGTTTTCATTCGCTATTGCTCGCCCAATTTCGCCATTGCTTATTTAAATGGTAAAAAATATGTTTATTACAGTCTAGCAAGGGTGCGTCTTACGTCAGTCATCAAGTGCGACGCGATCCGACGCGATTAGTTGTTTTAATATTATGTGCGATTTTTGCCAAAGAGTGACATTTAAAGAAAAACTTGAATTGAAGACTTGGCTTGGCGCCTTTGTACCATTATGCATTAAGTTTTTAATATAAAATAAATATTAATTATGATAATGTCTTTGCGTTACATGTGAATGGAACAAGCACTAAAAGTACCACACACAGAGAGAATACACGCTCAAAATACACACTATTCATCATTTTAGTTTCCTTGTTAAGGAATTTGTATCAATAACAAGCTTCAAATAAATACTGTTCTAAATATAGTTGATTACTAGTCTTGCTAATGTTACTAACACTAAAATAATTAAAAACACTACTTCTGTTAAATCGCGCAATTTTTAAGTTCGCATCTCTTCGGTCACATAGGATGCTTTAATAGGTGCAGACTGTTTCTTTTTTCAGCATCAAATAGCGTCTAGTTCGTTAACGTATGACGCGCTGCGTAAATAAGCGTCTATATTATTTTACCTATATAAATATTCGTCTATAACTATATTAAGGTGATATTGTTACTACCCGATCCAACTTGGCATTTGTTGTTAAACCGCTACAATTCAACCATAGATAACAGCATGATAATTTATAAAAAAAACTAAAAAGAAAATACTCTGCTACATAGATTTTTTTAAATTTTGCGCGAACAATGTTTTATTGAATTAAACAAATGGTATGCAGCTTACTATCGCGTTTATTTATGGTTAATGATTTTTAATTTTTTATTAATCCAAGACGTTTCGAGAGCTTTGCAGCCATCGTGGTCAGCGTCGGAATAATAAAAAAATTATTACCAAAAATAAACGCCTGTATAACATTTGATTAAGTCATTAAATAGAATACAATAGTTTTATTAGAAATAGTGCATTTAAAAAAAATTCATCATCAGTCAATAAGAATTTATTATTTAAAAACCATATCTGAAGTATTATATATATACAATATATGGACTTTAATGAATTTATTTATAGTGGCGTGGTAAGATTATTATTTAATAATTTATCTAATAAAAAATATTTGGTAATAAAAAAAGAGGCAGATATTTGCTCCGGCTCTTGTAGTACTAGCTCGGATCGGCAGACTCGACCCCACTGTCTACCACTCTTTGTCATGCAGACCCGGAGCAAATATCCGCCTTTTAATTTATTTTTATGAACCAATATTTGTAATATAATAAATAAAAGCCATGAAACAAATCTTTACTCCGACCGGAAATCGAACCCGGGCCGTTACGCATAACGGACTGATGTGCTAACTAACCAATGCGCTACGCAGATGCAATATTTAGTTTACATTTTATTTATCAAAAAGTATATCATTAAAATATATTCGCACAGGAATCGTCCCGAGGTCACATGCAGACTGCGAATTTACTGCGTGTTAATTGAAAAATAAGTAATTTCCTTGTTTATATTTCAGCGCACTTTAAAACTTGATTTTTATTTTTGAAACTCGACATCCGACTTTGATGATAAGCAAGAGGAAGTCCAAGAGCGCCGACGACTAAAAACTATTCAGATTACCGTTGCTTCAGTCGCTATGCCGGCCAAAGGGTTAAAGTGTATAGGATGGGGAGAATACATAATATATAATAAGTAGGTAAAGCGTTCTACAATGAACGCGTAAAATGTTTTTAGTTCGACTTCCAATTTAGTTGACAGAATGTGGAAGGTTCTACAAATCCGATATCACGGGAGTAAAAAGACGAGCTTAAGGCGAGGAATCTGCGTTATGAACAAAACGTGTTTTAGACGAAATAAGGTTTATATATGCACACCACTTTTGAGCGTGCGATGTTGTTCTTACGAATAATCTACCTTTTATAATAAACGTGTACATAATTAAATATCTAGCCGATTAAGTGTTCAATTTGGTAATTGACTATTTATATTTACGAAAAAAAATCTAAGGTTATAAATCTATTTTTGTAACAAAGTTGCATTTTTTTTTCTTAAACTGTATAAAGTGTTTGTATCTTCTGTTCGATTAAGTGTTTTTTTGAGCATTTCTTCTTTACGCATATATATATGTATATATATATTTAAGTTCTAAATAATACTACAAGAAGTATAGTTATTTAGTCAAAAGTACTATTTGGAGTTAAAAGTACTTCAAAATAGGACAACGTCAAAGATCCCTGCCTTAAAGAACTCATCAGAACATTATCTGTAGTATAAGCAATAATTAATGTTTTATCTTGCTTTTAAAATCTTTCAGATAAATCTGGCGGTCTCCTTCAGATTAACCCTAATTTGTAATTAAAAATAATAATAAACCGAAATAATCGTAAATTTATATTTAAAGGCGACCGTTTTGTAGTGCACAATGTTCACACTAACCACTTGCCGGTATCAATGTAAATTTGATATATTGGACTTTGGTCGTTTTGTTTCTATGATATAGGTACTTTAGTAGCTTAATATAGAAATGTGAAATAAATAATTTGCAAGTTTTTTATTCAGAAGTTAAGAAAATATTATAATCGTATCTTTATTTGATATGAGTTATTTATCTTAAACGTGATATTTTTGTTTTGTTGCACATAATCAATCAAATTTTTACCTCTTTTTTCCACATGGGTAGGCAGAAATAATGGAACGCCACTTGCCACGATCCTAACACAACTCCCTCGCTTCCCCTTACATCCACAATTTTTTGCATAGAAGCTCTACGAGTATGGACTTTTTATGTTGTACATAAAGTTATTAAAATTGTCTTTGTAAAATTGTTGATTAGCAACTTAGTGTGTTATTTAATTGTTGTACATCTTGGAATGTTCCCGTGTGACTTTATTGTCTTAGGTAAGTTAAATTTGTATTTTATTTATTTATTGTGACACGACATCTGACCTAGACCCACCTAATAATAAGCAAAAGGAGATCCAAGAGTGACAACGATTGAAAAAACCGAGTCAGTTTACGGTTGCCCCAGTCACCGTCACTATGCTTGTCAAAGGTGCTTCTTCACGCATAGCTTGAAGGATCCAAGGTCATAGAATGGAGAGTACACATGGGCTGGCAAAGCATTCCACTTGTCGATTGTTCTACAAGAAAAGACGCACCGAACTTTTTAGTTCAACTGCCGATTCGATCGATAGAATTATGATGTTACAACTCTAGCTAATAACATTTATAATTTATAAATTCCAGTATATATACAATATTAAGCACATTAGTTCTTCAATTTTACGAGAGGTTCACTTTTACGACGTTAGTTGTATACCCACTTAATCGCCAAGGGTCTTCTTAATTTTACCTAATGATACTTATAAAGCGAAACCTTTGCAGTTTTTTTTATTTTTCAATAGTCTGGTCAAGAATATTACTTGGTAGGTAGATATTTGATTTGAAAATAAGATATTTTTAGTTTATAAGTCAAGGCACAATTTGATTATTAACATAAATTAAAAAGAATTGTGGATGTGACTGTGAGGGAAGGAGGAGTTGTGCCAGGATCTTGGCAAGTCCACCCCGTAGGCGGCAGTCCAGGAGAAAACTGCCGCCATGCACATCTTAGAGACGGTGTCAGAGGCAGCGCGCGCTGTCTTCCCGCGCGCGTCTCACAACTGAGATTAGAGTGCGCAGAAGAGTGACATCGCTCTCCTGCAACAAGAGGGGCTACGTGGGACTGCGCAAGTGATATCCGTGCTCCGCCAGACGATCGGAGGAACGCCGCGAGGGTTTTTAGTCGGTGCAAGCCCGACACTCCCCGCCACCCCTCTCTCCTCGGGTAGCGGGCGTCCGTTAGGGATTTTCCCTCGCGTTACAAAAAAAAAGGATCTTGGCAAGTGGCGCTCCATTGATTCCCTGTGGGAAAACTCGTGACAATTTAATTTGTTTTGAGTTGAAATTAAAATTACAGATATACTTGAATAATCTTTAAGTAAGACTGTCAATATGGTCAACAGAATGCGGATGCTTCCTCCGACCTGCGCTGGCGGGTATCACAGGAGCAAAAATATAAAAAAGGAAAATGTTATAAGTTGCCGGTTCCAACTAGGCCAACATAGTGGATGTGACTTTCAGTTATTTAAGTTATTGAATGAGGCAGCGTGCTGTCATATGTCGAGTCATGTAAAAAAACGTTCCTCGGAACATTTGTCATCATTTGATATAAAGGACGCTTAGAGGCGCTATGTCTTTATTAAGTTGCAGGGGCTCTAGAGTTCTCGTGACCTGACCATCTCCTATTACTCGGATAGCCTGGCAGCGCAATGAATACTCTACATCATCTGGAAGTACAGGTATAAAGAAGAGCCGTGCCATAGGTGCGAAAAGTAATCCGCGCAAGAGCGAGTTTGTGCCTTATATACGAGTAGTACAAGCGATGCTCCGGCACCTAAACAACCACTCACACCGCACCTGGTTTAGGATGCCCAGTTTACTTGAGGTAGTCTTAATAGCATGATGGCACTTTCCAAGATTCTGAGATAAATCTCTCGCTTTCTTCACATTCATGACCTTTCTTTTGATATAAGCTCTATGTTATAAGCACAGCTGATCACAGCTTTCTTAAGAATTTGTTCAATTTGATTCTACATTCTTCTGGCTCGTTCCCTTTTACATTCTTTTGACTCACTTCCGATTTATCTCTTTTTCATCCCTCCCTTTTAGATAGAATATTTTCTAATCATTTACCTATTATAATTATTTATTTATCTAAAATTAGTTAACCAAATAAGGGTCTGATGTAGTAGTATTTTGTTAACATTGTATTTTTTTCCTAACTTGCAACATGTATTTTGCTCTGCTCCAGCCGGTAATCGCCATCCGAAGGCTTGCGCGCGCGTTGCATAACATGAGCGGGCAACGAACTCGATACCCTCGTACCCCGACCCGCCTGTTGAGCCATCTCACAGCTTTTTATACAAGCCGTGAACAACCACTCTTAACGCATTCATGATCGCTTCACTGTCGAACACATCAATATAGTACTTTATGACAATTAGAAATATTTTTCTGTATAAAATATGGTAACCCATAAGAAAAACTGTATTAATAGTTGTATTTTTATATAACATATCGGGTTGGGATTTAAATAATTTTAATTATTCTATGAAAATGAATGTGTTCGAATCGAATTGATAATAATATTTATTTAGAGAGTAAAAGTCTTCGTTTTGCAGTCGATCAACTTCCGACTTATATTTGTCCGGTGATGATACCTGTTCAGTAAAATAAATTGCAACAAGTGTTTTAAATATTTTGACTAATAGCGCGTTATTGGCTTTGTTAAAATCTTTTCTAATTATGTATCTCAATATTTTTTATTTTTTGCAAATAAGTCATTTTTTTAAGTTTAGTTTGAAATAAGTTCATTTTTATTTTTATCGGGTTTTGTTGTTCATGTATACAATGTTTATATTATTGCTTAATTGTGGTACATACGATATTAAATTGGATGCGATAGATAGGTTAGATTTAAACAATTCATGCAAATTAATAAAATAAAATACTAATATTTTAACTTCCAACGTGTTTATTAAATCATATTAAAAAGAATATAGTATTTTTTAATTCAAAATTCCGCAATAATTTAATTTTGATAAAATATTTTTATAGTTCCTACTATATCAACTTAATATTAAAGTAATAATCGCAGTAAATTATTTACCAATAAACGAATTTAATTCAAATTAAAGGATTATGTACACATAACACAATTGAATTGGTTAAATAATAAATACAAAATAATATACAATACTAATATGATATTGTAAAAAATATTGTAAAAAGATATTGTAAAATTTATCATTAAATTTGTAATATTCATAGAGTAATAATTTTCAATGGTTTGTTACAAAATATTAACTAACAAGGATTTGTTCATACCTGGCTTGAAATGAGGAGGCGGCTGATCCTCCTTATTGTCAAAGAGGGATATATTGATGTGCCCACCCCCGTCAATGGTTAGTGGTGGTGAGGTGAGACCGCGTGCGCAGGTAAGGTGCGGGCGGCCGCAACTCCACACGTCCATCTCGCGCGCATATCCCAATTTATCGTCGCACCGGCCCGCGTCTGCCGGCGCCCGTGCCTCTACGCGCACTGAATGATCCCAACTTTACGACTGTTTCCCACTCTAAGCTTGTTTACAGTCCCACGATTAGATAGCACCTAAGCAGAATGCAATGGTGAACTGAGTTGGCTCAAACGATTGACTCGATGCTCGTATGGAAACAAATATAGCTAATTACAAACCCAACTCAGGGGTGACCAATCCGCGGCACGCGTGCAACGGGCAGGAATCGCACAGATTTAACAGAAGCAAGACTTATTGAAAAAGAAATAATAGCAATTTCAATATGTATACATTTTCAATTATATGTTAGATAATTTAGATAAATACAATACGATATATGTATACTCTTTCAATAATATGTTGGATAATTTAGATAAATACAATAAGATATATGTATACACTTTCAATAATATGTTGGATAATTTAGATAAATACAATACGATATATGTATACTCTTTCAATAATATGTTGGATAATTTAGATAAATACAATAAGATATATGTATACACTTTCAATAATATGTTGGATAATTTAGATAAATACAATACGATATATGTATACACTTTCAATAATATGTTGGATAATTTAGATAAATACAATACGATATATGTATACACTTTCAATAATATGTTGGATAATTTAGATAAATACAATAAGATATATGTATACACTTTCAATAATATGTTGGATAATTTAGATAAATACAATACGATATATGTATACTTTTTCAATAATATGTTGGATAATTTAGATAAATACAATAAGATATATGTATACACTTTCAATAATATGTTGGATAATTTAGATAAATACAATACGATATATGTATACACTTTCAATAATACGTTGGATAATTTAGATAAATACAATACGATATATGTATACACTTTCAATAATATGTTGGATAATTTAGATAAATACAATAAGATATATGTATACACTTTCAATAATATGTTGGATAATTTAGATAAATACAATGCGATATATGTATACACTTTCAATAATATGTTGGATAATTTAGATAAATACAATACGACGTATGTTATACACTTTTAATAATATGTTGGATAATTTAGATAAATACAATACGACGTATGTTATACACTTTTAATAATATGTTGGATAATTTAGATAAACACAATACGACGTATGTTATACACTTTTAATAATATGTTGGATAATTTAGATAAATACAATACGATGTATGTTATACATTTTCAATAATATGTCAGATGATTTAGATAAATAAAATACGATATACTATAAGAATATATTTTCGAAATTAAATCAAATTTTCACGCCTTTCCCCACAGGAATAGGCAGAGACATGTAAGCTACTTGATATACTATAATATGTTTTAGGAGTATTATTATTCACATTACTTATATACATTTATTTATATTTTTGAATAACGTTAAACTATGTAAATGTACTTTAACATATTTTATAAACTTGTATCACCAAATGTAATACATTCGCATTATTCTTATTGTTTGCGCATACACATAATGTTTATACATTTATGTGATAGAGTAAATCGGGGCGTGATATCATAATACATAATTGGTTAAATTTATTGAGAGACTTTTTTGCATTTCTATATGCAATCAATCAATCAATCAATCAAGTTGTCACGCCTTTTGCCCACAGGGATAGGCAGAGACAACGGAGCGCCACTTGCCACGATCCTGACACTTGCCACGCTTCCTTTGAATTCACAATTCTCCTCATACAAGCTCTATGGTTTAGGGCACTAGGCAACCTAGCTTTCTTGAGAATGTCTCCGATTTGGTCGGCAAACACCCTCCTGAGCCTGCCTCGTTTAACGCATGCATTCACATGAGATTTATAAATTATTTTCGTCAATCTTCTTTCACTCATCCTTTCCATGTATCCAAACCATCGAAGCATTCATTTATCAATCCTTGTCACTACATCCTCTTTCAAACCATATCTATCGCGCACTGTGCTATTCCTTATTCTATCCGCTATACTAAGCTATTAAATATGATTATATCATAGAAACTTGGCGATCAATGTACTATTACGAATAAATTGATACCGGAAATTGTTTTAAACCGGAGACACTTTGTTTGTGTAACCAATTCACAACCACTAGACCACGATCGCCTTTATTGAAATAATATTTATTTATTTCAATCTTTTCGTACAGTGGTGCACGAAGGCGGACTTAATGCTAGTTAGCCTTCTTTATGCATATGCATACATTTTGGTAGGCTGCGACCGGGAATTGAACTTGGTCTCTGTAATACGTGAGCGCTATCTAGCACACGTAATCCACACATGAGCATTAGTAAACGAATCACTCACATGAACTAACTCGGTTTTTTCAGTCGTCGTCACTCTTGGACCTCCTCTTCCTTATCATCAGGTGGGTCGAGGTCAAATGTCGTGTCACAATAAAAAAAACATTAAAACCAGGTTCATCAGACGTCTTTCGCTCGATCTTCTAGATTCTAGATCCTCAAGCACCATAGAGATATATTACAATATATATTAACATATATCTCTATGTCAAGCACTCACAAAGTCCTATAGTCGGACTTCACTCAACTATTGAAACTAAATTCCAATATTCCTAGTCAACCTCTTATCTACGCTAAAATGTTCGCAAAGGAATACACATAATACACACAGAAAACTCTCCACACCATTTTGGACGCGAAGCTTTTGCAAACAAATTGTCTCGATACTGGACTCTGGGAACGTATCAGACGAAGATTTTAGTATGAACTATGTATAATTATAAAACAAAAATATATAATAATTTTAATTATAATAATAACATATTAATTTTGTTTATTCTTTATGTTTCATTTCAATTTTTAATAATTTAAATATTCTATTTGTGACTTTATTGTGACACTAGTAATTAATATATAAATTATTTAAAGAAATAAAGAGCTACGTATGTAGAGCTATGTTAGTAGAAATTAGTGTTAAATATATTAAGTAAATATTTTGGACGAAACTTATTTTAGTATCTCCAGAACTATTATGAGTGACCTATTTCAACACAAAATGTCAAAGCCTCAAGTGGTAGACGTTTTCAGAAGTTCTCGTTTATATTCAGACGCTCGGGAACACACTCCACACGAATTTCATTTTTACTGTCAAGAAGGTCTCCTCTAATACGTGGGTTTAATTTTCCGTTTAGTTAGTGAAACTCCTGTTCGCACCACATGTGCCTATATGTATATTTAAAATTTAAAGCAATTATAGAAAGAATATAAAAAGCAATGAATTGCATTAAGGATGAACAATGAAATGCTCCGATGGTTTAGGCACATAGAAAGGATGAGCAAAAGTAGATTAACGAAAAAATTTTATAAATCTGATGTGGATGGATGCGTTAAACAAGGCAGATTTAGGAGGGTGTTTCCGACCAAATCGGAGACATCCTCAAGAAACTTGGGATGCCTAGTGCCCATAGCCGTAAAGCTTGTATAAAGAGATATATGGATGTGAGAGAAGCAAGGGAGTTGTGTCAGGGTCGTGGCAAGTGGCGCTCCATTGTCTCCTGTGGGAAAAAGGAGTGTCAATTTGATTATTTGGAAAAGATAACGATGCCCTAATCAAGTCAAATAAGCTTGTTTAAACATCCGATTGATCCCACACAGAAACCTTCAAAACACTTATTGAATTTCAAGCTGCACGAATTTGAAATTCGGATTAAATCAAATTATGTGAGTGACGCGTATGTTTGAGTTAATAATGTACCCACATACTGTTACTTTCTGATTTATAATCAACTCGAATACACATAATACACACAGAAAACTCTCCACACCATTTTGGACGCGAAGCTTTTGCAAACAAATTGTCTCGATACTGGACTCTGGGAACGTATCAGACGAAGATTTTAGTATGAACTATGTATAATTATAAAACAAAAATATATAATAATTTTAATTATAATAATAACATATTAATTTTGTTTATTCTTTATGTTTCATTTCAATTTTTAATAATTTAAATATTCTATTTGTGACTTTATTGTGACACTAGTAATTAATATATAAATTATTTAAAGAAATAAAGAGCTACGTATGTAGAGCTATGTTAGTAGAAATTAGTGTTAAATATATTAAGTAAATATTTTGGACGAAACTTATTTTAGTATCTCCAGAACTATTATGAGTGACCTATTTCAACACAAAATGTCAAAGCCTCAAGTGGTAGACGTTTTCAGAAGTTCTCGTTTATATTCAGACGCTCGGGAACACACTCCACACGAATTTCATTTTTACTGTCAAGAAGGTCTCCTCTAATACGTGGGTTTAATTTTCCGTTTAGTTAGTGAAACTCCTGTTCGCACCACATGTGCCTATATGTATATTTAAAATTTAAAGCAATTATAGAAAGAATATAAAAAGCAATGAATTGCATTAAGGATGAACAATGAAATGCTCCGATGGTTTAGGCACATAGAAAGGATGAGCAAAAGTAGATTAACGAAAAAATTTTATAAATCTGATGTGGATGGATGCGTTAAACAAGGCAGATTTAGGAGGGTGTTTCCGACCAAATCGGAGACATCCTCAAGAAACTTGGGATGCCTAGTGCCCATAGCCGTAAAGCTTGTATAAAGAGATATATGGATGTGAGAGAAGCAAGGGAGTTGTGTCAGGGTCGTGGCAAGTGGCGCTCCATTGTCTCCTGTGGGAAAAAGGAGTGTCAATTTGATTATTTGGAAAAGATAACGATGCCCTAATCAAGTCAAATAAGCTTGTTTAAACATCCGATTGATCCCACACAGAAACCTTCAAAACACTTATTGAATTTCAAGCTGCACGAATTTGAAATTCGGATTAAATCAAATTATGTGAGTGACGCGTATGTTTGAGTTAATAATGTACCCACATACTGTTACTTTCTGATTTATAATCAACTCGAACATTACCTACCTGAATCTCTGAATCTGAATGTTATTGCGTTTGAATTTTTATTGAAGTACGTAAACACACAAAGGTTTATTCTTATTTGTTATTGTGATGTGTTCAGAATATTATGTAGGACTTTTATATGAAAAATTAATGAGTCGCCGGTGGTATATGCACATTTAGAGTCAGTACTCGTATATACGTGACGTAAGAATTAGTTTTTGAATATTTTCTGTTATCGACGTTGTGCGTTATGTCTGTTTGTAAGTTTTTGTACTCGGTCGAAACGAAAAAATATTTGTTATATTAAATTATGTAGATAGAAAACATATTTCTAATATTTGGTAAAAAAAATTGCACTAAAGTGGCAAAGAAGTTGAGGTAAGCATGATTTGACTCCGTTTTTCAGTCGTCGGTGCTATTTGACCTTTCTCATGCTTATCATCAGGCCAAATCAGATCAGAGTCACAAAAATAAACTCAATATGCTTGTCCACATATTTTCCGGCAACATTCTAGCTAATCCTGAAACGCGACCAAATCACTTCACGTAAGTGCCCGGATCGGCAGACTGGGTATCACTGCCTACCACTCTTTCGATAACCGAAGCAAATATCCGCCTCTTTTTTTATTAACCAATATTTGCAATATTTTAAGTAATTAAATATTACAAACAAAATCTATGAAACAAATATTTGCTCCGATCGAAAATCGAACCCGGAACTTTACGCGCAACAAACCAATCCCTAACCGTTCGGCTACGCCTGTCGTGAAAGTGTGGCTTTAACTCAATTTTGGGTGATCAATTGATTGTGGTCTCATCAGACCCCAAAACATATTTCAAATCAGCCATAAACCAATCTTGGTGTTCTTAAGCAAATTTCATTCGTGCATCTCTAATCATTTTGTTCACTAGTGGCTTCTTTCTTGCTACTCGTTTGCTTCATTTAGAAAATACCCTAAAACTTGTAGCACTGTATAAATTCTGCAGGTGTTCTTCATTGTGTGGCCATCATCGTATATATATATATATAGTATGTTATATATATATATATATATATATATATATATATATATATATATATATATATATATATATATATATATATATATATATATATATAATATTACAAATGTTATAAATAATTAAGAAAAGTTGTTATTTATTGCTGAACAATGAAAGTCGTAATAGTGTGAGGATAGTTTGGTACAAGAGAGATGCGAGTTGTACGCGACAGCATTCTGGGCAAAATACCATTGTGAATCTGTCACTTTATCACCAAACGAGTGGACGTGGTCTAGAGATAAATAATAATGCTTGTACAGAAAGTAAATTTAAATTAACACTGTAATAAAGAGTGATTGTCGTATGTCATAAGTTCTTAACTTCCATCTTGTTCTACGTTAGTAATTCAATTAGGGATCTCTCCTAATGGCTCTACGGTTAACTAACCGGGTCGCCTGCTCCAAATTAAGTATAACCTGCAGATAAAACCTTGTTTTTCTTACTAGGAATATAGAACATATTCATAAAATGTATTTGAACGAAGTTCGACTAGTCAAAAATGTAAACTATACATTTTAATATTATTATTAGCCTACTTATTTGTCCTACTGCTGGGTAAAAGCCTCCCTCTCTTTTCCACGACTCACTTCTACTATACATTTACCTACTATTGATTTTATTTAAAAAATATAATACCAATGAAATTTTTAAGGTATAAATAATATTTCATGTTAGCCATTGTACTGAGCGGCTAATTACTTAGAAAACCTGAATATAAATATAAGATGATTTATTCAGTAGCACCGAATAAATATAGTATTTTATATAGCAGCAAGTTTTCTCGTACTTTATTACTTAACGAGTGGGCCAGCGAGTCAACACGACACTTAATAACTTATGAAGTTTGCATTAAACTAATAGTAGTGAGCTATAAAATTTTTAAGTAGTGACATACTTTGTAGGTCTTTTAAAACTTTTATATAAAATTTACTTAGTGAAACTTTAATTAAAATACACATTCAATATTTGAATTGCGGGTACTCAGCGGTAATTTGCACCGTAGCATCTTCTGTTACTATACAAGGCTCAGATTCTTGAGTGGAATTGGTTACACTTCTGAGACGTCTCTGCCAAATATCTTCTCAATGCGCTGGATTCATTGTTGCAGCGATAATCTTTTCGACTGATGAGAACTAATACTGCGAACTCTAACACCCCTGCTATTTCACAGAGATACTGCGGCTTCTTGCGTCATTTATCGCCTATGCCACTGAAGAGCGTTTTAACTTTGTTCCTACCTTGTATTTTAGCTTCCATGATAGCCGCTGAATCGGTCCTCCCTATTATCTGAACACATCGGTGGTCGAATTAAAAACTTCGATACGTCGTTTCTATGTCAAATGATCGACTTGAATCATGTCCTACTGCGGCAACCTAAGATTATATAAGAAAAGAGTAGAGGCGGGCCGCGCGTCGTTTTGCAAAATCTTAGGCGGCAACCGTAAACTAAATCGGTATTGTTAGTCGTTGCGCTCTTAGAATTCTCCTTTCTTACTACTCGTATAAGGCATGGAGTCACTTCCGTCTCAATAAAACAACCTCATTTAGTACTTTACGAAAATGTTTTAAATCACTATATTATAAATAAATGTCGTCGTTTTTAACTAAATCAACGAATAACATTATTTTTTATTTTTTTATTAATGTAAGCGGGTTAGGGCTAAAATTAACAGCTTAATCCCTATTCAAATTCGGAGTTACCTGAGTTATTTAATTATTACTATGATTTCACTGACGTAATTAATATGTAAATAAAAAATAAATAAAAGAATCCATAATATTTATTATAATAATTTCAATAAAAAATGGCGCAGTTAATCATCATATATTTAAGAGACAAGAAAAATAAAAAGATAATTTTCTTAATTTTTATTTTTTTATTTCATATAATATATTATATATAGTTTCTATACATGCATATATATATTTGAAAATAATAAATCTTTATACTGAGCGTAGTGAAAACCAATTTTGCATTGATTCTGGTAAATAGTTCATATTTTGTTAGATTTTGCGCGAACATTGATTAATGAATTAAACAAATTTTATGCGGCTTACTATCGCGTTTATTTTGGTTTTGATTTTACAATACTTTATTATTCCGACGTTTCGAGAGCTTTGCAGCCATCGTCTCTCCGTGACCACGATGGCTGCAAAGCTCTCGAAACGTCGGAATAATAAAGTATTGTAAAATCAAAACCAAAATAAACGCGATAGTAAGCCGCATAAAATTTGTTTAATTCATTAGTTCATATTTTGTATGCATGCAGAATAGCCTAATATTACACAGGTCAGTGATCAAACGCCAAATTAGTTTATCGTGGCTTAGGTTTGTAAACAGGCTGCACAGGGATCGATTTAATGTTTATAAACCATTCAAGGGTAAGTTTGCATGTTAAGGAAAATTAAATTGAAGTATACGCTACAATGTGCTATTAAAAAATTAACATGTTTTCTTTGTGGTTATTGGTTTGTTAAAAGTAGGTTAGTATTTTGTTTTTCATTGAGATGCGACATCTGATTTCGACATGCCTGACAGTAAGAAAGGGGAGTTTTTAGAACATCGACGTGTCATAGAAACTGGACAACCAAAGTACATAATATCATAGATACATTTGTACTGAAAAGTGGTTTGTACCGGGGCTCTCAGTTTGCGTATACATTTCACTACTACTACACCATCGCAGCCTTAATGTTTTGACGTTTGGCCGATTTATATAAATTAAACTTTTAGTGAGATTTATAAAGATTTAATCAAAATACTGTTTTAAAGAATTTTTGAAAAGGAAATGAATTCGTTTTAATTTTCTGTTATTCTTTCATTAAAATATCGAAGCCATTTAAATTCAATTTTCTATGAAAACAACGCTCTATTGAATATCGAGATTTTTTAAAAATTAATTTATTATATAGCTCGTTTTTGTACGCATACAGAAAAGTTTTAAGAATTCCAAACCACCATATAAAACGATGTTTAAATGTAACGCGACTTGTGGTATCTATCAGCTAGCAACTGGAGTGCGATCCATGAATGGAGACGACTGCTACTACATTGAAATAACTGATATGACTACCATAATTAAAAGGAGTCCCTTTAGGCAAGGTTCCGAAGATACTGGCAGCGTTCCCCCTTTGAATAGCTAGACTAATTCCTACTAATAATAATTGACTACCATAATAGTCACATCAGCAGTCACATCCATTATGCCGGCGTAGTTGGAACCGGCAACGTACAAGCTAAGTGGTAGGTACTTTACCGGATCGACAGACTGGACAACCCTGTCTTTCACTACAAGTAGGGTAGGTACGTAGTTTAGAACATTAGTGCATCTTTTCTTTGTAGAACAATCGACAAGTGGAATGCTTTACCTGCCCTTGTGTTCTCACCATCCTATGACCTTGGATCCTTCAAGCGATGCGTCAAGAAGCACCTTTGGCCTGCATAGTGACAGCGACTGAGCCAGCCGTGAACAAACTCGGTTGTCGTTACTCTTGGACTTTCTCTTGCTTATCATCAGGCGGGACGAAGTCAAATGACGTGTCACAAAAAAAATAAGAACACTTGGAAAGGAGGAGTATGAAAGTAGATTGACAAAATAAATGTATAAATCTGATGTGGATGGATGCGTTAATGGAGGCAGGCCCAAGATGGTGTTCTCGAAAACATCCTTAAGTTGCATAGTTCCCATAACCTTAGAGCTTGTATGAGGAGAATTGTGGATGTGAGGGATGCAAGGGAGTTGTCAGGATCCATTGTCACCTGTGGAAATGGCGTGATGATTGGTTGTTTGATTAAACATTAGTTATTAGTGTAAATTGAAAAACTGCTGAAATATATACATAGTCTTGTTATTTTGTGCGTATCAAACATACAATTCTTCTAGGACAAGTGCAGTTCGATCACGTTTCGTGCGAATGAATAAATGATTTCTCTCTCGTATATAGCTCAAGGATTTATTCTTGTAACGGATGGCATCCATTTCGTGCAAGCTAAATTGTATTTACAATTTTCGTTTTATAGATTTCAAAATTATTGAATTAGTCACTTATTGTATTTCTGCTGTTCTAACTGAAGAGTCAAGAGTGCCAACGACTGAAAATACCGAATTTTCAACAACGGAACCGAATCAATTTACTCAGTTCTAACACTCAGTTTTTTAGTCATCGGTACTCTTGGATATAATAAATTATTTATACTTATTTTATTATTTTAGGAAGTACTAATCTTGCTTGATTTAAGGTTCAAGGAAGGTTCAAGAGCGCCGTCGACTGAAAAAAACATTTCATTACGTTGCCCTCAGTCGCCGCCAATTACTATGCTGGCTATATTTTACGCATTAAGTATTTAAAATTATAAGATGAAGAGAACATGAACAAAACTAGAGCGAAAACTGCCAATTCAGTCGATTTGACCTTATTTCTATAAACAATGTCACCTGTAGTTATTGATGCCCCTGTGACTGCAATATTATGCATTGAAATATATTTTGAGGCCATGATTTATGCGAGTTGTCTTCAAGCAAAACACAAGTTGCACTACTTTGAATAATTTTATTCGTAATTTTATAAGTCAATGTATAATCGATACATTGACGCGAAATGTCTGGGGTTCAATTGCCAGTCGGAGCAATGATTTGTTTTATAGCTTTTATTTGTAATTTTTATTAATTACATTAAATATTTTTTAATAAAAAATAGAGGTGCAGATATGCTCCGGACCATAAAGTAACTTCGCGTTTTGTGATCTGCTTGTAAGTTGTTGGTTCCAACTAGGCCGACATAGTGGCTGTGACTCTGCTACTTAAAGCTATTTTTTCAAATTTCTATTCTAAGTACTTGTATCATAGAAACAGGTCAACCAAAGTATATATATCACCGGTGGGTGGTTTCGAACTCGTGCTCTTCAGTTTGAGTAACCATTGCACCGCCACTACACCACGGTCACCTTATCAAAGATACATTTGTACCGGCAAGTGGTTATTGAAGCCGCGCTCTCAGTTTGCGTGACCATTGCATTACCACTACACCACGGTCGTTTTAACTGTAAGTAGCACTCACTTCTATTCACTGACCACGCTCCAGGGTCATATTAGGCGTAATTCTGTCATATGTACAAGTATACAGACCGTGAAGTGATTTGGTCACGTTTCGGGATCAGCTTGTAAGTTGTTGGTTCATAGTCGGCATAGTGGATGTGATTGCTACTCACAGTTATTGAATTGTATTAGCAGTGACATTCATTCATGGACCACACTTCGGCTTAACATCAAGCGGGGTGCTGTCATATGTCGAGTCACAATAAAATAAAATAAAAAATATGTCCAGTCATAATAAAATAAAATAAAAAGCCGCATAGATTGTGTATATTTTGTTGTTACGTTTGAAAATTCAAAATTGCCTCTTCCTTTTCTTACGCAATAGCCAGACGAGTAAGAACGAGCAATATTAGTTACAAGTTCATACATAACAAGTGCTAGGACGCTATGGTCATCGCACCACAACGACTTAGCGTCTAGCAAAAACACTACTGCCTACTACCATTTTATGGCTTATGCACAGGAAGGAAACCAAGTTCAGGGAACTCTATAATGCTGTCAGAAGCTTTGGTATCCTGTTAGCGCTTGTAATTCGAAAGAGATAAAGCCTAGATTCGTTTGGTACTGACATCATCTAAGCAAATATGTTGTAGTTTGCTTTGCGAATAGCATCTCTTGTGTAAATGATATTAAGTGTTGTTTAGAATGTTTGTGTGTTGAAGGGTCAAGTTTTTGGACAGCACAGGGCATACATAATAGACTATATTCTAATTTCGTATTAAGATTATAGGTAAAGGGGATAATAATATAAATATTTTTATTCATCAATCAATCAATCAAATATCCACGCCTTTTTCTCACAGGGATAGGCAGCCACTTGCCACGATCCGGACATAATTTTTATTCATAATAACTTATATTAAGTTTTAATTATTAGTTTTTAAATAGAATTTAAAACCTATGTATAAAAAGTGAAATTTTAAAAGCTCTTTATTTCTAACCAGTAGCTGCTATTATAGTAAAGTTAATTGCAATTTATGAATAATATTATCAAAGTTCGCGTAAAAGCTTTTGTAAAAAATTAAGTTATTGCACGAAGCAGACGTGAATCTCTTGGTTATGGTTGGTTAGATAGGATTTATCACGCAATGGAATACTATGTGCATACAATGTATTTGTTATATATTGATTATATCCTACAAAAGGATGGAGCCCACCAGCGTTGAGATTCTAAAAATATTCTTTAGATTTGATGGAAAACTCTAGGCGGTTCGTTACTAGGTAACGACGTACGGCTCTAAGATTAGCATAGATTCCGCGTAAGTTCCGGTAGCATGGAATCTACACTAAGCTCATCCAGGTAGACCCAGGAGGGTGTTCTCCGTCCAAATCAGAGACATCCCTAAGAAAGCTGAGTTGCCTAGTACCTTTGACGCTATGTGGTCAATGACATGATAAACGAAAAGCTCATGTTAAAATCATAAAGAAAAATAATTTATTTCACATAAATATAATATAAAAACAAAAGAATTAATGTTGAAATGACAATGCTTTTTTAATGAAAATCAATTGTTATAAATTTGAATGCCAACTGGAAAAGGTCGGCACATGCCCATAACCGCAGAGCTTTAGCTTATAAAGAGAATCGTGGATGTGAGGGAATCGAGGGAATTATGTCAGGATCTTGGCAAGTGGCGCTCCATTGTCTCTGCCTATCCCTGTTGGAAACTGGTGTGACAATTTGAAAGATTGATTTTATATACATGACTATGACTCGCAAATAATTAATACAAAAGAAAGGCGAGAAGACGGATAAATGGAGGCCACAGCTATTTATTATTAAATAATTGTAAAAAGCAGTCACATCCATTTACTATGCTGGCGTAGATGGAAGTGGCAACTTTCAAGATGAACCCGAAATATATATAAATTAATACAGTATGAAGTGATGGTACCAACTGCAAATGACTACCAACTGCATGCCTACTCCTAAACTTATTACTTGTGTAAGTACCTACATCAGGAAATGTAAGTAGCGGCATGATTATAAAGCGCCGCCAAACACGTAAGTTTTTATCACTACCAATAATTTTATCTAATGCTCTCAGTAAAATTTTATTGCAAGGCGTAAGTAATCTCTCGATTAAATTTTAACTTAAGGATTAGGTTCAATAAAAATAGTATTGAATTAAAATTTACCGTTAGTACCGTTCAAGTTTGATTCCGCATTGAAAATAATGACATGTGAAACAAAACATTTTTGCAACTTGCTATTGCGTTTATGTTAATTTTTTTTTTCGTTTTTAACGCGCTTTTTTTTATTAGCTTAAGTTGTATGTATGTATGTAACGGAATGTTTCAAACTATTTTTCACCCACTTCTAAAGGTCTGAATAGTTTCAAAATTTGTACACGTATTAAAAAGCGATGACAATGCAATAATTTCAATAATTTCTTTTTTGGTCGGCATAGTGACGGCGACTGAGACAATCTAAAACTGGCTCGGTTTTCAGTCGTCGGCATTCTTGGGCCTCTTCTTTCTTACCATTTATTCAAAAATTATTTACTGTCATTTTAGCGTATTTTCTAGTTTCATATAAATAAACTATAGTTTTCCTTAAATCACGTTTATTGCTTCTCCGCGAAATCGATGGAGATAAATTAAATGTCGGATTAAAATAAATATGAACCTACAAAAATATTAATTTATATTTAATAATATAAAAGTTCACCCAAAATCTAAGGAAATAATAAATTAATAGTTTAAAGTCGCAATCCAAAATTTTAAAGTTTTATTTTCTATAACAGTACTAAGTTGTCTATGGTAACCTATATGACATTTTTGGTCGTCCTCTTTCTATGATTAATAAAAAAATAAAAAAGTCGCACAGCTTTTGTACACCTATGAACTAATTGAAACATATAGTAAGGATTAAACGAATAGTTTTTAAGTAAACCGTTTTAAAGCAAATGAAAACCTCTTAGAGAATTTCATTAAAGTTTAACTGTTTATTTAGAATCGTCTTCTTCGAGAACACGCTTAAGTATCGCTTAATACGGAAACATTGTGCTTAAAGTTTTAAGAGCACTGTTGTGAGTGTACACGTTTTCGATATAAAACTACTATCGCGATATAAAATGCTTACATTACTACAAATCAAGATTACATTAAGGACACTAAAATTACCTTTTACTGGTATGTAGGCAGTGGTGCCCACTCTGCTGATCCGGGGTAGTAACACCACTTACAAGCATACAGACTGGGGATCAGCCGGTTCAAACTAGGTGTGACTGCTACTTACAGTTATTAAATTGTAGTAGCAGTGAAATCCATTCATGGACCACGCTCCAGCTTAACATCAAGCAGGGTGCTGTCATATGTCGAGTCACAATAAAAATAAAAAAATCTTTAAAATATCAACCAATCTGTCTATTAAATTATCACTCCTTTTTTCCACGGAGATAGGCAGAGATAATGGATTGCAACTTGCCACGATCTTTACACAACTTCCTCGCTTCCCTCACATACTCAATTCTCTTCATAAAAGCTCTATGGTTATGGGCACAAGGCAACCCAACTTTAAAACTTTAATATATTATCTATTTTAGTTGTCCTGTTTCTATGATACAAATAATTTTAGTAGCTTAGTATGTATCAATACTCAAAATTTATGAAAGCTTGTCTCTTACCTAGCGGTTGTTCATTATCAGGCGAGTAAGGCTCTTCTTTAAATCTGAAACAAATATAAATGATATTTATTTTATTCGTATGTATTCAATATTATTGGTAATACTTATACAGGGGGAATAGAATTTTGTTGATAGTGCTGTGAAGGAAGCAAAGGAGTTATGTAAGGATCGTGGTAAGTGGCGCTCCATTGTCTCTGCCTATCCCTATGGGAAAATGGCGTGACAATTTGATTGTTAGTAAGTTGGTGGTTCTTAACCGTGAAGTGACCCAATTGCCGGATTGTTGGATGCGACTTCTACTTGCAGTTATTTACCTGTAGTAGCAGTCGTCTCTATTCATTGACAGCTCTCCAGCTTAATATCAGCCAAGGTGCTGTCATATATCGACAGCATAAGAGACCAACCAAAATCACCTCGAATTGAGTTCTAGTGTCGTCGGCGCTCGTGAAACTTTTATGCCATCCAAAAACATTTTAAAAGACAAAAATAATTAGGACTGAGGCAGCCGTAAACAAACTCGGTTTTCTCAGTCGTCGTCACTCTTGGACCTCCTCTTGCTTATCTTCAGGCGGGACGAGGTCAGTTATCGTGTCACAATAAAAAAAAGTGTGTCACAATAAAAAACAAAAAATATTTTCCAACATTTCCTACTCTAACACGTTTTTTTTTTATTGTGACTCGACATATGACAGCACCCCGCTTGATGTTAAGCCAAAGTGTGGTCCATGAATGTATGTCACTGCTACTTCAATTCAATAACTGTGAGTAGCAATCACATCCACTATGCCGGCCTAGATGGAACCGGCAACTTACAAGCTGATCCCGAAACATGAATCCCGAAATGGCTTTATTAAACGTCGACGACAGGCGTGGACGAACGGTTTAGCGATATATATATATATATATATATATATATATATATCTCGTGGTATATATATATATATATATATATATATATATATATATATATATATATATATATATATATATATTGTGTACTCTAATTAATATATTTCCTACTAAATATCCAACCAATAGTTCCTCAGCTAGTTAGATGTAATAGAATGCCTAATAGCAATAAACTTATAAAATTTAGTGCATTTTATAAATTAAAAATCTACATTCCCATAATCTACTTAATATAAGTCAAGGGTTTTATAAACTTTTCTGATACAGTACAGTAGTAAATCCATTTGCAAAACTATACCTATTGAAATTCAAAACAATTAAAAACAACTGACCCACTTTAGTGACACTATTCTCGTGGGGTGCATGCTGCTCCTCGCGATGTTTACACTAATGGATTAATTATTAATTGGTTATTGTAGAACGTTGTTCTTTCCAAAGTGTACCGTAGAATATTACAGACACACAGACAAAAAATATTTATTAAACAAGACGGATTATATAGAAATACAACAAAAATAAGACCTGACGTGGCTCTTTCAGGCATCTCTTAAGCTAAATGCTTAATATAGAAATGTAAATAAATAAATAAAATTAAAATCATCGAAACAGGACGACCAAGGTATTCATGTGAAATGCTTTGGTGGTATGGTGGTAGTGACCATTGCACTACCACCATACCACGCTACTATAATGTATGCAATTTGAACTCTTCAATTTATTCGTGCAATAAGCCTGCCTCTATACGACTATTCAAATAAGGATGAACAGAAAAAATAGGTTATATCAACACTCGATAGTTTCAAGGGCGCCTATTTTTTTTTATTCTCACTCACCGGACGAGAGATATAAAAAAATGCAATTTGAATTGTAAAAGTGATAGACAAAAATCAGTCATGTACGTTGTGTTACTTAGATCCGACTTTATATTAAAATTCCATATATATCGACGTTGCGGGCATATGATCCATATGTATAAAGACGTGGGTAAGATCGAACGCGTATATTAAAATATCATTTAGTGACGTGACCAACTTTATTATAATTTTATTGATAAACAAAGACTCGACCGCATTTACTTTTGTTACCTTAAGCATTTTTATCTAAACTAGTGAAAGTAAAAATATGCTCTCATTTTTATTGTTTATAAAACAATTTATTTGAAAAAGACAATGATGCGGAACGTGACACGTGAAGAAAATGGAGTCAGTCGGGCGGGAGTAATTACGAATAATAATTAATCTGTTATTAGTTGAGTATGGGAATGTCACTTCCGCTTAAAAAAATAAAGCTTATTTTTAAATTATTTTGCAATTGCAATGGATGCGACCGTGGTTTAGTGGCTACGCATGGTACGCAAACCGAGAGCACGAGTTCGAGACCACCCACCGGTACCAATGTATCTTTGATATATGTACTTTGGCTGTATTGTTTCTATGATACACGCACTTTAGTAGCGTGTAGCACTTTAGTCCAGAATTTAAAAAAATATTATTACTAACAATAGTTTACTAATATAGTCAGGTCTGGTTTTTAAATAGTGGTAGGCAATCGTGTCCAGTCTGCCAATTCGGACATACTTATTATACAAATACAGACCTTGAAGTAACATCGTCGCGATTAAGGAATTGTTCAGAAGTTGTCCGTTCTGACTTAGCTGACATAGTGGATGCGACTACTAATTTCAGTTATTTAACTACAGTATAATCCCTATTGATGGACCGCACTCTATTAAAAACAAAAAGGGTGCTGTCATGTCGAGTCACAATAACAAAAAATCATCATCAGACTATCTGACGTCGACTACTGAACAAAGGCCACTACAAAAATATCTACTTATTATTTTACTAATTAAAACGAGAAAGTACTTTTTAATAGAAGTAAAGTCCTTGAACTTACTTATTCATTAGATATGGGTGGCAGGGCCGTCTTTACCCGGGGGTTCAAGGGGTGCAGTGCACCCGGGCGCAGAGTCCTAGGGGGCGCATGCCGACCGCCATAACTTTCGATAGGTACCTACTACACTGTGACCACGCGAGAGGAGCCTTGACTTTCGCACCCCGGCGCTGAATATGCTTAAGACGGCCCTGATGGGTGGCTTCGATATTTAATGCGTTTTTATCGACAACAGCCCTGATGTCTATTAGTGGATAATACCATTGGGCTAGTAAGATTTGTTTGAACTATGGTATTAATACTATTTAGTATGATACTCGTGCATGATAGATGCATGAGTATCCTATCCTAACCTAAGGTTGCCAACCGTCCTATTTTCCCAAGTAGTGTCCGGGATGACCTGGATAGTTTTTAAGGAACATCCCGAGTTTTTTTTATTGTGATTTGACATATGACAGCACCCCGCCTGATGTTAGGCTGAACTGCGGTCCATCAATAGACGTGACTGTTACTACAGTTAAATAACAATAAGTTGCAGTCACATCTACTATGCCAGCCTAGTTCAATCCGGCAAACGGACAAGCTGATCCCGAAACGCGACCAAATCAATGGTCTGTATACTTGAGATTTGTTAGGACCGTAGGAAGTGGCGCTCCGTTAAAGAAAACATAAAAATGTCAAAACAACGGTATTATCTTATTATAAATATATATCTATGTAATCATGCCATTATACACAAAGTTGTGTAAAGACAAATCGGAGACACCCTCAAGAAAGCTAGGTTGCCTAGTGCCTATAACCGTGGATGTGAAGGAAGCGAGGGGGTTGTGCTCCATTGTCTCTGACTATCCCTATGGGAAAGAGGCGTGAGAATTTGATTGGTCTAACTAAATACACAATAAAAATACAATTAATACGATATATTATATTATTTAAAAAAATAACTTAGACTTAATAATAAATACGTCCCTGTATCAAAATTCTGATCACACAGGGACGGATTTAATTTATTAATAATTAATTTGGTTTAATAACTAACACTAATAATGAAAACATTATTGAAATACATGAAAACGAGGATGTGCCTATTATGAAAAAATCATCAAATTGTAAACGAACCCTACCAAGAGGGATAACAATCTGACCGATTTTATCACTTGTAAAATTATGCACAGGGCCACAGGACTTTTTTTTAATGTGACCCGACATATGACAGCACTTGATGTTAATCTGGAGTGCGGTCCATGAATGGATGTGACTGTTACTACAGTTAAACAACAGTCACGTCCACTATGCCGGTCTAATTGTAACAAGCTGATCTCAAAACGCGACTGAGTCAGTTCACTTTTTGTATACTTGTAAGTGGTGGTAATTAGTTCGGCAGACTAGGCACCGTTGCCAACTACTCTTTAATAAACAGACCTGAGGCTGTCTGAATCGGGCCCAGTCTGCCGATTCGGGGTACTACAATCACTTACAAGTATACAGACCGTGAAGTATATTAGTCGCGTTTAGGAATCAGCTTGTAAGTTTTCGGTTTCAACTAGGACGAAATAGTAGATGTGACTACTATGTTATTAACCTGTAGGACATTCAAACCCTTCACATCGCATTCAAGTTCGATAGCAGTTCACAAATTGACGATTTGACAAGGATAGATTATAAAATATCGAAAATTAATTTATATACGGTGATAATTATATAGATAGGACCTGGAGACGGTTATAGGCTACATATAAGGGGAGTAAGGGAAGAAGTAAAATTTGGTTATCACCATTATTTGCTACGGTTTATTCCTGTTCACGATTATGATTATTATTATTGTGTCACAAGTCGAAAAAAATACTATTGCGACTTGCAGTTGTTTATCTATAGTAACTTCTTTCATGGATGCGGGGTGCTGTCATATTGTAAGTCAATACAATAGTAGCTTGATTATGAAAATTCTGTTTTGTTTGATTCTGTTTACTTAGTACAAATACCGGGTAGGTAGGTCAAACTTCGACAACAAGGTCGTTCGACGAATCCAAGTTTGCTGAGCAACGTCTTAGAAACTACGAAGTGTCTTCTTAGTTTGGTTGGTATATGGACCTCAGTAATCAATAAATAACTACTTGGTGAACTTCTGCAAACTGATTTTCAGACCTGACAGCTAATACAAGACCTCTAAAAAACTAAGTTCAAACTTCCTATCTTTGAAACTGTATCTCCTCTAACTTCTAAATAAATGTTAAATGCATTTTCAAAACTTCCATGAACCAATTTACGGTTCATAATAGAGTTTGCTCGTTTACTTTATAAGTTGCCAGTTCATCTTTCGCTTCTAAAAGCATAGTATGAAATTTTCGATCAAACTTATTTATTCTCTATACTAGGTCATAGATCTTTACTTAAGAAAATTCCAATTAATGAATAATTAATTTATTCACTTTTTTTATTGTGAAGCAACATCTGCACTCGATTTAAAGAGTACTAACGACTGAAAAATCTCAGTTTTCGGATGCGTCAGTCGCCGTAACTATGCCAGCCTAAGGTGTTTTTTTAAATATATTTTCATGCTTCGCTGAAAGGATTCAAGATTATAAGGTGGGAAGAAAAAATGGGCTGTTAAAACATTCTACATGTCGATTTTACAACAAATTAATGACGCGCCGAATCATTCAGTTCGATTGTTTAAGGTTATTTTTGGCATATAATTAGATAATAAATTAAGGCGATCGTGGTGTAGTGGCAATGGTTACGCAAACCGAGAGCACGAGTTCGAGACCACCCACCGGTACCAATGTATCTATGGTATATGTACTTTGGTTGTCCTGTTTCTATGATACAATCACTTTAGTAGCTTATAGTATTATAGCTTATTAGTATAGAACTGTTAATAAATAAATTTTTAAAATATAAATATATTATATATTAGCAATAATGCACATGTTTCCATAATATATTGTCCACCTATATTGTTTAGATAAAGCCTTATGATATGTCATGTAAATTGTTGTCCATTATTCAATAACAATGGATAAATGAATATATGAATGTCGCAATTTCCAATGTCCATGTAGCCCGCAAGCGAATGAAGCAAGCTATTCAATGAGAGCCCGTCCGAACATTATTGGAAAAGGAAATTTGTGGTAACATATGGTATATCAAAGCCGGGCAGAATATTGTTATTAAATTTCAATTCTGTGAACAAAATATTAATATTTTCAATTTATCATTTTATATTGAAATTTTAGCGAATTTTCAATATTATCCAAAATAAATGGCGTTGAAAAATATGTATTGGTATTTACAAATAAAACGGAGAACTTTTAGAATGTCGAATACAATACCTCGAAACAATTGAACTTGTATTTTATTTTACATTAAGTTACGTTGAGAATTTGCAACAAGTTGCGAGCTGTGTGTTTGTTATACGTGCAATAACATTTTTTCCATGTTTCATCTTAATTTTTTTTTGTTTTTTTTTTTGTTAAGAAATGAGTTTTAAAAATACGTGAAATCTCTTAAACAAAGAAACATTAGTCTCAAACTAAGTTCAAGCACACAGCATCAGCAAAACATATTAAGTATAAGGTTGCTTAAAACCAAAAACATTGTATGTTGCAAAACCATTACTCATTTGGCATCATATAAACATCGTATAAATACAATGTTTACAATAAAGGCACGTTGCATTGTAACATAACACGAGCATACCGACACTGGCCGTGAAAATTCTGGCATCAGCTGACGAAATATTGATTTTCCATTAAGGAATTACTAACAAACTTCCATACAATACTTTGTATATCTATGATTTTGTTACCAATATAAATGTCGTTTTTTAAGTCCTTTTAAATTATAAATATAAACATTAAATATAAATGACATTAAATGTAAACATTAAAAATAAATATAAATTCTTTATTTATAAATATAAAATTTTGATTTTTTCTTTAGGCATAATAATTACTTACGTATAGCAATCATCGATGATTCCAGAAGAGCTGGCAGCTTCCACAACCACTTCGCAACTCATGATTTTGATTAAAATAAACAAATAAATAACACTGTATAGGCTACTGGATACTAATTTATATCTATGTTATAATCATGTTCGTAGAAGAACAATGGTGGTTGCTAATTGCATTTATATATGAGCGAGATATTCTATATCTCGTCTTTATATACGCCGGGTTTTTCCGAAAGAAATCACGGGTACGAGGGGATGATTCCAATACAACGTGGACTGAAGTAATGTTGTAACGACGTCTGTATGTCAGTGGGTTACCAATGTCAAACATAAGAACTTGTGAATAATGAAAATTATGAAATAAGATTAAAAATAGAAGGATCACTAAAACACAGTTTGCACTCCTTTTAAACAAGTGTTACATTTTTTCTAATTATTAATACGTATTGTGTATACTATTATAATAGACTAATACTTTAAGCTATATTATTAATAAACGCAAAATATTGAGATTAATACGTTGGTAAATAGTTTAAGGAAGCCGTTATAACAAAGATATTTCTGCTGAAAATTTACCCTTGGTATTCTGCGCATGATCGACTTTGACCTTGATACTACTTCCCGGTTCACGGACAAAATCTCCTCGTGTCACCTGTCCACTAGGTCAATGTTATTCAGATTTGTACGTATACGAAAAATGTTTAATAACACCATATACAATAATAATTACAAAATTGTATGATTCTTTTACGTAATTAAATATTATATTCGAATATATCTTTCAGTCATGTGGTCACATTTTAATTTCATTATGCTTTATTTTGATTCGCGACATCTACCTCGACTCGACTTAAAAACAGACTTAAAACAGCGACCTTACGGTTGCCTCAGTCGCTGTCACTACGCCCAACATTCTCACCTAATTAATTAATGATTAAACTATATTTTACAATAATTTAGTATCAATTATGAAATGTCACGCATGTAAGATTGTCAATTTATCAAATTGTCACACCGTTTTCCTACAGGGATAGGCAGAGACAATAGAGCGCTACTTGCCTCGATCCTAAACTGAACTGTGTCTAAACAAAATTAAATTACTATTGTTTCGAAACGAATGTCACATTATTTGTCTACTAAACCTGAGCAATTTTCATATTGTCCTTCAGTTGGGGTTAACCTTGAAAGAAGACGACATAATTTGGGCGGGCGCGTGTACGTTACGTTGTCGGGCTGGCAGAATTTCAAGGCCGCAAACATCTTATCCGTATTCGGTACCCTTTCTATAGAAGTTTTCTTGTTTACAATTAATTTTCTCATTTTACCGAACAATATTTAATATATATCTTGGTGTGCTTTCTTCGACAACATAATATTGCTTTTTCTTAGATTTTGCGCAAACATTATTTAATAAATTAAACAAATTTTATGCAGCTTACTATTGCGTTTATTTTGGTTTAGATTTTACAATTTGTTTATTATTCCGACGTTTCGAGAGATTTGCAGCCATCGTGGTCACGGAGAGGTGTTGGCGTCCTATTGGTTGATTTTATTTATTTGTTTTAATTTATTTTTTTATCATATGATTCTATACTAAGCTACTAAAGTGCTTGTATCATAGAAACAGGACAACCAAAGTACATATATCAACGGTCGCCTTGATGCTGTTATTGTTTCCAAAACATGTTTTGGAAACAATGTTTAGATTCGGTTTTTTTGTTACCGGATCATTTGTAAAATCTAAACCAAAATAAACGCGATAGTAAGCCGCATAAAATACGTTTAATTCATTAACATAATATTGATTTTAGGATACAAATATGTAATAGTTTTATATCTCTAGGTACACCTACTAATTAAATCAATCAAATTGTCACGCCTTTTTACGGATAGGCAGAGACCACGAAACGCCACTTGCCACGATCTTGACACAATTCCTTCGCTCATTATACACAAGCTCTATAGTTATACTAGTATACTAGGTAACCCAGCTTTCTTGAAGATGTCTCCAATTTGATCGGAAAACACCCTCCTGGCCTTGCCTTATTTAACGCATCCATCCACATCAGATTTATAAATTCCTTTCGTTGACGACAGGCGTGGACGAACGGTTTAGCGACTGGTTTGTTGCGCGTAAAGTCCCGGGTTCGATCCCCGGTCGGAGCAAATATTTGTTTCATAGCTTTTATTTGTAATATTTAATAGTATTAAATATTGCAAATATTTGTTAATAAAAAAAAAGAGATGGATATTTGCTTCGGGTCTGGTTATCAAAGAGTGGTAGGCAGTGGTACCCAGTCTGCCGATCCGGGGTAGTACCACCACTTACAAGTATATAGACCGTGAAGTGATTTGGTCACGTTTCGGGATCAGCTTGTAAGTTACCGGTTCCATCTTGGCCGGCAATAACTGTAATTGCTACTCACAGTTATTGAATTGTAGTAGCTTAACATCAAGCGGGGTGCTGTCATATGTCGAGTCACAATAAAAAAAAAAATCTACTTTTACTCATCCTTTACATATGCCTTAACCTTAGGAGCATTTCTTTGTCATTCTTTGTCACTACATCTTCTTTCAAACCACATATATCCTTATTTTATCCGCTATCGTCACTCCACATACACCACTTCTTAATGGCCGCATTTCCACAGCGTTAATTTTACTCTCATAATTCTTCTGCTACACCTAAAATTCAGTTCCATACATTTATGTAGGAACAATTACCGCATCCGTGACTTTTGAGAAATTTTTTGGCTGTTTATTATACTATTGACATAATTATAACTAGAATTTCGACGAAAAGGCGTGAACGAAAGGCTTAGTTAGCGATTGGTTTGTTGCGTGAAAGTCCCGGGTTCGCGTAAGTTCCCGGTCAGAGCAAATATTTGTTTTATAGCTTTTATTTGTAATATTGTAATGTAATATCCAACTAGGCCGGCATAGTATATGTGATTGCTACTCACAGTTATTGAATTGTAGTAGCAGTGACATTCATGCCTGGAAAACACTTCGGCTTAACATTAAGCTGGGTGCTCGTCGAGTCACAATAAAAAAAATTAAAAAATGATTTTTAGAATAAAGCCGTAATATATAATAGGTAAATAGGTTTATTCAAACAAATATTTTTTTAATTATTCTTACAACATATTAAAACATGTAAGAGTTGAGTTGGTAGAGGAGGCCGGGAGATAATATACTGCTTATGTAAACTTGGTTGGCGTTCTACCAAACAAGATTTTAATGGACTTACTTTTTAGAGTTGTTTAGAGCTTACCCCTTAACGTATATAAGTAGAGCATGTTTAACAAACAGTTACTTCTAATAGGTTCTTTGCATTTTTTTAAATGAGTTTATAATCACGGTGAGGTAATTTTCCTAAAACTTATTTTTTTGGGATCGAAATATTATGACAGCACTCCAACCTGATTATCAGGCTTTCAATGCATTGCAAAAAATATTCTAAATGAAAAACAAATTTTCCTAAATGATTCAAAAGTAAAATCCTCTTTGTGAATATTTAATATCATTGGTTTAAATTATATAATTTTTCAACTTGTAATATATATTGATAAATTTTGCGACCCTCTTTTATAGAATTTAGTATTAAAATAAACTTCAATGGTGGTAAGTATCTTTCATAAGGTTTGACATTTATGCGTCCTCGTGTGAATATTTTTAATATGCAATTACTGAAAGATATGAAGTTTTATGCAGTCTAAATATAGAATAAATAACTGGAAATATAAAAAATATATAATAAATAAAAACATTGGTAAGCAGGAATATTTTGGTGATCAATAATTTATGGAAAGTATTTACTTTTTGCGCTCGCTCGAAGAACTGACAACCGATGGAAAAGAAAGGTTCTAGAAGTGGAGACCACGAACCGGAAGACGCAGCGTAGGTAAGCCTCCCACTAGGTGGATTGATGACATAATGAAAGTCACGGGTAGCCGGTGGATGCAACTGGTATCTTGTCGTTTTAAATGGCATTCAAAGCGGGAGGCTTATGTTCAGCAGTGGACGCCTTCTGTCTGATGATGATGACTTACTTTATATGTTTAAGTCACATTTGACGAATCTTTAATTCTTCTCGTCATACGCCTTTCTAAAGCCATGGTGATTCAAGCGATGCGTGAAGAAGCACCTTTGGCCGGCATAGTGATGGCGACTGAGGCAGCCGTAAATTAGCTCAGTATTTTCAGTTGTCGTCACATATGGACCTCCTCTTGCTTATCATCAGGCGGTTCGAAGTCAGATGTCGTGTCACAATAAAAAAGAAAAGCCCAAGCTAATGAATAAATGAATGTGAGTTTGTTTGTTACGTTTTCACGCAACAACTACTTAACCGATCACCATGAAACTTTGGACACACATTTTTGGAGGTACTAGAAGTAACATAGGATACTTTTAACTAAAAAACATATATAGTTTTTACTATGGTTACAGCTGTTTGGATTTTTTTTTATTTATTTTCATTATCGTCTGTCATTTTTATATGAGTTATAAAAAAAAGGGGATATACAGTCGAATTGAGAACCTCCTCCTTTTTTATGACTGTGTTATAAATTTAATTTTACGCGGGTTAAACCGCGGGCACAGCTAGTTGCTAATAAATCGTTAAGAGCTCCTGGTTATTAACTTAAAGATTGTGGGATCGAAACTATGTGGGATTGTAAATATGCCGTAACGCGTAAAGGTCGGTGTTCGAATTGCAGTCAAAACAAAAAATAAATTAAGGTCCGGGTTTGGTTTCCTAAGAGTAATAGGCAGTGGTGCCCAGACTGCCGTTCCAGGGTAGGACCACCTTTAAAAAGTGTAGAGACCGTGATGTGACTTAGTTGCGTTTAGGGATCAGCTTGTAAATTGCCAATTTCAACCATGCCGGCATAGTGGATGTGACAGCTACTACAATTAAATAACTGCTAGTAGTAGTCACCCCAACTTATGGACCGAACTCTAGTTTAACATCAGGCGGGGTGCTACTTTTTTTTTTTTTATTGTGACTCGACATATGACAGCACCCCGCATGATGTTTAGCCGAAGTGTGGTCCATGAATAAATGTCACTTCTACTACAATTCAATAACTGTGAGTAGCAATCATATCCACTATGCCGGCCTAGTTGGAACCGGCAACTTACAAGCTGATCCCGAAACGTGACCAAATCATTTCACGGTCTGTATACTTGTAAGTGGTGGTACTACCCCGAATCGGCAGACTGGGTACCACTGCCTACCACTCTTGTATTATGTAGAGCCCCAATATAATATCTAACAATTTAAAAAATCAAATACAAAATCAAATGTATACAAAATACATTTAATCATTACTTGGAATATTTGAAAAACAACTTTTAGTTTCTGAGAAAAACATTAAAGGCGGGACAATAGTTAGTTAATACGATATTTGATAGAGTAGGTATGCAAAAACTTCGCACTTTTTAAAACTATGGCTTTATATATGACCGCACGCCGCCTGATGTTAAGCTGGAGTGCGGTTCATTAATGTCCATGAGTTGACTGTTGCTACAGTTAAATAAATACAAGTAGCAGTCGCATCCACTATTCCGGTTACTTTTTATATATTTTAATATTAGTCAGGCGTGGACGAACGGTCAGAGATTGGTTTGTTGTGCGTAAAGTCCCTGGTTCGATTCCCGGCCGGAGAAAATATTTGTTTCATAGCTTTTATTTGTAATATTTAATAATTATAATAAATATTGCAAATATTTAATAATAAAAAAGAGATAGATATTTGCCTCGGGTCTGGTTATCATATGACAGCACCCCGCTTTATGTTAGACTGGAGTGTGGTCCATGAATAGTGTGGCCCAAGCAAAATTTTTTAATAACAAATATTTGGGAAATTTTAAATAATTATTAAATATTACAAATAAAAACTATGAAACAAATACTTGCTCCGACCGGGAATCGAACCACACGCGCAACAAGCCAATTGCTGAACAATCGGCCACGCCTGTCGTCAGCTTTTCATTCAGGTAAGCAATAGGAGGACCAAGAGTGTCGACGACTGAAAAAAACGCGTCAAGTTACCTCAGTCGCCGTAACTATGCTGTCCAAAATGTTAATAACTCTATAACAATATTGGTTTATATTTTTATGTTAATCATGAGACTGAATAATACACGCATTTTTTGAGTATCTTCTTCATCATTTTAATAAGCAATAAACAAAATAGAGTCTGAATAACTCATCACTTAAGATTCAATATCACAGGGTCAATGGTCGCTTATAGATTCAGATTCAGAATATTATCTTCGATATAGAGACAAAAGTGAATGTTAAGTATGGCAGAAAAAGCATGAGTGTAGAATAAACGCTGTAGAAATACAGTCACTAAGGAGTCTATGTGGAGTGAAGATAGCGGATAGAATAAGGAATAGCACAGTTAGTGCGCGATAGATGTGGTTTGAAAGAATTGACAACGATTGACAAAGGAATGCTCCAATAGTTTGAATTTATAAATCTGATTTGAATAGATGCGTTAAAAGGAGTTGTGTCAGGATCGTGGTAAGTTGTGCCTCTTTGTCTTTGCCTCTGGAAAAAGGCGTAACAATTTGATTGATAAATTAGATCAAAAAGAATTGGCCGGCATAGTGATAGCGACTGAGCCGGTATAATAAAACGCTTTTGTCAGTCATAAACGCTCTGTAACTGGCCTTTGTTTATAACCATTAGGCAAGTCGAGACCAAATTTCGCGTCTTAAAAAAAACTTAAACTAAGGATCCGTGGATCTTTCACTGAAAATAGCGAATAAAGAATAATTATTATAATCAATCAAATTGTCACGCCTTTTCCCCACAAGAATAGGCAGAGACAATGGAGCGCCACTTACCACGATTCTGACAATTATAATTATTATAAGCGTAAGAAATAATGAAACTACAGTTAAGAACACTAAAAAACACGGTTATATGACAATAAGAATTAAAAAGTAAATAAACCAAGTTAATTTACGGTTGCCTCAGTCGTCGCCACTATGTCGGCCAAAAAAAATATTTACGAAATTTTTGTATTGTCATCGGTTTTTAGTATGTGTACAAATTTTCAAATTGTTCAGACATCTAGAAGTGGGTAAAAAATAATTTGATAGATCCCTTTACATGCATACAAGGCAAGCTAACAATAAAAGCATGTTAAAAACTTACGTATCTAAACGGTGTCAAAAGCAAGTACCTCTACACTTCCAGTAAATCCCAATCGCCAAACATCCATTACCCGACGCAGTGATCGACGTAATGAGATTATATGGCGATCGACATTATAAGTAAGTGTACAGATAGTGCGCATTACAAGTCAAAACAATTCTCGTGAAAGAGATGAAAATTAATTTATAGATTATTTTGTTGTGAATAAACACATAACAGCCTGATATTAGGCCAAATACAGTCTATGATGGAGTCGCTACTACAGTAACATAACTTCAAGTAGTAGTCACATCCACGATGCTGGCCTGGTTAGACCCGGCAACTTACTAAGTTAATCCCGAAAAGAGACTAAGTTACTTCACGGTATTTATACTTGTAAGCGGTGGAAAGACTTGTATTCCACGAAAAATGTTTCTAAAATATATTAGTGTCCCTCATGTATTTTGCCCGCAAAACAATTAGAACCAAAATCTCTTAAATCATCTAAAACCACCTTTACAGCAGGTTCAAGTTATGTAGCGCGTAATATATAGTAATGTTAGATTATATTTTGTTTACCATTTAAATTTAAAGCTAAGGTCGGGGACAAACAAGGTCAGGTCCATATTAGGTAACATTGAAAATAATATCTTCAGAGAATTAATTAATTAATCATAGAAATCAATTTTCCTTTAATATAGGTTTATAGAATCTGTATATTATGTTAAATTAAATTATTAAGATAGCTATTTAACATAGGTAATTCTGTATATTATTTTAAGTCCTTAAGGTTATTAGAAATCAATAAAGTTTACAAATAAAGTCCTGCGTTATGCGTAAAGTTCCGGGTTCGAGTCCTTGTCGGATTCATATCTTTTATCAACATTATTATATTTTAAACATAAACATTTATTATAAACCATAGAGCTTGTATAAGCTTTTAATTATTATTATTTATTATGCATATCTTGCTGGTGGTTAGCAAGGGAAGATCCAAGAACGCCGATGACTGAGACAACCTTTTTATTGCACAGTTGTCTCTTTTGACGACAGGCGTGGACGAACGGCTTAGCAATTGGTTTGTTGCGCCCAAAGTCCCGGGTTCGATCCCCGGTCGAAGCAAATATTTGTTTCATAGCTTGTATTTGTAATATTTAATAATATAATATAAAATATTAATTTAATAATATTAAATATTACAAATATTTGTTAATAAAAAAAAGAGATGGATATTTGCTTCGGGTCTGGTTATCAAAGAGTGGTAGGCAGTGATACCCAGTCTGCCGATCCGGGGTAGTACCACTACTTACAAGTATACAGACCGTAAAGTGATTTGGTCACGTTTCGGGATCAGCTTGTAAGTTGCCGGTTCCATCTAGGCCGGCATAGTGGATGTGATTGCTGCTCACAGTTATAGAATTGTAGTAGCAGTGACATTCATTCATGGACCACACTTCGGCTTAACATCAAGCGAAGTGCTGTCATATGTCGAGTCACAATAAAAAGAAAAAAAAAACGCCGTCACTATGCCGGTCAAAGTTGCAAAGGTTCTCACGCCTCGCTTAAAGGATCCAAGATTAGTAAGATGGTAAGTAACATATGAAACGACCTATCGAAGCGTTTAGTTAAAAATATTTGGTTAATCAACCAATCAAACTGTCACGATTTTTTCTCACATGGATAGGGAGAGACAATGGAGCGCCACTTACCATGATTCTGTCACAACTTCCTCGCTTCCCTTACATTCAAAACTCTCTTCATACATGCTCTACGGTTAGGGGCACCAGGCAACCCAGTTTTCTTGAGGATGTCTCCGGTTTGGTAGGAAAAATGTCCTGGATCTGCCTTGTTTCACGCATCCATTTAAAAGTACACTTTTAAACATACAGTCCCTTCCTTCTTTAATATTTTCAAATATTCTGTACGATAAATAATATTTTTACAGACTAAATAGAATTGTTATCATCAGGGCGTCTTAAGCATATTCAGCACCGGGGTGCGAAAGTCAAGGCTCCGCTCGCGTGGTCTCAGTATAGTAGGTACCTATCGAAATTTATGGCGGTCGGCATGCGCCCCCTAGGACTCTGCGCTCAGGTGCACTGCACCCCTTGAACCCCCGGGTAAAGACGGCCCTGGTTATCATTAAGTATGTAAGTTTAATTATTAGCAATTTTTTTATATCTCACAACATAGATGAGTTATTAAACCCATTTTTATTGTTGTTTTTTTTTTATTGTGACACGACATCTGACCTCGATCCGCCTGATGATAAGCAAGAGGAGGTCCAAAAGTGACGACAACTGAAAAAGTCGAGGTAATTCACGGCTGATTCAGTCGCCGTCACTATGCCGGCCAAAGGTGCTTCTTCACGCATCACTTGAAGGATCCAAGGTCATAGGATGGAGAGAACACATGGGCTGGCAGGCATTCCACTTGTCGATTAAGTTAATTAATTAGTCAGCTTGTATCATAGAAACAGGACGACCAAAGTACATGTCGTTTATGTGTTCACTCCATCCAATAACATTAGATCCTTCAAGCGATGTGTGAAGAAACTCCTTAGGCCGGCATGACTGAGGCAGCCGTGAACTAACTAGTTTTTATCAGTCGTCTTTACTCTTGGACCTCTTCTTGCTTATCACCAGGGTGCTGATCATGGGTCGAGGTCAAATGTCGTGTCACATTAAAAAAAACGTAAGTGGTGGTATCACTAGTTACCACTCTTTGATATATAATTAGACCAGAAGCATATGACCACCTTTTTATTGTTAAAATTGGGTATACGAGTAATTGTTATTCCTAAGCAGTAATTTAGATTTTTACAAATTTAACTTAGAAAATTTGATGTTTACATTATTTGCATTATGTAACCATCAAGCTGTAAATTTGCATTTTTAAATATTGCATGTCGCTACATTGACGAGTGCAAATTGACACTTTAGATGCTAAAAGGCAGATAAACCAATTCCGGACATCCCCTGTGCTGTCATAACTTTATTAATATCGATGGGCTATGACCTAGATTTCTATAACAGTATTGGAACACTGAAAATAACCTTCACATATTTTATTCTATAAGATATTTAATGGACAGCACTCAAGCACTTTTTAGGGGACATTTAAAGTGGGCTTTAGTTATAACAGAAAGAGTGCCTACTTTCAAAGAACTATTATTTTAAAAGTACCCTCAGGGCTGCAGTGATTGCCTAAACCATTACTGTCACTGTGAATATTCACTGTGAATATTCAGTGACAGTAATGGTTCATATTATATTTAAGTGGTTGAGCTAAAATCAATAATAGATCAGAAGACTCTATTAAATAAAATTTTTATTTTTAAATCTTAATATTTGTATAGCCATATGTTTTATTTTTTTATTGTGACTCGACATATGACAGCACCCCGCTTGATGTTAAGCCAAAGTGTGGTCCATGAATGAATGTCACTGCTACTACAATTCAATAACTGTGAGTAGCAATCACATCCACTATGCCGGCCTAGATGGAACCGGCAACTTACAAGCTAATCCCGAAACGTGACCAAATCACTTCACGGTCTGTATACTTACTTGTAAGTGGCGGTACTACCCCGGATCGGCAGACTGGGTACCAATGCCTACCACTCTTTGATAACCAGACCCGAAGCAAATATCCATCTCTTTTTTTTTTATTAACAAATATTTGCAATATTTAATATTATTAAATATTACAAATAAAAGCTATGAAAAAAAATATTTGCTCCGACCGGGGATCGAACCCGAGACTTTACGCGCAACAAACCAGTCGCTAAACCGTTCGTCCACGCCTGTCGTCAAAATATTTTGAACTTTATTGCACTCATCTTCTTGTTTGCACCCACCATCATCTTGTTTTTCAAACATGAATGTTTGACTGGTAGATAATGCCTAGAGGCATTAAGTCCGCCTTTTGTAAATACTATATAATAAAGTTTTAAATAAATTAATTAAGAAATTATAAGATACATGATTAAGATTCACATTATTTTCCAAATGTCACCAGCATCGTATTGATTCGAAAGTAGATGTTAACAGTATTCATGATAAGGTTAAGTTAAGATGGAGTGCAGTCCTTTATTTTAGGTGACTGCTACTACAGTTAAATGAATGTAAGTAGCAGTCACATCCACTATGCCAGCCTAGTTGGAACTGGCAAATAACTAGGTGATCACGAAACGCGACTAAGTCAGTACACGGTCTGTGCATCCTTGAAAGTGTTAGTACTACCATGGATCGGCAATCTGGGCACCACTGCCTACCTCTCCTAAAATGTTCCATATCCTACGATAATAGTGGCTAAACGGGCTAAACTTATCAAATTCAGTTTTATGAATTTCGTTATGAACGTAGTGCTTAAATATATTGTGGTAACAAAGTAATTATTGAGTATAAAATGAAATTATTTAGTACAAAGTTGTAGTCATGCTAGCTTTAATGAAAACCAACATTCACTGCAACTGTTAACTACTTAGCATCATAAACTCCGCAACCCTTGTATAGGTAACAATATAATTACTCGTATAACGGCATAATTGAACAAAGTGATTTTGAATTAAACAAATTTTATGCGGCTTACTATCGCGTTTATTTTGGTTTAGATTTTACATTTTTTTTTTATTATTCCGACGTTTCGAGAGCTTCGTCACCGTCGTGATTTTGACGGCGGTTGGTTAGCACACCAGTCAGTAACGTGAAAGTTTTGAGACCGATTCCTGGTCGGAATAAAGATTCTTTCATAGCTTATAATATTTATTATTTAAATTAAATATTTATTTTTAAAAATCGACACGATGGGGAGACTATCGACAAAATGGGGAGATTCCCCCGATCACGGATGTAAAAAGACGAGTTAGGAACAAGGTTAAAGTGCTAGAAAGCTGCAATGTCTATGTAATCGCAGAATTTCTAAAGTTCTTGTGAGCCTTATTCTTCGAAGTTCTCGTAAGGTCTAAATTTAAAAAAATACCTCAAATAGAATTTTTAAATTTACTTTAAGTATAGTTTCTTTTTTAATATTGTATGAATTTTCTGCCTTGAAAATTCCAAATCGATATTCCAATATAGAATTCAAATGTTTGTGGCCTTGTGGCTATAAAGAGTCTCTGCCACCTGAAGTAAGTATCAGTTTTATTGGTTATAAAAATGTAGAACACGAATTGCATCAAAACTAAATTGACCTAAAAGTGATGCTTAGTTCGCTCAAAATTATTTACTAAGTGTTTGACGTCAGTGCAGTAATAAGTAAACGTAGGTAACTGCATTATACATTCAGTTGGTTATAATGCGTTATTTATATTATGTTTTTTATGGGCTGGGTTGCCTAGTGCTCATAACCTTAGAGCTTATATGAGGAGAATTGTGGATGTGAAGGAAGCGTGGAAATTGTGTCAGGAACGTTGAAAGTGGCGCTCCATGGTCTCTACCTATCTCTGTGGGAATAAAGCGTGACAATTTGTTTGATTGATTGAATCACATTTCAATTCTCTTTATACAGGTTCTGTGGTTATTCTTGAGGATGTCTCCGATTGGATCGGAAACCACCCTTCTGGACCTGCCTTGTTTAACACATGCATCTACATCAGATCAATAAATTCCTTTCGTCAATCTACCTTTACTTATCCTTTCTATGTGCCTAAACCATCGAAGGATATTATTGATTGATTATATCCTTAAATACTTTTGTACATTTTTTTTTATTAGGATCGATATGTTTAACAGCACCGTCTGATGTTAAGCAGGAATGTGTTCCATAAATGGAGGCGATTGCTACTACAGTTAAATAACTGCAAATAAATAGTTGATTCTGATGAAAGTTCTGTACACTTTTTCACGATCTGTACACTTGTAAGTGATGGTTTTAGCCCGGATCGGCAGACCAAATCTAGAGCAAATATCCGCCTCTTTTTATTAACAAAAAAAAATGTAATAGTATTTAAGTATTAATTTTTACAAATAAAAGCTATGTATCAAATCTTTGTTCCAACCAGGAATCGTACCTGGGCATTTACGCGTAATGGACTAGTATGCCAACCAATACGTCTAAATATATTTTAATCTATTTTAGACGTCTGCGTACAAACACAAACTCAAAACAAACACAAGATTAAATTTGTATAACCGATGGTAGGCTGAAGTGCGGTCTATGAATAATGGTGACTGCTACTATAATTCAATGCCTGTAAGTAACTTAGAACCGACAACTTACAATCTGATCCCGAAGCACGACTAAGTCACTTCTCGTTCTGTACGTAAAACAAATCTGCTCCGACCGGGAATCAAACCTGGGACTTTATGCGCAATAAACCAATGAATGCGTTTAAGTATTTTATATTAAAAATCTATGTGAACTTATTATTTATTTATTTCAATATTAAGCTACTAAAGTGATTGTACCATAGAAACAGGACGACCAAAGTACATAGCATGTTATATCAAACATACATTGGTACCGGAAACTGGTTTTGAACCGGGTTTTCTCGGTTTCCGTGACCACTACACCACGGTCGCCTTTAGAATACGGAAATGTTTAAGACTTGAAACAAATATTAATATATTAAGTTTAAAATATGTATTTCTTAACAGTTCAAAATATGACAAAAGAAAAAGACGACGAGAATATAAAAATAACAATTTACACGGAAGGTAATAACGTAGTGCCAGAGTCCAGCCAAAAACCGTTTATTTTCATAGAAAACTAGAACAACTATTATATTTTAAATTCTCTGTGGAAATTAGAAAATGGTATCATTTTCCAGATATTACAAAAATACAATATCGGAGAGACCGGAGGGACTATGGAAGACCTGTTAGTATTCTTGGAAATTACTTGTACACCTGTGAAAAATAGTTCAGTGTGTTAATAATAAATATTTATTGTCACGAAGGGGTGTTTAGAAATAACTTTTATTAATGAAAGATTGTGTTTTAGTACTTAGTACCCATTGGTTAGCGTTGTTGATTGGTTTATGTTCAAAAGAATAAGAGAAACGAATTCAAGTGCACGTGTGTGTTTTTTAAAAAGTGTTTACGTCATGGTTGTGTAGCACCAGCCACATCTGGACCATAAATGAAAAAAATAATAAAGTAAGGAAAATGTCTATTGAAAACTCAATCAATCAATCAAATTGTCAGGCCTATAACCACAGAAAACCACAGGGATAGGGAAAGAAGCGTCACTTGCCATGATCCTGACACACATCCCTCACATCCCCTCACATCCACAATTCTCAATCAACTTTCTTGAGGATATCGCCGATTTTTTCTGAGCCTGCCTTGTTTCACGCATCTATCCACTTCATATTTGTAAACTTCTCGAATTTAAATCAAATTTTGCATAAGATTTAGATTAGGATTTAGTTAGAAGTTGTTGTTGTTGTTAATCCAATTGTATGTTCGCCGTTTTAGTGCATGTGAACAGAACATTGAAATTGAAGGTCGTGTTAATAAAAGTATCTTAACAAGCATTGAATACCCACAAATATTTTTAAAGCTATTGCCTTATCTCTTTGTCTACTCATATTTATACTGATTTATATGACCATAATACTTGTGTGTGACCATAATTGACGGGTGTGAAAAGACAAGGTAACGGGCTCCTCGGAACAGTAGGACCCTCGGTCCTAATATCTCCGTGGTATATAAAAACTTTTTGTTTCTTCTATTACCAAGGTATTTAAAGTATCTTACACTACGGGAATGACTAAGCATTTAATACTTTATCGCTTAATGCGATTGGTGAAGGAAAGTACTTGTATTAAAGTACGAATACGATACTTAGGCCGGCATAGTAGCGGCGGCTGGGGCAGCCGGGAACTGACTCGGTTATTCCAGTCGTCGTCACTCTTGGACTTCCTCTTGCTTATCATCAGGCGAGTCGAAGTCAGATGTCGTGTCACAATAAAAAAATAAATAAAAAAAATGCTCTTTTTACCATAGTTTTAATAAACACTTTTAATAAACTAATTTAATTGTGACAAGTGGCGGTCCATTGACTATTCCTGTAGAAAAAAAGGCGATTTGATTGAGTAATTGATAATAAACTAAATTATATTCGGTGTACGTTAATAATCAATTTTGTTAGAATTTCTTACATACTTATATATCAATCAATCAATCAAATTGTCACGCCTTTTTCCCACAGGGATAGGCAGAGACAATGGAGCGCCACTTACCACGATCCTTACACAGCTCCCTTGCTTCCTTCACATCCACAATTCTCTTCATACAGGCTCTGATATACATACTTATATATCTATATTAATATGAATTATCAACAAATGGCGATGTCAGTCTTAATTTATCCAGAAGCGCAAAATATAGATACCTATATATATCGTACCTATATACTATTCTTATAAACATAATATATTTAATCGCTTTACTTTTTTGTATTTATCGATAATTGAAAACGCCTGGGGTGCAGAAAGCGCTAATGGATCTGTTTATATTAAGCTTAATTTGGTGAAAAATACTGTTGAAATATATGAAGAAAATTTAAATTTCCAAATAATCTAAATAAAACATGGGACTCATTTTCCATCACTTTTTTGGCAATAATGTTCATTCACCTGGCTGAAATTAAATACTAATAATACTTAAAATAAACTAAATTTATATTAATAGTGAAACAAAAATATAAAGAGATAAATACAGTTCAATAACTGCGTCAGCAATAGCAGTCACATTCACGACCGGCAACTAACAAGATGATCCCGAAAGCGACTTAGTCACTTCACGGTCTGTAAACTTGTAAGTGGTGGTCCTACCCTGGTTCGGCAGTGCCCATTGCCTACCGCCTAGTATTTCATATCAGACCCTAATTTTGCCTAAGAACGAGTACATGGTACTTGAAGGGTACCGAACTTGCGTGATCACCAGTGTGCCACTGTCAATGATGATCACTCCACTCCAGCTTAACATCAGTCAGGGTGCTGTCACATGTAAAATTAAAAAAGACTCGTTTTTATTCTTTACTAGCTGCGTAACCCGGCGTTGCTCGGGTTAAAATACATCGCAAGCTTAATGGTTAATTAAAGAATCAGGTTTTCTCTTATGTATCTTTTATGAGTAATCATGAGTACTATTAATATATAGAACACTATTTTATATATCGCCAATAGTTTTCGCAGCGTACGCGATGTAAGGAATTTTATGAATATTTTTTTTATCGTGACACGACATTTGACCTTGACCCGTCTGATGATAAGCAACAGGAGATCCAAGAGTGGCGATGACTGAAACAACCGAGTCAGTTCAGTCAGTTTTACACCTTGGGTTACATTATTCGAGATATTGTACAGAACCATAAACTTTTTAAAAATCCAATATAGCCTACTACTAACTAACGAAGAATGTAGAGGTCTAATGGTGAAAGAATTTTTAAAATCGACCCAGTAGTTTCTGAGCCTTTTCATTACAAACAAACTTACAAATCTTTCCTCTTTATAATATTAGTATATATATGTAAAAGTCAAAATAGCTCATTTAGGATTCTATTAGGATAAATTACAAATTTCCAATGTCCATGTCCAAATGTCCAAAAAAAATGGACAGGCCAATCTGGCTTTGCTGTATTGAAATTGTTTATTATGTTCAAAATCTTATTTGACACCAACGCTAAATTAATGTGACATTGAGGTTGAAGGCGTCATCATACATTATGCAATACAATTTAAAGTGAGATATAGTAATTAAAAGCTATTTTTAAAAGCTTCATATAGTTAAATAACTAAATAAACATTTAGTTTAATTGTTGTTAATTCGTCATCATTTACTGTACACCAATCAAAAGAATATTTTATCGGACAACTCGGAAGTTTTCATACTCGTCGAATTGTCGGACTTCAAGGGGGCTAATGTAAAACTGTTCGGACCCTGCAAACTACCTTCCGATAGCTGTAACCTATGTTTTCTTCAAGGTCATGGAGCAGATAATTAATGTCCGCTAAATAAGCTGATCAAAGATCGTCAAAATGGCTTTAGGCTAACCAGTGACCTTCTGGACCTTCTGGCCCTTGCTTGGACATCTCCTAAGCGTTTAATAGGGTTGGCAGGCTGTGTACCTGACCTTCTGCGTCGCGTGGACGCTCCATACGCGTTGAAGTGGACGGAAACGCATCGCGCAGGGTGTTGGTAAATGCCAGCATCCCTCAGGAGTCCTTATAAGTTGACCACGAAACGTGACTAAATCACTTTACGGTCTGCACACTTGTAACTAAATAATATATACCAGGTAGGTAATTTATATGAAGATTAAGTAAAAAACAAAAAAAAATAGTAATGAATAATTACTTAAGATTTATGATGCAGTAATTTTCTCGAAGACCTATGAAACAAGGTGACCTCCTTTAGAAAATAATGTTTAGCAAATTCGAATTGAGTTCATCAGATATTAATATGTACATAGATATATGAACTAAAATCTAGTTTACTTGCCATCGGCAATTCCTTTGTGCATCCAGGATCCCAGTGTCTCCAGTAGATGCCGGCGCTCAATTTTATTTATTTTCTATACGTGCAAAACTTCAATAATATAGGATTTTATTGATATAGGAATGTTTGCTCAGAATCTAGGTTTCTATTTTATTAATATATCGTATTGTAAATTGAATATTGCAAAACAAATATGTGCATACATGTTTTGCAATATTCAATTTATATTTAGATTCTGAGCAAACCCTTGACGGTCGACGAGGCGCATTGGTTAGAGCACCAATCCTCTTAGCGGATTTGATTTTCGGTCGGGGCAAATATTTATTTTTTAGTAACTATTTGTAACCTTATTGATTAGATTAAATATTACAAATATTTGTTAATAAAACATAATGAAGAGACATGTAATCCTTTAATATTTTTTATTTTTTTATTGTGACTCGATATAAAATTTTTTTGACCTCGACCCACCTGATGATAAGCAAGAGGAAGCCAAGACTGAAAAATACGAATTAGATCTCGGCTGCCCCAGTCGCCGTCGCCGTCACTATGCCGGCCAACTTCACTACGCGTGAAGAAATTTCCTTGCCCAGCATAATGACGGTGGTTAAGGCAATCGTGACCTGAGTAGATTTTTTCAGCTGGTGGAACTCTTAGAACTCACCTGTCAACGTCCCTGTCTGATATCGTCTTAAAAAATAGGTATACGGTGTTTTCAAAAATATATTATTAGCGGCCCCAAAAGTCGTAGAGTCCTTTGCTAAAGTAATATAAAAAACCGGTTGCAATACCACCTACCGTGTCTAATTGTGAATCTAAATCATTCTCAAATACTCATAACTAAATCATACTAATAATATAATAATAATCATCATAATACCAATATTAATCATAATAAATCATACTAAAAAATACGGTGAAAAATTGGTGAAACCAGGGAGCATAAAATAACCAGGTTTTGTGCTCACTGATGAACAGGGACAGAATTAAATACTATACGAGTATGATATAGAACTTGGTGACGGCGTGGACGAACGGTCAGCGATTGGTTTGTTGCGTGTAAAGTCGCGGGTTCGATTCCCGGTCGGAGCAAATATTTGTTTCATAGCTTTTATTTATATTATTGCAAATATTTGTTAATAAAAAAAGGGATAGATATTTGCTTCGGGTCTGTTTATCAAAGAGTGGTAGGCAGTGGTGCCAGGTCTGCCGATCCGGGAATGAGTGGGGAGTACCACCACTTACTGTACAGACGGTGAAGTGATTTGGTCGCGTTTCGGGATCAGCTTGTAAGTTGCCGGTTCCAACTAGGCCGGCATAGTGGATGCAACTGCTACTCACAGTTATTGAATTGTAGTAGCAGTGGCATCCATTCATGGACCACACTTTGGCTTAACATCAAGCGGGGTGCTGTCATATGTCGAGTCCCAATAAAAAAAATATGTTTTATATACCTTTGAAATATGAGTAGTTTATCACAATTGCTTCTATGTTAAAGCTTTATTTTTCATCTTTATTTTTTATCAACAAAGTGAAGATTACTGAGGATCGCCCATAACCCACTTGGCAAGTTAACCTGAAATTGTACATGACAGATGGGGGGATACCTCTCTGTCGCCTGCGCCCAACGATTCCCCCCAAAACACCCACCCAATCATTGGTGCACATATTGTACAATGTCCAAGGCTTTTGCCTGGAGGGATAAACGTTTGTTTAGGTTATAACTTTTACCAACTGTTTGTAATAAAAATGGATATTAAAAATGTAAAAAAATTATTGGATATGCTCCGGGCAAATGTTTATTATTAATTTAATAATTACCGTTGTGTTTTGTTTTAATTATATACTCATTGTTAGATTACGCTGGAGTTCTGTCTATGAATGGAGTCAACCGCTGCAAGTAGCAGTTGCGCCCACCATGCCGGCCTAACTTTTAAGTAAACAAAAGTGACATGGTCCCGAAACGCGACCATGTCACTTCACGGTCTGTATACTTAAAAATGGTAGTACCCTGGTAGACTAGGCAAATGACCAACAATTGAAAATAATCACTTTTCGATTATTCCGACAAAGAAACGTCGATGTACCGTTGATTTCATCTGCGGATACAGAATTTGGATGCTTTCCCGGACTTATCACACGGGAATCAAAAGAGTTCCGATTTCATTGCAAGTAGAGATCATAAAATTACTCAATCGCGTTTCGGGAACAGATTAAATATTACCGGTTCAAACTAGGCCGGCATAGTAAAGGATATTAGTAGATAATTGATACAGTTTGAAAAATCGTGAGTTATCTTGTTTAGCAAGATACATCTCCTGTGGAGTACTTTTGGTATAAATTTACAATACTGTGGAGTAGTAGTAAGGATGCATAGCTACTTACTAGTTTTAATGTTTGTAGAATTATGTACCACGAAATCGCGAATAATCATACGCCATCTATGGATTACTCTTGGAACTATAAACACATTAATCCTGTTAACCCATAGATATAGAAATAATGTCTATGTATTTATCCAATATAATTATTAAATTCTTCTTAAAACTTTACAATTTAATTATTATAAAAATAACATATTTAAATTATATTTATATCGTGTATTGAATTACTAATTTTAGAAAAAATTAAATTGGATTGACAAGTAAAAATAAAATTAGGAACGTATCGAAAACTTGGTTGTCATAAAAGTTTTAACTTTCTTTTCGTTTGAATTTTTGCCTTTGTTTTGTGTAATTAACTATTAAAATTTACTATTTAAAATAAGTTTTATTGCACAAATAGTTATCAATAATGTTATTAATTCAATATAAATAGACATTTTTATTTTTAAGAAAGTGGATTTTAATTTATTCTTAGCTACGTTAATTTACCGTTTGTTTACATGTTTATACCAGTCGTTGTCAAGCAAATGTTTAAGTTATTTAGCAATTAGTATGCTAAACTTAATTTATATTTCTGTGGAAAAATATAAAACAATATTTGCTCATTAATTTATATTTAAAGTATAATATGTAAAACTGTCAGTTGACATACTAGTTCAAAGTGTGCATTGTGTAGTTTGTTTGAAAGTATTTTAAAATGCGTACTATACCTAAATGGATGAATAAAATACACGAAGCTGACAAAGTAGAACTATCCAGGTATTATTTAAATAATAAACTTATTATAAAATACAATATTCTACTAAAAACAATTTATTGTATGTATTGTCATATGCATTTTCATTTTATTTTTTATAGTTATATTGTTACTAAGAATGAATTTATAAATGTTTCAGTATACATTCAATATGCTTTAGTCCGGATGGAAGTCAAATAGTTGTAGCTGCGGGTGAAAAAGTAATGGTATACGACCCAAGTGATGGTGCACTACTACAGTTACTGCAAGCACATAAAGGATCAGTAAATTCAGTTGTTTATTGTGGCGATGGGAGGAAATTTGCTAGCGGAAGTGCTGATAAAAATGTTATTATATGGACCTCAAAAATGGAAGGCGTTTTAAAATATTCGTATGACATTTTTATTATATTATTGAAAAAATCAATGTTTAAATCAACAATAAACATGTCTAGTTCCTTATGTTTATTTTATTTCAATTAATATTTATTATGATGAAATAATGGTGTTTTTGGAATTAATTAGTTTTTAACATTATTGTTTAACACGTTCACTGCCACTACGATTTGCGTGAAGTTACCTCAGGTGCCACATACATTTCACAGTGGACTCGCTAGGCGAGTCGGTGGCACTGGAGTAAGAAAACACTGGACTCTCTAGGCGAGTCCAGTGGCACAGGGTTTAGGTAAATTTTGATTTTTGCCATTTTTGTGGTTATTAGAGTCTTTTTTACAGTTACAGGACATTTAAAAGGTGTTTGACGATCATTCCGTATGTTTAAACCTATAAATAAGGCAAATAACTCAATAAATAAAATAATAGGTAAATTAGTTTCGTAATTAAACCAGTGCTTTCCAAACTTTTATGAAATAAAATTTGTTGTTAATGTTATATTTTAATACTGTTTCAATTTTAATAGCATTTAATTCTATGAATGTGGTTTCCGATTTAGTTAACATATTTTATTTTTTCTCTAAGAATTTTATTGTTATGTTTATAATAACATAATATATTATAAACAATGTTAAAAGTTGTTTTGTTAAATAATTTATTGCTACAGGTTTTTTTTTGTCGGTGACTCTGACTCTGAACAAAAGCAATTCTTTTAAATATGAATTCTTTTTGTTACTTGCGCCATTTCTCAATAAATTTACTAATGAGATTGTAGAAACGCTTTTTGTTTAGATAAACATGGTATGTTTGGTAAAACAATTGCTTTTTATATTACTGCTTGGTTATAAAAAAGAAAACAAATGAGGCACCGCTTCTTTTTACACGTATACGGCGAAGCAGCCGATAATTGGGAATGATTTCAATCAGATGTGGTTCAAACAAAATTGTGGTCAAAACTACTTAAAATACGTATTTCATTATAAACTATGATACACTTGTTCAAATTATATTTACGTGTGTAACACATTGACATAAGTTGGGACCTCTACATATTAAAGGCGGTCGGTTAAAATCTAAACAAATGTTTTTTAAAGCGGATCTGCCATTTGCAGATCAGCTTTTTACCACAAAATTATAACTCCGAAAAAATTGTAAGTTGTTTATTTATTACACAATAAATATCGAATAGTTTGCACATAACAATATCAGATGAGATTTTTTTCTTGTTTTAGAGCGTCTTTGTTTAGAACAAAAATCATAATAACAATCCTAGACATAAAATAAGTCCCTATTGTGATTATAATGTTTTGTATTGAATCATGAATTCTAATGAGCGAATTGTATTTTGTTATAATTATTTTAAGTATAACCTTTTACTACATATTAAATTTTATAACATTCAATTACATTTATTAATTTAATAAGATATAGAAAATAATAAGAAATAAAAAAAATAATAAAAAAATAAGAAATGCCTATATATATATATTTTAAATATGCTGTTTTTGTGCGCCATCTGTTACTTATTTGTGTTATAAATATCGCATTAACAAAATGTTTGAGAAACACTGGCAGTGAACTCGCCTAGCGAGTTCATGGCACTGGAGAATAACTTTTTTTCTTAAAAAAATAAAGTAAGTCTTTACACCCGGCCCACCTCATAAATTTATAAATTAGCGCATATTTAGTCTACACTGTGATTTTGAGAAGAAAATACGCATACGTTTTCGAAATAATACAGAAAAACACTGGACTCGCCTAGCGAGTCGCTGGCACCTGAGTGAACATTTAGGTGGACTCGCTAGGCGAGTCGCTGGCACTGAACGTGTTAATACCTAAACGAGGTTTAAGATTTTAAACATCTTATTGCTTCCGGAGATCCCTAAATTCCTTCATAGCTCTATTGATAATAAAAAAATATATTTTATAGAAGAATTAAGAGGTTTAATATTGTTCCAGACATAGTGAGGCTATACAATGTCTTGCATATAATCCAATAACATATCAGTTGGCTTCATGTGCCTTATCAGACTTAGCATTTTGGTCGGCCGAAGTTAAGGCTGTGCAAAAATACAGAGTTGTTGGTAGGATAACAAGCTGTGCATGGACACCAAATGGTCAATTTCTAGCTATTGGATTAGCAAGTGGACATGTTTCAATAAGAGATAAGGTAGTTAAAAAAATTATTTTAAATTTTATCTATTGGGCTTTTTTTGTTTAAATTTAAAGTGCATCTATCTATATAGTATAAACTTTAGTTTAAAATTGGTAACTTTATTCTGATGAGACATGGCCCTTAAATGTTGGTCTGTTGGAAAAGCTCAGAGTTGCTCAGCGGCAATGAAGAGAGTATCTCTGCACGACAGATTTCTGAACGAGGATTCTCGCTAAAGAAACAGAGTTACCGACAGATTTACTCGTAGAATTTCGACAAGCTGAAGTTGGGGTCACATATATGAATTTTGCAAACTGCAAGGGGCAGGCCACATCGCTCGAAAAACCAACAACTGATGGGGTACTTAAGAAAGGTTCCAGAGTGAAGATCATGAACCAGCAGACGCAGCGTAGGTAGGCCTCCCACTAGGCGGACTGATGACATAGTGAAAGTCACAACTCAGTGGATTCAACTGGCATCTTGTCTTTCGAAATGGCTTTCTAAGGAGGAGGCCTATGTTCGGCAGTGGACGCCTTCTGGCTGATGATTATGATGAACTTTAATCTCAAGGCTAATCAATTAAAATATAAGAATTACATAATAAAATGTATTATTGTAGATGGGGGATGAAACACAAAGAATTACCCGAGACGCAGCAATATGGGCCATTACATTCTCTGGTAACACATTAGTAGTCACAGATTGGAGTGATTATCTTTCTTTCTATAACTTAGATGGACAGCAAGTTTTAAAGGAACGACATATTGGTGAGAATTTTTATTTTGGAGGTTATGTTTTTATCGGAGATATCATCAAGAAAGCTGGGTCGCCTATTACCGCGCGCTAGTACGAGCGGTACTAGGCGTCTTTGTCTCTGTCTGTCCCTGTGGGAAAAAGGCGTGACTAATTAATTGATTGATTGAGATTATATTAAACACCCCATTTTCTTTTGTTTAATTATATACCAAAATTGTTGTAATATCTTATTCTTTAAGCAAAACAGAATTTTTATTATTATTTATTTACTTTTCTATAGTTTATACTAGTGTAATGGTATCATAGAAATATGACAAACTAAAAAAACTTTCAAACTAAAAAGTTAAATATATTTTTAGTTAATAATAAATTAAGTACACAATCTTTGTTATTTTATTTAATTGTACATTATTTTTGCATTATAAGGTATCTCTGCATTGTCTGTGAGCATGTTGGACGAATTAATAATGGTTGGTGGTATTGGAGGTTGGGCAGTATTAACATCCGAAGGAGTTGTTCTCATTTCTACGGACCAAGAATGGGTTTGGGCAATTGCACCATCACCACAAATGAATCATATAGTATGTACACATCTATTTTAGATACAATAATGTTCTTATGTATAACAATATTGTATCTAGAAATGTTGTTGTTTATAGTTGTCTTTTCCGTACTAGAAACCTTAGTGGCTTCTTTGCATTATTCAACTGTTCACTCTCAGTGGGACCACCTCATCTCTTACAAGAAGGCCAGGACAACCTATCTATGATGTGAGACCTCCATAAGCGTCCTCACATCATAGATAAGATTCTGAAGTCTGATCAGGGCCGTCTCTACCATAAACTGAACGGAACGGGTGCTCCAGATCCCAGAGTTTATTACTTGACATCTAACCTTGTCCCGCCTGATGGTAGCAAGAGGAGGCCCAAGAGTGCCGACGACTGTAAAAACAGAGTCTTCACAGATTGTTTCAGTTCTTTTTGACTTTTTTATAGTGACACGACATATGACAGCACCCCGCTTGATGTTAAACTGGAGTGTGATCCATGAATGGATGTCACTGCTACTACAATTTAATAACTGTAAGCAGCAATCACATCCACTATGCCGGCCTAGTTAGAACCGGCAACTTACAAGCTGATCCCAAAACGCGACCAAATCACTTTGCGGCTTGTATACTTGTATACGTGTAAGTGAGTAAGTGGTTACTACCCTGGATCAGAAGACGGGGTACCACTGCCTACCCTCTTTAAAAGATAATGAATGTCTTTATTGAGCAAATTAAATAGACAGTATATGTTGTCTTTTTATGTGGAGGGGCAGCACTGGCTCTAATTATACTTAGCTTCCATTGCAAATTCCCTTACTTGTTCCCTGGAGTAAAAATATTTCTAGTGGTATGTTTTTTAGGCTGTGGCATGTCAAGATGGTACTTTGTGGTGTTACCAAATAGTCTTTAGCACTGTTCATGGATTGTATAGAGAACGATATGCATACAGGGAGAATATGACAGATGTGATAATACAACATCTCACTTCGGGAAATAAAGTCAGGATTAAGTGTCATGACAGGGTTCAGAAGATTGCTATATACAAACATCGGTTAGCGGTAAGATATTTATTGTAGTAAAATATTCATACAATTTTCAAATCTATTACACACCATTTTTCACTTTTTATTTTCACAATATATTGAACAATAAATCTTAAACCTAATATAATATTTTATAATAATATAATATTTTAATAATATTTTAGAATAATACTAAAATAAATTTATATTTATCGAGATCTTAATTGGAATACATGATAAATTATATAATATAAATAAATAAACTCAACTTAGCGTTGACAAAATACAATGTACATATCACAACATCAAAGCCATTGGTTAAAATTTGTCAATCAGTGCCTGTTTAACGAATTTTACTCAATAGTTACAAAAAACATTACTTATATAAAAGATAATATCAGCATAAAGTTTACCAATAAGCTACAACACCATTTGCAAATAATTTTCAACTACACAAAGGTTTAGACAGCCCTATAATTTTCAATTTTAAAATATAACCACTACTCTATCACATTTATAGGAAGAAAATATATCACAACATCAAACACATTCATTTATTATTTTAAAATACATTTACAGGCTTCACATCCAAACTTATTTGGAAACAAACAGCTATAATAACATTTATAATAATTTCTAATGAAAAAATCAATAAAGTTGCCACACCTCCATCCCTAAAAGAATAGCCAGCCAGGCCGAATAATTTCCATATATTAATATAACTTTTTTATGATAATGATAAATTTGAATGAAGAGAGCTTGTAGGAAGAGAATTGTGGATTAGAGAGAAGCGAGAGAGCTGTGTCAGGATCGTGGCAAGGGGCGCTCCTTTGTCTCTGCCCTTCCTGTGGAAAAAGGCGTGACAGTTTTATTGATTGATAAATTTAATATAATTTAGTATATAATTAATAAATATTATTTAAAGACCATATTCCGGAGACCCTATACTGAGCAGTGTTTACATTAAATTAATCATATACAGGTACAGTTACCAGAAAGAGTGGTTGTGTATGAACAGGGTGATGTTGATGGAATGTTGTACAGAGTTAAAGAAAAGATGCCACAGAAAACAGAATGTTCATTACTCGTTGCCACCAGTGATGCCTTACTACTTTGTCAGGTAATATTATGACTAAAACATCACATTATTTGTTTATGGCAATTTCATTGGCAATAAATAAATATATATCACAAATATTTAAAATAAACCTAGTTTGGCATGTTAAGTCCTAAATTTATTATTTATTTTAATGTATATTGTATATTGTACTTACTATTTTAACCAATAAGAAAATTATGTAAATTAATTTTAGGATACAAAGTTAATTATGATAGGAAGAAAAATACCGAAAACATGGACAGTACCTTCACCTATAAGATATGTGAAAGTTACAAATTTGTATTTTGAAGAAGTTTTACTGCTTGGTTTACTTAATGGACAGGTAAGTACAAGAAAAATATGTACTGTTAGTGTTTGTTCTCCTCTCGAATACCCTAATTCAGGGTCAAACCAGTGTAAATCTCAGTGTCGGATGGGAAGTCATTGAAGATCCGTTCCATGCGTACATACTTGTTTCTGAAGCGATTAGTGATTTTGTAGTAGTCATTCCACCTGAATGTTGCAGCATTTTGTGGAGGTGAGATCACTTCCAAAAATGCCAAAGTCCCATCCTTGTGGGAAGCCTTAATGTCATGGACATTTTCATTGAGTGGAGTAAACAACAATGACTTGTCATTTTGATCGTATAACTCTATACCCTGTGACTTCGCATAGAAAACATCGTCTTCATCTTCATTGCAATCCTCCTTTAGTCCCAAATACCGTTGGTAATCAACCGAATCAAAGCTGGGAAGTATGGTCTCAATTGGTGATGCAGTGTATGTACTGACAACCATATTGCCCGAGAGCACTTTCAGAAATCTGTACATACTACCATGCTTGTGGAATGGGATTACGTATCCTGGTTTTAAAATCAGTACACCGATGCCAATCAAATCTGTTTTGAACACCTCAATGTATGTGCAAGGTGCCTTCTGTGGCTTAGACCAATACTCACTGCACATGTGCCCCACGTTCAAGTCCAAATGCTCTATTGTCAGCTTATCAATAGAACGCCTCAATTGCTTCAGATTGGACATGAATCTTTTTTCACAAGTGTTATTTAGATCAAAAGTTTTCTTGCATCGCAGCTGAACCTCCACTATGGGAGCAAGATTCTCCCTGTTATGCCGACGTAATAATTTATCAATATTCTTACCGTTCATTTTTACGTAGATATGGCCAATAGAATTCACTGGTATTAAAATATACGTAGATAACACTGGTTTATGCCGCCAGGACGAAAAATCAATACAACTTAGAACAAGTTTACATCCACATGTCAAACTGCTGAGCTTTTAGCTTTTTCGCCGCGTTCAATTTATTTTAAAAAGTGTATATTTTGTTCTTAATAAATTGATATTCAATTATTTCTTTTGTTTATATTTGTACACTTTGATATAATTATATTAAGTCAAATTGTATTAGTAAAATCATACTGGAATCAAATAAGAAATTTAATAAAAAACTTGTTGCGGTGCGTTGCCAATTTCGCCTTATTTTGACAGCTGTCAGAAGCTGTTTATTATTGTTGCGATACCTAGGGTTTTATACTCTTTTTATTCATTACCGGCTTTTCCATAATTGAATTACAATAATTACGTTAAAATTTGCATAATCATATGCAGCTTATAATGAAGTGAAGTTTAGTATAGCCATATATAAAACAATCTTGGACAACAATAAGATAATGTGATGTGCAAAATAATAAACACATTGTGGCTTAGTAATATTGATGTTTATATTTCACTAATTTGAAGTATATGATAGGCCAACAAGGATTGCCTGCTAGGAGTTTTCAATAATGTACAGGTATCGTGTCGTTGTTTACTGAACCATTCACTTTAATTTGTTCTTCAATCAACAGAACGTAGCACGAAATAGTTTACCATAAGCTATAGGTTATCCTTTGCTGGACATAAGGATCACCCAGCTACTTTCAGCGGTCAGTTTTATACTTAATAATGTGATTACAATACTCCCAATTACCTCCACATTTGATTAAATTAGCTCCAAATTTGGCAGCTATAACTTCTACAACATCCAATCAATCAAATTGTCATGCCTTTTTCCCACAGGGATAGGCAGAGACAATGTAGCGCCACTTGCCACGATCCTGACACAAGTTCTATGGTTTTAGGCACTAGGCAACTTAGCTTTCTTGAGGATGTCTCTGATTTCTACAACATAACCTTATTGATTTAAAGAACTTATATAATTTAATATAACTTTCAGATATGGCAAGTGGAGCCCAAAACAAATAGTTCTCGTATGGTTTTAGAAACACCAACGAGTGTGCGTTGCTTTGATGTCAGTACATCGCGTTCACGAATAGCTGTTGTTGATGAACAATCAGTTTGTCGTGTCTACAACTTACCGACTGGGGAACTTTTATATTTGGTAAGTTAATCTTTTAATTACCTTAAATATATTGTTTATTTTAGGCCTCCCACTGGGTGGACTGACGACATAGTGACCGACATGAATAACTGGTGGATGCAACTGGCATCTTGTCGTTCGGAATTGTGTTCCTTAACATCCACAATCTCCTCATACAAGTTTTACAGTTATGGGCACTAGGCAACCTAGCTTTCTTGATTATCATTATGTACTTATACAGTGAAGTGAATAAAAGTTAACGTCATGATATGAACCTGACACATACTTTATTATTGTTATTATGTATTCTTTGGCTGTCATAGTAACGGTGGATGAGGCACCTGTGAACTGACTCGGTTTTTTCAGTCGTCATTACTCTTGGATCTATTGCTTAACATCCGGTGGGTCGAGGTCAGATGTTGATGAAAAAAAATTACCACTACTTGTCAATGTTGCGTTATTAATAGAATTAAATTTTTCAGGAAGAGAATGTATCATCAGTGTCATGGAATTCATGCTGTGATGAGTTGTTATGTTTGTCTGGTGGTGGACTTTTGTCTATTAAAGCTAGCAACTTTCCACCTTCTGCACAACCTCTTGGTGGTTCTGTAGTTGGTTTTCAGGTATGGTTATTCCGTTTAATTTTTTTCATATTTCTATACTAAGTGTACTTGTACTATAAAAACAAAACGACCAATATGAACCGAAACTGTGGTCACTTTTGAGAGTATGAGTACCACCAATTATGATGTTAATTTTACATGTCGTTATTTCTATTACAAGGTTTAGTACCCATAACCATAGAGCTTGTATGAAGAGAATTGTGAATGTGAAGGAAGCGAGGGAGTTGTGTCAGGATCATCGTGGCAAGTGGCGCTCCATTGTCTCTGCCTATCCTGGGATAAGGCGTGACAATTTGATTGATTGTTTCTATTATTTTTTAATAATATCAGGCAATTCGAGGTTTGATGGAGAGTCAGAATATATTATATATTTTTGAATATTTTAATGTGATTCCTTATCTGACTTCGAGTTGCCTTATGGTAAGCAAAGTAAGTTCCATAAGTGCCAACAACTAAAAAAGTCGTGTCAGTTGCCTTTGTCGCCGTCACTATGCCGGCCAAAGGGGTTGCTTAAAGGTATTGTAGTTGTATTTTTGTTATTTTTCAGGGTGGTCGTGTATTTTGTTTACAATCAAACGCAATGCAAACTATTAATGTACCACTGTCACATGCAGTACACCAATATGTTCAACATAAAATGTTTGTGTGAGTAGAACATCATATTTAATTAAATAAACTTCCGGTCTCCAATTCTAACGATTTTTTTTTTATTAATTTATATACATTTCTACACTAAGCTACTAAAGTCTACTAAAAAGTCTACTAAAGTATCATAGAATAATACTACCCTGAATCGGCAGACTGAGTACCACTGCCTACCACTCTTTGATAACCAGACCCAAAGCAAATATCCACTTCTTTTTTTATTATTAACAAATATTTGCAATATTTTATATAATTATTAAATATTACAAATAAAAGCTATGAAACAAATATTTGCTCTGATTGGGAATTGAACCCAGGACTTTACGTGCAAAAACCAATCGCTAACCGTTCTTCCACGCCTGTGTCGTTTTATATAGTTTAGTACAAAATATATCTTTTTTAATTTGTTTGATGACAGTGATGCCTACGCCGTAGCCTGTTTAGGAGTGACTGCTGTCGAATGGGATTGGCTCGGCTTTGCAGCATTAGAGGAATTAACATTCGAAGTAGCTAGAAAGGCATTTCAAAGGAGCGAGAATGTTACCATTCTGAATCTTATTGATAATTTACAGGTATAATTTTGCTATGTATAACTAACAAAGATATTTTTATTATTATAAAACATTTACATGGTATATATAGTTTAAAGGTATAAAAGACTAATAATTTAAACACGCACACACACACACAGAGACAAAATCAACACCCAGACATGGACTCATTCTTTTAAGTAGCATTTATATTTGTATTACTTAATCAATTAAATTGTCGGATCTTTCTCACAGGGAAAGGCAGAGACAATGCATCGCTTCCCTCTAAGATAATTCTAAGATTAGAGGCACTAGGCAACCCAATAATATTGTAATATTCAAACTAATTAATAAACCTATTTCTAACGGTAATCAATTAAAGTCAGAACTTATTTCCAATGGTAATTAAATTTAGAACCTATTTCTAACAGTAATCAAACTCAGAACCTATTTCTAATGGTAATCAAATTTAGAACTTATTTCTAACGGTAATCAAAACTCAGAACCTAATTCTAACGGGAATCGTAACACGAGCGGTATTCTATGTTAACCAATGTGCCATACGTTTATTTTCACACTTTCTTTTAATATTTTTTTTGTATGATATTATATTAGATGTTTGTTTACAGGAACGTTTGGATAGTGGCGAGAAAAGGTTGTCTATATTAGGAGAGGTTTTAGCATATCGGGGTAGATATGCAGACGCAGCGAGAAACTTTCGTGTCGCAGGCAGAGATGATCGCGCATTAAATCTATATATTGATTTAAGAATGTTTAATAAGGCACAGGTCAGTATAGTTTTATGTCAATCAATCAATTAAATTGTCACGCCTTCCTGCAACAGGGATAGACAGAGAAAATGAAGCGCCACTTGCCACGATCCTGGTGCAACTTCCTCTCTCCCCTCACATCTACAATTCACCTCATACAAGCTTTATGAAGCATGGGCACTAATCAACCCAGCTTTCTTGAGGATGTCCCTCCTGGGTTTGTAATTAAAATTAATAGTGAATTATACGAGTTGTAGGCAGTGGTGCTCAGTCTGTTGATCTGGGATAGTACCACCATTTATAGGTGTACAGACAATGAAGCGACCTAGTCGCGGTTCGGGATCAGCTTGATATATATTTGTTCCAACTAGGAATAGTCGATGTGGCTGTACTTATTTATCTGTAGAAGCAGTCACCTCCATTCATGGACTTCACTCCAACTTAACAGCAAGCGGAGTTCTGTCATATGTCGAGACATAATAAATAAAAAGGCGGTAACTTAAAAGCTGTTACATACACATTATCAACACAACATGTGTCAAATGTAATTCACGTGTTTTTAATGTTATTCCAAAGTGTCACGCTTTATCAGTAATCTATATTTAAAGTTGACATCAACTGTTTTCGATAACATTACATAATATACATTTATGCATTGAAGTTTTGTTTTATTTTTATAATATCGCTCGATATATGTCAGCACCCCGCCTGATGTTATCTAGGTTGTATATTTGTAAGTGGTGGTACACCCCGGCTTTAGCAGATTAAACACCACTCTTTTTTAACCAGTCCTGAAGCAAGTATCGCTTCTTTTTTGAATCACAAATTTTGGTAGTAAAAATATTACAAATGTAGCTTTGAAACTAATTTGAACGGACCGGAAATTGCACCCACGATACCAAAAAGGTGTTGGTCGTGTCCGCACGCGTTTTTTCGTCTTGCCTGATGGGAGGTCCAAGGATACTTGCCATTATTTAACTATAGTAGCAGTCGCCTATTTTTATGTAACTTTATTCAATTAACCTCATAATATAAATTACTATTTCACTACTTGGGCCGCCATTGTCTATACTCTATACCATAGTTTAGTGATATGAAGAATTTATGACATATCGTGTATATATTTATGACATATCGTTCATGTATTTATGACATATGTAGCATATATTTATGACATATATTTATAACATATCGTGCAAATATCTATGACATATAATATATATATATTTATGACATATCGTGCAAATATCTATGACATATAATATATATATATTTATGACATATCGTGCAAATATCTATGACATATGGTGCATATATTTATGACAATCATTGTTTAGGAATATGTTGGTGAAGGCGAAGGTGGTGCAGCCTTAGCACGTAGACGTGCGGAATGGGCTCGGCACGTGAATGAACCTCGAGCAGCGGCAGAAATGTACCTCGCAGCTGGTGATGTACAGAAAGCAGCGCAAATTATGGCGGAAACTGGTAGGCGTGACATGTAAGTGCTTCATAATAATTTACGCTGGTTCTTAATTGTGTTTGTTTTTGGGTTACATATGTAAAATTACTTACATTAACACTCGGGCTCTGTTATCTGTCTATAGCTCTGCGAATTCAATAAATTTATTGATGGAACAAAAGCCTTGTAGTTTGGTAATGCGTTTTATAGAACTTTATTAGATATGAGATTATTTATTATGGATGCGAGGGAAGCGAAGGAGTTATCTCAGGATCGTGGCAAGTGGCGCTCTATTGTATCTGCCTATCCCTGTGGGAAAAAGGCGTGACGATTTTATTGATTGATTGATTATTTATTGATACTCGGCACCTGGATGCGGAAGTACAAGAGCGCTAATGACTGAAAAAACTAATTGAAGTTACGGTTGCCCCAGTCGCCAATACCTGCAAGTCAGAAGCTTGCAAGTGTAATTAACCCGAAGGTACGTAACTGCACGGGTAAAGCCAAATTCTATTTCAGGCTGCTATATGTAATAACATTATTATTTCCTGATACAACTCCCTAGCTTCGTTTACATTCACAATTCTCTTCGTACAAGCTCTATGGTTATGGGCACTAGGCAACCGAGCTTTCTTAAGGATGTCTCCAATGTCCATCCATCCACATCAGATTTATAAATTCCTTTAATAAATTATTATTATAGTTATATATTGTCGTTCGGAATGGCGTTCTAAAGGGGAGGCCTATGTTCAGCAGTGGACGTCTTCTGGCAAAGGATGATGATGATGATGATAGTGTGTGAATTATGAATGTATTAACTCTGTGTTTTGTTAAAGGTTATTAGATTTGGTGCGTAAACTTGACAAGGCTGCAAGTGGGCCTTTGCGTCATGTTGCTGAGGCTTTAGTAACTGTTGGAGACCCAACTGCTGCCGCTGACGTTTATGAAAGGCTTGGCGATTTTAAGTATGTTATTATTATTAGTTCTTTTTTTCTTGTGGCTCAAGGCGGTGGTGTATTGGCAGTGTAATGGCTACATAGGTGAGTGGCACGGGTTCGAAACCACTCACCGGTACCAATATATCTTTGATATATGTACTTTGGTTGTCCTGTTTCTATGATACAGCCACTTTAGTAGCTTAGTATAAAAATGTAGAATAAAAAAATATATCAGCACAGCCGCCTGATGTTAGGCTGAAGTGCAGTCCATGAATGAAGGTGACTTCTTATCTCATTCGATTACCTTGATCCATTCGGCTTTCTTAACTATACTTTTTTTAAATTTCATTAATTCAGAGTATAAACGTTTTATAATCATAATTTAGGGGTAGTCCTTTGAGTTTTTGTTTAATTCGACCCGATCTCCCAGATACTCTATCACGGCTGTGATAGTTCCAAGAGCTCTGATAACTGAAAATTGCGGATACCCCAGTCGCGGCAGCTATGCCAGCCAAAATACTCTGGTTCCGGTAACTAAAAATTATTTCACATGTAGCTTAACTGATCCAATATTTGTGTTATTTTATGTTTGAGGGTATTTAAATGGTTGATTTTATTTTAGGAAAGTGGCTGAATTGGCTGTTCTTGCAGGAGAGTGGAGTCGTGCGTTCGCACTTTCGCGTGAGCATGACGAATGTAGACGTGAAGTATATATACCATATGCACATAGAATGGCCAGTGAGAACAGCTTTGTCGAAGCACAAAAAGGTATGACACGAAATAACCTAACATTATTATTATTTTAAATTACATTTCTATACTAAGCTACTAAAGTGCTTGTATCATGAAAACGGGACGACTAAAGTACATATATCAAAGATACATGGTTGTCCTGTTTCTTTGATACAAGTGCTTTAGTAGCTAGATATAGAAAGGTAAATACAAAATAAAAAAATATATTTTTCAGCATACCATATGGCTGGCGAGACTTCAATGGCTTTAAGGGTGTTCGCGATATTAGTCGGTAATGCTATAATGGAAGAACGGTTTTGTGACGCTGCCTATCTACATCATTTATTAGCTATGCAATGTTTAGAAACGGCTAACGTTAAGCAGAAAAGGTAATCCATTGAATAAATACAAATCGAATTGTTACGCCTTTTCGCACACAAATAGGCAGAGATAATGGAGCGCTACTTGCCACGATCCTAACACAACTCTCTTGCTTCCTTCATGATGATGACGTTGATTGTCGATTTTAGTATAGCTTAAATTTTGGTATAGAAAATTAACTTTAATTTGAGAATTTAATTTTATTCTAAAGAACCCTTTTCTTGAACTTCCTAATAGACAAAATTCACATTATTCAACCAACCTTTTTAAGTTTATGTTTTTATATATTTAATTGTTTAATTTTCAAATATCTGCCCTAGACTTACCTATAGGCAATCAAGAGCAGGTCCAAGATTGCCGACGACTGAAAAAAAAACGAATCAGTTAATGGTTGCCTTAGTGCCCGTCACTATGCCGGCCAAATGTAAGAAACTATTCTTTCAGATTACTTTATGCAGATTTTATTTTTTAGCGAAAGGGAGCGTCTTATTAGCCGTTACCATGACAACGACCGCTTATCACGAATGTACCACGCGTATGATGCAGTACATAGATGTATACATGAGCCATTTTCTTTAAGCCAACCTGACGCCTTACTCAACGCTGCACGATACGTTCTATCGTTACTTGGAAGTGACAGCCCACCTGTTGGAATATCTATGTTGTATCCTTAATAATAATTTATAATATAAAATAGTGTTTAAAAAAATCAATCAATCAAATTGTCACGTCTTTTTTCCTACAGGAATAGACAGACACAATGGAACGCCACTTGCCACGATCCTGATACAACTCCCATACAATTTCTTCATATAAGCTCAAAAGTACATAATTTGTATGTACTTGCCAAAACTTTTATGAAGTGAGTTGTTGATGCGAAAGAAGAGTTTCGCATCAACAACTCAGAAAGACAACCACTGTAGAGTTTTGTTGGAATCGTAAAGATTGATGCTCCATCAACTCTGCATGCCTTCGATGTAGGCCTCGATCCTGGCTCACATCGAAGGTCAGCCTATTAATCAACAAAACCTTCCTAGCGTGAAAGGTCTGAATACGTAATTGTTGCAATTTACAATTAATAAATATTTTCTTAACATTAAAATGAAATCAGCTGCTTATATTTATGTTTAGCGAAGCAAGCAAAAGCCCTAAACGCTACAGCAATAGCAAAGCAAACATTAGACAATATATTGGGTTTGCAAATACCTCAAAAGTTTCAGGTAGGTTTTTTATTTGTATAGAGAGTTTAACAAAGTACTGCCTTTTATCTGGCAGATAAGGCTGTGGATGAAATAATTTTATATAGAACTCCAGCCTTATATAAACAAGTCGCAAGCTTATCGATCGTGCAAAATAGAAAGTCATTACAAACGTGCGATAAGTCATAAATCATTATGTCAAAGGGTTGTGCGAAGTCGTTGTCTATAAAGGGACATGCTTCCGCTCGGGCGCAGTTAGTATATGTTATCGACTATGCTTTTTTTTACAGTTACACACAAACACTAGGGCAGTTCAATAAGGTCTGCGATTGCGAGCATGAGGTCCGATAAAAATGATTTATGACAGTTTGCACGTTTGTAATGGCTCGAGTATGAACGTAATTTCTATATTTGAGGACAATTATCTATTATATTTTAATTTTCAGGAAAGCGTAGAATTACTTATGTTAAAAACTCGCGCTGGAGGGTTCCCAAATAGCGCAAGTAGTGAGCGATTACCTGTGCGCGATGAGGAAGTATCACCATTATGCTGGAGGTGTAGGCGGCATGCGCCATTGCTCTCTGTACTCTCATGCCCGCATTGCAAACATATTATGGCACACTCACATGCCACTCATGGTATGTGAATATTTCAATTAAATTATTTCCTATAAATAAATCGACTCATTCTATACAAACGTATCTCATTTCGCACGTTTGTAATAGCTTCACTATAATATAGTGGAATTTCACTCTAATATAATACTTTAGTATAAATAATTAAGCTTAATATAGCACAGCTCGCAATAGATGTGGTTTGAAATAAGATGTAGTGACAAGAATTGACAAAGGATTTGATGTGGTTTGGGCACATGGAAAAGATGAGTGAAAGTAGATTAACGAAAGTTATTAAAAATAATAAGAAACCTTAGTGGACTGTAGTTAGGCAAGGTCCTGGTAACGAAGATCTTTGTGAAAATAAGTTGAAAGCAAAATCACATCCGTTTGGTACGATATTTATTTTATGTTGGAAAACATTCAAAAAAAAATATATTGTATATTAATATTCTGGAACATAAATAATAAACAAGGCAGGCTCAGGAGGGTGTTTCCGACCAAATCGGAGACATCCTCAAGAAAGCTAGGTTACCTAGTGCCCATAACCTTAGAGCATGTATAAAAATAATTGTGGATGCGAAGGAGTTGTGTCAGGATCGCGGCAAGTGGCACTTCTTTATCTCTGCCTATTCCTGTGGCAAAATTAAACAATCCAATGCAATTTGTTTGATTAAATTCAGCTTGAGTGTGATACATCAGCGAATGCTCTTGCTAAACTCTAGAAACTTTTTAAGCTGTTTTTGAAACTAGTAAAGAAATCACGGTCTTTACTCTTAAAAGTAGCGATCCTACTTCGGTTCGGCAGATCTATCTCTCTTGGAATATTAGAATATAGTTGGAATATGGAATATAGTGTAAAAACTATTTTTTATTTTTAGAGGTTCTGCCGCTAGTAGAGTTCATTCCCGCCGAGGGTGTCACCGAAAGTGAAGCTATAGAACTAATAGAAAGAATGTCGTTACCCGAATCAAATGATAATAATAATATGAATGAAAATGGTGCTGAAGTTTTAACTTTTGGTGATCATATTGAGAGTGTTGATCCGTTCTTAGAAAAAGTTGAGGAGGTAAGTTTGTTGATTAAGCGAATTTGTTTTAAAGCTATATTACATTAGAATATTTTAAATAAAAATAGAGGCGGATATTTGCGGAAGCCGGGAGGTCTGGTTGTCAAAAAGTAGTATCCGATCCGGAATAGTGCCACTTGTAATTTTACAGACCGTGAAGTGACTTGGTCGCCTTTTGGGATCAGCTTGTAAGTTGCTGGTTCGAACTAGGCTGACAGTGGATGTGAATGCTATTTACTATTACTTAACTGTAGCAGCAATTGTCTCTATTTATGGACCGCACTCCAGCCTAACATCAGGCTGCTGTTATATATTGAGCCACAATAAAAAAATGCCTAAAAGTCCTGCTTTGTACTAATTACTCATAATTGATGCCATATCTTCATCTTCTCACATCTTCTCATATCTTCTCAGATGCTTATATATTGTAACTTGCAGGGCGATGAATCTGGTGTGGTAGTATGTAGCCGTCAGTCTTTATTGGATTTAAATCCAGCTTCAGTGCTTATATTAAATCTACCCCCACCGCTGAAGAAAAAGTTCTATAGAAACATGTTACCAGAACTACCTGTTACTGCCTGCCAACATTGTTATAAGGTATTTTTTGTCTTTACTTTTGGAGTGTTAGGCTTAAGCTGGTCACGTGCAAAGTTAAAAAATATATAGGCCGGCATAGCGAACTGACTCAATTTTTTCAGTCGTCGCTCTTGGACCTTCATGCGGGTCTAAGTATGATGTTGAGTCACTTTTGACAGTTAGCACCCAGTCTGCTGGGTGCTATAATAAGCTGCCATAAATGGAGGCGGTAGCTACTACTACTGTTAAATAACTGCAAATACCAGTCGCATCCACTATGCTGGCCTACTTGGGACTTTTATCTAATAAATGTGCGTGTGATTTTATATATATATCAATGATATACATATAGGCAAGTAGTTTTGAACCGGTCGCTACGCAAATGCTTCTATATGTTTTAAATAGTCAATATGTTTCTATGATACAAATACTTATAGTAACTCAGTATAGAAATTTAAAATAAAAGCAGTGTGTATATTAATAAATCAATATTTAAATTGTCTAATCCCCCCACCCCTCAATTCTACGAGCAAACTACACTCATTTGTAAAGAATATAACTTTTTAGAGTTTACGTAATCTTTGCATTTTAAGTTGGTTGAAATGAGGTCCTGATTTAAGCATTATTTGTTACAGCTATTCTATATGGAAGATTTTGAAATACAACTTGTGAACAAGGGCCAATGTCCATTCTGTCGACATCCCAATACTCCGGATATTGGAGACAACGATCACAATTTAGATGAATCTACAATTAACGAATCCTCGGATCCTACAAGCCCTGTTAATGATATGCATCTAGCCTAACACGTGGTTATCAAAGAGTGATAGGCAGTCTGCCGGGGTAGTACCACCACTTACAAGTATACAAACCGTGAAGTGATTAAGTCGTGTTTCGGGATCAGCTTGTAAGTTGCTGGGATGTGACTGCTACTTACAGTTATTGAATTGTAGTAACAGTGGCATCTATTCATGGACCACACTTCAGCTTAATATCAAGCGGGGTGCTGTCATATGTCAAATCAAAATAAAAAAACTTATTTGTTGGCGAATTATACACAGAAGTGTGTACTTATAATTCGCCAACAAATAAATTGTTAGTCAGAAAAGTTACGCAATAAAAAGTGACAAAAGCATCAGTTAGGTTTCACATGGACTTTTTTTCAATAGGATAACTATGGTATCGTAGGTACGCCATTCGAAGGGGGTGCAAATTGCAAGTTAGAGTTTTTTCTGGGTTTCATCCAGACATTGGAAGCTTAGTTAAAGAATATCTTAAGCAAGATCTAAGATGTTTTAATAATTAATTTTTACATTTAAGCACCTTACGAAGGGGCGCAACGGATACACTATGTAAATAAACCTATAAAACGACAATATATTGATTTTGAATACATGTTATACGTTATCATAACAGTTCTTGGTTAGAGGTTATGTGATTAATTAGCCTAATCAAGAAATTAGAAGAAATATTGTTTATGACATTTGTATTTTATAAGTTGGTCAAAGCTTGACGGTGGGTTTATATTCTGCAACTTAAATTGGAATTCTAGTTTTAATCCGTCCAATAGTACAACTTTAGTATTAAGTTTCTTTATAACCATACATAATTTATATTATTATAAATATGAGTACAAATCTTGTAGACTTTTTATTTAAGTAAATGTTTGACTAAATCGCAGTATTAAAACAATATTAGAAATAACATGATAGATTAATTTGTTAATTTGTAAATTAGAGGAAGAAATAAATGAAATTATTAATTACTTGGTTCTTTTATTTTCACCGATTATTATAATGTTATGTAAGGCAATTAATGTGAATGGATGCGAACAAGGTGAATGTAAAGGAAGCGAGGGAGTTGTGTCAGGATCGTGGCAAGTGGCGCTCCATTATCTCTTCCTATCCCCATGGGAAAAAAGCGTGACAGTTTGATTGATTGATGAACGTCATTAAGGAGTAACAATAGCGGATAGAATGAAGAATAACATGTGGTAGTAACAAGGATTGACAAACGTTTTCCCACCAAATCAAAGACGTCCTCAATAGAATCGGGTTTCGTCGTGACCAAAACCGTAGAGCGTGTATGAAGTGGATTGTAGATGCGAGGAGGCCTGTCAGCATCGTGACTAGGGCGCTTCATTGTCTCTGCCTATCTCTGTTGCAGGCGTGGCGTGACAATTTAATGGGACCCGACAGTTAAAAGAACTGCACGATGAAAAGCTGATAAAATTACAAAGCGGGCGCTGAGCTTAGTGGCCAGAGCGGTCATCGACAGACACAGGGTTCGATTCACGGTTGTTGCTAACGATTGTGCACGTGTTAAGTTTATTGTATAAACGATATTAGTACAACCTGTGTTAGCTCAATCGATCAAACTGAGCTGAATCAACTAAGAGATTGTGGGATCGAAATATGGCGGAGCGACGAGTCATCTCCTGTTTAGCAAAGTATGGATTGCAGAATATAATGTACTTTGGTTGTCCTGTTTCTATGATACAAGCACTTTAGTAGCTTATCATAGAAATGTAAATTAAAAATAATAATTTTAGGCGACCGTGGTGTAGTTAGTGCAATGGTTACGCAAACCGAGAGCACTAGTTCGAGACCTCCCACCGGAACAAATGTATCTTTGATATATGTACTTTGGTTTTCCTGTTTCTATGATACAAGCACTTCAGTAGCTTGGTATAGAAATGTAAATAAATTTAAAAAATCTTTTATTTTCTAATAAAAGATGCTCAATGTTAATTATTAAAATTAATTTTAAATATGATTGTTCCGTGTAATATGTTTATTATAATTAGTACTGTATGTGACTTTACACATACCGGTTGACGATTACCCGCCGTCAAAATGTATAGGCGGTGCGTCGGAACGTGTAAAAGCTACCTTTTACACTTCGCCGCCAGTTACGTGTGAAATGAAACTAACAATGCTGATTTTTTCGATACAATCCTTTCAAGTGATTAAAACTTTGCTACATCACTCATTATTTTTGAATGTGACGCGACATCTGACCTCAACCAGCCTGATGGTAAGCATGATGAAGGTCCAGAAGTGTCAGTCAGTTCACGGCTGCTTTTATCACTTTCAGTTTATTGCTTTTGTCAGTTCAAGACAATTGACTGCGGCGCATGCGTAATGAACGACCGAGAGCCGGAGCTCTCGGACTGAAAACGAACCTACAGGGGGCCATGTTGGCTGTTGTTAGCTGTAGTACAATACTTCTTATATACTATTATATACGTAAAACAATCAAAAACATTTAATATATATAACACGTTCTGGCAATGCAAGTAAAAATACTATATTCGTCAATAGCTAATGCGCTTGGAAAGCATCAAATGCCATGGCTCCAGCGCGTTCTCGTGACGACTATTAAGACAGATCGGTGCTGAATTAAATCAAGTGCAAGCAACTAGGGATATTTAGGAGCTCCGTAACCGAAACTATCCGATATCCGAAATAAAAACGTAACCGATTTCGTTATAAAAGTTTCGGATAGGGGCAGAACCTAAATGAAACATGTTATGACAGGCTTTTACTCTTGAATTTCCTTAAAATCTAATATCTGTAACCGAAAGTATCCGAAACTATCGAATGTTCCGAAATAATTACATATCTGAAACCGGTATATTATTTTTTATATCCGTATCCATATCCGAAATTTTATATCCATGACATTATACATGCAATTATTAGGGCAACTACCAGATGTAGATAGATTACAAGAAACTTAAACATGGAGTATATTCACTCTTCAATCAGAAAATGTTGAATCAGAAAAGTCAATAAGTAAATAAAAAACTTGATATTTTTTCAATTTTATATTTTTTAACGTTTACTAAAAATATTTTGTGAATGTTATCAAAACGTATGTGAGAATATAACTCAGTTATGATCGTCTTTGATGGTGCAACAATAAAACCTGATTGCTGCAGCGTGCGATGATTGAATCAGTGGTTCGAAGCAAATTTCTAAAAGCTTTAGGATAGTACACTTTTAACCTTTTCATGATTTTCCTTGGAATCAAAGAAAATCTTCTCCACAGAATCGTATACGTATACAATTTAACCATATTCAAACAACTAAGTGCATTTTCTTGAACTTTTTAAAGATAAATTTTATGCGGCTTACTATCGCATTTGTTTTGGTTTAGATTTTACAATTTTATTTTATTTTATTATTCTCGAAAGAGCTTTGCAGCCATCGTGGTCTCCGTGACAAAATTAACGCGATAGTAAGCCGCATAAAATTTGTTTAATTCAGTAATTTATTTTTATGGACGTGAATAAAACTCCTAATGAGAGTAAATGCGAAAAATAACATCATTACAATTGCGGAAATGAGAGCGAATTAACGTAGGGTGCTCGCTTAGAATGCTTAAGGATAGGGAAAAAAACGCAGGCAAAATATTAAAATATAACACTACTAAGAAGTCGTGTTTTAAATAGAATTTTCCCTTAATTATTCATGGCGATATTATTTTGTTATTATTTTGTGACATCTGCGCTCGATTTATAATTCGACATATGACCTCGTTACCAAACAAATATCACGAATACGAATCTGGAAAAGCGTCTTTACAAACGATACAATAGTTGAATGTAGAACTATTCTTTCAATATCCACGATTACTTTAAAAACTAACAAATCATACGAAGTACCTAAAAGTCCGCTAGGTAATGCGCTACAGTAAATCTGGGGCTGCCTTGTTTATTTTTATTGTGACTCGACATATGAAGCTTGATGTCAAGCTCAAGTGTAGTCCATGAATAGATGTCACTGCTACTACAATTCAATATCTGTCACATCCACTATGCCAGCCTAGTTGAAACCGGAAACTTACAAGCTAATCCCGAAACGTGACCAAATCACTTCAAGGTCTGTATACTTGTAAGGGGTGGTACTACTTCGGATCGGCAGACTGGGTACCACTGCCTACCACTCTTTGAAAAGTGATTCTTGTTGATGAGTGTTTGTCATTATGATAGGTTCAATGGGTCGACCTCTGACTGGGAAGTATAATAATTAAATGTTTTGCTGTTCGGTTGCTAATAGAGTTGTTAGAACGTCCTTTAACTTTGAGAAGTTCGTCGCTTTCATCTATATAAAAGTTAAGGCAAAATAATTTGCTGTCCTTTATAATATCCCTTTCTTTCTTCAACCGCTTAAATTCAAATTAATTTATTTACAAGTAGGTCTACATATATATTATTATTAATAAAAAAATATTTTTAATGGATTGTGTATATATATATATATATATATATATATATATATATATATATATATATATATATATATATATATATATAATATATATATATAGTAGGTGATGTAAAAGGACATTACAGTTCGAATCTTTAAATTGACACAAAATTTTTAATTTCTGTTAATTTACAGATCTTCATATCTTTCTTATAACGTAACCATACCAAAAATGTACAGGTCACCTTATTGTTATTGCGCGGCGAAATGTTCTACATTTATTTAATATTGATTACTAGGTAATTTTCATAATGTAAGGCTGCGTTCACAATGTGTTTTGTTTTTCAATTGTATGTGATGTTTTATTGTTGTTCGTGATCTTGTTTGAATCAATTATTATGTTTTTCACAGTGGTTACACAACTATCCTGGTCGTGACCACCTAGTGCTGCATAAGAAATATTTAGTCAATTGTGTGTAATTGTGACATGTTACAGCTTGTAATCTTCCAACGTATGATGATGCCAGTAGGTCGACAGAATGATGATGACTATATGTTGACTATATTTTGTATTTTGTCGCTTACAAAGTGGTTCTAAAGTGGTTGTTAATGCCTTCATTAATGTGAATTGGTACTTCCATGTTGTCGAAAGGTTGCGCGCGATGATAAATAGGTGTGATTCCGCCGGCGACTGCAGACTGCACTACTTGTTTGTATGAAATTGATTCCATGCAAGGCGATACTAGTCTGCAGCTGCCGTATCTATGGCTTAGTTAATGCTGGTTGTCGTAATAGTGTCGCCTTGCACGAAATCAATCTCATACAAACAAGTAGTGCAGTCTGCGGTCTGCAGTCGCTGGCGGATTCACACCTTTAGTCACTGTTTGTCACACCTCGACAATAAGATCGCGCTACAAAGTTCCAGTTTAGGAAGAGTTTGCTTATTTCTTTATTGGTGCTAATTTTGTTCTGACTGTTATAAGCTTCGATGTGAACTCCCCTTTGTATTGTTTTGTTACTTTGTAAATAACGTGATGTTTAATTCTTCTGAAGCGTTGCAAAAATTATGTATGTCGTAATCACTAGGTATTCGAAGTTTTTTTTGTTTTGAAAATCCCTTTTAAATTTAATTTGTAGGTGTATTTAATTGCTATTGCTTTAGGGTTCCCATAGCGAGTTATGGAGCAGTCTCTATTACGTATCTGTTTGTAATGTATTTCTGGGTAATATTATATAACACTCTTTAAAGCTAGTATATTGAATTGTTGACGTTAAAATAAATTCTCCATGTTGAAGGAGATGAGCTGTATGATCTTGTTACTTCTGTTTTAACTGTATATTCATTGACAAACCACTGTTCTTATAATTTCACTCACAACACGTTCCCTTTGTTACAAATACTAACTAAGAAGGTATATATACCAGGCGCCCTTAAGCTAAACCGCGATACGTGCGTCTTCTTAATCTGACTAGTTAGACCCGTGGTGCATGATCAGCCGACATATTCACAATCGCATTTTAGTCACCCAATAATTTTCTCGTTCTGAAAAATTTTATGTATGTGAAATGCTTGATAGACCTTTGAACCCTGACCTTGAAGAAAAATATATAAATCATTATCGTTTTTAACATTCCTAAATTTTCCTAAGATTCAAAAATTTTATATAGCCTATGTTTTATTTTCAGGATACAAGTTATCTTCTTGCCCATTTTCATCGAAATATGTTCAGCAGTTTAGGTGTGGTAAAAGTATAATACAAACATACAGAGTTTTGACGACAGGCGTGGACGAACGGATTAGCGATTGGTTTGTTGCGCGTAAAGTCCCGGGTTCGATCCCCGGACGGAGCAAATATTTGTTTCATAGCTTTTATTTGTAATATTTAATAATATTAAATATTGCAAATATTTGTTAATAAAAAAAAAGAGATGGATATTTGCTTCGGGTCTGCTAATCAGAGTGGTAGGCAGTGGTACCCAGTCTGCCGATCCGGGGTAGTACCACCACTTACAAGTATACAGACCGTGAAGTGATTTGGTCACGTTTCGGGATCAGCTTGTAAGTTGCCGGTTCCATCTAGGCCGGCATAGTGGATATGATTGCTACTCACAGTTATTGAATTGTAGTAGCAGTGACATTCATTCATGGACCACACTTTGACTTAACATCAAGCGGGGTGCTGTCATATGTCGAGTCACAATAATAAAACAACAAGTAGCAGTCGCTAACTCTATGCCGGCCCTTCATTTCAATTGGCACCATTCAAGCTGATTCCGGAACACGATTAATTTTACTGCTAACTCCACTAAACTAACTAACTTCATACCACTACTTTCAAGGAGTAGTATCACCTCGGATCGGTGGACTGAACAATGCCCACTGTCAGCCTACTCTTAGAAGAAAACAAACTTCGGTTATAATAATAGAATTATACGTTCTATTTTGTTCTATGACCTTTGATATCATTCTATTGACTAGAAGTTCCTCGCCCATTAACCTGGTGTTCATTATCAACAAAAAAAAATCCGCGAATTGTTGTTGATGCAAACCTTAGAGTATTTTTTGGAGTTGTTCCGTTTTCGGACTTCAATTTTCGGCCTAATTTTATTTTTAAGCTTTCATATATAATATATTCCGCGTTCGGACTGAAAATTATTAAACATTAAAATTTCCTGTTTCGGCCTATTTACTATTCCGTGTTTGTACCAAATAACTAAAAAATAAAATAATAAAAATTAGGGTAATTCCGGAGGAGATGGCCGTACGGAAAAGATAGCCAATAGAAAACAGTTCAAGTAATAATTCATAGATGACACTACTTTTGATTTAGTTCCATTCGTTTTGGCACGGGAAACAAGCGTTGGTGGATTTTTTTGTGAAAAAATTATGAAAAGGTGAGTAATTTGATTTTGTTAACACGTTCGATTTAAACTAAGGGTCATATTAAGTGGTATATTAAGTGGTATATTAAGTGGTATTAAGACATATTAAGTGGTCACAAAAAAGTTTTCCGGACAATCGGGAAAGAAGGTTATAGTATTTACGGAAGAGATAGCCAAAAAAAATAATGTCCTAATTTAAATTTATTTTTCATATTTTTTATTTTTACAGATGCCTAACCAATACATACGGAAGGTGGATGCCAAATATTATACTCGTATATTATGTATATTTTTATTAGTTATATTTCTATATTAAGCTACTCAATTGCTGATACATAGAAATAGAATGACGATTTTCTTTTGCCGGCATAGTGACGGCGACTGAGGCAGCAGTGAACTAACTCAGTTGTTTTAGTCGCCGTCACTCTTGGATCTTCTCTTGATTATCAGCAGACGGGTCGAGGACGGATGTCGTTCAACAATAAAAAAAACGAAAGTATATATATCAAAGATACATTGGTTTTAAACCTGTTCTCTCGGTTTGCGTGTCCATTGCACTACCACTACACCACGGTCGAGTGTTAATTTTCTATTGTACAATGTAATGTATACAAATAATCAAGTCACGAGCACAATTTGTTTGCAATAAATAGTACACACAGCAGGTGACCACGGCAGTCAACTAGTTTATAATAATTCTGGTCGATTTTGGCGAATCAGAGGCCAGAAGGAGCAGGTGTGCCCAAACCCGCAGGTGTCCGCGATCTCAGCGATATCGATATACAGGATGGGTCGATCGGATAAATACTTGTTAAACAATAGTTAAACGAATTGAAACACAGTAAGAAATGTGTAAGTTATTAAGTCGTTATTATTAAGCTTAATCAATCAATGGAACAAATTTTATGCGGCTTACTATCGCGTTTATTTTTGGTTATTAATTTTAAATTGTTTTCCGTAACCACGATGGCTGCAAAAAAATAATTAAAAATCAATAACCAAAAATAAATGCAATATTAAACCGCATAAAATTTGTTTAATCCAATAATCAATGTTCGCGTAATATCTAATAAAATACTACTTAATCAATCAATCAATCAAACCAAATTGTCACATTTATTCTCATAGGGATAGGCAGAAACAATGGAACGTCATTTGCCATGATCTTAGCACAACCCCATTAAACTGTAATTTGTAACCTATTTTTGATTTAATTGTATATTTTATTTATATAAATAAAATGAATAATTCAATTAGCTGCAAATATAGTAAGTATGCATTTTCTGCACAGACCGTGAAGTGAATCAGTCGCGTTTCGGGATTAGCTTGAAAGTTGTCTGTTCCAACTTAGCCAGCATAGTGGACGTGATTGCTACTTTCAGTTATATAACTGTACTAGCACTCGCCTCCATTCATGGATTGCACACCAGCTTAAGATCAGGAGGAGTGTTGTAATATGTCAAGCCATAATAATGGCAATCAATCAATCAATCAAACTGTCACGCCCTTCTCCTACAGGGATCGGCAGAGACAATGGAGCGCCACTTGCCACGATCCTGGTACAACTTCCTATTAGGCATGTGTCGGATATATCAAAACGAATCTAAAATCCGATTCCAGTCACAAATCGATTTGTATCGATTTCCGAAACTAATAAATCGGATTTTAAAAAACTATAAAAAAGCAATGTAGCCGAACCAAAACACAAACCGCACAAAAACGTTAAAAAACTAAAAACTGATAGGGAAATTCGCTTTGTTTCTGTCTAACCCGGCATACCTTAGCGGAGTAAAAAGGATGGGGCGAATTTAAACGGTTTTAGATTTCGGTTTGGATATTTTACGATCGCACATTGAAATATAGAATTACTCGCCAAGTAATAAGATCTATTTTAGATTACATTTGTTACGCTATTAGTTTTTTTGAACGCCGTGCAACGCATTTTATCCTTACTTTACTCCTATGCCTATGTAATTAGAGACCATATTTGCGTACATGATTGCAATTACTTGCTACTTGGATTTGTTTATGTTTGAATTTCTGATGAGAGAAAGAAATGTATTAGGTGTTTTGTTTCGTTGCAAGTTAGGCAGTTTGAGCTTGGTGACACATGCGTGCACTTCGTTTACGTAAATTAGTAATTTATTTTATGTTTTGGTAATAATTTAAATAGGTTTTCTCAAGTACTATACTTTGTAAATTTATATTCTAATTAAAAGATAGATAGGACATATTAGTGTTGTGTTTATAATTGTAAACAAAGAGATAGATATTTGCTTCGGGTTTGGTTATCAAAGAGTGGTACCCAGTCTGCCGATCCGGGGTAGTACCACCACTTACAAGTATACAGACCGTGAAGTGATTTGGTCGCGTTATGAGATCAGCTTGTAAGTTGCCGGTTCCAACTAGGCCGGCATAGTGACTGTGACTGTTAGAGTTATTGAATTGTAGTAGCAGGGGCATCCATCCACACTCCAGCTTAACATCAAATGGGGTGCTGTCATATGTCGAGTCATAATAAAAAAAACATAATTAAATTAAACTTGGACTTTAAAATATTTAGTTTGAACCATTTTTTTATTTTTTTTCATCGAAATGTCACGAAAACCTTGTGAGGTATGGATTCATTTTCAGAAAAAAGAGTCAACAGATTTAAAAAAATACTATAAAATTTATAAAGATAATTTCTATTTTTTTACTGTGACTCGACATATGACAGCGCCCTGCCTGATGTTGAGCTAAAGTGCGATCCATTAGGGCACATCCACAATGCCAGTCTATTTAAAACTGGCAATTTACAAGCTAAATCCGAAGCTGACGCCACCAAGTCACCTTACAGTCTGCCTACCACTCTAAAAATGTATAAATTATATTAAGAAATATAGATTATAAATTATTATAGGTACAATTTTAGTATACATTGTATGAATATATACTTACCAAATAAAACAGTAGTTTTGAAAATATATGTTATTAAGAAAAAGAATATTAAAATTAAAAACTAAAATCGGATTTTGAAATCGATTTCAAAATCCAAAATCGGATATATATCGGTTTGCGAAAAAAAATGAAAACGCCCATGCTTACTTCCTATCAATAATATTTAAATATATATAAATAATTATGATTTAGATTTTATTAGTATGACGACACGCGTGGCTCATTGATTAGTACATCAGTCTGTTACTCGTAGTCCCGGGTTTGATTCCCGAACGGAGCAATTTTTATTGCTTTTGTTTTGTAATATTTGTTAATTAAAAGAAGGCGAATATTTGCTCAACATATGACATCTCTCTACCTGATTTCAAGTTTAAGTGCTGTCCATGAATGGAGGAGACTGTTAAGCAACGGCAAGTATCAGTCGCATTCGCTATGCTAGCTTAATCGGAACCGGCGACCATGGTGTAGTGGCAGTGCACGAGTTCAAAACCACTAGCCGGTACCAAGGTATCTTTGATATATGTACTTTACTTATTATTCCGACGTTTGGGGAGCTTTGCAGCCATTGATCACGGAGAGACTATGGCTGCAATGCTCTCGCAACGTCGGAATAATAAAATAAAATTGTAAAATCAAAACCAAAATAAACGCGATAGTAAGCCGCATAAAAATTTGTTTAATTCATTAATCAATGTTCGCGCAAACTCTACGAAAATATTAATAAAAATAAAAACAAATTGAATATACTCGTATAAAATGGAGTCACCCTGTAGAATGGGGCCCGTGCGCTATATTGTTAAATTTAAAAGAGAGCTCTGAAGACAGATGCCTTATACACATGTTGCCGGATATCTGTGTAATAACTGCAATATAAAATTGCTGTAATATAAAGTTCCCTCTCAATAGTATGCTGTAGCTACGTTTAATATTTTCATACTTTTGTCGGGTAAAAATTGCTCTTCGAATTGTAACCACAACGTTAAATTGTTCTTTTAATATAAAATAAGAGGTTGCGTTCAAATATTTCAACAAAGAAAGAAAATTGTATTAAAGTACAACGCAACATATATTTATTATTCTTATTGTTTATTGTGACTCGACATATGACAGCTAGTTTGAAGTGCGGTCCATGAATGGAGGTGACTGCTACTACAGTAAAAGAACTGTAAGTAGCAGTCACATCCACTATGTTTTTTATTTATTTATTATATTTCTATATTAAGCTACTAAAGAGCTTGTATCATAGAAACAGGACAACCAAAGTATCAAAGATACATTGGTACCGGTCAATGGTCTCGAACTCGTGCTCTTGGTTTGCGTAACCATTGAACTGCCACTACACCACGGTCGCCTTATGTCGACAACTTACTAGCTAAACCTGAAACGTGAAAGTCAGTTCACGGTCTGCGGGCCTACCGCGCAACTTAATGACAATAGGCTTTGACAGTTGACTTAATTAATGAGCTTTAAAATTGAAATTGCGACCGCACAACACAATAAGAACCGATGTTCATTTTCATTAACAGTTCAAGCTCGTAAAAAAAGTTGTTTTTGAAACTAACAGCGACCGCGTAACTCTTTGACAAATGGGAATGAATTTCATTGTCATTACCTTTGATGTTGCGCGGTTGGCCCCCTGTATACTTAAAAGTGGTGGTACTACCCCGAATCGGCAGACTGGGCACCACTGCCCAGTCTGCCACTCTATCTATTTTAGATTAAATACAAGTGGATACTTTAGAAAATAACTTTTAAAATTAATACTTAATACTACTTATAAATTAGCTTCCAAATATAACTTCAAAAATAAACAGTACCTCCATACTACAAAGTAATGGTAGGTACTTAAATCTTTATAAGTTGTTTATTTATAATAATTAATTGGCATTAATTGTAAATTTTCTTGATAATCATGTTACCTACTTTAACATAGTTAGAGGGTATAAAATCAAGGTTAATTTCGTCAAAACAAGTTAATGTTTTATTCTTATCATTCTGGCGCCCTTTGGTGCACAACAGTATAAGGTCACTCTGATTATTTTCTAATACACGATTATGTTGTCTACCACTGCAATTCTTATCAATAAACTTATAATTCTTCATTTATAATATTAGCATATTGAGCTAATTAGATAACTGACGACAGGCGTGGACGAACGGTTTAGCTATTGGTTTGTTGCGCGTAAAGTCCCGGGTTCGATTCCCGGTTTGGGCAAATATTTGTTTCATAGCTTTTATTTGTAATATTTAATAACATTAAATATAGCAATATTCTATAGTCACGTTTTGGTAACAGCCTATTAATTGCCGGTTCCAACTAGGCTGGCATAGTGGATGCGAATGCCTCTTGTACTTATTTAACTGTAGTAGCAGTCGCCTCCATTTATGGACAGCACTCCAGCTTAGCAGGCAGGGTGTCACATATCGAGCTTCCATAAAAAAAACATATAACTCGTTCTTAGATATCTGATGTGACGTCATTAGATGATATTTTTTATTTATAGTTTAATTATAGTTAATGTACTTTTATTTAATAAATTACTAACCTTGTGTGGTCGTTACCTAAAACAAGAAATTTCATATATTATATATTTTGCATAAATTATCCCAATAGGAAAAATTAAAAAAAAATTGTGCACATTTTTATTGACATATCACAGCACCCCACCTGATGTTAAGTTGGAGTGCGGTCAATAAATGAAACATTTTATCATGTAAAATTACTCTAAAATTTGTCAACGGAATTTATACTTTATTTTCCTAATCATAAAGGTGGTTATCGAATAGAAAATCCAAGTTTTTATACTTCGTTTTTTAAAAACCATTTAACTATTTTTGTGAGTCAGACTTATACTAGGATTGCTGTTTTTTTTAAATTGTGGTTAGACATATGACAGCACCCCGCTGGAGTGCGCTCTATGAATGGAAGCAGTTAAATAGCTACAAGTATTAACTATTCCGGACTAGTTGGAACCGGCAACTCACAAGCTAATCCCGAAACGCGACTACGGTCGTATACTTGTAAGTGGTGGTACTAGCCCGGATCGGCAGACTGGGCAGAAATGCCTACACCACTCTTAAAAGAGATATTTATAATATTATATAATATACATCTATATAGTATGCATGATAGAAAGAAAGATTTAACCAATGAATGCATGATGGACATGACTAAGTACCACGGTAGCACCACCATATTGTAGTACTATTAGGCTTGGTTCTAGCTTGTCTTTCACTTCCGTACCTCGACCTGTAAAAGACCTCCTCTTTCACAGGTCGGGGGAAGCATCAGCATTCTGTCGGCAGTACCGGCCGAACTAAATGGTTCAGAGAGTCGTTTCTTTGTAGAACAATCGAAAAGTGCAAAAATGCATTCATTACCAGCCCATGTGTTCTCACAAACCTTGGATTTTTCAAGTGAAGCGTTTCAACCCTTGACATTGACGACATGCGTGGCGCACCAGTTCCTCACGTGAAAGTTCCGGGTTCGTTTACCTGTCGGAGCAAAGATTTGTTTCATTGCTTTATTTGTAATTTTATTTATTAATTAGATTCATAATTTTATTATTTGTAATTAAATGAAAGAGGTGGATACTTTCTTTGGGTCCTGGTTGTCAAAGAATTATAGGCAGTGGTACCCAGTCTGCCGATTCAGGGTGGTACCATCACATACAAGTTATTTTTTTTAAATTTTAATTATCATCATCAGCCCGAAGGCTGAACATAGGCATAGAACATAGCCCCTCCCCCCCCCCCTTTAGAACGCCATTTCGCACGACATAATGCCAGTTGTATCCAAAAAAAAACATTAGAGTGTGCCGTGATATACAGATATATAGAAAGCGTTTTTTGAATGCTAGAATTGTTAAACTTTAAACTTAATTTACCGAATAGGATTCGAATTCAAACACCCAAATCGATAGGCAATTAAAATAACAATTAGTTTAGATCGAATCTAAACTGCTTGCATTTCCTAACTTAGTTTATTGACTAACATTTTATATTTAAAAAAAACCGTTTTTCTATTTTTGTTCTCTTAATATTAATCTATTTTGTCGTCACTCTTGGACCTCCTCTTGCTTATCATCAGGTGAGTCGCAGTCAAATGTCGTGTCACAAGAAAAAAAATTAAAAAATTAGCTGTTTAATTCTTATATGGCAATTGTTGGGTTTTATAATGTGTTTTTTTTTTATAATTATTGTGACTTGGCATATGACACCCTACTTGATGTTAAGCTGGAGTACGTTCCATGAATGGAGGTAAATGCTACTACAGCCAATTAACTGTAAGAAGTAGTCCGACCCACTATGCTGGCCTAGTTGAAACTATATAAATACCAAATTATCCCTTTTATATTGAAGATACATTGGCGCGGGAAGGTTTTGAAACGAGGTCCACTAGACTACGACTGCCTTATATTATTTCCATTAAATAAGTTTTTGTTTTTATTCAGCCAAATAAAAATTACTCTAACAACGTTTGTATAAATCGCTAAAATAATTTTGGTTGTTGTATGCATATAGGTTAATTCCCACAGGGATAGACAGAAACAGAAAGGAGCGCCACTTTCCACGATCTTAGCACAACTCTCTTGATTCCTTCACATTTTTAGCTGTCATAGTGGCAGCGACTAAAGCAACCGTTGTTGTCGGAGTAGTCGACCCTCTTGGACCTCCTTTTACCATCAGGCAAGTCGAGATCCGATGTCGAGCCATAATAATAATACATATCCGCAATTTCTTTCATACGTGCTCTTTAGTTATGGGCTTTGCAGACCTTTGTTGTTTTAGGCATGTCCCCCATTAGATGAAGTAACAATCTTTTGGGTCGTCCCCATTTTATTTTCCGCCTCCGATGTATAAAAAGGCGATTTACAAATCGCCCCGAGCTTTGTATAAGCATGCAAATGAAAATATTAAACAAAACAAAAGCGCTACTATACGCCCAATTTATAAGCTCGCACCTGACAATTTGTTATTAGAAAAGATGCATGCTCAATTATTATGAAATGATAAATGGATTAATCATGCAACATGAAATGGCTATTTAAAAATAAAATTGACTCATTTGAAAAATAATATCTTACTTTTTTTGGACACTTCTTCCTAGCTCTCTATTTAAATTTTGTTTCTTGGAAGATGGCAAGGACATTAATTTTAATATTAATATATTTATGTAATAACTAGGAGTTTGCGTTAAATAGTCAAATAGAAGTTCGCGTTGCTGGTCTACGAACACGTCTTGAATACTATATAAGCTGGTACTGATATTGTGATACTAAGTGACGTGAACGACTGGATAAAGGTGTGTTTACATTGGAGTGAGATTTTCAATCGAAAATTAAATTTGTTATACCTATGGCACATTATTTCGTTGTTGGATTATTTAGATATATCCTCTGCCCGGCAACAATATTGTGATAAGAATAAATAAATGTAAATATAAATAAGTACATGATAACACTGATTTGGACTTACAAAGCTGATTGCATTACAGAGGATGTTTCATATTGCAATTTAGTTTTCTATTACTCGAAGACTACTAATAGTTTTATTATACATAATCATTGGCCATTATTGGTCTGATAATACACGCTATAAACTTCAGCTTTCTTTGATCGACACCTGTATTATATATACTATTTTACGAAACCAACAGTTCTCTTTACTATGTAAATAATTACAAGTTAACTATTCTATATAATACTTAAATACATTATTGTTTTAAACGTTTTAGATCCGTCAATATCCGCTATCGACTGCAAAGTTGTAACTATAAAATTATATTTTATTATAGATAAATAAATATAACTAACATTAGAGTGATTTATATATAGCTAATTTAGATAGAGTTTAATATATTTCCATCCCTATCGAACTCGTAGGATAATCCTAAATTGCTTAGGGATACGTGCTGGATTAACTAAGGGCAACAGATGTGAGAAATATGTCATTATTTAACAGTACTATTTCAATATAATAACATTTTGTTATTAATATACAATTATTAAAAAGTCCATTGTTATACAGTAAAAAAAATAAGTGTGTGCTCTTATCTTGAGGTATTCAGACAAAAACTGTCCTCCCAAATTATATGGGGATTCTCTACCTGCTTGAGGTGGCAGCCGTACAATCGCCAACAGCTGTCGTTAAATACCAAATGTTCAATATCATTTAGAAACGCACGCGACACTCACAATGGCAAAGTTTTTTTTCAGGTCCTTGATGGTTATATAGCTAGTGCGAATAGATTTGAATGTATTTGGGTCAGTTGATGATGGAGCGACAGACGGGATGCGGTGCTATGACGTGATTGAAACTGATGTGCAAATTTGCCGGATGGGTTATTTCTTAACAATGTCCTGCAAAACAATATCATATATTGTTTTATGTAATAACAAGGTTTATTTTAATGTAATCATTTATAGACTGTAATCAATGCTTGAACTTATTATCTACTTTACAAATTAAACCACATTATATTCTTTATACTAAGTAATATTAAAATGTATTCATTATTATTTTATGTGGAGATGCTAGCACCAAGCTTGATGGAGATGCGGTCTATGAACGGAGGCAACTATGACCTCCATGATTGTAAGCATTATCGAGTTTCAAGAGTGCAGACGACTGAATAAAACGGTCTCAGTTCACGGCTGCCTCAGGCGCCGTCCTATGCCGGACAAAGGATCCCGAAACTCGACCAAGTCCTTCACGATCGATCGACCTGACATCTAATCTCGACCTGCCTGATGGTAATAATACCTTTTTGTTGGTTGGCACTCGTACCACAACTCAAATGCTAAGAAATGATTGATACAGTGCCACTGCTACTACAGTTAAACAACTGCAAGTCGCATCTACTATGCCGGCCTTCGACTAAGCTGGACAAATGACCACCAACTGTCTGCTGAAATACAGAGACATGGCGGCTCTGTGCGTCCTCTATCACCTATACCACGGAGAATGTTCCGAGGAGCGCTATAACGAGGTATTCCTACCTCGTCTTTTCACTCCCGTAAAAGACACTCGGCAGTCGAACTAAAAAGTTTGGTGCGTCTTTTCTTTGTAGATCAATCGACAATTGGAATGCTTTGCCTGCCCATATGTTCTCTCCATCCTATGACCTTGGATCCTTCGAGCGTTGCATGAAGAAGCACCTTTGGCCGGCATAGTGACGGCGACTGAGGCAGCCGTGAACAAACTCGGTTTTCTCAGTCGTCGTCACTCTTGGACCTCCTCTTGTTTATCATCAGGCGGGACGAGATCAAATGTCGAGTCACAATAAAAAAAATAGTACAATGTATTTATTGATACCACTACCACTAGAAAAAGTATCTGACATTTTTGTCATATAAAGTAGATTGACGAAAAGAATTTAAAAATCTCATGTGAATGAATGCGTTAAACGAGACTGAGTTAAACAGTAGAGTGTTCGCCGACCAAATCGGAGACATCCTCAAGACAGCTAGGTTGCCTAGTGCCCATAACCATAGAGCTTGTATGAAGAGAATTGTGAATGTGAAGGAAGCGAGAGAGTGGTGTCAGGATCGTAGCAAGTGTCTCTATAGGCATCCATGTGGGAAAAAGGCGTGACAATTTGATTGATTGAATGATTGTTACATAAAACTTTTTTTTCAAATGTTCGACCTAGAAAAGAATTCGTTGATCATATGGGGAAATACCTCGATCCTGTGTTCTCTCTATGCTATGACCTTGGACCCTTCAAGCGATGCGTGAAGAAACACCTTTGGCCGGCATAGTGACGACGACTGGGACAGCCGTGAACTGACTCGGTTTTTTCAGTCGTCGTCACTCTTGGACCTCCTTTTGCTTATCATCAGGCGGGTCGAGGTCAGATGTCGTGTCACAATAATGTCGTGGATGTTTTGGAGCTCCGTAATCGTAACCGAATCCGTTATAAAAGTTTCGGTTAATTTCAAATAGAGGTGGAGCTCTAAAACCAAAACCAAATAATTACCTATTACCTTAGATTTTGCGCGAACATTGATTAATGAATTAAACGAAATTTATGCGGCTTACTATCGCGATTATTTTTGTTTATTAATTTTACAAGACGCATAAATTTATTGATTTAATAATTACCTGTTCGTATTTTACTCTTAAAATTCCTTAAAAATCTAAAATGCGTTAACGAAATTATGTTCCGAAATATTTACTAATCCGCAACCGAAATTATCCGAAAATATCGTATGTTCCGAAATATTTACTAATCCGTAACCGAAATTATACGAAAATATCGTATGTTTCGAAATATTTACTAATCCGCAACCGAAATTATCCGAAAATATCGTATGTTCCAAAATATTAACTAATCCGTAACCGAAATTATACGAAAATATCGTATGTTCCAAAATATTAACTAATCCGTAACCGAAATTATACGAAAATATCGTATGTTCCAAAATAATAACTAATCCGTAACCGAAATTATACGAAAATATCGTATGTTCCAAAATATTAACTAATCCGTAACCGAAATTATACGAAAATATCGTATGTTCCAAAATAATAACTAATCCGTAACCGAAATTATACGAAAATATCGTATGTTCCAAAATATTAACTAATCCGTAACCGAACTTATACGAAAATATCGTATGTTCCAAAATATTAACTAATCCGTAACCGAAATTATACGAAACTATCGTATGTTCCGAAATATAAACATATCCGTAACCGTATCTGAAACCGGTATAATATTATTCCTATATCCGTATCCATATCCGAAATTTCATATCCACAACATCCCCACTTGTTAATATGATTAGATTGTCTCTCGTATATAATTAGGTCGGAGTTATCAGATCAGTTAGCAAGGATTTGCGGTCTGTCTTTGACTGGATTCACGTTTAAACTTAATTATGAGTAAATTAATGACAAATTGAAATTAGAAATTGAGACAAGTGTACAGACCGTGAAGTGACTTAGTCGCGTCGTGGGATCAAATTGTAAATTGCCGGTTCAACTAGGCCGCCATACTTGCTACTTGCTGTCCTAACAGTCGCCTTTACCATCAGGCGGGGTGCTGTCATAAGTCGAGACACAATAAAGAAAATAAAAATGCTTTGTTAGTGGTCGTTTGGACCAATCCAGGGTAGTATACCGCTATACCACAGCCACTACAACCAGGTCTATAGATCGTCAATCGATTGAGTTGCATTTCAGGATGTATTTTTTATGCAGCATAGTGGCGGGGACTTAGGTTAATTGAATTGAATTTTTCAGTCGTTGGCGCTCTTAGAGGTCAGATAAATAGGTCAAATCAAAAAAAATCAAAAGTCCCTAGGTCGGCAGTAGATGCGACTGCTACTTGAAAACACTAATTTAGCTTACCATCCACAACGACGATAGTCGTGGCGCATTGGTTATCACACCAGTTTGTTTCACGTAAAGTCCCCGGTTCGATTCCGTGCCGCGCTCCAGATTAACATCAGGTTCGAGTCACAATAAAAATTTAAAAAAAATAATTGGAGTTGACGACTGCTACTACAGTCAAATAACTGTATGTTGCAGTCGTATCCACTATGCCGGCCTACTTGGCTCCGTCAACTTTCATGCTCATCTCGAAATGACATGTAACTCGGGGTTACATAACGGTCTGTACACATCAACGGTCTGCACGCCAAATTAATATAATAAAATATAGGGAAATCCAAGGAAAAAGTCCTATCAGAAGTAGGTCATTCTCTTTGAACATTAAACATTCGTTTAGCTGAGCAGCATTTTCCTATCGCACCTGTATCCAAATTAGAGATAGCCCACATCATCGACGACCTTAGGTAAAAGATAGGATTCGGAAAATTACTAAAGTGATTAAAATGTTTTGTAACTAACTAACTAGACTTCATTATAACTTCATCTTTAAAAGGTGTAGTGGCTAACCCACTAGCTGGTACCACTGTATCTTTGGTTGTCCTGTTTCTATGATACAAGCACTTTAGTAGCTTAGTATAGAAATGGAAAAAATTAAAAATTATCATAATAATTTTGTATTTGTTTATTTTTATTTACTTTGGTTATATTTAAAATATAGTAAACTAATTTAATTTAATTTAGTAAACTAACGAGGCCTATGTTGAGCAGTGGACGCCTTCTGGCTGATGATGATGATGAAAAAAAATTCTAACAGCCAAGTCGCTGCATCCACAAGTAGTTTTTTATTCAATGTTAATGAAATTGCACACTTTAACTTAATACATTCGTAATATCTTACTTACCTAACCATATTTTATCAGCAAAGACATATTGTTTCCAGACACATAAATAAAACTTTCTAATTAATTAAAAAGACAGTTAAAATAATTGACAGTTCAAAGTAGCGAATATTTCTTATAATGTACATCAAACATTAAAATTACTTTATTTTTATTATTACCAGTATCACATATTTTGCATGTGACCTCGCGACAACTCCGGCGCGTTTTAATTGATAAGTTGCTACTTATCTAGTGCATCTTTTAAAATATTTTAAAACAATAATAAGATCATAATGTTCTGATGAGCGGAGTGGCGCGTTGCTTAACAATTAAAGTCCCGGATTCGATTCCCGGAAGCATTTGTTATATTAAATGTATAACAAATTTTATTATTTATTGTGACACTGGCTGCGACCTAACAAACGATAAGCAAGAGGAGGCCCGAGAGTGACGACGACTGAAAATACCGACTCAGTTTACGGCTGACTCAGTCGCCGTCACTATGCCGGCCAAAGGTGCTTCTTTATGCATCGCTTGAAGGATCCAAGGTTATATGATGGAGAGAACACATGGGCTGGCAAAGCATTCAACTTGTCGATTGTTTTACAAAGAAAAGACGCACCGAACTAATTAGTTCGACTGCCGATTCGGTCCATAGAATGCGGATTCTTCTCCTGTGTGGGTATTACGGGTGTGAAAAGGTAGGAACAAGGTTAATTAGCTCCTCGGAATATTCTCCTTGTAATAGGCGATGGAGGACGCACAGAGCCGTCATGTCTCCGCGAAATTGCAGGGGCTCTAGAGATCGCCTACATCACCTATAATTCGGACAGCTCGGCGCTGCAATGGATCTAGGGCATTGAGAAGATACTATGCAGAGCCGTCCCAGAGATGCGAACAGTACTCCGCGCAAGAGCGAATTCAGATTCTTGTATAGTAGCAGATAAGCTCTGGCGCGATGAACCGCCGCACCTTGTTTAGGATGCCAAGTAGGGAGGTGTTCTTAATGGCCCGCTCTTGTGGCTCCTGTGATTTAAGTCGCTGCGAAGGGACATTCTAAGAATGTCTAGTCTGTCCGAATTTGTAATGAAAACGAGGCAGATATTTTCTCCATGGAGTATGTAAGAGTGATAGGGCAGACAGTTGGTGGTCATTTGCCCAGTCTGCCAGAATATTCCTATTTATTTTTACATCTTTTAATTGTTATTATTTACCCTTTCATTGTCGTTTAATCAGAAGTAGCCAAAAACAGTAAGACAAATACACGAATAAAGTTTAAAAATATTTATTAAATGGGTTTTGGTTTAATAGACAGAGTAAATAAAATGATGTGGTAGACCATGAAGCGACTCAGTAGCGTTACGGGATCAGCTTTAAAGTTGCCGGAATCGCCGGAAAGCGAGCTCAGTATAGCGAATGCTACCGCTATATAATATAACAAATTTATATTTATTTTTGTTAACTCAATACAACCATCGGGAAAAATAAATAATAGAAATAGGAATAACCCTTTTACGCATTAAAAGGGTTATCATTCAATAGGCTCAAATTGGTAGACACACTTAAACGTCCCTAGAGTATGAGAGCGAAGACCTCTTTGAAGAGTCCCATGTCAGACACTAACAAGGATCATAGCAATCAAATCTCAAATAGGTCTCAATCATCTGCAACTTATCATATTTGTAGTACGTACTCGTATAAACTAGGCAGATATTTGCTTCTGGTCCATGTATTTAAGAGTGGTAGGCAGGCAGTTTGTGGTCAACATCCTATCATATTATTAATTTATTTTAAATATTTTATTATGTTTAATTATAATTACATACAAAATAGACCGTGTGGTAGAATGTAGGGTCTGTTCGCACCTATAGGATATTTAAGCTAAGTACTCGATGGCCCCCATAGATGGTGACTAGGTGTGCAATGCCTGATGGTGGGCAAAAGAGTTCCGAGAGCGAGTTGACTATGCCGGCCAGACTTCTCATGGCTTCAACTTAAATCGCAGCAACTGAGGCGAGACATAACTTCCTTCTCGACTCTTCACCGTTACTACCGAACTACTGAATGTTCTGCAAAGTTACCTGTACTCAACCCCACTGGCCCACATAGCTTTCACTCCTTCAGAGCAGGCGATAGAATGAACCATTGGACTACTGTGCTAACTTCTCAATATTACTTATGATTTTTTTCCTTACAATGTCCAATTTCATAAGGAAATTTTTCTAAAAGATTTTCAAGGCTAGGTTGCCTAGTGCACATAACCATAGAGATTGTATGAAGAGATGTGGATGTGAAGGAAGCGAGGGAGTTGTTTCAGGATCGTGGCAAGTGGCGCACTATTGTCTCTGCCTATCCCTGATTTTGCCTTCTGTCTACATGTAATAAATACTAAATGGTTTATATATACCAGTTTCTTTTAAGGAAAAAACTGGTTAATAAATCTTTCGCATCCCTTGAATTTTGTCATAAATTCACAATTTCACACGACCGGCTTTTATTCTAAACTCCTACGTTTAATTGGATATGTACAAACATTTATTCCATTTGATATTGTTTTTATGTCGAAAGTAGAGTTATTTTTGAATATCTTAGGTCTATTTTGTATATCCCTGCAGTTATCAACAATGGACATTCACAAGAGCCGAGAATTGGGAAACCGAAACTCACAATGGCTCCAGGCGCCAACACAAATCTGAATCTAGCATGACAGCCTTCAGATTCAGACTAAATGGACTGGTCTACAAACGGTATATTGTTAACACATGGATTAGTTTTGCTCACAAACAAAACACTGCCGAATTTACTGTCTCACCATGTAAACATAAATGAATATTGAAATTATATTATTATACACTAGCTTCATCGCACGCTTAATGGTTAATAATCAGTTTTACTCTTATGTATGTATACATAATTATTTTACCTAATATTAAACGTATAATATGTTGTTGTATATATATATATATATACACTATATATAGTGTATATAAAATTGATTTATTATTAACTAGTTAAAATAATTATAAATCAATCAATTAAATAAAATTGTCACGCCTTTTTCCCACAGGGATAGGCAGAGACAATGGAGCGCCACTTACCACGATCCTTACACAGCTCCCTTTTAAATCTAAATCTACTTCGAAAAAGTAGTATGTTAGATTTAAAATATTTTATTATTATTTATTTTACACTTCTATACTAAACTACTAAATGTCTTGTATCATAGAAACAGGACAACCAAAGTTACAAGTATACAGACCGTGAAGTGATTTGGTCACGTTTCGGGATCAGCTTGTAAGTTGCCGGTCCCAACTAGGCCGGCATAGTGGATGTGATTGCTACTCACAGTTATTGAATTGTAGTAGCAGTGACATTCATTCATGGACCACACTTCGGCTTAATATCAAGCGGGGTGATGTCATATGTCAAGTCACAATAAAAAAAAAGGACAACCAAAGTACATATATAGTAGTCGGTGGTTTCGAACTTGTGCTCTCAGTTTGCGTAACCATTGCACTGCCACTACACCACGGTCACCAAACATATATATAATTATATGTTTTATTGCATATTTACAATTTTATAAACATTAAACGTAGGACAGTTTATTCAAACCGTGACATTTTTCTTACTAAGATTTTTTTAATATCCGTCATAACTTCTAATCGAAAAGTCAGATCTGAATACTTTAAAGTGGAATTTACACATATATAATCTGCCTTAATTATCAAACTATTAAAATGGATAAGGATATCATGATGAATATCATATTGAACTTATTAAATTAAACAAAAACTTTTATTGTTGCTTAATTATAATAGGCATATACCATGGCAGACATGTTTGTAAGTACTATTAATTAATACACACGGATTAAAAATCGACCGCCGAAAGTAGAAAATTATTAAAGTTCTAATACCGCTATTAAAAAATAGGGGTAGGTGATATAAGAATAATTTTTTAATGCCAAATCCTAAAAAAATAGAATGAACAATTTCTTCCAAAAAAATTTTTTTTGGGTAGACCACCCTTATAGGTCTTAAATAGTTTACATCCTATTCTCAGACCTACTCAATACACACACAATTTTTATAAAAATCAGTCAAGCCGTTTCAGAGGAGTTTTGTTACAAACACCGTTTCACGACAATTTTATATTAGATGTACACGTATTAAAATTCTTCTGTTCGTGTGTTTGGCACTGAGGGGTTTAATGTTTTTTTGTGCGCTGCAATCTGTTTTTTATTTAATTTTTGGGGCAGGACATCTGTCGGGTACGCTAGTGTATATATAAAACATATATAACATTTATTTAATAACAACCAACCAATCAAATTGTCACGCCTTTTCCCCCACAAGGATAGGCAGAGACAATAGGGCGCCACTTGCTACGATCCTGACACAACTTCCTCGCGTTCCTCACATCCACAAAGGATTCATCAGATCCTAGGTCTGCCATGTTTAACTCATCTATCCATAACGAATATATAAATTCCTTTCGTCAATCTACTTTTATTCACATTTATTTTAGTAGGTTTTTTTCGATAACTAATTTATGTGAATGTTAAGTCAGTAATTATAGTATAAAAATATTGTGAAAGAATCATCCAGAGACCTTGAAGTCGCAACCTGGATAGGTTCGCAACTTGGCTCACATTACGCCCCAGGGATTGCCAATATAATAAAATTATTATATTAATTACGAATGTAATACCTTTAAGAGAAGTAAGGAAATAGTAATAAGTATATAATTGGAGTTTTATAAATGGGGAAGGCACGTTCGCATTGTGCGACTTCTTTGTTAACTCTCTGGAGATAAGGCTTGAGGGTGAAAACGCAGACACTATTCAAGTTCCTTTGACTTTCATACCTTCAGGTGTTTATGGCATATTCATATTGCATACTAAACACCTCTATTATAGAATATTACGCTTTTTTCAGCTTATAACTTTTAGCATTGCACAACATAAACAAATAAGTCCATACTTTTATTCTTATAAAACTTAAATAAAATATATTTTTCTGTCATGTTTTTTTAAGTATTGTAAGAATCAACCAAGTTACTATAATTTGTTGTGAACTTATTATATTTTTTGTTTAATCTACTTACTATATTTATAAACAAAGAAATATAAATTTTCTTAAAATCTAGCTGTTATTTAATTTAATACAACAAGTTAGTTAAATGCGACCGTGGTATAGAGGTAGTGGAATGGTTACGCAAACCGAGAGCACGGGTTCAAAACTACTTGCCAGTATCAATGTATCTTTGATATATGTACTTTAGTTTGTCTGTTTATATGGTACAAGCACTTTAGTAGCTTAGTATGGGAATGTAAAAAAAAACATTTAAATGTAACTTTATTTCTTTATGTCCGCCATATCATGATCTCATTAAAATTTAATCAATTTAGCAAATTGAGATAGACATTTGGATAGAATTCCATAAATATAGGAGACTAAAATTTATAGCCCGCTGGCTACAAACTTTATGAGCTACACCGCTCCCCACATATTGCTAAAGCCACCCTGCAAACATAGGGTAAAGGCTTTCAGGTAAGGCGTTGATTAAAGTCTGGAAAGAATCTTTACTCCACTACTTTTGAAAGAGCCTCTGTAATATTCTAATGAAGCTTTTCTTTATGTCAACACTATACATATATTAGGAAAGGAAACACTATACATATATTACACTATAAATATATTAACACTATAAATACTCGTACATTAAAAATATCAACAGATAACACTTTTTAAAAGAACTATGTGGCGATAGGCGTGGCGTATGGTTAGCACACCAGTCCGTTACGCGGAAATCCCAAGTATAATTCCCAGTTGAAGTAAATATTTGTTTCATAGCTTTTATTTGTAATACTTATTAATTGAATTAAATTTACAAAATATTAGTTAATAAAAGGCGGAGGCGGATATTTGCTCCGGGTCTGGTTGTCAAAGAGTGGTAGTAGTGACCAGTCTGCCGATCCGGGGTCCGCCGATCCGTCTGTATAATTTATTTTAATTTTTTTATTGTGATACGACATCTGACCTCGACCTGCCTGATGATAAGCAAGAGGAGACAGTATACAGACCGTCGAAGTGACTAAGTCAGATTTCGGGATGTTCAGCTTGTAAGTTGCCGGTTCCTTATAGGCCGGCATAGTAGATGTGACTGCTATTAACTGTAATAGCAGTCACCTCCATTCATGGTTGGCACTCCAGCTTAACATCAGGTGAGTTGCTGTCATATGTCGGGTTAAAAAAAAACTACAATATCAACTAAAAGTAAGAAATATTTAAAAAGACAGGTGTATAAACCAGTGCTGAAACTTCGTTAAACGTTTTTGTGGTATCCACATATGTCGCGATAGAACCTCGCGTATTTTGTTAAAAGTTACGAACCCTTAATTTTATTTTTTATTGTGACACGACATCTGACCTCGGCCCGTCTGATGATAAGCAAGAGGAGGTCTAAGAGTGACGACGGCTGAAAAAACCGAGGAAGTTTACGGCTGCCTCAGTCGTCGCCGTCACTATGCCGGCTTCACGCATCGCTTGAAGGATTGTTCTTGAACTTGTCGATTGTTCTACAAAAAAAAGACGCACCGAACTTTTTAGTTCGACTGCCGATTCGGTCGATAGAATGCAGATGCTTACCCCGACCTGTTCGGGTATTACGGGTGTGAAAAGACTAGGTAGCAACAAGGTTACAGAGCTCTTCGGATCATTCTCCGTGGTATAGGCGATAGAGGACGCACAGAGCCGCCATGTCTCTGCGTTGTTGCAGGGGCTCCAGAGTTCGCGTGACCTCTGCATCACCTTTAATTCGGACAGGTCGGCACTGCAATGAATCCAAGGCTTTGAAAAGATACTTGGCAGAGCCGTCCCAGAGGTGCGAACTCCGCGCAAGAGCGAATCTGAGCCTTGTAAAGAAGCAGGAGAAGCTCTGGCGCGAAGAACCGCCGCACTTTGTTCAGAATGCCAAGTTGCGGGAGGTGGTTTTAATGGCCTGCATAAATAACATCCGTTACAAAATTAAAATTTTAAAGGCATGATAATTAAACTTTCTATAGATCAAATTTCAATTAATTACACCTTAGAGAATTGCTGTCTGCAAAGTTTGCTGATTCTTGTTTCTACAGAACTGTTGTGTTTAAATTACTTTAGAGAATTTGAAATTCTATATAGCATTGAGATAAAATTGTTTTATTTAAAATATAAAATAAATGTCTTAGGAGTATTATCTTACATGTAAATACATTTAAATTAAATTAAAGTATCTGTGATTCGAAATAAATCCTATGTTCTAAACTTATATGACAATTCGCGTAAACAAAACCTGCAACACGAATTTATATAATATATATTTTTGGTCCGTATGTTTGTTTCTTTTGCACAGGTCGAGGAAAGCATCTGCATTCTATCGACCGAATCGGCAGTCGAACTAAAAATTTCGGTGCGTCCTTTCTTTCTAGAAGTGGAATGCTTTGCCAACCCATGTGTTCTCTCTATCCTATGACCTTAAATCTTTCAAGCGATGCGTGCTTTTTCACGCATCGCTTGAAAGGCGACTTTTTTTTATTGTGACTCGACATATGCTAGCACCCCGCTTGATGTTAAGTCAAAGTGTGGTCCATGAATGAATGTCACTGCTACTACAATTCAATAACTGTGAGTAGCAAACACATCAACTGTGCCGGCCTAGATGGAACCGGCAACTTACAAGCTGATCCCGAAACGTGACCAAATCACTTCACGGTCTGTATACTTGTAAGGCTGTATACTGGGGCAACCGTGACAGCAACTAACTCGGTTATTTTTAGTCATCATCACTCTTGGACCACCTCTTGCTTATCATCAGGTGAAACGAGGTCATCAGGTCGGGTCACCATAAAAAAAATTAATCGATTTTTCTCATCAGGTAGAGGACTATTTAGAGAATAAGCTGGGGGTGACCGAGGCAACCGTCAACTGAGTGTTTCTCCTTTTGCTTGCCATCTGGCAAATGGAGGTAAGATGTCGCTTCACAATTAATAAAAGGTCTAAAACACCCTATACCTTAGATACGTCAATTGTACTGTGAAATAAACCACTGGTTGTCACAGGAAAAACGACTGATGCCTCTTTATACTGTGACGGTTTCTTTCTTAGTCGTCAGCGTTCCTAGAGCTCTTTTTACTGACGAATATGATGAATCAAATTGAGGTTAGTAAATTGCGACACAATAAAAATAAAATAAAATCATGTGTGCACAGCGAAATTATGGAAAATTTATTATTATTGTTATCGTGGGAAAGGAATGGTTCGATGGTTTGGCAACATGAAAAGGCAGGATGACTGAAAGTAGATTGACTAAAGAATGTGGATAAATCTGATGTGGATAGGTACATTAAACGAGGCGGACCCAGGAGAATAGGTGTTTTCCGGCCAAATCGGAAACATCCTCTAGAAAGCTGAAACGGCACTAACTCATAACCGTAAAGCTTGTATAAAATGAATTGTGGATGTAAGGGAAATGAGGGGATCAGGATAGTGACAAGTGGCGCTCCATTGACTTTGCCTATCCCTCGCGACAATTTATCACGCCTTTTTCGACAGGGATAGGCAGAGATAATAGACCGCCAGTTTATTTTTTATTTTATTATGACACGACATCTGACCCCTACCCACCTGATGATAAGCAAGAGGAGGTCCAAGAGTGACGACGACTGAGAAAACCGAGTTTGTTCACAGCTGCCTCAGTCGCCGTCACTATGCCGGTCACTTGACACAGCCCTGACACAACTCCCTCGCTTCCTTCACATCCACTATTCTATTCATACAAGCTTTTCTTCAAGATGTATATAATAATTCCTATAGATTAATGTGGTTTCTATTTCATTCGTTTTCGTTTCATCGAGTTTCAAATCAAACAATGCTAGAGATAGAGAAGTTTTCACTTGAAAAAAATGAGCATGTGTTTAAAACCTTTTAGCAGCTTATATTTTTTTCAATAAAAAAATAATTGTTTATCGTTGAATTTATTAATTTCATATCTACCAAGTGACAAAAAAATTTACTAGAATAATAATTCTCCCTTTCTATTAATCTCTTTTTTATTACTTTAAATTCTCTTTTTTTGCAAAAAAGAAAGGATTTCTTGCAGCTACGAGTACAACTTGTAAAAAATGTTCTGACTATTTTATAGTTTGATATATGTTTCCAAAATATAAATCGAAGGTGCAATTAGATTTAAGATAGCCACCACTTATGCCCGCGGACATGTAGTAGGACATCTGTTGCACACATCTGCGTTGTGCGCGCGCCCTACCACCCCGCTGCTGTATAAATAGCGAGCGGGTTTTGCGTGGAGTTCACTTCCATCGCGATCGCCACTCAGTTTAGACCTACGCAAGCTTCCACTACCGCCGGTTCTTTCGCGAGCGAAGCAAAATGGAAAAGTTTATTTTTAAAAATGTTTTATGGACATTATTTATTATCACAATAGTGAATGCAAACGCGGAAAATTCTACTGATGAAATACGGGCCTTAGCCAAGCAGGTGGAGGAGCTGAAGACTTTGCACAGCAGTGAGGTTCAGATCCTGAAAAATGAAATTGCAGACCTGAAGCAGTAAGTTTTTTTTTTTAATTTATTTAGGTGAAAAGTCCTGCGCTGTTGATCTTACGTGTGCTTGTTAAATTTTGCTTTAGTTACTTTGCGGGATGAACTTTGTCAACTGGGGATGAAGAGATTACTGTCCTGAAGAAAAGTTTTAATTGTTTACAGCCTTAATGTGTCGCCGTATTAATTGATATTTTACAACGGGCTGCGACGGGTTTTCTACTTGTGTTCGGTTTTATTGTGGTTTCAGCATTACAGCGGGTCTCCAAAATTATTTTCGCCGAGTTTTTCTGCCTCCCTTGTTGCTAACAGTTATTGGTGTATGATTATGTCCAACATATTAGCAAGTGGCGCTCCATTGTCTCTGCCTATCCCTGTGGGAAAAAGGCGTGTCAATTTAATTGATTGATTGATATTGGCCCATTTTTGGCACGTGATATTTATAATAAAATGGCTTTAAAATAAATAGTTTAGTGTGAGTTAAGTAGTTAATCAGTAATATATGAAAGCACCCCGCCTGATGTTAAGCTGGGGTGTGGTTTATGAATGGAGGCGACTTCTAGTACAGTTAGTTAACTGTAAGTAGTAGTCGCATCCACTATGCCGGCCTAGTGTCTTTTAACCCGTAGACTGAGTACCAATTCCTGGGCTTACATGTTGACCAACATGAAGAATAGCTATTTTGCGTGAAGTATTATGCATTGCGGTATTTACATATTAATATTTATAGTTTAAAATATTGAACATGATACGTTACTTCCTTTGGAAATAGCAAGTTAATAGTATTTTCTTAGATTTTTCGCGAACATTGAATAATGAATTAAACAAATTTTATGCGGCTCAATATCGTGTTATTTTATTATTATAAATTGTAAAATTAAAACCAAAATAAACGCGATTGTAGGCCGCATATAATTGTTTAAGTTAATAGCAATTAATTTTATATGTGTATTTAAAGTGCTTTTTTTATGTATTTGTCTAACGAAACTTATATAATATAAATATTGACTTGACGACGGCGTAGTGTATTCGTTATAACATTTTGGCCGGTATAGTGACGGCGACTGAGGCAGCCGTGACCTGACTCGGTTTTTCTCAGTCTTCGTCACTCTTGGAACCCTACTTGCTTATCATCAGGCGGGTTGTGATCATATGTCGTGTCACAATATTGTCCGTTACGCTTAAAGTCTCGGGTTTGAGTTTATTTGTAATAATATTAATTTTGTAATTTAATGATTTTAAATGTTACAAGTATTTGCAAATTAATTTAAAAAAGGCGGTTATTTGCGTTGTAGGCAGTGGTGCCCAGTCTGCCAATCACCACTTACAAACCGTGAAGCGACTTAATCGCGTTTCGCTGATTAACTTGTAGGTGGTCGGTTTCAATGATTATACTTGGTCATGATATATTTCCCAAAAAGTAGGTAAAGAAAGTTTATACGTTCCTAAGGAAGTGTTGCGAAAATTAGGCACGGACGAGAAATTAAGGTTCCCTTAATGGAGACATTAAGGGAAAAAACCTCGAAAGAAAGCAAAAAGAATCGTTACTAATGATAGAAACCACTGAAAGTATTCTACCACTTTTTTGCATTTATATTAATTAAATAAACAATAAATACATAAATATAAGAAAGCTTGGTTGTGTCAGTTTAAGAGAGATAGAGTTGTTTTATGAACGTGGCAAGTGGCGCTTCATTATTTCTGTTTATCCCTGTGGGGGAAAAAGCGTGACAATTTGATTGATCGCACTCCAGCTTAACATCAGGCAGAGTGATGTCGTGCCAGTATTAAAAAATACTCCTGGCTTCAATACGCCTCTACTCATTATCCATATCAGTAACCAATTAATAACTGACTTTTCCCACATAGATAGGCAAGACAATGGAGCACCACTTGTCACGATCCTGACACAACTCCCTCGCTTCCATCACATTCACTTCATTTCAGTTACTAGCTTTATTTAGTTATAGAAGTCGTTAGCTGTAAATCCAACTTATGTTAGTTTTTGTTTTGCATACATCAAAATGAATAGAATAACTTGCTATATTCAAACGGTAGTCAATATGAAATAAAATAATCTTACACTTTATAAATAAGTTATTAAAATTGGATATAAATAGATGTAATCAGTGGTTAAAGAGGTCGCGCGCTTGACGACAGATGCCGACCGGGTTCCTTCCCTGTCGTAGCTGATCTATGTGTATAGCTGATCTATGAGATCATCAGATAGATATCTGATAGTATGTTTACGCTTGAATGTTTATATCCAGTTTTCATAACCTATTTATAAAGTACTAAAATTGAAATAATACCAAAACTTGGAAAATTTTACACTGCTGTGCTTGCTTAAGGATATCACGTACCTCGAGAAATTAGTTTGCCTTGAGCTCCTATTATGTTTTCTGAGAGATCCGTACCTTCATTCATAGCTATCAAAAACAAAAAAATGAGACAGCACTAATTAAAAGTCCAATTAAATGAAAAATGTTTACCTATAACTAAGTTGGCCGATTTAAATTTAACGGTCACAAATTAACCACAACTCGATAAATATATAAAATTATATATAGTATAGCTACCGATAAAAATATACCTACTTGATTATTGCAAAAGCCTTATCAATATGTTTTTTTGGGTAACTGACTCAAATATATAAATCAATTTATATATTTTAAAATTCATTTAATTTACTTGCAAATAATAAATTCAACAGTTATTCATTTTCTTCATTGTGACCTCGACTAGCCTCCTATGGTGATATATTGGCTCAGTCGCTATCACTATTCCAGTCAGATTCCTTTCCTTGAAAGATTTAAGGTAGGATGGATGGATAGATAAAACTGAGAATATAGATAGGATCATAGAAAGTAGCGCTCCGTTATCCCTCTAGAAATTATGACGTAACAATTAGATTGATTGAATAAACTATGAGTTATAGCGAAAATTTAAAGTGTATAAAACAAAACCACTTTAAGAATGGTAATTTCCCCAATTGTTGGTTCCAACTAGACTGATATAGTGAATGTGACTGCTACTTGCGGTCATTTGACTGTAGTAAGAACCTCGTCTACACATGGCCGCGCTCCAGCTATCAGGCGGGTGCCTCCATATGTCAAATAAAAATGGAAAAGTATGGCTGTGGATGGCCGAATGGCCGTTAATATCATATAGATATGATTGGTTATACATTGTTACATTATGCAATTCAGTGGTTAATGCCGCAGGCATTCGACGTTCAACATTATTTCGACTCTATCAATCAGTCAATCAAATCGTTACGCCTTAATTCCCACAGGGAAATGAAAAGGCATTCCAGAGAGCGTCAATTTCCGAATTCACTCACAATTTCTTCTCTCTGATGGATTCAATTCTCTTAGTACAACTACGGTTATGCGGACTGCTTCTTTAAACATGTCTCCCATTTGACCTATAATCTTCTGAGTAGTCTCCATTTCTTTCGTCATCGACATGTATTTAAAATTTAACTTAAATTATCTACGGAATAATAATAGTTAATTCAGACATCAGAACCTTTTTATTTTTGCAATCGAATTTTAACTGCAAAAGTGAGATGAAAACTAAATTATAAAATGTAAAGGAAAAGTTATTTCAGATTAAATTTGTTAGGAGCCATTCTCGTAGTTGTTACAAGTAATAAATACAACTACATTTCTTTTTTTTCCACTTACAATTAACAAATTAAGCTCAAAGGTGTTTACGAAAATTATTAAATTTACTTTCTGGAGGAACGTGATGCGCCTTCCACACTTGGAATTAATATTACCAACATTATAGTATGATAGCTGCGCATGTTTATCCTAAGTTTGAAGCGTTATTTGAACAATTATATTGGACCTAAGTATTTGTATTGGGCGATATATGCACTATACAAAACGGTTAGCGATTGGTTTGTTGCGCGTAAAGTCCTGGCTTCGATTCCCGGTCGGAGCAAATATTTGTTTCATAGCTTTTATTTGTAATATTTAATAATTATATAAAATATTTCAAATATTTGTTAATAAAAAAAGAGGTGGACATTTTCTTCGAGTCAGGTTATCAAAGAGGCAGTGGTACCCAGACTGCCGATCCGAGGTTATACCACTTACCACCACTTACAAGTATACAGACAGTGAAGTGATTTGGTCACGTTTCGGGATCAGTTTGTAAGTTACCGGTTCCAACTAGGCCGGCATAGTGGATGTGATTGCTACTCACTACTAGTAGCAGTGATATCTATTCATCCACCACACTCCGGCTTAACATCAAACGGGGTGCTGTCATATGTCGAGTCACAATAAAAAAATGACTTTTTCGAATGACTTTAGTGATATGTGAAAAAGATTATCATATACATATATAAAATATATTATGTTGTAACCTCTGAGTTAATGTTTTCTTTTGTTTCCAATGGCTGTAGAATCTTTTTGCCCTTGTATATTAGATGAGCACTCTCTCATCTGCAGTAGCCGCCTTGTTGACACTATTCAGCTGCTAAATCGGCAGTTATAAGCTGAACTCAAGTACATAATCACTTGTCCTAGATTTTCAAATGAACTGTTTCATTATCTATTCATAACGAATATATTCAACATTTTTAGAGTAGAGACTAATAGTGTCGTCTTTCTTTGGTTTTCTCGGCCTCGTAGGCGAACAGAACCCGTTAATTACTGAAACGAAAATGTACTAACCTCAAACCACAAGTGTTGGGTGGCGGTATAAAAACTTTTGCGAGTACACTATCTCGCTAAGACTAATTAAAACTGAGTTTCTTTAGTATTCAAATGAATACAAGTTTGCATGGAAACTTATATTTTGAAATCAGATATTTTTCTTTTTAATGAAGGTCTTTTTAATTTGATATTCATTAAATGGGTAGATTTAGTTTTTTAAAAATATAGACTATTTTGTAAACTCCTTTAAGATGTGTAATGGGTGTCTATTTTACCTGTAGAACATAATTTGCCGCAATGTTTAACCAGAACAATCATTTTCTCTTTTATTTCGAAATATCCAAGACGGCCGCCACAGGAAGTTAGCGCGGGTAAAATTTCTTTACCTATTTGTATAATATGACGCAAAAATACATAATTAATTTTCGTCTGTGAGCAACCATTTTCTTTGTTTCAAGAAAATCAGCTTTGATAAAGCGCTTGGTTTCACTTGTCACTTTCATAAGGATTAATAAGATTAAGCCATAATTATAATTACATTCTAACTAACAACATTTTACATTGAATTCGAATTTTGTTATAATATACCGCTACAGTTACGGCGAATGTTCTGCAGAGCTCCATCACCTCATATCTTCTGCATCAAATCGCTCACGCTTACTCAGCGTTAAAATTTACCAGATCACCATGCTTGCTACGTTACCATCTGAAAAAAAATATATCGAGCAGACCTTTGAAAAATGAAACCAATTTTCGAAACATCGTCCCCTTTGTCTTATAATCCTTTAAAGATCTCACCAGGCCGACATACGGGAGTCCTTTTCACGATGACGACTTAAATAAAAAAATAGGATGAAAATATATAAATACATTCTATACTATTCAACATTCTATACTATAATTTATTTTATTATATTTGAGTGACATATTGACATCGCTCGAAGAACCGACAACCGATGGGGAAGGAGTGGAGGCCACAATCCACAGCGTAGGCAGGCCTTCACGTAATAGTAAAAGTCACAAATAACCGGTGAATGCAACTGGCATCTTGTCGTTCGAAATGGCATTCTAAGGGGGAGGCCTATGTTCAGCAGTGGACGCCTTTTGGCTGATGATGATGATATTTGATTAGATTGAATATTATAAATAAATAAGGATATTTGCTCCAGTTCTGATTCTCTAAGAGTAGTGACCAGTGTGCCGATCCGGGGTAGTACCATCACTTACTCATATACAGTCCGTGTAGTGACTCATCCGCGTTTCCGTTCCAGGTAGTTTCCAGTTCTAACTAGATCGTTGCAGTGGATATGGCTGCTACTTATAATCATATAACTGTAGTAGCAGTCACCTTTATTCATAGACTGCACTCAGGCAAGGCGTTGTAATATGTCGAGACACAAAAAATTAACACTTTTATGTTACTATATCTTATTAAGAAACCATTGCTTTTTGTTATATTAAAGTTTGTTAGTTTAATATTTACATTAGTTTTAACATTAAATGCGTATGTAATATTTATTATATTTTGAACTGAGGACGTTAGAAGGTGCGCTTCGGCACCCGCGATCGGAAGTGATGTATAACGAGCTTACATCCGGCCAGGCGTTCACCTGGTACATCTGGTACACCCGTCACGTGCTTTATAATCATTATAAATTGTCACGCTATTATTTCTACAGGGATTGGCAGAGACATAGAGCGCCACTTTCCACGATCCTGACACAACTCTCTTACTTCCTTCACATCCACAATTATGGACACTAAGAACCCTTGCTTTTTAGGAATGTCCTGTTCCCATTTTATCTTTCAACTCGCATCCTATTTATAAATCCCTTTTGTCAATCTCCTTTCATCCATTATTTTAGTGAATCAAACCATCGCAACGTAAAAACTCTAATAAACATTATAATTTTAATGAAAAGGACAATATAGTCAAATTAACATGATAAATAATGAAATTAATTCGCAATTTTATTCAAGTTAAATTACATTGTATTGTAAAAATTTTGTTTAGTGACGTTATAATATTAAAAGTGTGCTCTTAACAATCTGTTTATTTACCTGTAATAATTACGGACAGGTGCTATTCCTAATGCGTCCATTTCTTTTGTAATGCTCCGAAGCGGGTTCGTGCCGGCTGGCTGCTTTTTTTTAACAGATCAGATCACGTTTAGGAGCCCTTATTACGAGTAACTTAAGAGTCACTTTTCAAAAATCTTGATCATGATTTCTTTTTATATAAACCAAGAACACATGCCTTCTAATACATCTGCTGTTTTATCGAAAAAAATTTACTCGGTGGGTCAATTTTATCTTCTATTAATGTTAAATTTTATTTATGAATAGACATTGCGTTTATAGGTAAAGAATGTTATGAAGATTTTTTACATAGTTAAAATAGTTTTTCATTAATTATCAAAGCGTCATCTCTTTCATCTTTACGTAGCCTCCCCTCGTCATAATAGCAAAATATGAAATTGCAATCAAACAGGAGCAAAATAGCAGCCTTTGCATTTAAATTGGCCCTTTATGCACATTACTTTTTTGAATGGTTCACTTGATAAAAACGTTTTTAGCTACGGGAAAAAATCTTTTTGATTTTATTTAAGGCAAAGTATAAAATATTATACCGATATATTTTTTAGGGAAGGAAATGTAATAAAATAAGATATTTAGGTGTAAAAAGCGTAGAAGTTGACAGAGTTCAATTTAACAAGAACAACATTTATTTTTATATTTCATTATATTGGGAGGTGTGTCAGGATCGTGGCAAGTGGAAATAGGCGTGACAATTTGTTGATTGCTTGGTTCTTGACAGCACCCCACCTAAGTTGGAGTACGGTCCATTAACAGAGACGACTGCTACCACAGTTAAATAACTACCGGCCTAGCTGGCACAGGAAACTCACAATGCGATTCCGAAACGTGACTAAGTCACTTCATGGTCTGTACGCTTGTTGGTGGTGGTCTACCACTCTTAAATTACTTTATTCTATTCTTATTCTGATCTTTTACCATTAAATATAAATATTGTTAATGGGAAATTTAGTTACGGGAATTACAAAGTTATGAAGGATGAAAGTAGCTCATTCTTCATATTTTATTCAATTAAATTGTCACGCTTCCACAAAATGCTCGCTACTTTCCAAGATCTTGCTACAATACTTCGCTTCAGTCTCGTCCACATTTCACACCATACAACGGCCATGCTTATAGACACTTTGGATTATAATTTTTGAATTAGGAGAGAGACACTATTCTGGGTCTAAACGATTTAATATAAACCGTGCGTCACACCTAACCTGTTTAAGGCCGTTGTATAGTGGTAGAGGAATAGTCATGCAAACTAAGAGTGCGGGCTCAAAACCACTTGTATCGTTGATATATGTACTTTGGTAGTGCTGTTTCTATGGCTTATAGTAATAAATTTAAAAAATCCACTGCTAACGTCCACTGCTAAACAATAGGCCTCCCCTTTTATGTGAAAATGTAAAATGTACACCTGCCCAGATTTGACTAATATCTGTTTCATCTGATCATTTTATCCCTGCGACTATTTTAATAAATAATGCTGTTTTTAAGTTTTAAATAATGTATTTTCGCACAAGCAACTAGATCCTTATTTATGAATATTTATTAAAGTAAATTGAAGTGTTATATTGTAAAACATGAAATAATTAGTTAAAGTGAGCGCCACTCCGCAAAGTTTTCCAAATAAACTGGACCGAGTGAAATTGAAAAGTTACGAGCTTTTACGCCCCATGGATTGTTGAATAAATTACACTTAAGTTGCCTTATTCTCATTGCCTTTAATATATTTGTTCGGAGTTATTTCAATGAAGACATTATTCACCCATAGAGCTTTTCTTGTAAATCGTTTTTCGTTTATTATTTATTTGTGTTTTGTATAATAATAAAGCTAATAATAGGTTTTATAAAAGAAATAAGTATTAGAGTTTTTACGTTAAATCAACAAAATGACGACAGCCGTGGCGAATTGGTTAGCACACCAGTTGTTACGCGTAAAGTCTCGGGTTCGTTTCCCGGTCGGAGCAAATATTTATTGCATAGCTTCTATATATTTATAAAGAAAACAAAATGTTAATGAAAAAAAGATTCCGGGTCTGGTAAAGGGTGGTAGGCAGTGGTACCCAGTCTGCTGATCCGGGGTAGTACCACAACTTACAAGTATACAAACCGTGAAATGACTTATTAGCAGCAAATTTTTTTTCCGCCCCGGGCGGCCGACTTCCACGCTACGCCACTGCGGTTGCCTTAGTCGCCGTCACTATACTAGTCAAAGTTATTACTTAAATAAGTTATTACTTACTTAAAAAGTAAGGAGAAGATGACGAAAATAAAATAATATACTATTAAATATAAATTAAATACATTAATTATACCAGTATAATGAAATATAAATATAATAAATTATGTTTGTCCGTACAAATATAAAGTAAATATAACTAAAAGGATATCTTCGATATCGTGTACAAATATTTGGTGCTAAGCAATTTAGGGACGTCGATAAATCGGTTATCAGATAACAGGTGGTGGAAGAAAGTTTGTATTAAAATAAATATAAGTACTTAACTATATATAAATACTCGTATGTAGTTAAAACTACAGTACATTGACCGCCGCATTGATTATTTCAAACTGTTTAACAACTTAATTAATAGTCCTCACAAAGTTAAATTGGTTTCCTATTATGAAACTATTTTTGAGATATTTTATGGCAATATTACGTTTTAAAATAAAAATTAGTCAAAATATTGTCTTGCCTGATGGTGAAGAGAAAGTCCTAGAGCGCTGACGATTGAAAACACTGAGTCGCCGTCATAATTTTCTTTGGTCGGCATAGTGACAGCGACTGAGGCAGCTGTGAACAAACTCGTTTTCACAGTCGTCGTCACTCTTGGACCTCCTCTTGCCTATAATCAGGTGTGTCACAATAAAAAATTAAAAAATGCTGGCCAAATTGAACTAAAAATTTAATATAGACTATAAAATTAATATATTATATTTTGGCACTTTGAACTATACTTGTAAATTTAATTAAAGAAATTACACACTTGACGTAAAATCTACTTATAACGAATTAAAATCTTTTACAAAGCCACTCACTCAAATTGTTCTTCCCTATACAAGCTACATCCCTATTCTTAAAATATCGGTTTAAAACAAAATTTACCTATTCGTAATGAATTAGACTTATTATTTATGGCTACGTAAGTCGAGAGCACAGGTTCGAGACCACTTATCGGTACCAATGTATCTTTAATATATGTACTTTGGTTGTCCTGTTTCTATGATACAAGCACTTTAGTAACTTAGTATAGAAATGTATAATATAAAAAAATTATTAAAAAATCATTAATAAAAAAGAAAGTCTGGTTGTTGGGTGGTCATTTGTCCAGTCTGTCGATCCGGGAACCAAGGTAGTACCACCACTTAAAAGTGTGTAGACCGTGAAGAGCTTTGGTCGCGTTTCGGGATCGGCTCGAAAGTAGCTGGTTCCAAATAGGCCGGCATAGTGAATGCGACTGATAATTGCAATTATTTTACTATACTAGCAGTTGCCTCCTTTCTCTGATGTTAAACAGACCGCACCTCTGTTTAACATCAGACGAGTTGTTTAATATCGAGCCATAATAAAAAAAACATAATAATATAAGTATACAATAAACAATAATATATTTTATAAAATCACATATTTATCTGATGACAACAATGTAAGAGTTCAGGTTGTTAACAAAGTATAAATAAATATTAACTTTTATAATCTATAGGTTATTTAAATAACATTACGATATATCGAAAAGCAACTGATTAAGTTATTCAAGAGTTATGAAAAAAACCTGACCCCGAGGTTAGGTACTAATTAAGAACGCAGATAAAATATTGTTATGGTACCTAGGTGTGATATTTGTTTTCGTCTTGTAACTATGTTATTAATGTTGTCTTTTTTTAAATATAGAACTTTTAATTTCAATATAAATATATTGCAATAATTATTTTTATTGAGGTATTTATTATTGATAACAAGTCTATATTGGAAATACAATCTACATATTGAATATGGGAACGAATTTTATTTTAAACAAATTCTTTTATTTATTAGAATTTTAATTATTTTATAATCTAATGGAAAGTTTAGGGTAAATGTTAAACAATAAACAACTAAATGAATCATAGGTTAATATAAGAGAAGTAGGTAGTTGACCCAGTCTGCAGATTCGAAGTACCTACGAGCTGATCCCGAGTCACGTTTCGGGATCTGTTTGTACATTGTCGGTTTCAAATAGGCTGACATAGTGGATGGATGCTTACAATGTAGTAGCAATCGCCTCCAACAAGCGCACTCCATTCGATATTTTTAAATAGGGGTCGCCTATGAATAAATCAGACTGATACTACCGTTAAAATAACTGCAAGTGGCCGTAATAGGACGGCGACTGATGCAACCCTTTATTTAATTGACTGCACTCTTGAACCTAATTTATTTAAATCCTTTAATGACCTGACTGTCGACAACTATACCGGCCACAACAAAAAAATTTCAAAATTATTGTATTGTCATCGGTTTTTAATACGTGTACAAATTTCCAAATTATTCAGATCTCTAGAAGTGGGTGAAAATTATTTTTAAAGATTCCGTTACTTAGTTACATTAGTTACAAGTCAAGCTAATATAAGCGTGTTAAAATAGGTACATAGGCCAGTTTATTGCCTATTAGGCGTTCGCTTACAACTAGCATACAAGTTGATGTCAGTTGACGCGTCCTTAAAAAAGTAGCAGTCGTATCGACTTTACTTGTGGAACTGCCAACTTTTAATCTGGTCCCGAAACGCGATTAAATCACTTCACTGTCTGTACAATTTACTTTTGTACCAATTTCTATGATCCACGCACGTTTAGTAGCTTAGCGTTTAGTAGCATATAATAAAATGAAAATCTACCACAGACCATCATGTTTTATTTGCTATAATTTTATTATTATTTGTAAATTATGAAAGGATATATTATAAAAATACATTCGATATAAATATTATTTTAATGCGTAATCCATATTCTCTAATTAGATAATATTTAATAATTAATAATTAATAATATAGATAATATTTAAAATAAATGAATGTAAATTTCAATTTAAAAAGGGAAACAATCTTTATTGACTTTAATTTAAAAAGTTGCGGAGTTAAGTAAATCAATCTTCTACTGTTAGCTCTTAGCTAATCGAACGTATCTCCAAGGAGACTCAATTTCTTAGAAAATGCAGAAGCTTTTATAAGATAGAGTATTTAAGATTTTAGATAAAAATAAAGTTTTAATACAATTATTGCATAATTCAAATACTATTTTTCCAATATCTATTACCCTATTATCACGTTACAAGTATACGGACCGTGAAGTGACTTAGTCACGTTTCGGTTACGGAATCGTCTTGTAAGTTGCCGGCATAGTGGATGGAGTGCGGTCATGAATAAATGTCACCTTTATTCATGGACCGCACTCCAGCTTAACATTAGATAAAGTGATGTATGTCGAGTTAAAATAATAATAATAAAAATAATGAAAAGTGTTGTTAGTTTAGCTTGGAACGTCGTCGTAGCAAGCATTTTTACAAGAAAACTTTGTAGAAATAAAACGGCGTAGTTTAAATTGTATTAGCTTTTGATTTAAAAAGCTTTCAGCTTAGACGGCTCAGCAAAAGAAAAATAAATATATTGTATATGTTGATACTTTTAACTTATGAAATATTTGTATTTTATAACTTTTATTTTAGACATTCAATGATAAAGCATAATTATTGTCCACAGGAAAATGGTGAACACCACAACCCCAGCCATAAAGAAGCATGCGCACGCTATTAAGATACTCCAGGCTGACATGAAATTTGTGAAGGGTCGCGTCAATAATACCATCATTAAGAACCAAATTCAAAGCATGAAAAGAGACGTACGTATCTAATACTTTATTTATTAACCTAATAGTTTTGTTATACTACTTGTAGTTTTTTATTGTGCCTCGGCATATGACAGCAACTCGCTTCTTGTTAAGCTGAAGAGCGGTCCATAAATGGAGGTGACTGCTACTCACAGTTGTTCAACTGTAAGTGAACAACTGCAACAAGTTGCTGCAAGTGCAACAACAATGCCGGCCTAGTTGAAACTGGCAACTTACAAGCTGATTCCGAAACGCGACTAAGTAACTTCATGAGCAAACCAATGTGCCACGCCTGTCATGATGGTTCACTTTTCCAGAAACGCTCTCAATTAAGCAATAAGGCTATAGTTACCCTCATGCCTGCCGGCGGAATTTTCCATATACTTTGCATATCAATAGAATCAACTCTTTATAATAATATGTAAACATTACCTTATTCAAGTATTTGGTCGAGACGTTTAATATTGATTCGCATAGAATAGTCTATTGAAGTTGATATATTATTTGCCTTACCTATTCTATGTTACTATACATTATTTATGATGCATCAAATGAAAAGGAATGTATTTGAAAAATACTTGTGAATGCTAAATAATAATAGGTAACTATATTCCTGAGAATTTCAAATGTTCTTTTCTCTTTGTTGATATTTTATGACAGCCTTAAGTAGTTCGAAACTAAAACTTTTATCATTCTCGAAGGGGAAAAGTGTCTTTTGTTTAGAGTTTAACTTCTATACTTTGCTCTTGTAAAACCTTCAGGTAGATAATTGTATTAGAAATATAATTTTGGTACTTCCACTTAACTGTCTGTCCCATTTTAAGATCATGCGTGTTATTCGTGGTGTAGTAGTAGTGCAATGATTAAGTAAAAATTTCAAATCCACTTGCCGGTACCCATGTAACTTTGATATATTTGGTTTTCCTGTTTCTATGATACAAGCACTTTAATAGCTAATTATAGAAATGTAAAAAAAATATTGCTTAATTTTTCTTATCTGTTACTATCATTTCAAGTTTTGGATGTTTCAAACCTTCAAAGAATAAATTGTTTGTTTTATTAGTTAAATAAGTTTAATTAACTTTTACTTTATATAGTTATTAAAACTTGTTATCATTAGTCCGCAATTATAAATAAATTAACTGTGCATGATACTAAATTAAAGTAAAGATTTTAAGGTAAAAAGTTTATTTTTATTTTTCAAAGGTCGATCAGGCTTCGTTGCTGAGTAATCAAGCCACAGAACGCGCGCGCAAAGTCCTTGTGAAGACGAATGACATTGACGGCCAGATTAATGGACTTAGCGAGAATTTCGAAGACTTGAGCGACAAGCTCACCGATGTACGCGAGCAGTACAAGGCGCTGGCTAAAGAGGTAGGTGGCTTCATTTACTCTGAAGGGCTTCTGAGATACGTACGCCAGGATTTGAATGCAGTTCTATTATCAGAAATAATACTTGCACATATAATCTTCTATATCTAAAGACAGTTTTAAAAATATATTACAGTACTGAATCCCTTTGTATGTGCTACTTCTTAAAGGTATTTTTTTATCATCCAAAGTTATCAAATCAGATAACAATGTGCATTATCGAAAATTGGGGACCGCAGAAAGCAGTTTTGCGGATTTAGCCAAAGATATCACAGCGAAAACATCGGATTAGTTGAAACCTCTTGAAACTTTGTAAATATGTAGGGAATATTTACAAGGATTATTATTTGAATTTTAGTAAGAGTGTATATATTGAGTACTATAATAGTAAATTATTATACAATATGTGAAATTGGGTAAACGTGGCCTAACATAACATAATATAACATTTTAGTGTGTTTGCATATCATAGGGATTACATCCATTTTCGGAACCTCATACGATTGTAACATTTAGGATATTCTAAATGGTCCGGTCCCCAGCGGCACTATTGTTTCGCTATATTCCTCTGAATTTATCGAGCCCCTTTTGATGATTCACGGGTTGCTGGAATCGGGTTGGAATATACCCCTTAGATGTTTTCTTTATAAATCTCCATCATCGTACCTAAAGCTTAATATTACTACATTTTTCCAACGGAATATATTTGCATAATGACATGACCGTTTTACGAGTAGCCTATATTTGTTACGGTTTGCCCAAACCCCCAAAGGACTAAACTAACAGTATATACATATGTATACTATTTATAAAAGCCTCATTTATTATACATACATTATATTGAATAATGAACGTGAACGAATGGCTAATGTGGCCGTTTTCTTGATGAACCTCTTTTAACAACAATATGTATTTACCGTTAAATCCGCACAAATCCATAAATAAATATATACTTTTGAAAATTTAGTTGAAACAAAAATACTCGTATATAAAAGTTTTAAAATTCAATACATTTATTTACAATGAACTTAATGAATGGCAAACAAGGATTAAGGATAATAGAGCCTGTGTCTACGACATTAAACTCAATATACAACAGCGCAAGGTTGACAATAGCTTGAGCGCATAAAGTTCCCTCTGTACCCTCTTCACGGTGTATGATCGTAACCGTTTGTTAGTGACCGTTGCGCCGCAAAGCAAAACCATTACTTGATAGCATATATTATTTCTAGTATTATAATAGTGTTATTATGTATTAATAATACAGAAAGAGTTTTCACATGACGATATTTTGTATAGATTTGCGTACTTAAAAATTATAAGTGAATAATAAATGGAGTGACGATAGCGGATAGAATGACGAATAGCACAGCGCGATAGATGTGTTTTGAAAGAAGATGTAGTGACAAGGATTGACATAGGATGACGACAAAGGGTCAAATCGGAGACATCCTTAAGAAAGCTGGATTGACTTGTGGCCATAACCGTAGAGCTTGTATGAAGAGAATTGTGGCTGTGATGGAAGCTAAGAAGTTGTGCCAGGATCGTAACAAGTGGCCCTGCGCTCCGTTGTCTTTCCTATTCCTGTGAGGAAAAAGCTTGATAATTTGATTGAAATTATAAGAATTGAATTAGTTAGGAAATACCAATACCTTTCATTTAAAAGAATTTTTAGTATAGTAAATAATTGCGTATTTATAATTAAATAATTATATCTAGGTTCTTTAATACGATAATCCTATTTTTTCTATTTTATTCATGCAAACAGATTGATCTTAAAAAGGTAAGATTATTTAAATAGGATTTTAAATATTTATTAGATTTAAAATATATACATAGGTTTTACAATTTCCTGCCCAAAACCAGATTAGGAGTTAAAAACCTCATTTTATCTCTGTCCGTTAAATAATGAATCTATTAGGGTGGGGGTGATTGAGTCTAAGATCCCCTCATCGGTTTACTCACACCTGTTCCTAGTTGAAACCTACCTCCTATATACAAACTACCCAACTAAACAACCGTAACACCAAGGCATAGAGTACATAATCGACAGTTAATTGTCAATTTTATCCAATACTTGTTTGCAGGTTTTTGTACCAAATAAGATTAGTGGACCAAAACTCACCGTGTAATTGGAAATGAAATTATTTATCTTTTTCCGTTTCATTTTCTTATTTTTACATTTCTATACTAATCTACAAGATTACTATATTTAGGAAAACCGAATCTTATTTAGTTGGATCCGTTCCTATTAGGAGTTGGTACAAAAATAGTTTATAATAACATTTGTTACCTAAAATTAATAAATTTAATACGGCTTACTATTGCATTTATTTCTGGTTAATGATTGAACATTTTTTTATTTTGTTGTTTGGAAAACTTTGCAGCCATCGTGGTCACTGAGAGATCTAGCATAAAATTTGTTTAATTCAATAATCAATGTTTGCGCAAAATTTAAGAAAATTCTATATTTGTTACCTATTGTCCGTTTGTAGATTGAAGTTCGAGCCTATTTAAATATATAAATGTAAACGCCTTAGGTCAGTTATAAATATAAAAAAAGCATTATACTATTTGTATAAAGAAGTTGTTTTCTTTATTTCAAAAAGGGCGATTTTCCTTTGTGGCCTTTAAATAACGTTTTAGAATAACAATAGAGTAACTGATTTGAATTTTCACGATAATACCATACCCTTCTTATCCTTCGATATTATGCTATATTTATTTTATACTTTGAGTATTGCAAAATGGCATATTTATTAATTGAGGCAAAAAGTAGCACTTCATAATAACAATATCTTATCAAAATACAAATATCAATTTCAGTTGAAAGTATCATTATGTAAATTAATACACTTAAAATAAAATGTAGTTAAAGCTCAATACAATTCCATGCGTGTAAAAAAAATTGCGGTAATTTCATTTGTTCGTGAGTACTTTTTAACTACACACAATGCATCTGTAGTCGCATTGTGCGGATAACCATTGAAGTGAGCAACGCCATTCATTTACAACTTACAATGATGCATGGCAAAAAAAACTCCAACGACCGCACTTTTATTCGATAGCAATATACCAGTATTTAACAAAATACAGGGTAAAAAAGGCTTTATTTCTATGTGCTCGACCAAAAATGTAAACGAAAACCGCGATTCGCGATGGTTGCAAAATACTCCTTTAAACTTTATCAATGGCGTATTGCACACACAATGGTCACTATCGTTAGGGATATTCATGAAGTTTTATTGTGAAAATATGAATTTATATTTCATAAAATGCAGCATATAAAATTTGAATATTATGCTTTATATGCAAGCATATTCCTCTAGCTATATTAAAGAACAATTTGCAGTGCGGTTGAATAGAGTTATTAGATGCGACAAGGAACTCTATGCTACGTTATCTTAATATTAATAGATTTTGTTCATAAACAACATTGCTTATGAGCTAGATTGCTGATTTAATAAACTAACAGGTGTAAAGTATGCGTGAGAAAATAAGATGAACATTCTTGTGGGAATCCAACTTGAATGTGACATGCAGCGATATTAAGAGAGGCCTCACAAAAAATTGGACCTTACGCGACGCGCCCCCTCAACAGTAATCCGATCGCGATTGCTAAACATTATAATGTTAACACGATTCACTCATGAACTCGATGAACTGATTAATAATGGAACATAAAAATTGAGTGTCCCTTCTTTTATTAATAAGACACGACATCTGACCTCGACTTGCCTGATGGTAAATCCTCCTCACTTAAGTGCGCCGACTCGACGACTGAATAACTAATTTTACGACTGCCTCACTCGCTGTCACTATGCTGATCAAAGGTGCTTAAATAATCCAAGATTCTAAAACTAATGGGCTGGTAAAGCAATCCACTTGTCGATCTCTTTTGTTTATATAGTAGCAAATAACATATATATTTTTTTTAAATTTTGACATATTATATTATATATGCTAGCTAATATTTAAAAATAATATTATTTAATTAAGTTGTATTAATACTTACGATAATAATATTATAATAAAAAGAAAATTTGTGACCACCTTGATAAATTGTTGCTACTTCAGGATACCGAAAACAAATTGCGGCTTTAATGTAAAATATTAGCTCGTATTCACGCCGTAAAAATAATTAAGGGAAATTTGGAAAAATAATAAAATCTAATAATGGCGCAATAATTTGTCAATTACCTACCTATTTACAACGTGACAAGCGTATCAAGTTGTTTGAGAAATTCTAGTGGAATTCTATAACAATAATCTCATCAAATAGCTCTCTCTAATTTAGAAGGCCCTACTAAAACGTGCCTTGAAATTCAACTAATTTTAAATTGGACGAGGAAAAATTATTTTACTTATTATAAGTCCAAAATCTTTTTCTGTTAAATATATTTTTCTATTAAATATTTTGATTGGTTAGCTTGGAGTGTGGTTTATTTCTTTGATGTATTAAACAGAATTTATTTTTAATAATGAGTTTTAACCACCTGCTCGTGCACGGAGATAAAAATAGTGTATGAATTTTGTTGCCTATCATGCGCCTCAGCATGCATTACCTACTCGCAGAGACACCTGGTGCCCACTTTGTGTCCTTCGCCACTTCAACCGACATACACATTAACTTTAAACCTGTTTTATAATTTACAGTTTATTACAATGTTTAAATTTAATTGATTTAATTAAATGTTAAATAACTTTTCAAATACGATTTATTATAAATTAGTTTTATAAAAGTTGTACCTTCTATTTGTTTTTTTTAAATGTTTGGTCATTGAGTATATTAATAAGATTATTTTTGGTAATAGTACACAATTATAAATATTAAAAGTTATTTTAAATTTATATGTTGATGCCGTAGCAGAAAGTCGTATGTCGGTTGAAATGGTGTATGAGTTACGAAGCCTCCAGTAAGTCCTGGGTGAAACCTGTTCGCGTGGTATGTGCTAATTATGCGTACAATGATTTTGAGCAGATGGCGAGGGGCTGGTTCTCTGTTTATTCGGCCGATTGCCTTAAATGAACTATCATACATCTTCTTTTTTAATTGTGACTCGACATATGACAGCACCTCGTCTGATGTTAGGCTGGAGTGCGCTCCATGAATGGAGTCGACTACTAGTACAGTTAAATGATTGCAGTGCCATCCACTATGGTACCACCAACTTACAAGCTGATTCCGAAACGCGACTAAGTCACTTCACGGTCTGTACTATTGAAAGTGTAGGTAGGTACTACCCGGCAGACTAGGCAAACTACAAACTGTGAAGCTACCATTCTTAAAGATCATTAATAAATATCACCCCTCTTTTTAAGTCGGGGGTTAAAAATAATCAGTACATTCGATTTTTAAAATGATCGTTATTATTATATAAACAGAAAACATTGTGTAATTATTTAAAAACATTTTACAAGAACAACAAACAATTGCAAGTAAAGCCGTAATATATGTTAAAAGGAAACGAGACAAGCGTGGCTTTGACAAATGGTGCAAAGGGAAAATTGTCGGCTTTTTTCCATGGAAAAAAATATCGAAAAAACCGATAACCAGATAACTGATGAAATATCGTTGCAATTTTGGTCTCGTCGCATCCCTACCCGTTTTCAGCTCATTACCTACGTGTCGTATTTGCGGTTGGTTGTCTGTTCTATGTTGTTTTAAAAACCTAATCCATTTGTACAGCTAATTTAGTTTACCAATAAAGATATTATACCTCTGAAAGTGGTAGGCAGTGGTGCAGACTGTGAAATGACCGTCGCGTTGTAAGGTGCCGGTTCCAATTCGGCCGGTATAGTGGGTGCGACTGGTACCTACAGTTTTTAAACTGTAGTAGCAGTAGCCTTCATTTCACCATTTCAATTCCAATTTTATAGTTGCTTTTAAAAACGCTTGTGTTTTTCTTATTGGATGTGTGACAAATTTACTCCATATTTTTTACCATGTTAATTTTCTTTGTCTCTAAATTCATGTGTATGAGAAGAGAAAACACAAAGGAATTAAGTCGTAGTGGTATGAATGAAACATGTTGTCGCTGACTAAATGTATTAAACATCTTGCAATAATGCAAACTAGGTTCTAGATTTCTGCAAAGGAAACTTCTTCAGTTTTTAAAACGAATTTTCGTGTCACTTTAACCCATCAACCTCTGTATTCTAAGTTGGATTTTCGTTCGTCTCTTTCCATCTACTTTCAAATGGAGAAACATAGAATGAGACAGACGTTCCTTGAGTGAATACAGAACTTGAGGATATGACTTAGAATACGGGTGTTAGTTTACTTACGAGCTTCTACTTTATTTCAATTATCTAAGAAAGCTGGATGTTTAAAATAATCCATCTAAACATTGGAGTCTATTTATGAAACACAATATGAACTACAAACTTAAACGCGACACTGGAGTAAATTATGTCGTATTTTGTTAGTTTTTAGTTAACAACATATAAATTAAATTAACTGGTATTAGCATTTGGCCAATCTACCTTTTTGGAGTAGTACCCCATTTAACCCCATCATGACTTAACTCCGCGATACTCAGGATACACTAAGATATTATTTATTATAATATTCTAATCTTAGAAAAAATTATTAAAAATCTTAGTAAATATAGATATCTTTTTGTCAATAGTAATTAAAATCAGAATTGAATAAACAAAAAAAGATTAAAATACAATATGTTAATAATTGCGACCGTGGTGTAGTAGCAGTGCAATGGTTACACAAACCGAGAGCATGAGTTCGAAACCACCGACCGGTACCAATGTATCTGTGATATATGTACTTTGGTAGTCCTGTTTCTATGATACAAGCACTTTGTAGATTAGTACAGAAATATAATAATAATAAATATAAATTATTGCCTTACAAATGTTCCATATCATTATTTTTATTTGAGTTTCAAAATGCACATTCATCTGCATGAGGCGAGGGCCGTATTAAGTCATAACTGTACCGTTGCAACCTTTATGAAGATTACAGCACATGTTTTAAAGCTCGCTTATAAAAGCAAGAATTTAATAAGCGCTTGTCGTATTTAAAATATTACAGTAACATTTTATTCAAGAACATTAAAAAATTAAATTTCATTAACTATGAATAAATATTTGTTAATCAGGTGAAGGAAATCCAGGTGCCAATATGGAAAGAAAATCAATCAGAGAACGAGGTCGATTTGGACTCAACGGAGACCCGCAGAATTCGTCACAGCAAAGCTATGCACCACCAAATAAAAAAACTTAACAAGCTTCAAGCTATACTTGATCAAAATCAAATTTCTCTTCGTTATCAAGTTTTGGATACCATTAAACGAGTTGAAAAAATAGAGAAGCTTGATTGCGATGGCCTCTCAAACCAGATGACCTTTGCCGAACTTAGAATCGAAATGATCCAACATTATTTCACGAACGTTTCCCGGCGTATGTTGGATATGGACAAGATCCATCGGTCTCTTCTGGAACTTCGCGAAGATGTTGAGGGAATTGAAAACAAGGCCGATAAGACAATTCCAGAGTTCCGCAGCGAAATGTCCAAGTTGGACCTTAACCTTGCTCAGGTAATGCTATATTTATTAAAGTTGTTTTAATAATAAAAAAATGAATAATCGGTGTAACAAATATTATATCTTATTTCTTTTCGATAGGCAAACGCACAAGTATCTTACTTGAGGGAAGGACAAGAGAATCTTCGTCAGTCGGTGAAGGCTATTGCTGTTAGCGTAAGCAACACCATGGACCGCGCTGAAGCTGACCGTCAAGTCATTAAGTACTTGAACGAAACCATTGGAGACCTTCAAAATAAGTCCAAACAACACTTCCATAGACTTAATGATCACATCTTAAAGGTAAGTTGTATTTAATTACATTGCCTTATTTTTCATTTTACATATATAACATTCATAGTTATTCACTTCATTTTCATAACATTTTAAATAATCTTATAAATATAATTAAAAACTATTGGTTAAGTCTGAAATTATTTTTTTATTTATCTTAGGCCGAAACCAACTATGCCACTTCCAATAATCCCACCGAAGAAATCCCTTTGCCAATACTGATGGACGAGGTTAAGGAATTGGAACCTGTCGACCAGGAATACAAAGAATTGGTCAACAAATTGCCCCATGATTGCTCCACCATCTCTGGCCCACCTGGAACTTACTTGATCCACCCCGGTCACTCTCCCATCAATACCTGGTGCAACAACGGCAGCACTCTCATTCAAAGGCGTTACAATGGCTCTATTGAATTCAACCGTAAATTCAACGAATATGTGAATGGATTCGGCAACCCCGCATCCGAATATTGGTTGGGACTTGAGGCTATGCATTTGCTTACATCGGATAACTGCTCCTCTATGAGAATTGATATGGTTGACATCTACGGCACTGCTTGGTACGCTGAATACGACTCTTTCTACGTCGGCAGTTCTGATACCGGATATGTTTTGGAAGTTGGCGGTTTCCACGGCAATGCCAGCGATGCATTCGAATATCAAAATCATATGGAATTTTCGGCTATCGATCACGACAGGGACATCTCCAACACTAACTGCGCAGCAAACTATGAGGGCGGCTGGTGGTTCTCCCATTGCCAACACGTTAACATCAATGGAAAGTATAACTTGGGCCTCACCTGGTTCGACTCCGGCAAAAACGAATGGATTGCCGTGGCAACCAGTGATATGCGCATGTACCGCAAATGCTAAGTATCTTTCCCAAGTAAGATCTTTCAATATAACATTGACTTAGCTTTCTTTCGGTTATTTCTTAAAATTTAAATATAATCTTTTCAATAGTTAAGTAATATAATTAATCCTAATTAGTAGTATAATCATGCCAAAGACATACATAGTCGACGGTCGCAATGCGGGGTATCTTTAAGAACACATTCGTTCTGACTACGTGAGTTTAGTTCGATATTAATCCATCTAGTTGGATTTTTGCACTAAAATATCCGCCAATTTAGCACCAACGACAAAATTGTTTAAGAGTTGCATATGTTTATCGTACTAATTAATAGCTTGTAGAGATGGGAGAGATTAAGAAAGGTTGCAGCATCAGAATGAGAACCAGTGAACATGGTTTAGTAAGAAGGGATAGAATAGCGCGTTAACAATGCTATAGTTATTATATATTATGTTATTCATTGTCTATTATACCAAATATCTAATTAATATTATAGGCGTAGTTTAGAATTACATCTCTATATTTCAAATATTATTTTGATTTAGTCGTAGGGACACGATTGGTTTTCTTTTATAAACATTATGTATATCTATGTATGATTATTTAAATATGTATTATTTATTTCTTTTCATTGTCTATAATTTCCGGGCATATTTCAATATTTGGATAATGTAATTCAGCGATTCAGACGTAATTGTAATTGTTCTGACGAATAAACAAAAATGTAACCTTTGCTGTAAAAATTATTTAATTTAATATATATTTATTTAAAAGATACGAAATTCTTCTATATTGGCGTAGCCAAAATATTTTATCATTTATTCTAATATATTTCATAATTTTAAGTTAAAAATTAAATTTTACCTAAATCGATTCAAAATTTACAATAATTGGATATACTTATTCATTCCTAAATTGGATTAAAATTATATTTTTTTTAAATTCACCCGTTTTGGCATTTGCAGAATATGGCATAGCAATCGGCATGCTTAGATACTCCATTTACTAAAATTATGCGAGTATCAACATAGTTCACAACTATTTAGAGTACTCATGTGAACCTTGTTTCAATAGTTCTAACACCAAACTCAACAACAGTCTACATGAAAGTCTCGAATTGGAAAGACTATAAATTTGTATCATGTATTTATTAAACTAAATATGAGACTGTGTAGTGACTATGAATTAAATATGTACCAAAATTATTAAAAAATAATAAATTAGGCAACTTATTCTAATTGGCATTTTCAAAAATTATAACAAACATCAATTGCCCACTATTAAAATATGTCTAAATACTTTCTCACATCTATTCTTATTATATTGTTTCATTTAAATATATGTGTCTTGGTATTTTAATAAATAATGTCAATAGATTTGTAAAGCTTAATCAATTTATATCTGCACTATTATATAGATTTATATTCCTAAAAATTGTAGACATCAGTTGCCATTGTTTGCCAAATAAAGTTTAAATATAATATAATGTTTGTTTTTTATTTATCTCCTTGTAGTTTTAAATATGTAGTAATTAAGATGGAAATAAAATTAAGCAGCTTATGGGGAAGCCTCGTAATATCCTCAAATTGTTATGGCCGGCATAGTGACGGCGACAGCAATTGTGGACTGAGTCATTTGGAGCACTCTTGGACCTTCCCTTGCTTTACCTTTCCTTGGCAAGTCGAGTCAGATGTCGTATCACGATAATATAAAAATTCACTATTCACTTGTGCTGGACATATGATGCGGCTGCTACCACAAAAATACATCAGCAAGCAGTCACGTCCGACACACGGTCTGGTTAGCCCACACTCTTTCAAGACTGACGTGGCGCTGGTTAGCAAACCTATCCGGTACGCGTTAAGTTCCGGGTTCGATTCCTGGTCGAAGCAAATGGTTATTCTGGGATAGTTACAGACCGTACAAGTGACTTGGGCGTGTACGGGTTCAGCTTGTAAGTTGGTGGTTTCAACTAGGCCGGCATAGTGGATGGTGCAACTTTAAAGATTTACACTTCACGGACTTCCTAAGAGTGGTGCGGTGGTACTACCCCGGCTCGGCAAACTAGATAAGTATCCACTAATTACCTATCTATTATACCACTCCGAAGTATCAGCACTTGGATGGAGCAAGTACTTGGATTGTGACGTCACACGCCAAGATTACTTCACAGCGCCGTTAGTAGCTCTGTACTAGAATTGTCCAATACCATTAGCTCAGCAAAATAATAATATCTGTCAAAGTATACCAGATTTATTTTTTTCATTTAAAAAAAATATGAGTTGACATACGGCAGCATGCGTACGGTGCCTGAAGTAGCAATCACCGTTATTTGTGAAAAATAACGTGACAACTTAGTTTGATTTCATTTGACAATTTAAGTATTAATATTTGCATATTTGTAGTATTCCTACGTCTTTTTAGGGTTCCGTAGAAAAATAGATAGATTCGTCATGGCTGTCTGTCTGTCCGTCCGTATGTCACAGCCATTTTTTTCCGAAACTATAAGAACTATACTGTTGAATCTCGGTAAATAGATGTATTCTATGAACCGCATTAAGATTTTCACACTAAAATAGAAAAAAAAAACAATAAACTTTGGGGGTTCCCCATACTTAGAATTGAAACTTAATTTTTTTTTCATCAAACCCATACGTGTGTTTTGCGCCATAGTTTGCGCGAGAGACACTTCTAAAGTGGTGAAATTTGTGTCCCCCTCTGTAATATCTAAAATAAGAGAATATATTAAACTAAACCCTATATGGAACCCTTCATGGGCGAGTCCGACTTGCACTTGGCCGCTTTTTTTTAATTACTCTTACTACGCATCTTAGAACGATCCTAATTGAGAATCATTCATTGTCCTCCCTGGCTTCCACTGGACGATCTCCTATAGCTTCATATCCACCCTCCTCATACCGTCTAATCCATAAATATGAAAATCGTATCTGTAGCTAATAAGGACTTATTACGATTGATTATTGCGAATAAGGAATTATTAATAACGGTCATTTTTTATAATTATAAATGTATTAAGGAAATAAATACATGTTTAGTCTTAAGAGCACACCTAAATCAATCATTCAAATTGTCACGCCTTTTCCCACAGTGATAGGCAGTGACAATAGAGCATCACTTGCCACGATTCTGACACAACTCCCTTGCTTCCTTCAGATCCACAATTTTCTTCATACAAGCTCTTGGGTTATGGGCACTAGGCAACTTAGCTTTTTTGAGAATGGCTCCAATTTGTGCGGAGCACACCTAATTCTTTTGCTTTTATTGTGTCTCGACATAATATGATGATATTATGACAGCACTCAGTCTATAAGTATACTATAAGTAACAGCCACTATCCACTATGCCGGCCTAGTTGAACCCAGCAAGCTGATCACTTCACGGTCCGTATTACCCGAAGAGTAATACTCCTTGATAACCAGACCCGGAGCAAATATCCACCTCTTTTTTTTAATAACAAATTATTGTATATTTAATCTAATTATTAAATTACTAGCCCGGGCTTCACATGGGGCAATAGAGCTTTTAAATGTTTTAAATACATGAATACATAGATAAATACATAACGTTCTAGAACACACTGGAATGTTGTGAAATGCCCTCGAGTGTTACCTACTACTACTACAGTAAAATAACAATAAGTAGAAGTCGCATTTACATGCTGCTTCCGATCCCGAAACGCGACTTCATGATCTGTGTAAGTAATGGTACAATACAACCCCGTATCGGCGACTGGGCACTACTGCCTACCACTCTTATAGGATAACTTTTCAAAATATGTTTTTATTAAATAATATTTTACTTCAATTCAAATTAATAAGTACACAGATTGGCTATTTCAAAATAAATTGCTATATCGTCGCATTTTTTCATAAAATAATTGGTATGTTAAATTAAAACACAAAATACTTTGCTTTGTTGCCGTTTTGACGAACGAACGGCAAAACGGCAACATAGCCAATCATATGTAGGTTAATTGACAATTTTAATTAAAAGTCAAAATTATTCACACAATTTATTAAAATATATCCAGATTGTGTACAAAAATGTTGCGACTTTTTTGTACATAGCTATTATATTATATAATAAGGCAGGAGGGTGTTTTCCGACCAAATAGGAGACATCAAGAAAGCTAGGTTGCGCCACTTTCCACGATCCTGACACAACTCCATTTGTCCAAGCTATTCATACAAGCTCTACGGTTAGGCACTAGGCAACCCAGCTTTATTATTATTTTATATTTTCGACATAATGGGTCGAAAAAAAAGTTAAGAACAAACAAAAAATTTTATGGCGAGTTTCCGAGTACGGTCTACCAAAGTAATTTCAAGTTACAACTGTCACCTAGGACCAACTACACGTCAACTACCCCAAAACATTTTTTATGGGGGCCCGATTGATGTTAAGGTGGAGTCTGGTCCATGAATGAATGCGACTGTTATTACAGTTATATGACGAAAAGTAGCAGTCTTATCCAATATGTCGGCAACTTACAAGCTGATCCTGGAACGCGACTTAGTCATTCACGGTCTATAAACTTGTAAGTTGTAAGAATCGTGGCTAGTGGCGCATCATTGTCTCTGCCTATCCCTGTGGGAAAAACGCCTGACAATTTGATTGATAGATTGATACTATTCCGGATCACCACTGCCTATCACTCTTTAAACCACCTAGAAAGTTCTTATTTCATAGGTTAATATCTATGAAATAAGAACTTAAGAACCTATGAAAAGGATCTGAGGGAAGCAAGGGAGTTGTGTCAGGATCGTGGCAAGTGACGCTATATTGTCGCTGCCTATCGCTGTGGGAAAAGGCGTGATATGCCTTTGACAGCTTATAGATGTTATGGTAGTAAAAAATAAGCTGAAGAGAATTATAAAAGAATCGTCAAGTACAAGTACATCGGTGGTAAGCAGTCAGCTAATGATTATTTGCTCAGTCTATTTACCAGCGATAGTGCCATCACTTTCAAGTTTACAGACCGTAAAGTGCCTTAGTCGCGTCAATGTTAGTCAACGTCACCTCCATTCATAGACCGCACGCATTCACCACATTCACAATAAAAATTATATAACTCTAAATATTTCACATATTTAGAGTTATATCTCTTACCAACGCTTTATACATCTCACGTTTAGCTTTTCTATAGGTAGAATTTCTAAAATAGTCTCGTACATCATAAATTTTGGCATGTAATAAACATAAGAGCGAATCCACCGCCAATGGGACTAATTCCTTTGTAGTTGGTTGTTCTTCCAAAACTATTGGCCTGGTGAGTGACATTGCTTCATACTGGCGTAAAGCATTATTAGCGGTTGCCATTTGTTTTACAAAACTTTTGGGAAGCTGCGTATTAAGCGTTCGGAATTCATCATAAATCCAACTGCAATGTACAAAAAATTGGTAATAGGTAAACATTATACCAAGCCTAATCTAGCTGACGAACAGTTAGCGATTGGTTTGTTGCGCGTAAAGTCCCGGGTTCGATTCCCGGTCAGAGCAAATATTACAAATATTTGTTAATAAGAAAAAAGAGGTGGATATTTGCTGCGGATATATCAAAAGCTTTAGGCTTATGAGTGGTTGGCAGGCAGTTGGTGGGAAATTTCTCAGTCTGCCGATCCAGGGTAACACCACCACTTACAAGTGTCCAGACCGTGAAGTTACAAGCAGATCCCAAGTCGCGTCTTAGGATCAGCTTGTAATTTGCCGGTTCCAACTAGGCCAGCATAGTGGACGCGCCTGCTACTTATTTTAATTGTAGTGGCCTCTTTTAATGGACTGTACTCTAACTTAACAACAGGTGGAGTACCGTCATTTGTCAAGTCACAATTATGAAACTTATTGTGGCTTGACAATAAAGAATGTATCAAAGCGCTTAAATTAATAAATCAAAATAGGATAAAGGAACTTAAAAAAACTTACAATTTATATTTTCTAATGTCTGTATAAATTAAAGGTAAACTATTTTTATAACCGCAACCTAGGCCCCATGACACCAAGCCTAAGAGTTGTCCGTCGACCACTAGAGGTGCACCAGGTACACCAAAACACCTTTCACCCAAATAATGAAATGTTACGTTAGTGGATCTTCCAAGACACATCATCCCTTCGAAATATGAAACACCAAGGTTCTGTAATTTACATAACTATATTGGTTACATATACTTTTATATATACGAATATATTCATATAATTTGCATTGTGAGTGCTGGAGTGCGGTCAATGAATGTAAGCGGCAAATACATTAAAATAACAGCAAGTAGCAATAACATCCACTATGCCGGTCTAGTTCTAATTGCTTTTAAACAAATATTTGCTCAGACCGGGAATTAAACACAGGACTTGCTTGTATGAAGAGAATTGTGGATGTGAGGGTAGCGATTGTGTCAGGATCGTGGCAAGTGGCGCTCCGTTTTCTATGTCTATACCTGTAGGAAAAAGGCATAACAATTTGTTTGATTGAATATTACAAATTGTTATTATAAAAAGAGGCGGATATTTGTTTCTGGTATGGTTGGCCAGTAATGCATATTAATTACGTTTAAAATATAATATTTGGCGTACAAAATAAAGTGGCTTTACGATACAACCGCAGAATGGTAGGCAGTAGTACCCAGTCTGGCGATTCGGGATTGTACAAACACTTACAAGTATAAAGACCGTGAACAGCTTGGTCGCGTTTCGGGCATAGTGAAAGTAGCAGTTACCTCCATTCAGGCTAACATCAGGCAGGTCATATGTCATATGTCCTGTCATATGTCGAGTCACAATAAAGAATATATTATTTTACAGCATTGGATCCCTACACTAAGAAAGGGATATAACTTTGACCGCTTCGAAGTTTCAAAATAGGAAAATTTCATATAATAGCAAGATACTTTTTATCGACATGGAATGCAAACAGTGAATTTTAAGAAACCACCAATTACACGTGGAACTGTCCTCATTTCAAATAAGGCCACGTGTAAGACAATTGTAACCAATTCAGCAAACTCACACATAGTAACAAATTTAAGACTACTAATTCAATACAATGAAATAAGCAATATTTGTCGACAAAATCACAACATGACGCAATTTTTAATAATATTTGGTCGAAATTGGGTTCTTTGCCTGCGAATAATGCTTTTACCACGGCATTATCAAGTTCACATTCACAAATTATCGTGACGTCAACATTGTATGGTAACAATTGAATTGCACTTGCATTTGTATTGTTTAATATTATTTACTGAAAATTAAGAACTTAATACATTTTAACATCCGTTTTATTTCGTAGTATTTTTATAACAGAGATTTCATAATTGGCTTTGCATATTAAAAGTAATGAAGATAATGACAGGGTTAGATTAGAAGGCGATTTCAATTAACATAGCGAGAATCATGCTGCTACTGACGACGATATGTAACTCCAAGTCCAAATCCAAACTCCAACTTATAACACAAGATGAAACATAATAGAAGTTTTCCAAAAAGTCGAAGTCATAAACAATTCATGAAAAACTATAAGAAAATTAACTATATGGTTCAGGTCAACAGACCTTTACAGATATCCTGACTCCTTCCTCATCATACTAGTGTATTAAAAATGGACTCCACTACAACAAAGTTGCGACAAAGTTTTGGCCGATATAGTGAGACCTCCTTTTTCTGACTCGACATATGGCATTATCCTGCCTTTTGTTAAACTAAAGTGCGATCCATGAATGGAGGCGACTGCAACTATCATGCAAGATTTTTCACAATCACCTCTGGCAATCAAAATGACGGCGACTGAGGCAGCTTTGGACTGTTTTTTTTAGTCTTTGGCACTGTTGGATCTTAGCCTTGCAAGTCAGGCAAGTCAATCAGATGTCTCGGGTAGTAATAAATAAAAACTAAACTACCCAATAATAAGATACGAAAATTCTTTATACATAAATGGCTTATCATCAATTAATCATATCAAATCATTACGCCTTAACTCCTTTACGGTAAATACAAAGGATGAACGCTTTTTTCTATGATCCTAACACAACTCTCTGACTTCCTTTAGAGTTTAGACCCACATCATAGAGTGGATTAGAATTTTATGTATTACCTTGATGACATGTGTTGACATATGGCTCTAAGACGTGGTCCGTAACTGGTGGACTCAAAGTCGCTCAGAGGGCAATGGAGAGAGAGCTATGCTTGGACTTCTTCTTTCCTATCATCAGGTGGGGTCGAAGTTAGATGTCGAGTAACAATTAAAAAAAAAGAATGGTTCAAAATGGCGTTCTAAGAGGGAGCCTTATGTTCAGCAGTGGACGTCTTCTGGCTGATGATAATGATATGTATTATATATTAGGTGAAATAATAATCACTATACCCTTGAGTATTCCAAACAATCTTTCGAACGCTCTATTTGAAAATGAACTGTCTTTAATGTTGTATCTTCGAGTTCTCCATAATGTATACTACTAGTTCTCTGAAGACAGAAGGTGGAGTTCTGAAAGTAATATAATGATAGGTTACGTGATAAAGTTTTAAAAACCCGCCTGAGGTTAAGCTGTATTGGGGTCCACAAATGAAGTTAAATAACTGGGGGTAGCAGTGACATCCACTATGTCGGCCTAATTGGAACCGGCAACCTACGCGACGAAACGCGACTAAGTCACTTCTCGGCATGTATACTTGCAAGTGATGGTTGTACCCGGGATCGGTAGACTGGGCATCACTGCCTACTACTCTGTCAATCAGACCTGGAGCAAATATACTCTTTTATTTTTTAACAAGCAATAGAACAAACCGGGAATATTCTTCCCCCGGGAATCGAACCTGGAACTTCAAGATCACGTAATAAATGTATAGGTTATTTAAATAATAAATAACCTATACATTATCCTGTGTGAGCGACGCGCGACAATTGCAATTAAATAGACTATGGGTTACAAAATTATATTAGGTTATAGGTAGCTAAGATTTTGTAAGGCGACGCACGGGACGCCTCGTCTTACAAAATCTTCTTAGGGTCGTCTTAGGGTTTGTAAGACGAGGCGCCCGCTTCTATGGCCACATACAGCATAAAATATAGATATTGTTTAAAATTAATTGCATGGCTTAACTATATAAGCGATTTGGCCGGCATAGTGACGGTGACTGGGGCAACTATAAACTGAGTAAGCTTTTTCAGGCGTCAGCACCCTTGGGCCTCCTCATGCTTATCAAGTCGAGGTCAAATGTCGAGTCACAATAAAATAAAACACGACAAATTATTTAAGCAAAATAATTATTTTAAAAACAAAACAATTAATGTCATGATAATGGTAATATAAAATGTGTTTTTTTTTTCAATTTCATTGTTTGTTTTTATGTGTCGCGTTTTCTGACCTCGACTCGTCTGATGGTTAGCAAAAGGAGATCCGAGAGAGCTGACGACTTAAAAAAACGATTCAGGTTAGGTCACTATGCTGCCCCCCTAGCACGGCAAGCCAAGAAGCAAGATAAAGAATTGCAAGGAATATCATTCCAACTCATTTTAAATAACTTTATACACCGGTTCATCAAAATGTTTAAAATATATTGATTAAAGTTTGTTGTGTTGTCATGTGTGAATTTTTACAGAACCTTTATACATCTTTTTCGGGCATTTCGATGTACTGTTCTAGTAAGTTACTTAAAACGAGATGCAATGCTATTCTTTGCAGGTCTTTATCTTGTTTCTTGGATGGCCGTACTAGGGGGGCTGGACATAAAATGACTACCGTACACTTATTATTACTTAAAAAAAGATTTATAAAATATTTTGTTACGTACGGTCGTATCACATCTTCCCCATCCAGAAATCATAGCATGCCGTGGAGTTAAATTCCTAAATGAGAAGATGCTAATCGGTTTCAAAACGTAACTGAAAAAATACTTTATATCATATTTATATTCGGAACTTAAGTAAATACACACAAAACGCTATCGAATGGAACCGAGTTTAACACTGGGTATGTTATGGATATGGCATTTCGGATATGGATACGGATAAAGAAATAGGAATAATTTTATAACGGTTTCAGATACGGTTACAGATATGTAGTTATTTTATTAGGTTGTTAGGAAATTTTAAGAGTAATCGCCTGTCAAAACATGTTTTATTTATTCTCCGCCCCTATCCGAAATTACCCGAAACGGTTATTGGTTACGGATAGGTTTTTATTTCGGATATCCTATAGTTTCAGTTACCGTTACGGAGCTCTATGACATTCCTCATTCACACTATTTGTAAAATAGAATTCCCAAATAGTGTTTGCTTTCCGTCACAAAATCCTGGTCACCTTAATCCTTTCCCACTCCATTTCTCTATTCTAAAATGCTTTTACGTTTAGCTCTTTTAAAGATGCATTTTGTTTTTATTCCATTCTGTGAAATGTTAAGGACATTCGAATGCTTCTGTGGTTTTTTTACAATACCATCTCTCCTTATTCAAATTCATTGGATTAAATCGCTTTGAATATTGAATATTAAATATTCTTGCGATTTGTCCACGTTAGAGTTGTTTACGAATATACGAATTATGAATATATGAATATACGAATTATGAATATACGAATTATGTAAAAAATGTGAGGGAAAGGATTGAGTTGTGTTAGGATCGTGGCAAGTGGTGCTCCTTGGTCTTAGCCTATCCCTGTGGGAATTTATTTGATTGTAAAAAATGTGACGGACTTTTGTTAATAGATTTTCCACAATACATACATACTTTTAGAACAATAATAATTGATTGCTATATATTGTTATATATAACATATATAACAATTGCAACCTACTGAATTTATCATTATTATTTAATTTATTGAAAATTAAATAATAATAATAATATGATTTAATTGGATATCACAAAGTTATATTAATTTCATATAAAACTTTAATGGAGAAAAAAATACAGTAAACTGAAACGGTTTTTTCAGTCACCGGCACTCTTTTACCTTCCCTTGCTTACCAAGGCAAGTCGAGTTAAGGTTTTTTTTTATTGTGGCATGACATCTGATCTCGACCCGCCTGATGTTCAAGAGTGACGACGACTGAAATAAAAAAAAGTAATAGACCAAGATATAAAGATATATTTTTATAGATATAAGTTATCATCGTCATTTTCATGTCTAAATTCCCGCAGGGATAGGCAGACAACAGAGCGCTACTTTCCACGACTCATACACAAGTCACTAGCTTGCATCACATCCACAATCCTCTCTTCATACATGATTTTTGTTTATGGGCATATATAGAGAATTACAAATTAAATACGTACTTGTAAACAAATGGTTCATGTACTCTTAGTAAAGCCAAGTCGTGCTGCATGGTGTATTTATTAAAATTCTTATGGAATACAACTAACATGACTGTTTTTACATCATTGTATCTATTTAGGTACGTTTGACCGCCAACAACATCCAGTTGATGAACAGGAATACTGGTAATAGATTAAAAAAATATTAATTATTCATACTCGTACAAGTCATGATTCAATTTTGTTTAAGTCGATTCATTATTTCCAATTTTGAATCCAGAGTAAGCAAAAGTTGAGTCGGAACTTTCGCTGCATGTCACATACACATTTTTTTAACTTAAAAAAACCATTTGTCGCGCCTTTTGCCATAAGGATAGGCAGAGACAATGGAGCGCCACTTGCCCCAGTCCTGACACAACGCCCTCGCTTCCTTCACATCCACATTTTTTTTTTCATACAAGCTCTAGGTTAGTCTCCACAGCAGGTGGGTGATATTAAGGTGGAATTCGGTCCATCAATGCAGGCGACCGCTACTGCAATTAAATATCTACAAGTAGCAATCGCATCCACTATGCCGGCCTAGTTGGAACCGGCAACTTTCAAGTTGATCTCGAAACTCAACTGAGTCACTTTACTCAAGTGGTGGTACTACCCAGGATCGGCAGACCGGGTACCATTGCCCACCACTGCCTACCACTCTTAAACAACCAAACCCGAAGCAAATATTCACTTTTTTGTTTTATATACAATCTAATTATTAAATATTATAAAGCTATGAAAAAAACTTTACTTTGACCAAGAGTTCCAATTTGGAGTCCGGAGTGAACGAATGATTTAAAGGAACGACAAAAAATAATAACTTTTCTCGCATGTCACATACACAAGCGGAAAAATAAAAGAGTTTATAAACGAGATTGTTACTCGTATTTTATTTTTTCTGTGCCGCTTGTTTGATATTTTATGGCGTTCGAAATTTAAATAACCTTTACTCTTAACATATAATACTAATAACATAATACTAAATGGCTCATTTACGCCTGGTTCATATATCGGCGTCAAACATATCGTTTTTAATACGAACAGTTAAATTATCTACCAGCTATGGGTCAAAAACGTTCCTATAAAACACGCCTCGAAAGTCAAGTTACCGACAACTACTACCATACGCACTACGGAATAAAACTATATACATTTCTAATCTTAATAGCGCCGGTAAACTTTTTTCATTGTCATTTTTTAATAAACATTCTACGATAGAGCGATATACATATTTCAATATCCTATTATGTTTTTATTATGAATCGATATCTAGCCTCGACCTGCCTGAAGGTAATGATCATGATCAAGGTTCAAGAGTGCCGATGACTGAAAAAACCAAGTCAGTTCACGGCTGCCACAGTTGCCGTCACTATGCCGGCCAAAGGTGCTTCCTCACGCATTGCTTAAAGAGTTCAAGGTTGAATCCATGGGCTGGTATAGCATTCCACTTGTCGATTGTTCTATAAAGAAACTACCCATATAGTCAAAATGGGCTATTTTTTACATTTATAATCTAAGCTACTAAAAGTGTTTATAAAACAAAATCTGGACGACTAAAGTACATAAAATAAAAGATACATTAGTAAATAGATACATTAGTACCGGCAAGTGGTTTTGAAACGGAGGCTTCTGGTTTGCGTGACTATTTCACTACCACTAGACCACAGTTGCTTATTCGACCGTCTTATATATACAACTATAATTATCATAGATAGATAATAATGTATGTATGTGTCGATAACGATGATAGATGACACCGACAACTTTCAGATCAAATCTTCAAGAATTATGAATGAAAAATGAAAGTCATCACTGATCGTATTAGGTGGTGATTATAGCAACATATTATATGTAGTTATGATGTTCTTATATATTTATATCTGATCCCGGAACACGACTAATTCACTTTATTGGATTTATTTTTATTTTTATTGTGACTCGACATATGACAGCACCCCGCTTGATGATAAGCCAAAGTGTGGTCCATGAATGAATGTCACTGCTACTACAATTCAATAACTGTGAGTAGCAATCACATCCACTATGCCGGCCTAGATGGAACCGGCAACTTACAAGCTGATCCCGAAACGTGACCAAATCACTTTACGGTCTGTATACTTGTAAGTGGTGGTACTACCCCGGATCGGCAGACTGGGTACCACTGCCTACCACTCTTTGAAAACCAGACCCGAAGCAAATATCCATCTCTTTTTTTTATTTTTTATTAACAAATATTGTCAATATTTAATACTATTAAATATTACAAATAAAAGCTATGAAACAAATATTTGCTCCGACCGGGGATCGAACCCGGGGCTTTACGCGCAACAAACCAGTCGCTAAACCGTTCGTCCACGCCTGTCGTCAAAATCAATGAAATGATATCAAGTCACAATAAAAAAACACGACGCCTTACCAACATAAAATCAAAGAACCTACGAAATAAGTTAACTAAAGAGCTAAACAAACTCTTAATCTTTAAATATCCTACAGATTAATTGGCATGTCTATTAAATTGAAATTCTACTGTTAAGTATTATTAGAACTTCAAAGGCTATTTTAATTAACCGGATATCGACGAGTCTTCTATTGTAGTCGATTTGACGTTTAACTTAAAAATTTAGAAAGTAATCCATACTTACTCTACCAGATACCAAGCCGTAGTTACAACCAATGTTTCACATAGTATAGAGGCTGGAACAATATAACTCATTTGCCAATATACGCTTACTAAATATGGATGTTCGGCTATATTTGCGCTCATACCACCAGTTATCTGTTAATTATAGTGAACAACGGCCACAATTAATAAGGCTAAGTGGAATATTTAGTCTTGATGATGTATTGTTCGTACTCGTCGTACATACACGCACAACATCAAAGAGTACGTTCCCTCTGGCTGGACTCGAGTGAGCTCTTTGATTATATTAACGTCTCTCTACCTTTGACATACAATTCGTATGCTACATTCTCTAATTAAATATTTGAGCGAATATTAGATTCGTTTACTTATTTATAACTAATTAATACTTTATTATTATTATTGTGACTAGGATGGGTTGTCTAGTGCCCATAACCGTAGAGATTTATGAAAAAAATTGATAATGTGAGGAAAGCGAGTCATTTTGTCAGGATCATGGCAATTGACGCTTCGTTGTTTCTGCCTATCCCTGTGGGAAAAAGGCGTGACAATTTGATTGATTGATTGATTGTGACTCCACATATGACAGTACACCACCTGATGTGTTAAGCTAGTTTTAGTCTATGAATGGAGGCGACTGCTAATATAATTAAATAACTAGAAGTAACAACAACGTCCACTATACCGGCCTAGTTGAAACTGAAAACTTTCAAGGTGATCGTAAGGCGACTAAGTCAATTTTCAGTCTGTACACCTGAAAGTTGTGGTACTACTCCCGGATCGACAGACAGACCACCGGCCTGCCTATAACTTTTATAACTGTCTAGTTCTTAAACTTTTAAGTTTCTAGTTATTACAAAATTGGTTTGTAAAACAGGACTGTAAGCAAGTCAGTGCCCATTCTTGAGACAACAGACACATAAAAGTAGCGCGAATTTTTAGAAAAAAAAACAATAGAGACATATTTTTAGGCGTTTTTAATAAAATAACATATTTTAAAAAACTCCAATTAAAAATCTGTATAAAACTCTTTTTATTACAAATTCTTATTCAAATACAATTATTACATTTTAAATTTTAATATCTACAACATAGAAAACAGAAAACAAACTAAAGCGAATTTATAATGAACGCGAAAGCAAAATTAATTTGAAACAGAATTTATAGACGCTAACAATCTGAAGGATGACTCTCTTGAGATCCAATAACGAGACGCGGAGTTCTTAGGTCTCTCACAGATTTTACTTATCCAATATTAATCAAAACCATTAATACCTTTCGATTAAGTAGCGGAATGTCTCCATAAGTTGGATATAAGTCTTTAGCTTCACATAAAATATAGTTATCGTGTATAATTATATCTGTAACACAAGTTTTTTTTTTAATAATAATTTATAAACAACGACAGGCGTGGACGAACGGTCGGGTTCGATTCCCGGTCGGAGCAAATATTTGTTTCATAGCTTTTATTTGTAATATTTAATAATTATTTTAAATATTGCTAATATTTGTTAGTAAAAAAAGAGCCAAAAATTTGTTTCGGGTCTGGTTATAAAAGAGTGGTAGGCAGTGGTACCCAGTCTGCCGATCCGGGGTAGTACCACCACTTACAAGTATACAGACCGTGAAGTGATTTGGTCACGTTTCGGGGTCAGCTTATAAGTTGCCGGTGTGACTGCTACTCACAGTTATTGAATTGTAGTAGCAATGACATCTATTCCTGGACCACACTCCAGCCTAAATCAAACACATTTTGCCTCTTTTAATGTCGCGATGTCGGTTAGTTAGGTTAATCGATACCCTAAGTCTCGATACCTAAGGCACTAAATCAGCGATTATAACCGCGTCGCTCTGCTGCTTCCCCGCAATCGCATCGCTTGACCGTCGATGATTTTGTGCCCTCAGCTAAACTTCAACACTTCCATCTAAAAACGCGACACTACATGAAGTTACAAACACGCAAATTGCGATTTAAAAAATCTGCATTTTTTAACACAGAAATTAAACATTTTTTTTACATTTCTATACTAAGTTATTAAAGTGCTTGTGTCATAGAAACAGGACAACTAAAGTACACATTACAAAGATACATTGGTACAGGTAAGCTGTTTCGAACCCGTGCTCTCGGTTTGCGTAACCATTGCACTGCCACTACACCACGATCGCCTTATATAAGTAAGATTTAACTTATTTTAAACCTTAAGTAGATTTAACCTAAAATTTTGGAAAGCTGTGCCCGTAGATATTAATCCTATATTATATACATAAATACTTATATTGTATGATACTCATTTTAAAAAGATAACTGTCAGATAAAACGGTTTTATCACTCGTTGACGCTCTTAGATGTCTCTTTGCTTACTATCAGGAAATTCGATGTTACATGTTATGTCTCAATAATATTACATAAAATCTTTATAAATTTATATCACACTTTTCTAAATAATATATTTTTTATTCGAGGTGCATTGAGCACGTTTTATATTCTCTATCAATTTAACTCTCTCCTCGAAAACTAAACCGACTTTTCGAAATCGCCTGCATCGAGAATTTGAAACGTATGGAAATTTTAGACAATGCACTTGGTTACGTTATTATTTTATTGGAATACCTTTTAGAATTCTATCTGCAGTGTAATAATACTCAAGAAAGCTGGGTTGCTCATATCCGTAGAGCTTTTATGATGAGAATCGTGGTTGTGAGGGAAGCGAGCGATTTGTGTCAGGATCGTGGCAAGTAGCGCTTCATTGTCTTTGCCCATCCTTGTGGAAAAAGGCGTGACAATTTGATTGATTGATTGATGATACTCTCTCAGCAATGGCTGAGAAATGGCTGGATAATGATCCGTCCCCTCCCCTAGCAAACTTTACAGTGGCTTGCTATAAGCGACCAGCATCCAGTGGCTTCCTGCATACCACCAACTAATTGCAGGAAAGGTGTTCAGTCCATCTTGTGTGTGGGCTTCTCACGCTGAGTTCTTATAATACAATATCTATCTATTGCTTTTTATACACTGCTATATGTATAGCAGTATTTACGATATTGGCATAATTGTGTACAGTGAGGGAATGGATATCTCAGTTGATGTTCATAAAATATAGTAATCATCACATGACATCATATTTGCAGTTCATCTACCATCCTAGCTAAACAAATACCAAAACTATATTTTCCGTAACCATAACTAACTAACTAGTTACTACTCATTCTCCTAACTCTCTATGTAGCGACATATATTTGCATAAGGTCCTTTATCGCGGCAAATGTTTCCAGTGCTACATAATCTAATATTGCACACGGCTACAAAATGTGCACGTTTGCAGTCCGACATTATCGGCTCAGCAACGCCTGTGCCTGGAATTGCACCGGGGTGGTCTGAGTCGGATGATCATTTCGACGAAACAGAAATTCATCAAAAAGATTTCATCAATCTTCTTTAAATCAATATTCTCTGACTAACGCAACATTCCTCTTTCAAAATAGTAATAAAGAATAAATACTTACGAATTATCAATGATAACAATAAATTCATTTTTTCGTTAGTAAATTAAGTATTTGCATACTCCGTTCCGACATTTCAATCTAGTTGGTTTTAATTAAAGGATTTATTTATAAAATACCAATGGATAAAATACAATATACCTAATTAATTTTATATAATGTTTATGTTCATTTTTAAACTATTTTTTTCGTTACACCTTAGTTTTGTTTAATTTTTTGCTAGTGTATATAGTAATATTAGTACGGATCTTTCACAGGAGAAATCGTTGACCTAATAGGAGTGTACGAAAACAATAACACTACGCCACGAATTGCATCTGTCAGTATTCGGGCGGCAATCGCGCATGAAAAATTTAGTGAACACATGTTCTATGGGGAAAGTCTATGTTCAGCAGTGGACGCCTTCTGGCTGATGATGATGTTTATTAAACACAATTAAGTTTAGCATAACTATAATAAAAGTATATAATTAACTTAGATATATAAAATAATTCACTAATTCTAGAACGCCTAATATTAGATGTATAAAACAAGTAAGGCGAAAATATAGACATTATATATTTTTCATTTAGGAAATTTAAGGCGCAAATCAACCGTCTAACAGATCTAGTCTAGTCTGGTCTTATAGCAGATTTGAGGCTTTTTGTGTTTAAAGCAGATGATATTAGACTTAAATTTGTAGAACAATCGACAAGTGCAATGCTTTGCCAGCCTTTGTGTTCTACCCATCCTATAACCTTGTATCCTTTAAGCAATGCGTAAAGTAGCACCTTTGGCCAGCATAATAACGGTGACTGTGGCAGCCGTGACTTAAGACATTTTATTTTTTCAGTTGTCAGCACTCCTGGTCCTCCATCATGCTTGCTATCAGGTCACAATAAATAAAAGTCTCATATACATATAATCTGCAAAAAGTGAATAAATAATTATGGAGGGGAAGGAAGCGGCACAATGAGTCAGGATCATGAAAACTGACGCACCTATGTCTCTGCCTATCCCTGTAAAAATTTAAGCGTGCCAATTTAATACATTGTTTCACAATTTCGGAACCCTGTATTAACAGTTGCATATACATTTAAAAATAATTCATTGTACGAAGATTACAATGTAATTGAAAAATATCTTTTATTTTGCATAGTTTAGGTGTACGAAATGATCAAACTACGAGTATAATTATGACAGATCAATGCAGAACTGTTAATATTGTGTGTCTTCATGATTAACCGATTCAATGCCACGTCAAATTCACTATTTGACAGATGGACAGCTGCTTTGACATTAGTTATTATAGTTCTCAAAGTTCACACGCAGCGCTAGCGAACGCGAACGCCATTTTCACTCCACAGTAGTGATGTGCATAATCGAATTAATTGATTTCAGTAATTATTCGACTTAGTCGATTGTTAATAGGGATTAGTTACTAACTTTAGCGTTAAGAACAATTAACTCCGTTGTAATTATTTACTAGCATACATTTGTTTAAAAAATTAGCTTTTCGACAATTCGAATAAATTGATTAAAAATTAGTATTATGGATTTCGATTTATTGCAACTACTACTGTTTAATTAAACAAAAAGTAACAAAAAGCGTGTCCGAGCAAGACACGTATTAAAGTAAAACAAAACTAATATATAAAAACAATCGTTTAATTAGACACAAAGAAATGAATTTAAAAAAAGTTGTTTTTGTTTGTCGTAGATCTGCGACAATGGAATACGACGGGTTAACATAATCAGATAAAAATAAAATGTGTAAGTTATTAGTAATAAATAAACTAAACTAAGCATAGATTTGTTCGCTCGTAGCACAGCATTTATGTATGGAAACATCTGTCATTCGAGAAAGACATTTTTATACCTGTCGTCGTAACATCTAAACCAAAGATCCGATTCTAATAATTTAAATAGAAGTTACCATGTAAATTATCAACATAACTATTTAGTTGGAAAATCATTTTAAAGAAAATACATATCTAAAAATTATTTAGACATTATCATTTTGAAAGAATCTAGCTTCTCTGGACTTAACCGATTACGCCGATCAGTTAAACATCCTGCTTTTGGAAAAAGTCTTTCAGTTGGGACAGATGTTGCAGGAATATATAAATATTTTTTGGCTAATTTATATTATATATCTGTCATTTTGGTCTTGGTCTTCCCAAAATGTTAGAGGATTCGTGTTTCTATCTATCAGAGCCATATCTTTATATTGTTTTACCATTATATAAGCCGTAATACTGGGGGTTTCGGAGGTATTTTTTTGGGAAAACTTTTGATCAAAATGTGCCCACAGGGAAACGCACTCATCACTAGTATTAATGCGTTAAATTTATAGTATGCTATTATTAGTATTATTAATATTAATATTAGTAGCTGTTGCTACTAATATTAGTATTATCATTCGATTATATTAGTTTAATAATCAATTGGTTATTCGATTAATGGAATCATTCGACTTGCACATCGCTACTCCGTACTTTGTGCAGCGCTTCGTGTGAACTATAAGAACTAAGCTGTCACCCCCCTGAGTTGACAGGACCCTAATTAGGGCCACCGGCATTGAATCGGTTAAGTGACGATACAAAATCTTATTTTCTAAATAACTCAATTGCACAGCAATTAAAAGTAAAATTGTTATTAGATTTTTCAATACAAGTATCGAAACTACCATTTACATATTTTTTTATCATTGGGAATTACAAAAGTAGTACAAAAATAGTACAAAATAAATTATGTCCTTTTACCTTTTTATAATTATTATTACACGGCAGATATACAAATGCTTTAACAATAAACTACGAACAGACTACGAAACAAACATACAGTACAGAATTTTCATTATATATTTCGTGTTTGTACGGAGGAAAGTTCCTCTTTACGAAGCAAACTATTGTCAGGTGATATTGTTTTCTGAATGTTGGACAGCTCATTCTGAGGACCTTATCTCCAGTTGTTAGACAATGTGAGAGATATAACAATAGCATAATACTGTACTATATAGTAACGTATATATAGTATACCTTCTATGAAATAAACTCAACTAAGAACATAATAAGGAAACTTCAACAATAGAATGAAGCTACAGAAATAGCGCAGAAAACAACATTAATGTTATTTAATTTTATTATTATGAAGCCACATTCAGACGACGACATTTTTTACATAAACCGTATGCGAGACATTGTAAAATAAAATAGTGGCTTAAGTTTATTATATTAGCTGTTCACACCCTGGTCATTTAAACGTTTCAGTTTATTTTTTAAATTGTGATTTGACATCTAAACCAGACTTGCCTGAAGGTAAATAAGAGGACGTCCAAGAGTGCTATCGACGCCCCAGACGCCGTTACTAGGCCGGCCAAGGCATAAAAAGTCTTTATATTACGTATCTATTTATTTGCGCTCCATTGTCTCTACCTAATCCATGTGGGAAAAAGGCGTGACAATTTGATTGATTTATTAGGCAAATACTTGTACCAGAAGAACCACACTTCTTCTATAACAAATTATTTTTGTTATAATTATCATATTTTATTGATAAATTAATTAAACATTATGGTCAGTAAAAATAAATAAAAGTTTGTTTCGGAACCACAACTTTTATCCTGAAACAGTTAACATAATGTGTTATATGTGGATATTTATTAATACATAAATAAACACAAATAGTCGTATCGACCAACACTAAACACTTTCCTAAAGTTGGTGGTAGGCATGCATGATTCTTATCGTCTGATTTTACCATGGCTTCGTAAGGGCGCGATGAGACGAAGGCCACAACAAACTCGTCTTATACACATATCAATCAATTAAATTGTCACGCCCTTTCCCCGCAGAGACAATGTAGCGCCACTTGCTACGATTCTGACACAACTCCCTCGCTTCCCTCACATCCACAATTCTCTTCATACATTTAACTTTGTTAATTATACTTGAAAGACCAACCAACAGTATCAATTATCACAGTTACATCCACACCAGAATTTTTCACCACGGTTTTTGCAACACAGTTGTGAACCTGGTACCGCCAGTAGACAGACATTTTAACCAAGGAATTCGTACCAATCACTTTGAATCATTTTGATCATCATCATCAGAATCATCAATTGAATCATTTTAAAGCTATAAATAACATTTTATTTATAATCACTCAATTATTACGTAAATATTATTTCTGTTAAGTTATTATTACAATATTTGTATAAAAGCTTTTATTTCATTAAAGCCGGTAAATTTAAATAATTTTGTTTGTAAAACAAATAATTATATATCTGTTTGGGAAATGATTAAAATATTGTGGTCCAATTTCGTATTTACATATCTGTTTAAATATGAATAATTTAAATAAATTATAAATTAATCGGCAATTATATTGCAATTGTTACGAGTAAAGTCCCGGGTTTGATTTCCGCCCGAAGCAGACTTTTTTCATAGCTTTTATATGTAATATTTAATAATTGGATTATAAATTAAAAAAAAAAGATTTTTGCTCCGGCTCTAGTTGTCAAAAAGTGGTAAGCAGTGGTACCAACCCAGTCTTCCCATCCGGGGTAGTACCACCACTTACAAGTATAAGTGTCATACAGAATGACACTCTAGCTAGCCACACAGTTTTTTTTGTGTTAGAAAATATTCTGTATGTCCGCAGTTGCAGGTTATTGAACTCAACGTTCGTATTCAATACAACTGCTACAGCTGTGCAATTGCATTGAATCAGCGATTTGTTAATGATATTCTGTTTTTGTTCCAAATTATATCTAGGTATGTACAGGTAATATTTAGGTAAATAAAGCACATATATAAAAATAATTATGGATTAGATCTCTAATTATTTAAATAGAATAGAAAGCGTTGGGTCAGTATCGTGGAAAGCGGCGCTTTGTCGTCTCTCCATTCCCTTGTGAGAGTTGAAGGAAGTATATAATTATTTATTATTTGTTTTAAACCAAGTCAATACTCCTATATTCCTCCTTCATAGAAACAGGACGACCAAAGCACATTTTATCAAAGATATTATTAGCAGGTGCTTTTGAAGTGGGAATTCTAGAATTTACGATGTTTTATCAAAGAACTGTGTTGTGAATAAAACATCGCTGCATAGTACTAAAATTAATAGAATGCAAACACAAAGTAAATTGTACTTTAATAATATTCTGGTTCTGGGTTTGCTTTGATTAACTCACACCAGGTAACTCAGCCATGCTTTCCATGTGCTAAACCATTAAACTTCTTGTGTTAACGCACAGGTCGGGAAAAGCAGCCACATTCTATCGACCGAATCAGCAATCGAACTAAAAAGTTGAGTGAGTTTCTTTGTAGAACAATCGACAAGTGGAATGCTTTGTCTGTCCATGTGTTCTTTCTATCCAATGACTTTGGATACTTCAAGCGATGCGTAAAGAAGCACATTTGGCCGGCATAGTGACAGCGACTGAGGCAGCTGTGAACAGCTCGGTTTTCTCAGTCGTCGTCACTCTTGAATCTCCTTTTGCTTATCATCAGACGGGTCGAGGTAAGATGTGTCACAATAAAAGAAATATAGAAATTAAAAACAGCAATATAAAAGGTTAGATGTTTGTAAAATATTATTCGCTGAAAGTAGTATAAATACTGTGAGATCACAGAAAACTCGTGTAAGAGATTCAATAATTCACTTTTAACGCTCGATCGGACAAAGTTAGCCAGCACTTTTGAATGACGCTTATTCGTTGCAATATCGTCTGGAGTCGAGCATTAACCGAATTTCAATTTAAAAAGCAATCTATTACTAACACACTGCCGTAGTCAGTGGAGCTTGTCGACTTTCCATTTTTTTTTTATTCAAAGCTTAGTTCACTTGTATTTTTTTCTCATGACTATGCATTGTCAATCAATCAAATTGTCACAGGGATAGGCAGAGACAATGAAGCGCCGCTTGCCACTATCCTGACACAATACCCTCGCTTCCTCGCTTCACATTCACAATTCTCTTCATACAATGCAAACTAGCTTTCTTGATGATGTCTGCGATTTGGTCGGTGAACACCCTTCTGGGTCTGCCTCGTTTAACGCATTCATTCACATCAGATTTATAAATTGCTTTCGTCAATCTACTTTCACTCATCCTTTCCACGTGCCCAAACCATCGAAGCCACATCTCATTCAAACCACATCTATCGTGCACTGTGCTATTCTTTGTTCTATCCACTATCGTCATATTATCCCTTGAAATTACTTTTTTTGTTATTGATTGAGGCTAGACATATAAAAGCTCCTTGCCTGATGTTAAGCTGGAGTACAGTCAAAGAAAGGAGGCGACTGCAACTACAGTTAAATACGGCACATCCACCATGCCGGCCTACTTGAAACCGGCAACTTACAAGCTGATTCCGAAACGCGACTAAGTCACTTTATAGTCTATTACAAGTAGACTTGGGTCTACTTGTAAGTGGTAGTAGTCCTCCGGATCGGCAAACTAGGCAACGTTTCCTTCACCTCGATCCACACCAGGGGGCCGACCGCGCACCTTGAATGGGAACGAAAATCAATTTCAGTCGTTCAGCTTTTATTTATTGGGACAATGAGTTTCAGAGCTGAACATCAATTTTCAGTATGTAGCGCGGTCGCAATTTTGATTTTGAAGCTCATTAATAGATTTGAACTGTCAAAACAAAGCTCATTCTCATTGTTATTCAGTTACGCTGTAGGCGCACAGAGCGCACAGAACTGAATTTTATTATTTTGGAAATATTAAATCTAACAATTATTAAATATTATAAATAAAAGCTATAGAAGAAATCTTTGCTCCCGGAACAAATCGAACCCGGATCTTTACGCGTAACGGACTGGTGTACTGACCAATGCGCTACTTAGTTCAGATAACATCAATACTTCTGAGTATAATTATACTCGTAAAAATAAAATAACCAATTATACTAATAAAATATATTACCTTAAATAATAACTAAATTAGAAATACATATTTTATATTGTAAAAATTAGTAATGATACGAGTAATTGTATAGTAAAAATCCCCATCTCCGTCCCGATGTGTTTGCCTGATTTTTTATATCAATTTGTCATTATAGATCATAGTATAGCAAAAATACGTTTGCTGTTACTAATAATACTGTTTTTTTTTAACATTTATATATTAAAACACCAAAGTTCTCATAGAAACAATCAATCAATCAATCACGCCTTGTCAATCACAATTGTCACGCCTTCCTCCCACAGGAATAGGCATAGACAATGGAGCGCCACTTGCCACGATCCTGACACAACTCGCTCGCTTCCTTCACATTCACAATTCTCTATCATAGAAACAAATATAACAAAGATAGCATATTTAAAATTCTTATAAAAGTAAAATAATAATATTAATCTTTGGCTAGTGTGGTAACGCCTGGCCTATCCGTCGTTGGTGTTCCTATATTGACATGAGCGTGTATAGGCCAACCACGTTTTCCACTAATTTCCATAGCGCTGAAACAGGATGTCGTAGAGCTATCAGTCCAATGTTGGTTTCCAGTTGTTAGCGAATGAACGGAAATTACCTACAAACCAAATATACATCTACATGATCTAGTTCAGTACATAGAAAATAGATTTAATGTATAATTAATATTTATAGGGTCAATTTTGCTAACCGTAATGTAAAATGACTTAGTCGCATTTCGGTATTAGCTTAAAAGGTGCCGGTTTTAACTAGGCCGGTAAAGTGACCGACCGCACTACACCTTGATATCAGTGACATGAAAATTAGTTCCCACGACAGACGACATCGAATTCATCTGCATTAACATGGACGAGCCAATGATTCTACTCTAAGAAACCATAGTAACCTTAGAATGAATATGAAGTAACGGTCTACTCTCAGAAGAATCGGGATCATCTTCCAAACTTCTACTATGAAAGCCTTGAGACATTCTTAGTAGTAACAGCATAGCTATTGCCAATGCAAAGGCATAGACGAAAAACTCCATAGCCTGAAAAAGGTTCACATTAATTGGAATGACCAGATTTCTATAGATATGTTCTTCAATAAAAAATCTTCGCATTTAGTGAAAGAGGAAATAAATAAAAGCGGCCAAGTGCGAGTCGGACTCGCCCATGAAGGGTTCCGTAGCAGCAAGTAACATAATATAAAAGTTCTTGTAGTTCGTTGATCGATTTTTATATTTGAGTCGATTGAATGAAAGGTAAATTGCGGTTTTCGATTTATGACGTATTACACGGCGTTCTCAAGGGGCGATTTTAATTTATCAATATTTATCGTTTACCACAAAATCGAAAGTAAATATTGACTGTAGCGTTCTCACGGTTCAATAATAATTGACTCAATATAACACGTGTCATTACACTATCTATCCATTTAGCATTTTCGTCGTGGATGCGGACGCCAAATTTACATTTTTTACAAATAAACAATATATTGGTGATAGAGGAATGCAATATACAGTGCATAGGTACTCAATTGCGCTGATTGACTGACTGATTATTTAATGCAAGTTGAACGAACAAGTTCAGACGAGTCGATTCGCTGTCAGCTATCAATTGAATCAACAAAAGTCGAAAGGTCTTTAACTTTTGTTAAAAAAGATATTTATTGCTTCAACTTGATTGTAAGTCTGTTCAAACGGTTCAAATCGCGAACGATTTCGCAGTTGATCAACTAAAATCGCCCAGTGAGAACGCCCCTTTAGAAAAAAACTACTTGCTAGATCTCGTTCAAACCATATGTACATCATATATTTTTTTAGTTTTATTATTCTCCTATTTTAGAAGTTACCCCCCCCCCCCTCCCCCCTGTAACTTTTTACTACTGTGGAAGTGTCTCTCGCGCAAACTATTCACTTTAGAAAAATATGATATTAGAAACCTCAATATCATTTTTGAAGACCTATCTATAGATACACGTAAGTGTTTGATGAAAAAAATTGAGTTTCAGTTCTAAGTATGGGGAACCCACAATATTTATATTTTTGTGTGAAAATCTTAATGCGGTTCACAGAATACATCTATTTACCAAGTGTCAACAGTATAGCTTCTATAGTTTTGGAAATAAGTGGCTGTGACATACGGACGGACAGACAGACAGACAGACATGACGAATCTATAAGGGTTCCGTATTTTACTACGGAACCCTAGAAAGCAGTATACTAAACGAGTTTGTGAACGTTATATAGGAAAACTGGAGACTATTTATCATGATCAATTGGGTAAAGCACTATTGATAGCGGAGTATTCGTTCGGTAATCAATGACTGTGATGGACGGATCCATGTGTGGAGAGTGGATGTAATATTATCGCATCATTTTTCTTCTACATGGCAAACAGATTTATCTACATATATCTCTATGCTGGCATTGACCGCAATAACTCGATTCTGCAATATAACCGGACTATTTTGCAAATGTGCCCTAATTAACAATACGTTTATAGATCGATGACTAATTGATATTGCCTTGATGTTTAAAATTGAAGCTAACTCAGATTACAGATTTTTAATAGCTAACTTACTGATTATTAAACTAAAACTATTTTTAATTTTGACTCGACATGTGACTTGCCGATAAGGCGAGGTTTATTAGTGACGACAAAAAAAAACATTTTCTTAAATAAACCCATTATCTTGAATTTATAATCTATAAATTAAAGCAAGGGAGTTGTGTCAGGATCGTGGCAAGTGGCGCTCCATTGTCTCTACCTATCTCTGAGGGAAAAATGCGTAACGATTTGATTGAATGATTGATATTAACCATAATCTAGATTCTATTTTCATTAATATGTATTGATTATCAACTTGTTGGTATTTGAAATAAAATTGAGTTACTAAAATGTGTTGTTGGCTTAAAAAAATGAATAGAACGGGAACAATGATAAAGGCAAGCAATGCCTTCAGAAACAGGCATTGCTTGCCTTCTTACAAATATTTCGAAATACATTTGCTGAAGCGACAGATTTGAAATTTAATATACAGCTTGAAATGTATGTCAGTAAATCTGAGATTTGAAATAAATTTGTGTGTATACAACTTTTATAGTATGTTTAGACTATACTAAGCTACGAAACGTGCTTGTACGAGTACCATAGAAACAGGACGTGTAATATTCATATATCAGATATACATTTGTACCGACAATTGGTAAACCGAAGGCTCTTCGTTTGCAAGGCTGGGCCACAGCCACGAGCCACAGTAGCCCAGTATCATCAAGTAAATATTTATATTTAAATGAAGTAGATCTTTTGATGTTAAAGCTTTTGTCCTTTAAGACATGTCGGCTCAATAAAGCCTAAAATCAAACACAAAACTCATTTTAAGACCGCAAGGAAGTCACTAATAAAGGGAAGATACAATATTACAAAATTAAAAATTTAATCCCGTTGCCGGTTCAGACATAATACTGTGCACCTTACCAACATCGAGAACATTCAGCTTAAATTCATTCACCAGTGAATGAAGTAGATTAATTTCGAGCAAGTTTCAGTTTAATTTGTAGAACAAACACGGGCAATACGATAAGTAAACTTGACTAAGTTTATTGGTCAACAACTTTTTAAAATAATTTATTTCCCTTTTTTTCCTTTTTTTTATTACCTTATGTATGTTAGGCTACTAAAGTGATTGTACTTGAATCATAGAAATAGGACAATCAAAGTACATATATTAAAGATACATTGGAACCGGGTGTTTTCCGACCAAATCAAGAAAGACATCCTGAGAAAGCCTAGTGCCCAACCGTAGAGCTTGTATGAAGAGAATTGTGAATGTGAGAGAATCGAGGGAGTTGTGTCAGCATCGTGGGAAAAATGTGGGAAAAAGGCTTGTCAATTTGCGTGTCGAAAGTGTGGTTTCTATCTTTATTTTCTTGTGTTTTATCTTTTTTATATTTAGAAAATATTTAGAGCTTTACCAACTCCTAACTAGTACATACCCTGGATTCGAAAAACTTAATTTGTGCAACGAGGATTACTATTAAATTTCCAATTGCAACTGACACGTACCATGCCGCTATGGTTATAGTTTTCATACGTTTAGGAGCCTATAAATACATATAAACAAATTTAACACATTTTTGACGACAGGCATGGACGAGCGGTTAGCGATTGGTTTGTTGCGCGTGAAGTCCCAGGTTCGATTCCCGATCTGAGCAAATATTTGTTTCATAGCTGTTATTTGTAATATTTAATAGTAAATATTACAAATATTTGTTAATAAAAAAAAGAAGTGGATATTTGCTTCGGGTCTGGTTATCAAAGAGTGGCAGACAATGATACACCCAGTCTGTCGATCCGTAGTAGTACCACTACTAACAAGTATACAGACCGTCAAGTGATTTGGTCGCGTTTCGGGATAAGCTTGTAAGTTGCCGGTTCCAACTAGGCCGGGATAGTGGATGTGATTGCTACTCACAGTTATTGAATTGTAGTAGCAATGATATCCATTTATGGACCACACTCCAGGTTAACATCAATCGGTTAGCTGTCATATGTCGAGTCACAATAAAAAACATGCATATTAATTAATAAGTCGGTAAATAAAATTTGAAGAGAATTGTTGGTTGGTTACCATCAGGTAAGTTGGAAAGCAAGGAGAGTACCAACGACTGATATAACCAACTCAGTTCACGGTTGCTCGTGTCGCCGTCACTATACCGGCGAAAGATGTGAAGAAAGCGAGAGAGTTAAGAAACCCTGTAGGAATTAAAGCATGACAATTGATGTTGATAATATCTATAGTTATATTTTCATTGAAATTCCACTTCATTGTGTATACTGAAACGTTCTCAGTCGGCGCTCTAGGACTTTATAGCTTACCATCAATAAAGGCGAGTCATATATCGCGTCTCAAGAGACAAATATATACCAAAAAAATATGTAAAAAATGTCGCGCGTTTTTCCTACAGGGATAATGGGACAATGGGGACAATGGAGCGCCACTTTCCACGATCTTGACACAACTCCCTCGCTTCCCTCACATGCACAATTCTCTTCATACAAACCCCACAGTTATATGCGCTAAGCAACCCAGCTTTCTTGAGGATGTCTTCGATTTGGTCGGAGAACACCCTCCTGAGTCTGTCTCGATTAACGGATCCATCCACATCCGATTTATAATTTCCTTTTATCAATCTACTTTTACTCATCCTTTCCATGTGCCCAAACCATCGGAACATTCCTTTGTCAATCGTTGTCACTACATCTTCTTACAAGCCAAATCTATCGCGCGCTGTGGTATTCATTTTAGTAGTTTTTTTTAAGTACTAACAACAATATGTAATGTACGAGTTTATACATAATAAGTTTCTTGCAAAATACTTAAGGCAAATAAAACGTAGCAAAATAATGTTCAATTACTTTTAAAAAATTACTCTTTACTTTAAAAGCTAACATACATTTAAATTACCTGTGTAAAAGAGAACTCCAAGCCCGACACTGCGAACATTATCTCAGCTATAGAGATTAGAATGTATTGGGGTACGATCCAAAGTAAGTGCAACTCATTGGGAGGGTTAGGAGCATGCAGGACCGCGGCGTCGAGGTGGGATTTTCTCTCTCTAACACAAAGCACATACACCCCTCCCGTCCGTAGATAACCTTCCCCTGAACCTGACATTTTATCTTCGACACTCTCGGCTCGCCACATAAATCTGAAAAATATACTATAGTCTAAGCATTTTTTATTATTCTAACTCGACATCTGACCTCGACCTGCAAGAGGAGATTAAAGAATGCCGACGATTGAAAGAACCAAGTCAGTTCTCGGATGCGTCAGTCGCCGTCACTATACCGGCTAAAGGTACTTCTTCACGCATCTCTTAAAGGATCTTAGGTTATAGGATGGGAAGACCACATGGAGTGGTAAAGCAATATTTATTGTAATATTTAATAATTTCATGGATAATGCAAAAGCTTGTTAATAAAAAAAGTAACCCGATGTGGGATACAGATAAGATATAAAACTTTGAAACTATGAAAGGATGAAAGCATGAAAGGATGATTTATTAAAAGAAATGAACTTTGACCTTTACTTTGACCACTTCGAACTTGATCTTTACTTGAAATGTAACTCCTTGAGACTTATGAATGCAACCACCACTAATATTATACAATATATACCATGTAACGGCGTAGTGGGAGCACTACGGCATGCAGCGTCGACGTCGCTGCCTTCGATTTTATTGCGTTCCAATAGATGTTTTACATGTGACAGATATTTGTTCGGTGTCTGTGTAAGTGTAGTCAGACAGTAGGCGTTTATTAGCCCAGTCTGTCGATCCGGCATAGCACAACAACTTTCAAATATACAGATCGTAAAGTGACTCAGTAGCTTTTCTGAAGCAACTTGAATTGCTGGTTTAAACTAGTCGCTCTTAAAAGGAATTAAAGTAAATTAGATATGCAGTAATGGACAGACTGTTTAGTCGTTTCAATTTTAATTCAGCCACTCCAGCACTAATGGGTTTGAAGCAATTAGGTAGAATTTATAAACGTCGAACCTCAGGAACGTACAGAAATTCGCAAGGAAAATCTCGTGAAAATCTTGTGATCACCTTTTCATAGCGGTTTTTTATAGATAAGAAATTCTATTTTTCTTCATCGTAATTTTTTCTAGTGCAGAAGCCAAGCTCACGGAGTATTAAAATTTATATCCGAGCACGAACGCTCCACAGCTAATTGTCTGCTATGGACGGACTCAGCGTCACAGGAAATTGTAAGGTCGAAGACTCTTCCTCATTTCCGTTCTGGTAAAAGTCAAGATGCATTAAACTGATGAAGTTATACGATCGCGTCGCGGTTGCTTGTAAGTTTTTACTAAGAAGCTTTAGTAGGTCAAATAAACTGGGGTGATTATTTATTCCGCAAGGAAAATAAACCTGCAAACTTTCTTGATACAAAAACATTATGAATATAAAGATAAATAATGAAAAATTGGTTATAAATTTCTTACAAATTACATTTAATAATATTAATAATTAATATTAACTACAAAAATGAACCTATTTCATCATTTAACGCCTGAGTTGACCTTTTATTTGTATTGTGACTCGACATCAAACCTTATGTTAGTAGTGTGACCATGATTTAAAATTCAGCCGGACTTACATTTTTATTTCAGTACACTAAAGAGTATAAATTAAAATAATTGGCACTATTGTTTTATACTCTACTTACGTTGCGGAATAAAAATAAATTTGTAAAACTATCTCGACAGTTTTCACAGGAAACAAATTTCATTTCCTTTTCAGTCCCTAAAGATTAAATAAATTTACTTAACCAGAAGAAGATTGAAAGAGCGAAGAAGATTTACAGAATATTAAAGATAGAGTAGGTAAAGTTTCTCCGCGCTTCCATTTTACTTTAAAATCCAATTAAAATATCAAATAACCATTTGCCCGTCTCTATTTAGAGAAATAGTTATTACAAATATTTTTATTTAGTACCTGCAAAATTACATCGCATATTAAAAGAAAGAAGAAAATTAAGTTTGGCCTTACGTTAAAATAAACATCCACATATTATAATTAGATATTCCCACTAATACTAAACGTATGACAAAGAATTAATTGCTGAGATAATTTAAGTTCACTTAAAGGGATTAAAGCAATTTTGTATATTTACATCAGAAATAGGTCAGTATCTGGCAAAATACAAATAAGTGTATCTTAATTAAAATGAATCGAAGTGGTAAATTGTTAGAGAGACACGATCTCATGTTTGCACGGCTAAACACGAACCCCGTATGTGTACATTTAGGCCGAAGTCAGACTAGCTAATTTAGCGGCGACAAAATGCAAAGGTACGAATGAATGAGTATCGATCGAACACTATGACATGATAAGTCGTTCCTGTTAATACGAATATTACTTGTAGCAGAAATTAACATATCGTGGTTCGTTTTAATTTATTAAGAAACTACATTATTACTATGAGTAATCACATTATGACTGGTTTATGTAATGATGATCGTAATGAATGGATCATGGTTGTTAGCACAGAATATTTTTAGACATTTCTATAGTAAGCTACTAAACGTGCTTATATCATATAAACAGAACGACTAAAATTCTACTAACCCACGTTTACAAATGCGGATCAAGTTGCGATAATTTGAAGACATGTCAACGTCTCAACAACTGGGGCCAACAGTTTAATGTTTGTGGATAACCAGAGTAGTAGGCCGTGAGTTCACAAACCGTGAAATTACTAGGTAGGCATAGTGGATGCGACTGTTACATACAGTTATTTAATAGTAACATTTGGCGGGGTGCTGATATGTCAAGCAACAATAAAATAAACCGAAGTCTAGACTTTTTTCTACTAGCGGTCTAGTATCTAACTACGGAATAATTTTATTTTGTTTAGCAAATCCCTGTCCTAATCTTGGTTGACGGAACACGAATCTAACTACTGACTACGTATGATATTGCTTAACCCACATAGTATTTAAACCGCGCATTAACCACTCGGCTAGGACTCTACGTAAAAAGAAAAAATAATTAAAATTAACTTCTTTTTAAGGTCTGTATTCGCCCTTACATATGTCATGATGATGGAAATTGCGGTTTAAAGTCGGATATTTCACACAGAAACAATTTATATGGTGGAGACATGGGAAATTTGACGACAGGCGTGGCAAATTGGTTAGCACTACAGTTTGTTAGCGTATTGTCCCGGGTTGGATTCCCGGTCGGAGAAAATATTTGTTTTATAACTTTTATTTGTAAAATTTGTTAATAAAAAGAAGCGAATATTTGCTCTGGGTCTGGTTATCAAAGAGTAATAGGCAGTGGCACCCAGTATGCCGATTCGGGGTGGTATCACCACTTACAAGGAAACAGACCGTGGAGTGACTTAGTCGAGTTTTGGGACACGGCTGCCGGTTCCAAATAGGCCGGCATAGCGGATGTGACTGCTACTTGCTACCATTGAAATGTAGTAGCAGTCACCTCTATTCATGGACCGCACTCCAGCTTAACATCAGACTGGGTTGAATTATATGTAGTCACAATAAAAATAAACTGGAAATTCCAATCCTGATGTTGAAAGAAAATTTTCTGCGCTTACAACTCTCCGTACATGTGTGTAAATGATGTTCAATTTTATTATATGTTTGCACAAAATGTACTATGTATCAACTTAAAACAGGAAATTGGATTTGCAATGCTGACTGATAGAAAGTCATTTTATCGAGTAATGTTTAAATTCAAATATTATAGTACCGACCTTAGAGTTTGCACATATTTATTTTATTGTAGCCCGACATATGACAGCATCCTGCCTAATGTTAGGCTAAAATGTGGTTTTTTATCCACTATGCCGGCCTATAAAATCCTCTTATATAGTTCTCGAAAAAAAAAATTTTAATATCAATCAATCAATTAATTTGTCACGCCTTTTTCTCGCAGTGATAGGCAGAGACAATGAAGCGCCACTTGCCACGACCCTCACATAACTCCCTTGCTTCCCTCACATCCACAATTCTCTTCATGCAAGTTCTACAGTTATGGGCACTACGCAACCCAGTTTCTTGAATATAATAAATTTAATATAGCATGTTATATATTTTATTAATAACTTATAAATTAATGGTATAGAAATGAACAACAAAATTGGTAAATTAGTCTTATAATATTCCGCAATGAATAGAATTTGATTGGCATAAAGCCAAACGACGACATTCAATAATAAATAAGATCAATCTTTAAATGGCCTTTGTAAGGTATTAACTACTCTATAGAGTTTATATTAATTAATTATTTTAATAAGTTTTTCTAAGAATAAAATATATTTAGGAATTTGTTAAATGAAATAAGTGAAGATCATTTATGTTATATAATAGGTAAATTTTAGAGAGGCTATTAGAGAAATTCTTTCTAATTTTACTTTCAAATTCTTTACACATTCATCCCCAGCAATTCCATTTTTCAATTGAATTTCAATTCTCACAATTTTCTAAGTGGCGTACGAGCTCCTATTGATATACAGAAATGGTTGCGGTGTGAAAATTCTGGTGCGCTTCTTTCTTTTCTTTTCCGAACAAGACGGAACCCATTATTGGTATCACCAATTTTACGTACATACATACTCGTACATATATAAGTATAAAACATATATTTACATTTTATAGCATAGTTTATATATATAGTACAATTGCTATTTATATAAAACTACAGGTAAAGTTCCGCAATATTCCGTTCACACGTAACCTAAATTGGCAAAATGGATTGACACGTTTTGACGTTTTGTTATTGTTTGAAGGATGCTTCTGGTCGTGGCATATCGATTATGACTATTGTATACACAATAATTGTATTGTGTGAAGACGACGGGGGTCCACACTTCCTATAATAGAGCTTGTATGGAAATAGTTGTGACTTTGAAGGAAGAGAAAATATTTTGACAATTGCATTGATTAAGCCTCGTTTGATGCCAAATTTCGACGACACTTGGTTACCACACAAGACCGTTATGCGTCAAGTCCCTGGTACGATTCCTGGTCAGTGCAAAAAATTGTTGGCAAGAGAGGTAGGCAGTGGTTACTAATCTGCGGATCCGGAGTAGTACCACCACTTTTAATTGTACCGACCGTGAAGTGACTCAATCGCGTTTCTCTTTAAAACTCTCCAGTTACAACTAGGCCGGCATAGAGAATGTAACTGCTACTTGCCGTTGTTTAACTGTAGTAGTAGTCACTATTCTTAACATCAGGCGGGCTGTTGTCATATGTCGAGCCAAAATAAAATATATATTATATATAAAAACTTTTTATAATACACTAGGAAAACTGACGCATAAAATTTAAACGGCTATTAACCAACTTGAGCTTGCACATTCCCCCGAGTTGAGGCCGCGCAGGCAGAGTTGAAGCGAAAGCATTTATTGCACACAGCATATTTTATTTTTGTTTTATTTAAAAGTAGTATATGCAATTTAAAAAAACCAATTTCATTTATAGAAAATATTATATTTTTAAAGTTTATAGGTGTAGATGTTCGTATATCAATCTAATTGACACGCCTTTTCCCCGAAGGGATAGGTAGAGAATATGAAGAGCCACTCGCCACGATCCTGACACAACTCCCTCGTTTTCCTCACATCCACAATTCTCTTCATACAAACTCTATACGATTAATAATTGATTATTTATGTATCAATACTCACAAATTGTTTTTTTACAATTATTTTCGTTAAATTACCTAATTGTCCAAATAGTATTTAAACGTAGGTACTTATATAAAACATAGCAGTGTTTTATGGTTTATTTTTATACTGGGCGACTGAAGTACATATAACAAAGATTACTTACATTGATATCGACAAGTACCAATGTATCTTATTGTTTTTTTATCGGGTCTCATAGTTTTCTCTCATTAGGATAAGCCTAATATAGTGCGCCTAAACATAATATATGGCTTAAATAATAATTAAATAAAGACCATAATTTAATGTGACAATAAAAGCGCCTGCAATATAATATAATTATGTAAGAATATAATTTTGTAAGGCGTTAGCATGTACGCTAGTCGAGTTTCTGTATACATTCATAAAAAAAATGTAAGTCAAGTCTGAATTTAATCCTATATTTTACTTAATCGAAAAACAAAAGGGAGAGCATTTTTCAATACCTAAAAGATCAGTTTTTAATCCATTGATATTTCACGGGTTGGAGGGCGTTAATAGATTCAGGCGCAGCAACGCCGAGCCGCGGGACATTGGTTCGGCGTTGTTGATTTTGTAGTGGCCAAAAATTCAGTCAGTTCTGCCGAGTAACGATGAGTTTTGCGCCGTATGTGTACTACTAAGAAACTCTGCGCCGTACTAAGAAACTTTAATAACAAAAAAAAATGCTAAATGTGCGTAATAAATATTTGTTTTATTTTATTTCATTTTATATTATTTTATATTATTTTATATTATATTATATTATTTTATTTTATTTTATTTTATTTTATTTTATTTTATTTTATTTTATTTTATTTTCTTTTCTTTTCTTTTCTTTTCTTTTCTTTTCTTTTCTTTTCTTTTCTTTTCTTTTCTTTTCTTTTCTTTTCTTTTCTTTTCTTTTCTTTTCTTTTCTTTTCTTTTCTTTTCTTTTCTTTTCTTTTCTTTTCTTTTCTTTTCTTTTCTTTTCTTTTCTTTTCTTTTCTTTTCTTTTCTTTTCTTTTCTTTTCTTTTCTTTTCTTTTCTTTTCTTTTCTTTTCTTTTCTTTTCTTTTCTTTTCTTTTCTTTTCTTTTCTTTCCTTTCCTTTCCTTTCCTTTCATTTCATTTCATTTCATTTCATTTCATTTCATTTCATTTCATTTCATTTCATTTCATTTCATTTCATTTCATTTCATTTCATTTCATTTCATTTCATTTCATTTCATTTCATTTCATTTCATTTCATTTCATTTCATTTCATTTCATTTCATTTCATTTCATTTCATTTCATTTCATTTCATTTCATTTCATTTCATTTCATTTCATTTCATTTCATTTCATTTCATTTCATTTCATTTCATTTCATTTCATTTCATTTCATTTCATTTCATTTCATTTCATTTCATTTCATTTCATTTCATTTCATTTCATTTCATTTCATTTCATTTCATTTCATTTCATTTCATTTCATTTCATTTCATTTCATTTCATTTCATTTCATTTCATTTCATTTCATTTCATTTCATTTCATTTCATTTCATTTCATTTCATTTCATTTCATTTCATTTCATTTCATTTCATTTCATTTCATTTCATTTTATTTTATTTTATTTTATTTTATTTTATTTTATTTTATTTTATTTTATTATGGCTGGTCATTACATAACAGCAACCCGTTAAACTAGAGTACGGTCTATAAATGAAGGCGCCTGCTACTAGTTAAATAACTGCAAGTAGCATCCGTTGTGCCGGCCTAGTTGGAACCGCAACTTACAAGCTGATACCGAAACGACACATCCCGTCACTACACGGTCTTGGTGGTGGTTCTACCTTGGATCAGCAGGCTGGACACCAATGCCTACCACTCTTAGACAACAGACCCGGAGCAAATATCTACCTCTTTTTTTCTTCTCTTTCTACAATGAAGAAATCACCGGATAAAATTTTCCAAAGGTCTGTATTTGTAATATTTCATCTAATTATTAAATATTAGTAATATTTCATTTCATTTCATTTCATTTCATTTCATTTCATTTCATTTCATTTCATTTCATTTCATTTCATTTCATTTCATTTCATTTCATTTCATTTCATTTCATTTCATTTCATTTCATTTCATTTCATTTCATTTCATTTCATTTCATTTCATTTCATTTCATTTCATTTCATTTTATTTTATTTTATTTTATTTTATTTTATTTTATTTTATTTTATTATGGCTGGTCATTACATAACAGCAACCCGTTAAACTAGAGTACGGTCTATAAATGAAGGCGCCTGCTACTAGTTAAATAACTGCAAGTAGCATCCGTTGTGCCGGCCTAGTTGGAACCGCAACTTACAAGCTGATACCGAAACGACACATCCCGTCACTACACGGTCTTGGTGGTGGTTCTACCTTGGATCAGCAGGCTGGACACCAATGCCTACCACTCTTAGACAACAGACCCGGAGCAAATATCTACCTCTTTTTTTCTTCTCTTTCTACAATGAAGAAATCACCGGATAAAATTTTCCAAAGGTCTGTATTTGTAATATTTCATCTAATTATTAAATATTAGTAATATTTAATGAAACAAATCTTTTCCCCATCCACTCACGTAACGGACTGGTGTGCTAACTAAAGCGCCCGTCATCAATCAATCAAATAGTCACGTCTTTTTTCCACAGGGATTTTTCCAGATATAATGGAGCGCCAATCGCCTCAATCCTGACACAACTCTCTCGCTTCCCTTACATCCACAATTAGCGCCCGTCAGCGAAAACTAAATAATAAATCAGTTTCTAATATTAAACTTGAAATTACATTTTAAATACTCTTTTCCATTTTAAAGTTCGAACAAAGTTAATTAAGACTTCATATACTATTCTCTAACTAAAATGACAAGAAAATGTGATCAAATGAGCGTTAATAATAAAATTCTACTTTATTTTAAGAATATTAAAAGAAAATTGGCCGGCATAGTGACGGCGACTGAGGCAACTTAACATTTGATGAGGCGTTGTCAATTGTCGAGCCACGTTAAAAAATCATCAATTAGTAAATGGTTCACCTGAAGGATCACCGTTAATACGGGTTCACGTCATTCAAGTTATCTGGTTATATTTTTTTTATTATTATGACACGACATTTGAGCTAGACCCGCCTGATGATAAGCAAGAGGAGATCAGAGAGTGCCGACGATTGAAACAACCGAGTTAGTTTACGGCTGCCTGTCATGTCCACTAACCAAAGGTTCCTCTGTCGTTCTATTTAAAAATGAATCAACCTTCTAATACACATTTTTTCATATTATAAGATCCTTCAGCAGTTATTTTACCGTCATAGTGAACACGGCTGATGCCAGCTAAGCACTCATAGACGTTAGAGAAGCAGTGCTCTTCTCATAATTTTTTCATATATATATATATATATATATATATTTTCAGTATAAAGTGAAAAATTGTTGATAGAGGCAAATAAATAGAGTGACAACGGGGCGGTATATTTAAATCTAAAATTAATTTGTAGAGAACAAATTGATTTTAGATTTGTTCTTGTTATTCATGTTTCTTTTCAAGCGAATATTTACTATTTATTCGTGCTAAAACCACAAAAAAATTATATCCATTTTTTTATATTTCTATACTAAGCTACTAAAGTGCTTGTATTATAGAAACACGACAACCAAAGTACAATTATCAAAGATACATTGGTACTGTTGGGATGTTTCAAACTCGTGTTCTCGGTTTTTAAAACCATTGCACTGCTACTACACCACGGTAGCCTTATCTAGCCTTATCTAGGTCCAAACATTACTTTATAAATTATATTTAGTTGGCCGGCGACTAAAGCAACCGCGAACTGAGTCGGTTTTTTCAGTTGTCAGCACTCTTGGCCCTCCTCTTGCTTATCATCAGTCAAGCCGAGGTAAGATATAAAATTAAAGAAACATAAAAAATATAAAGAAATCAGGTTTGTAAACCAGTAGCAGTCGCCTCCATTCATGGACCGTACTCCAGCATAAAATTAAGCTGAGTGCTGACATGCAAGTATGGTAAACGATATGTCCAGCCGCAATAAAAAAAAAACAGTCTATGAGCTAGATCTTGACTGCTTTAAACGATGCGTGAAGAAGCACCTTTGGCCGATATAGTAAAGCAATTTTAAACTGAATCAGTTTTTACCGTCGTTGGCGCTCTTGGACCTCCATCAGGCAAGTCGAGGTCAGATGTCGAGTCACAATAAAATAACAAATATTACGCTATAACTATAATATAATAGAGGTAAAATTATGTTAGTTATGATTTAATATTAATATTAAAATTCATTTTTTTTTGTCACGACACGACCTTGACTCTCCTGGTGATAAGCAAGAGGAGCTCCAAGAGTGACGACAACTGAGAAAACCGAGTTTGTTCACAGCTGCCTCAGCCCCCGTCACTATGCGGGTCAAAATTTATTTTCTACTGACGCCCTTATGTTGAGGCAATAAGATTCTGCGTAATATAAAGTCGCGTCGTGTCGCGTTCGTCGCTCAAGTAGGACACCCGGTAAGTGTCGACCACATACCCTTACACCTCACTCAAGCGCACACAATCGCTTGCTGTATATATGGAAATTTATGTTAATACTCCAGTTTGGAGCAAACAAAACGTTAAAGCACCGTATATGCGAGTAGTAAGGTCTCGTAAAGCTGGAACTAACCATGTTTTCCTATGAATATATATATATCTCTATACTTACGTGTAAATTGCAGGTAAACTTTAATAAAAACTTATAATTAGAGCAAACAATATGAAATGAATAGATTTGTATTGAACATCGACGAATTTCTTTTGCTGGCATAGTGACGGTGACTTATGCAACCGTGAACTGACTCGGTTTTTTCAGTCGTTGGCGCTCTTGGGACTCCTCTAGCTTACCATAAGGCAAGTCGAAGTCAGATGTCGAGTCACAATAAAAAATAGGTCATAACTTTTTTATTTATTGTCATTACACATGACCGCACCACACTCCAATTAAGTTGGAGTGCTATCCATATGGCACATATAAATGTCTGCAAGCAGGCCTTGATGAATAAAATAGCATTTTCTTGATGTTTACTATTGGTGTATAAATATGGTTTAAATAATATGTTGCAAATTGTAAAAATATGGTTTCTTTGGCTGGCATAGTGACGGTGACTGAAGCAGCCGTTGCTGAATTGGCTTAATACAATATGGCGACAGAATTCCCTTGTGGGTGTCTTTTGAATATCCTACCATAGATCACAAATAATGGTTAAGGAACGGATAGAGGACAAACATTCATTTTTTTTATTTATATATTACAGATAGGTTGACGTAAAGCCATAATTTTAGACTACAATTACCAACCTACCTTCCTGGTTGCAAACACATAAAAGCGGACTCTCCAATATGATCAATAGGTGCATCAGAAACATAATAAATGTCACTCAATCTTTTTTCCGTTTCAATTGCTATTGATACATTTGTATTGGGACCTGTGTTTCCGATATACACAACCCTGAAATTTATAATATATTGTTTAACTCATAGATTTATGATTGGTCTCGCTGACGCTTCGACTAGATGGGGCATTCACCCGTATCAAACACGCATCGCAAACTACGCTGAATCAGCGTAGTTTGATCAAATATGGCTTAGTGTTTTCTATGATACAAACAAATTAAGTAGCTGTTTGGAATTTAAAAAATAACTTTTCCCTATTCTATAGGTTAATAGTTTATGTTAGCGTGGCCACGTGGATACTCGATTACGACGCACGCATCAGAGTAAACTGGGAGCGTTTATATCGAGACAGTTTGTATGAAAGGCTTTATCTAGTCGTAGCGCGACCAATCATTAATCTATGGTTTAACTATATTTTTAATTATGGCTTGATATATGGAACGACTAAGTCTGGTGGTGGTACTATCCCGAATGGACAGAACGGGCACCACTTCTGTGGTAGGCTCTTAAAATTATAAATACTACTCTATCGTCGCTGAGTTGAACCGGTTTTTTAATCGCGTTACCCATGCTGGAGATCATCTGTTAAATAAAAGGCTCTAATTGGCTTTTGCGCGAAATGCTATTTGCACCTCTAGCTCGTGATTCCGTGATACAGGGCAGGGGTCGGTAAAGTATATACAATATGTCACCGTATAATTGTGAATACCGATAGTTGATAATCTATCTTGCGAGATTGTAAACTGTCGATAAATTGTGAACTGTACTATACTGCTTACAATATAACGTAAAATCTGCTGTTCACAATTTATCGACAGTTTACAATCTCGCAAGATAGATTATCAACTATCGGTATTCACAAATAAAACGGTGACATATTTATTGATATAATATTAGTACTTATGAAGTAAATTTGTAAATAAATACTAATAATAATGTAAATAAAAAGATGAAGAGTTATTAAAGTAAAATATGTTTTGTGAAACGAATGTTAAAGGCTTTCCGGATTTCGACGAGTAGTATTCATTCAAAAGTCTAGTGCTTGCACCCTGAAGGACTTACTGTTTGCAGCAGAATGGTGAAGTGAAGTTAAAGATAATAAAGAGAAATAAATTTTGTGACGTAAAATTTTAAAATAGTTTTATTGTGTTATCGCCATTTACAACTAAAAATAGTAAAATTGTGGATGTGAGGGAGGCGAAAGAGTTGTGTCGGGATCGTGGCAAGTGGCGCTCCATTGTCTTTGCCTTTCCCTGTGGGAAAGATAAAAGTTTGTTAATTTTATTGATTGACTGAGGCAATTTAAAACTAAGTACTTTCTTTGATTTTATTTCACAACAATAGTTGTAACAAATAATATTTTACTACTACTAGGTAGTCTATAAACAAAATAAGAAATAATTTTAAAATTGCATAAGAAAACGAAATATTATATGTTGTAAAGATTGTATTAAATTTAATTCTAACGAAACGCTAATAGAAAATACGTCTACTTTACGATCTCAGAGTTAAAGAGGATAAACACAAGATTACAACAATGTTGCATGCATTTTCTCTTTAATCTAGAGTTTTAAAATGAAAATCAACGAACGGACTACCAATAAAGTTTATATATAAATCAGATAATATATTGACGATCGCTTGGTTCCCTAATAGTAAATAATATGTACGAGTATTTACTTATATTTATTATTATGAACTAAGTTCGTAGCGGATATTAATAAATTTTGCTTGCGGCTTCCATAATATCGGTTCCTATAATCGGTTTCATTTAATTAAGGACGGTCCGATCCTGTTATATCATTGAGGAATATTAAACTGAGGAAAACTTTCTGCGGACGGCGTTCGTCCATTCAAGTTCGGTGGAGAACTTTATAAGGAGGTTTATGGCATTAACTGATCATAAGTTTGCTGATAAGTTTGTAGTATTAAATGAGATAATAATTTTAATGTATATCTAAATTTAATTCGTAATTTATTAATATATAACAACGCTTGCCATAACTAGTTAAGTCCAAGAGCGCCGGTTACTACTCAACATACCGTTGCCTCAGTCGCTGTCACTATGCTGGCCGAAATATCACCATAAACTCGGCCTTAGCAATCAATGAGAGCGCCCAAGATTCTATATATTATTTTACGGAACTAAACTTTTTTATATGTGAATAACTAGCATGTATTATACCTATCCGAATTAAATAATCAAAATGATAGTGAAAACCGCATCAAAATTCATTGCGTAGTATCAAATTTATTTTTACATTTCTATACTTAGCTACTGAAGTGCTTGTATCATAGAAACAGGACAACCAAAGTACGTATATAAAAGATACATTGGTGATAAAAGATACAAACCAGTGGGTGGTTTCGAACTCGTGCTTACGCTTTGTGTAACCATTGCACTACCACTAAACCACGGTCGCCTTCTTCGCAAAGATCTAACCGTACAGCCAGAGACGCGCGAAGCGATTTTCTTTTGTACTATGTAAAGAAGTTTTATTCATATATTCAAACTAATACATATACATATAATAAAAAATAAAAGGCCTCGGTGTCAGCCTCTAACCATTAGTAAAATATTTCGCGAATACGAATCATAATTAAAATTGACGATGTAACTAACGTATTTTATTTGTATGCTTGTCTGATATAGTATTGTATTTTTAACAATGCTCGTATATTTTGAATTAATAACGAAAACAAAAATGGACTTTGAATCAGGGCCCCGATTCTCTTGACACACGACAGTTGAAAGGCATTGGCAACAGACTTGAACTGCTTTTTCAACATGACCAATTAACGTGACCTGCGAGATTGTTTTATATCAACGCAATTTTACTGCTTTTTTGTCGCCATAAATATTATGTTTTAGATTAGTACAAGCCACGATGATAATGCAGTGCAAATTCGTTGCCAAGTCATTTGCTGTCATGTGTTAAGACAATCGGGGCCCTGATATATAATTAAACAATTTTAAAAGCGATGTTTAAAGGCACACACACACACACACAAATAAGTACGCACAAACATTATTATTAAAATACTCGTGAGTTGCACATGTCACTATTGCATGTGCTAATTACCTAATTACCTTGTATTTAATATAAAAGACAATGTAAAAATTGATACTGTTTTAGACTTTACGAATGTTAAATTGTGTATTTTATTTTTGAAATGTAAAATGAGCTTTTAAGTCTTAAATAGATGAATCGTACGTTGATCCATTGCATCACATTGAATGCTCTCAAATTCTGAGCCACTCGTAAACAACTAGCACCCCATTCTGAAACATTTTTACAATCGTAGATACTTCAAGCCTCAGTATGAAATTCATGAGGACTATAGAGAACGATCGATTAAGTGCTCTTACAGAATGTAAAGGACCTTCAACCAAAATCATTGAATATTATCCATATTGAATTTTATGCAACAAAAAAGTATATTTAAATTATTGGAGGACTATTAAGGTGAATTTCAATAAGTCGTTTTTCTATCATTTAGTTTTTATTATTAGGACTATTCAAATTTTAACAATGGTTTATTGTACTTCTTGACATTATTATACTTAACATGTTGAATGCCATAAAATATCTTAATACATTTTAATGAGAAGTAATATAATATAATAATAAGTATAACCTCAAACCGAAAAAATAATGAGTAAAATTAAATATGTATTTCTCTTTACATAGTATAGTGGTAGATTTTTTTTATTGTGTCACGACATCCGACCTCGTCCCGCCTTATGATAAGCAACAGGAGGTCCAAGAGTGACGACTATAATAACTAATATATGTAATAACTTTGTGAAAAATATACATCCGTGTAAAGTGCCAAAAAAGTGCACTTTATCAAAGGCCCAAATCTCCATATTTTATTAAGATCCAAAATGGCATTATAAACCTATATTTGAGCAAAATTTTCACATTACTTTTTATTCCTCGGGCGTAAATCTTTTCCTTACACATGTATCAATAGGTTTTTATAAACCATATTAAATCTATTGTGAAAAATATCTCTCCCAAAAGAGAGGAACATAATAAGGAAATTCTTAAAGCCTTAAGCGCAATCTTTACGGGTCACGCCTGATAGAATTTCGCATTCAAATTGTTGTTCTTTTTGTTGTATATTTACGTACGCACGCATACTTTCTTTGATCTATGTGGACAAACTTTTTTTTAAATAAAATTATTAACACACAAACCTGTTTTTATCTGTTTAATTCTTTAATGGTCTAGAACTTTTAATGGTCTAGAACAAAGGCGTATGCCTATTTCGGTATCAATCTGTTGGATTGATTGTTACCGATATAGCAAAGAATTGCGAAATTTTCATCATTATAAAGATTTTATAATAAAACTTGGTGTTACAGTAAAATTAATAACTCATTAAATTTATTTTTTATGAATTGACCCTAAACTATTTTAACCCACTAATGATTTTATAAAAGGTATTAAATTCATTACTTACTTTAACTTTGGTTTTCCTGTTAAAGATTTACTGAATGCATTCGGATCCATATTGTATAAAGATATCTGGTCGTCAGAGTTTTGTCCAATAACGAGAGGCATGAACTGAAATAGGTTTTGTTGTAAATGTCAAAGCTAGCTCAGAATTTAATGGATCGACGTATTTGGAAAGCCTTTTATAACAAACTTCGCTTGCACCAGGATTGAACTATATTGAACGGATCCTATTGAAACTTCTCTTTGAAGCTTTTACGTATATTAGATAGGAGAGTTAATTAAAGGGTTTACAGTCGTATAATTATTAATAATTCGTAATAAATATTTAACTATTATATTTTGTTTTTTATACATAGTTATATATAGTTATATATATTATATATAGTTATATATAGTTTGATATTAAAGAGTTTTTTTTTATTGCACCCCGCCTGATATTAAACTGGAGTGCGGTTCATAAATGGCGGTGACTACTACTACATTTTAATAACTGTAAGAAGCAGACACATCTACTATGCCGACCAAGTTGGAATCGGCAAATTACAAGCTGATCCCAATATGCGATTTTATGCAGACTTTACGGTCTGTATACTTGCAAGTGGTGGTACTACCCCAGATCGGGCCAAATGTTGAAAAGTTATGCTTATTAGTATCTCTATGTAAAGCACATTTTGAATAAATGTATAGTTACTTGTAGTTAAACTATAAAACCGTGGTGCACTATAAAAGTTTAAGGCGTAGTGGCAGTGCAATGGTCACGGAGCACGGGTTCAAAACCACTCACCGGTACCAATGTATCTTTGATATATGTATTGTACTTTGTTCGAACTCGTATTTCTATAACACAAGCACTTTAGTAGCTTAGTATGGAAATGTACAAAAAAAAGCGAACTCCACGCTTTGCTTATAACCTATTTTTTTAAAGATCTCTCTCATTCAACAACCATTGGGGATTTTAAAACAGAAACAATTATACATACAAGTTGGGGTACTGTATTTAATTTTATTCGCAAAACATTCATCTGCATTGCTCTCTCTCCGCATTTGGTTGGACAGCTGACAGATAATTGAAACATTTGGTATGGGAGTGGCGTCATGAGGGCTGTACCATGCTGTTCCACTGGAACCAGACCTTCACCTTTCACTGCCACCTCTACTGGGCAATTCAATGTATTTAGAATTACCAATCCGGTCTGATGATGACCAGGTAACTGAAGAGTAGATCTCTGCAATAATTAACAATCATAAAAATAATATATCTTTACATTACTATACATACTTGAGTTTCGAAACTTTTTATTGTGACTCGACATCTGACCTCGACCTGCCTGTTGGTAAGCGTGATGGAGGTCCGATGTCCGATAAGTGCCGATGACTAAAAATAGTCGTCTTAATTTACGGCTGCCTCAGTTGCCGTCACTATACCGGCCTAGGAAAACGTGCTTGTATGATAAAAACAGAATTATTAAAATACATACTCGTATATCATATATCCATTAATATCGGCAAGTGGTTGTGGATTGGAGGCTCTTGGTTTACCTACCACTAGACCACGGTTGCCTATTTTATTTACTTATTTGTTATTTGGCGTTTGCCTCCTAACATTAATTTAGTCAATTAAATTATCACACCTTTTCCCACAGATATAGGCAAAGACAATAAAGCACCACTTGCCACGATTCTGACACAACTCCCTCGCTTCCCTCACATTCACAATTCTTTTCATACAAGCTCTTCGGTTATGGGCACTAGGCAACCCAGCATTTATGAGGACACCCAACATTAATTAAATAACTTTATAAGTTATACGGATTAAATCAAACATTATTATAATCACCTCTATTGCGATTTCTAAAATACCAGCTGAGACAAATGCTAAGGACGCGAGCATACCACCGAGGAACATTTTATTAAGTGGTTGCATTTCAGGGAATAATGGCCAAACACCGCCAGGACAGATTGGCATCATTAATAATACCATAGCAGGGTTCATCACTTGAAGCTGATCTGGCATCAAATTTACACCAAAAACTTCACTGTGTAACCTGGATGCCTGAAAAGTCCATCTGGATCCCTGCAATCAGTTTTGTTCATGAGTATATTATTTACGTACCACAAGGTTTGGCAGAGATAACGGAGCGCAACTTTTCACAATCCTGACATAACTCTCTCGCTTCCTTCACATCCATACATCTATCAACACAGAAACTCAAAAAGACCTTCGCTCTTTTTTGACAATATATCATAAACGGAAACTTTTAAAAGCTAATTAGGTAAATCACAAAAATATCATTTTATCTAAAAAAATAACTTTTAAAAAGGCGAAAGAGTGGCACATTGAAAAAAGCAAGGCATAAATAGGAGAACATTTCCGATACAACACATATAGTATGTCCATATTGACCCGACCTATTCAGATGATGTACGGTTGAATGCTTCAGAACTGTGTACGAATAAATAGACGTCTATATCCAATCGAATTGCGAGATCGAAATCAACTGCAATGGCATGTGTGCTATTTACGCCTGAACAGTTAGCAAGGTGAATTAGAAACTAGACAGAGCAACCGGAAAAGCAAGAACTTCTCAATATCCATTAGATCCAATAGTATCTACATTCTATCTATGTATTAGAACAAAAGGTAGTTCTATTTTAATAATAAGATATTGTATTTATTGGACCGCATTGTAATTGCTTATGCTAAAACAAAGGGAATATTTTCTTTATGTACACGTGTTGACAGGTTTCTATTAATAATCAAAGGCTTTTTTCCTCAAAATAAATATTTACCTAACAATATCTGTTGCTACGAATATTACTCGTACTTACTCGTGCTACTAATATAATATATAATTATACAAGAAATTAATACAAACCTGTTGGTCGAATAATGACCAAAATATAGGAGTAGGTAGATATATATAGAGAATTGAGAATACAATCTTCATATCTGAGACCAAATTGTAACCAAACATATCTATAGAGTAGTCAAGCCAGTGTGGAGGTGGTGGTCCGTCTGCTGCTGTTTTGTGACGTAATTTCTTCAAGAAAGCAAACTGTATTAAATATAAAACATTTAAGGCGACCGTGGTATAGTGGTAGTAGTGCAATGGCGTGACCAAGAGTTTAACCAACCGAGAGTTTAAAATCACTTGCCGGTACCAATGTATCTTTGATATGATGTACTTTGGTCGCCCTGTTTCTATGATACAAGCACTTTAGTACCTTAATATTATAAAACATATATTAATAATGTGAATTGGTGTTTTAGACGTGATTAGAAAATTGACTGATCAAAAAGGTCAGCATTTCAGTGTCGTGCGCTTCAGGTTAGTTAAAGTGACCCTTTCGAGGTTCAGAGAGCACGTACTTGTATGTTAACAAGCCTATCCCTACGGCCGAGGCTTGAACAACTCAGGAAATTGAGTTAGCAGCTAACCAAATGTTCGACGAGTCAGTCGGTATGCAAAATCTCTATATACAACTACTAGTGAATACTAACGACTAGTTTACATTGATAGTATGTGAAATTAAATTAGTAGTAAGCACGTTTGTGATAATGATTCGAAATACAGTTTTAAATATTTGACGTAACACAAAAATATATTTAAATTTTTTACAATATTTTTTCATAGTGTGTGAACAATCAATCAAACAATCAAATTGTAACGCCTTATTTCTCTCTTTAGCTCCTGACACAACACTTTCGCTTTAATACAAGTTTTGAAAAGGATAAAGAAAAGTGTGTCGCCCAGGACCGGACATTGAGGACCTTAGCAGTTGCTAGGCAACGCAGTAGTGCTCGAGTGGAGCGAACAGAGGATGCCGCTGCTCAAGCTGGATTGTGCCTTGGATGAAGGAACATGCACTTGTCTTCACACGCCCGCTTCTTGAGGGATTCGTATTAGTTTTCGTCGCAAAAAAGTACAATTGATATTATCAAAGATACTTTGGTACCGGCAGGTATACAGCCGGGCGTTCTTGTTTTGTGTGCCCATTTTATAACCACTAGAATATTTATTACAGTTCGTACATAAATAGACTTACCCAAGCACAGCGAATGAATTTGAAAGTTATATTGTCGCGCGGTTTCTTAATTCTATAAGAAGGTTTGCCAGCAAGAAATAGAACTGAAAATATGCATAATTTAAATGTAGGGTCATTTTAACAATTGTATCTATTTCAACAAGAAAGAGATAGATTTTTTTTAACATTAAGCCCGAGGCGTTGTGTCAGGGTTATGAATAGTGACGCTCTGCTGTCTCAGCCTATCCCTGTCTGAATTAAGGCGTGACAATCGACTATGATGATGAATCTAATAAACTTTATACAAAGTAATGAGCAAAGCCAGACCAAGACTCTAACAGTCTTGGTCTTGCCTGTTTAATCTTGGTCTTTCGTACTAAGTCTTGGTCTTGTTAATTTTACCTGTTTATTTTTATTATTTTATATTTTTAAATTTTTATAGTTTTAAATGATTATTAATTTCTAATCAATTATTAACTAGTAAAATACTTTATTTCATTATAATTTAAATAGTTTAAAAAATACATCAAAGTGTAATAATTTTTTTATACATTACATAAGTAATGTAAAAAAACATAAATGTACAAGTATTTATTTATTTATTAGTGATGTCCACGAATTAATGTACAGCAACCATCTAGCTGATTCGTTGTTTAATCAATTTCAAACCGTGGTGAAGATTTTGTTTTTTAATAACGTAATGATGAAATATAACCACGCAAACTGGTAATCAAAACATAACTGTAAGCAGCAATCACATCCACTATGCCGGTCTAGTTGGAGCCGGCATAGTGGTTGTTTTACAAGCATAGTGGAACTTACAAGCTAATTCCGAAACGTGACTACGACACTTCACGGTCTATATGTATGAGGTGGTACGACCATGGATAGGCAGATTGGGCGCCACTCTTCAACAACCAGACCCGGTGTAATCTGCCTCTTTTTTAATAACAAATAATATCAATTTAAATAATTATTAAAAATAAAAGCTATGAAACAAATACTTACTCTGACCGGGAATCGAACCCAGGACATTCCGCGTAACGCGTAATGAGCTTTGCTCGATCATTTTGTAAATGAATAGTGTTTGTTACATTTACCTACAATATAATAAAGACTCCCCTACCAGCGATAGCGAGCAACCACACTCCATCATATAACTCATACGTCATAATCATCAGTAATCATCATGCGTCTTCATTTATAACATGTCATAACCATCTAATCGGACGTAACCACTATATAATCTATTTTTTATATATGTAGGTGTATTTTTTTAATAATCAAATGTGACGCCGTTTTCTCTCAGGGATAAGCAGACACAATGGAGTTCCTCACATCCACAATTCTCTTCATACAAGCTCTACGAGTATGGGCACTAGGTAATTCAGCTTTCTTGAGGATGTCTCCGTTATAGAAGAAGTGAATGTTGGGTGTGGCATGATGTAAAAATGCGATCATTAAGAAATTTAAGGCGTTTAATTTTTTATTTATTATTAATTTACATTTCTATACTAAGCTATGAAAGGGATTGTATTATAGAAACAGGACGACCAAAGTCCATACATATATCGACGATAATTTGGTACCTGTGAGTGGTTTAGAAACCGGTCGCCGTTACACCACGGAGTGTATGTGGAGTGTGAAGTGACGATAGCGAATAGAATAAGAAATTGCACAGTGTGCGATAGATGTAATATTACCATAAGTTGATATTAAGAGTTTTAAACTTACAAATAGATAAAACTACAAGAACAGCTGGAAATCCAAAGCCAAGGGCATAACAAGTGTCATCTCCGAAACACATAACACTTCGTTTCAATATAGGCGTCACTACCATGCCCATAAACCCACCCAAGTTCACAGTACAATAGAATACTGAAAAGAATTTCTGTAAACGATCCATTTCTTCAGGCAAACGAAACTGAAAACAAAAATAAACTAAAACTTCAAAAGAAATAAATATACAGATATTGTTGTTGTCCATTGGAGCGAATCAAGCGGACTTATTTTACTAATACTCCAAATAACCGCTGTTACCTACAATAAAAACATATCTATTATATCAATCAAATTGTCACGCCTTTTTCTCACAGGGATAGGCAGAGACAATGGAGCGCCACTTGCCACGATCCTAACACAACTTCCTAGATCGATTCTCTCAACTTCCATAATAATTTTCATACAAACTCTACGATACGTCACTAGGCAGCCCAACTTTCTTGAGGATGTCTTTAATTTGGTCAAAAATCACTATCCACGTCAGATTTATAAATTCCTTTCGTTTACTATCACTCATCCCTTCCATTTGTCCAAACCATCGAAGCATATTATCTATAATAGTTTTATTCTTATTATAAAAAAAACTTAATCATATTGGACATCTGAACAAGCACCCTTATTGAGAGAAAACTTGACATGAACTGCCTACAGCAGAACGCGCTACTTCGCTACACTTCCTCACTCCGCTTCAATGTACAAGCATCCTTATATTCGAGCTGAAGTATTTTATAAATATCCAACCACTTGAATAACCTCTAATACATATTTTTTCTTTGATTTTTGCTTTTGATAAAAATAACAATAAAGCTTATAATATAACACTATCTTTATTAATTCTTAAACGTCAGCACATAATATACAACCATATTTTCATATTGCGAGGGAAAACTATATCGAATAAAATATATTAAATATTTGCTTGCTATAATTATTATACAATAAACAATTAATATAGTTTTATGGAGCAAAATATTTTGAAATACAAAATAATTAAATTCGGTGTCGAGGCCCTTGGTCCGTGGGGTAAGAATTTTTAAGAAAATAGCAAAAAGGTAAGTCGGCATCACAGGAGACCGATGAATTGGCAACTACCTCGGACAAAGAATTAGTCTAGAATTAGTCAAAGGGGGAACGCTGCCAGTATCTTCGGAACCTTGCCTAAAGGGACTTCTTTTAATAATGTATTTTAGTTAATTTTTTTATATTTTTTTTAAGGTTTTTGGTATTAGCAGAATAGAGGTGTAATTAGTACATTTTAATTTTGAATAATAAATTATACAATTAAATACAATATTAATATTTAAATACAATTATAATTATATTTAAATATAACATAGTTTCAAAATCTGTGGCAGGCTCAATATAATATACATACAATTTATAGGTATATTATAAATTATAAGACACATTAAAGTACCCATTCGCATGGAAAGAAAAGATCTAATGAAAATTATTCGAGCGTTCAAAAAAAATTGTTAATTCTTATAATAAAAAATGTTGTTTTTGCCTTTATACTCATATTAAGATCTAAAATACTGGAAATGGAAAAGAAGGTAATTTTAAAGTACATTTAAACCTGTTTCATTTTCAGATGCTATTTACCTAGAGCGCGGCAAGAGATAAATCATGGGAAAATTCGTAGAAATTAAATATGTCTATACAAGTAATATATTATTTCAATTTAATTTTATTGTGCTTGTATACGAGTATAAAAAATAGATAAATAAATCACACTAAAGCATGAATATTTGTACAACTACGTTAAGTTTTGATCAAAATAATGCTATGCTAGTCACGACGAGAGACCTAAATAATAATTATTATGCATCACATGACCACTATGCTATCTCTACTAATTAGGTTATGAAACTGTTGTGTGTTCAACGGAAGAGTATGTGAAGAGAGGAAATGCGGGCTTTAGACGATGTTTGAGCGTTTTCAAAGCTAACAACTTTGTCTCGTGGACTCGTATGTCACTTCTGCGGTTAATAGCCAAATGTACCGTTTTATGTGAGACTTAAAAACACTAGCGGCAACTGTTTAGAACTATTTAGTTTGTTATAAAGTCTTACATGTTTTATACAATGTACTTAGAAGAACATAAAAAGATAAGGATGATAATAATGTATAATGTAAAAGTAATAATTAAGGAAAATGCCTCGACGCGTTTAAAATTCTACTCAAAAAACATTTTATTTTATTAACATTTTATTGTATTAAATGTATTTACTTTTTAAGTAAATTAATTTGAATTTAAAATTTAAGCTGTGAAGGAAGCGAGGGAGTTTTGTTAGGATCGTGGCAAGTGGCGCTTCCTATGGGAAAAAGACTTGACAATTTGACTGTTCTTTTATTTATTTATTGTAACTTGACATATGACAGCACCCCGCCTGTTGTTAAGCTGGAATGTGGTTCTAGATGTCACTGCTACTACAATTAGATAACTGTGAGTAGCAATCACGTCCACTATGCCGGCCTAGTCGATATCGGCAACTTACAAGCTGATCCCGAAACGCGTCCAAATCTCTTCACGGTCTGTATACTTGTACTTAAAAATAAATATGGTATTTAGTTCGCGATATATTAAATTTGTGTTTACATTTTGAAAGCATATTTACTATCTTTACTATTTGTACTTGTATTATTGATAGCTAATGCCAATTTCTATAGCGCAGTTTAAAAGTGCCAACGACATGTGACATCTAACTAGTAGTATATAAAGTTTCCCTTTTTGCTAGAGTGAAATTTTTAACAACCATTATTTTTAACAACCTATGGCTTGACTTGTTAGTGCACCAGAGCTTTTACCGAAAGCTGTCTAGGGTAACACTTCGTTCTTATCAACAATGTATTCAACACTTTTCTTAAAAGTTTGCCAAGTTTAAAAAGTATATGAATATTATAATAAAGAACCTGCGACCTACTAAAACACTCACTCACAACTTTATTAAATATTTTACATTTAAAAGTTACATATTAAAAAGTTAAAAGTTAGGTATTGTTAAGATTATTCAGAATTTTAGTACTGAAATTAAAACCAAAAACGTGCAAAGTTTATAAATTGTTATAAATGCTCAACGTAAAAAATACCGAATTTGTAACAATCAATCAATCAAATTGTCACGCCTTTTTCCCACAGGGATAGGCAGAGATAATGGAGCGCAACTTGCCACGATCCTGACACAACCCCCTAGCTTCCTTCACATTCACAATTCTCTTCATACAAGCTCTATAGTTATGGGCACTAGGCAACCTAGCTGTAACATTTTATTTGTTAATAACTGTTTTATTTGTAAGATTTAATAGTATTAAATATTGCAAATATTTGTTAATAAAAAAAAAAGAGATGGATATTTGCTTCGGGTCTGGTTATCAAAGAGTGGTAGGCAATGGCACCCAGTCTGCCGATCCGGGGTAGTACCACCACTTACAAGTATACAGACCGTGAAGTGATTTAGTCACGTTTCGGGATCAGCTTGTAAGTTGCCGGTTCCATCTAGGCCGGCATAGTGGATGTGATTGCTACTCACAGTTATTGAATTGTAGTAGCAGTCACATTCATTCATGGACCACACTTTGGCTTAACATCAAGCGGGGTGCTGTCATATGTCGAGTCACAATAAAAAAAATAAAAAAAAATTATAAAATGCTGTAATACGTGTAAATATAATTTGACTTGACATGTGACCTGCCTCAAGGTAAGCAAGAGGACTTTTTTAGTCATCCAAGAGTGCCGACGACTGAAAAAACCGAGTCACTTCACGGTTTTCTCAGTCGCCGTCAGATGCTTTTTCTCTCATTACTTGAAGAATCCAAGGTTATAGAATAAGAGGAATACAGTCATAAGCAATGTTAATATATTATAACTCAGACTCGCCAGAACAAAGCAATGCGCAAAATAAATTAATGAGATTTATAATTAAACAGTTCGACACGACACGACAAATAGGCATGGCAATTCGAATTGCTACGCATTTCAGGTAGTCTCGCCAGTAGACGAACGCACGACAAATAATTATTAATTATAATTGGTCAATAAATAAACGAATCAGAATATATTTTAACTATATTAACACTTCTACTGTGACGGTATTCGAGCACTGCCAGAAAGATGGGAAAAAATTGTCGCTAGCGATGGGAAATATTTTGAATGATTCGTTTGTAACCATTTGTCTCAATAAAGTGGCATTTTCATCAAATAAACATCGAGAACTTAGTTGCGCACCTAATATACACTTTAATACTCGTATTTGCTACTTTATATAATTTAATGTATACTAGAATATACTTCAAAAAAACTATACATTAATCTAAATTATATACCTAATGAAAATTATTATAATACTGATTACCTGATCACCTCCAAAAGCGGCCACACACGGTTTAATGCCACCCGTTCCGACTGCAATTAAAACAAGACCTATCATAGAGGTAACCCTGAAAATTAGAGCAGCATAATTACAGTTTTACACTTAAACCGTGAACATAAAAACTTGAAACATACTTGCGCATGGAAGCTACAACAAAGTTGCAAGATATTCATTACATAGACACTGTAGGATATATATTATATATCACTATATACCATACTTATGAACAACGCCTACGTATTATGTAAATTAGAAACAACAATTAATTTGGTTTGCCTAAAAAAGAGTTGAGATCTAAATTGATGCTTTCTTTCTATAGAAAAAATAAAGTTAAGTAAAATGTAAAATATTATTTGATTTCTAATAGAGTAGACTTGTCCTTATGTTTTTAATTAAATCCTCGTATAACTTGACAATGCAGTTAGATCTCGTACTGTATATTGAATCACAGGGATTATAAGCACGCAAACTTGGCTTCCTGAACAAGTTACAGCAGTGTTTCGCGCCGGTGCATCGCCTTTGAAGGTGCAAATTCGCCTTTAATTGTTATAGATACTATATTATATATATATATATATATATATATATATATATATATATATATATATATATATATATATAATGTAGTGTGGAAAGTTTTATGTTTGGATTTATTTGTATATGTTTGCCAAAAACTAATAATATCCCATTAAAATATAAATGAAAAAAAAATGTCAAGCCAAGTTTAGTACAGCAAATTTGTTGAATATCTGATTTCAATGAAACTGCAGGTTAATGTTGCTTTATTCATAAAGCGACATTAAGTTTATTTTATTTTTTAATAATATTAGATGTTAGTAAAATATGAACGAACATAATTTATTCACGAATACCATTGTAGTCAGAAATTTTGTTTCATTTATAAAAGGAAAATGTTTTATATTCCAAACTTACTAAGTGAACTAAAGTGTCAGCGGCATAACGCTTTCTGTGGTTTTATGAATTGGAAGTCATAATTATGTGTAATAATTGGAAAAACCACCAACGTTTATAAATATAAAATTATAGCCAACAAAAGCTTTAAAAAAATTACGGGTATAAAGTGGTATGGTTTTAATTGTGACTCGACATATGACCTAGTCTTGCCTGATTGTAAGCACGAGGAAGTCCAAGAGTGCTAACAACTGATAAAACCTACGTTTACTGTTGCCTTAGCCGCCTTCACTATACCGGCCAATGTAATAGTTAATTCTAATAGGAATAGTAATTAAAAGACTTATTTATTAGTATAGTCATATGTGTAGAGACAACGGATGTCAATGATACTGACACATCGCTGGGCAAACGGAACTGCGTCTTCTCGCCATGAACAACATTCTTACATTATTAAAAATATTTTTCCTTACTTTTAACCATTTTAGTATTCTAGACATAGCGTGTATTTTAATTTTATAGGTAATAATAAAATTCCCTACTTTCAGAAACCATCCATTGTTCAGCACTAATCAGAAACTATGCGCGGTCCGATTTGCGACGAAATGAGCGGTGTCGCGCGCAATGTCTCTTGTGTTTTCTCGGGCTGTGACTCACTCAATGCAAACGTTTAATGGACTCTAGACCTTTTCTTATAGGAAGTAGCAGGTATCAGTCGCATCTACTTTGCCGGCTTAGTTGAAACAAGCTGATTCCAAAACGCAACTCAGTCACTTCACGGTGTGTACAAGTGGTGGTAGGTATTAACCCGAATCAGCAGACTGGTTACCACTGCCTACCACTCAATTCACTTTTTAATATATAAATCTTTTAAAAAAAGTCGATCAAATCGTTCGTACCCTGTTGTTTGCATCTATGTTGTATCAATATAATGGAGTACGACGTCATTAACTCTTTAAAAGATAAGATAATTATATATTTTTTACTATAAAAAATGGTCTAGTGTAAACGAAACCATACATTGATATAAATGCACCGACACTTTGGCAGACTATCTGACATCATCCAAATAAAGGCCAAACTTTAATTTAAAAAAATTAATGAAAACACTTACGTAGGTGGCAGCATCAAGGGTGGAATAGCAGATAAACACGTCAATATAGCACCAATTAGATATATCACAGAAAAGTATAAAATAACACTGGAAAATATAAAATTATTAGCATAACATAGTTTATTTAGTTTATACGAATAAAGAATTTAGTGTTCATTTAAAAATAAAAAGGGAATTCAATGCTAATCTCAGTGCCATCATAACTTCGAGACAGTACCACGTTACCTTTTCTGAAGGAAACGTAGATGAAGATACCGGCCGACAATTCATACCTTTAATACTCCAGCTACACGCTCCGGATATGTCGTGAATGTCGTGGTATGTGCATGATCAGTCTAAAATTTGTTATCGCAATCTGCGTTGCCTTGCTTAACCCTTATTTTGGAATTCAAGCTATTACAAATAAAAGTTAGGTTGTAAAAAATAAAAAATAAACATTTAAAGACTCAAATTTGGAATCGTAATTAAGCATACATAAAAGCAAAATTATATACTTAAATTATATTCCGATTACTACAATTATTAGGTCATATTAATAAAAATTGGAGGCAAGCTCATATACATTTAAAATCTATAGGAAACTTTGAAGCCTTGCCTCGGAATGTTTGTACGCATGAAATTCCGATTGAACGTTTTCAAACCGTTATAATATACTTTTTAAATAGTACATCAGATATTAACTTAATAGGAGTATACTATGTAGGTACGAATATATATACATACTATATATACATAATATATATATTTATATATACTCGTCAATACATACCAATATATATATATATATATATATATATATAAGTATACTTGAATAGGTATTATAATTGTGGAATGCTTAATGGTTAAATTTCAATATTGAACCAACGTTTCTACGAGCAGGAGAGCTAGACGTTCCACATTACAAAGCTATTGTAATATACGTACTAGTATATCCCATTTAATAACCAAGAACAGTGGCTATTGATTTATTAAACGTGAGGTAATATTAAACAATAAATATGAATCCTATTGTTAAACAATACAATCAGGTTTATTCAAATCAGTATATTTTACTCATTATAGAACTTTTTTTTTCAATTCTATACTAAGCTATTAAAGTGCTTGTATCAAAGAAACAGGACAACCAAAGTACATATGTCAAAGATACATTGGTACTGGTAAACCATTATGCAACCCACCCAAGACCATTCGCAAACCCCACTCACTTCAAGATTGTAAGACTCCTCACATTCATACTTACAGATCCAAAGCCGGGCTTCACTCGACCTTATAGTTTCAATTCCACCCCTTACCCACGCTGAAATATCCGCATGGAATACAGCAATACACTCAAATAAACTTTCACGTACCTAAAAACAACTAAGATAATTTCATACAAAAACCTACTTATTTTGGTAAAAACGGGCAAATAGAAGGTCTTATAGAAGGGCTAAAAAATGTCTTTAAATAGAATTTATATTATATCTGCCAATTAAGGTAGGTGAGAAAACATAAAAACAACAATTACGTGTGGTAACGGTATTTAACGCAGCCGTTACGACTTGTTGTACTATAGTATATATAGTTCTTTTAAGTCTGCCTCGAGCAATTACAAGCTCAATATCGTCGAGAGTGAAATAGCGCTATTTTACCATTTAAAAGTGGTAGACAGGCATTTGCCTAGTCTGCCGATCTGGGGTACTACAGTGGGATAGAACAAAAAATAGCGCACAGTGCGCGATAGACGAGGATGTGGTTTGAAAGAAGATGTAGTGATAAGGATTGATAAAAGAATGCTTCGATGGTTTGGGCACATGGTAAAGATGAGTTTTTTTTTATTGTGACACGACATCTGAACTCATAATAAGCTGAATCTGAACTTGATAATAAGCAAGAGGAGGTCCAAAAGTGACGACGACTGAAAAAAAACGAGTTTATTCACGGCTGCCTCAGTCGCCGTCACTATGCCGGCCAAAGGTGCTTCTTCACGCATCGCTTAAAGGATACAAGGTCATAGGAGTGAAAGTAGATTGACGAAAGGAATTTATAAATCTGATGTGGATGGATGCGTTAAACAAGGCGGCAGGTCCAGGAGGGTCTTTTCCAGTCAATTCGAATACATCCTCAAGAAAGCTAGGTTGCCTAGTGCCCATTACCTTAGAGCGTAACCATAACCTTATTGACAACAGGCGTGGACGAACGGTTTAGCGACTGGTTTGTTGCGCGTAAAGTCCCGGGTTCGATAAAAAAAAGAGATGGATATTTGCTTCGGGTCTGGTTATCAAAGAGTGGTAGGCAGTGGTACCCAGTCTGCCGATCCGTACCTGCCGAACCACTTACAAGTATACAGACCGTGAAGTGATTTGGTCACGTTTCGGGATCAGCTTGTAAGTTGCCGGTTTCATCTAGGCCGGCATAGTGGATGTGATTGCTACTCACAGTTATTGAATTGTATTAGCAGTGACATTCATTCATGGACCACACTTCGTTAACATCAACGGGGTGCTGTCATATGTCGAGTCAAAATAAAAAAAAGCTTATATGAAGAAAATTGTGGATGTGAAGAAAGCGAGGGAGTTGTGGCACGATCGTGGCAATTGGCGCTTCATTATCTCTGCCTATCCCCGTAGGAAAAACGGGGATAGGCAAAAAAATTGTATATCTACTTATTAACAAATATTAGTTTGTTAAACTATAAATGTAAAGTTTGTATTTCTAAGCATGAATTTGTATTTGAAAATGTTAACTTTCATGTAAAGGTTGCACTTTAAACGTTAAACGTCACGTTCTCGTGCATTCAAATTAAATTAATAGGTTGCCTGAACGGCGCGCGGCATATTAAAAAATATTGCAAGTTAGGATTTAAAAATACTTTTATATTATGAAACGTTATTAAATAGAAGCAGCTAGAACTTAATAAAATACATACGATAAAACAATTCATGTAAAGAATCAAATAATTCATACCAAATAAAATAAAAACATCCTAAAATATACAATGATTTTCTGGAAAAAAAGCATGTTCCTATCCTATGATACGACAAAATTGTTCTATAATTGTAATTTTGTTTTAAAGTAATTAACAAAACACGAATAGTGAAACGCCTGAAAAATAAATATAACAAGTGCCAACGCCTCTCTTAGCTATACGTATTAAGGTGCGATTCCGCTGGCGACTGAAGACTGCGGTTTGTATGAGATTGATTCCGTGCAAGGCGACTCTATTGCGACAATCAGCTTTTGCCAAGTCATAGCTTATAAATATGATATTTGGAAACAATACTAAACAGGCAGCGGCAGCTCGCCTTGCACGGACACAATCTCATACAAACAAGTAGAGCAGTCTGCGGTCTGCAGTAGCCGGCGGAATCACACCTTTAAACTGCAATTAAAGCAATTTTAAGTCATAAGAGCATTTTTTTTTCAAAACGAATTAGAGAAACAACATTGTATATTTTAGGATATAGGCTTTTCAACTGTCACGCCTTTTTTCCGCAGTGATAGGTAGAGACAATGGAGTACTACCTGCCACGACCATGACACAACTCTCTCGCTTCCATCACATTCACAATTTTCTTTATACAAGCTCTATAGTTATGGGCACTAGGCAACCTAGCTTTCTTGAGGATGTCTGCGATTTGGTCGGAAAACCCTCTCAAATATAGGTTTTCAAATTATAATTAACTGAAGATTTTACAGGTTTCATTACTAGAAAGATATTCTTATCTAACGTTAATTTCGGTTATTGTTTTTAATGGGGTGGCGTTGGTGGCAGCGGTATCCTCTATTCACTCCACCTGAGAAGCGCCACCTTATTATTGGCAACACCATACCTAATCAGTCAACCAAATTGTCAAGCTTTTATCCCACAGGGATAAGCAGAGACAATGGAGACCCACTTACCACGATACTGACACAACTCCCTCGCTCCCTCACATTTACTATTTTCTTTTCATACAAGCTCTATGATTATGGGCACTTTCTTGGGGATGATTCCGATTTGGTAGGAAAAAAATATAATATTAAATAAAAGGTATGAGGCAAACGTTTTGCTTCGACCGAGAATCGAACCCAGGACTTTAAGTGTAACGTGGTGTGCTAACCAATGCGCCATTGTTTTCATTCGAACCGCAATATGCTCTAAGCCGCTGTTTCCCAACGTGGGGCCCACGCCCCACAGGGGGGCAACTTGATAGTTAAGGGGGGCAATTTAAAAATGGACTCTACACGACATTAACCCTTTCACTTTGAGTTATTTAAATGCAATGCTAGATATTAAAGGCAAATTCCTAAAAAAAAACCGTAATCATTTATATTTCTTAAGGGAACAAAACAATTTTTAGATGTTAAACATTATGAATGGGGGGCGGCATAAACATTTTAGAAATGTTAAGGTGGGGCATGGCCTAAAAAGGTTGGGAAACACTGCTCTAGGCGATTGTGTTTTATTATTTTTCACAATATCGGTGTTGTTATTATAAAGGCTTTCTCGGTGGCATCTAATAATTTCACTGGAGTAGTTGGATGGTTTTTCCAATTTTAGATGGGTTCTTATTATATTCTTAAGCTTAGTATTTTACTAAAGGTCAAGAAGGTATTGGAATATTTAGATCGAAAATATTGCTTTTGAAAATAATTAGATAATAAATATTACAAAATTATAAACGAGTTTTTAAGAATAGTAGACAGTGTTCGATTAAAAAAGGGAAGTTGTAAATTTGGTGTGGATGGTGGGTGGATGGGTGCGTTAAACGAGGCAGACGCAGGAGGGAGGTGTTGTCCGGCAATCCTTAAGAAAGCTGGGTTGCCATAAATTGCCATAGTAGCCATAAATACGATTATGCCTAATGATAAGAATAGGTAAGTTTGTATGAAAAGGATTATAGATCATGTCAAGTGGCGCTCCATCCATTGTCCCTGCCTAAAAAATATGTCCTGTAAAAAAAGGCGTGACTATTTAATTGATAGTCAGATATTTGTCCAGTTCGATCCGGGGTAGTACTAAGCCGACACTTTCAACTGTATGTAGACATGAAAGTATTTCTGTTGCGTTTCGGGATAAGCTTGAAAGTAGCCAGTTTTAATTAGGCAGGCATAGTGGATGCGATTTTTGGCGATACAAAAATCAACGTGTTTGTGTATAGATGTTGAAACTCATACAAATCTCAGATAAAGTGTCTGAAACAAAGCCCCGCGTGAAAGCCATCCTTTCACGCAGGGCTTTGTTTCAGACAGACGGAAAGAACGAAAAGGAAGTTGTTATTTTACTTTACCTGTATCGTCCAATAAAATTGTCTGCCAAAACAGCTCCGACCAAAGGCATAGTATAACATAACATCACGAAAATATGGTAGACAACAGTAGCGGCATTTTCGTGAAGACATAAAACATTCCTTAAATATAAAGATAATATTGCTGGAAAGTAAATAAAAGTATGACTTTACAATTTCCTAGTATAACTAAACAATATAAAAATAATACTAACTTCGTAAACCACAAAAAGAGAATCTCTCGCAAAATTCTGTAGCTATAATTAAAAATATTGATGTAGGATTATGGGAAAACATTCTGCCAGAAATTCTTTCAACGTCACGTTTAATGAAGGGTGACGGTAATTGACATTTTTGTAAACACGGTTGGTAAATATTCCGCCAAATCCATAAATATGGGGATTTAATCCTAATTTAGTAATCTCAAAAGCAAGAGCATTGACTTTGGCGGTAAATGCCGCCAAAGTTAATATATTAATAAAATAAACTTTACTACCAATCTAATTACTGAACATTATTTTGAAAATAATCTTTTCAATATACAGAAAATTTGCACTGCCATCTATGTCATGGGGTAAGAACTAGGAAAGATAATAACAAGATTTTAACAAAAATAATAATTAAAGTAAAAGCTATTCAACTTTAAAATTTATGCTTTTAATATTTATGACGAAGAATTATTTAATGTGCTATTGTTTTGTTCAAATTGTGTTTTTGATAACAACGGCAGGTCGCGTCAGTCCATTTCGTCACTCAGTCACAGCAAGTAGTCTTAATTTACCTAATCTGTGTCCAGCGGGCGGCATAAATTAGTTTCCTGTGCTAGCTCTAGTAGAATGTTAGTGTCCAATTTAGTTTGCCAACTTTTTGTGTTGTAGTGGAGTTATAAAGTTTTGTATTTTTTTATAATAGTGATATCGTTTCATTGTGAGGAAATTATTTTTTAAATAACAATTAGTGGTGGATTAGTGAACGAAATAATGTGGGTTTTATCTGTTTTTCTTTGTACACTTTTAATTAATAATATGTTTGGTATCGCTGATTCTTCCGACATAGCTGAACAAGGATTGTATCGACAGTCTGACCACGTTGTAATATTGGCAAAGTCAAATTTCCAGCAAAAGGTATATGGACAAAACCATGCTATATTAATACAGTTTTACAATAGTTTCTGTGGTCATTGCAAAGCTTTCTCTTCAAAGTACAAGACCTTGGCTAAAGAAATAATTCACTGGAAGAAGGCAATACAATTAGCGGTTTGTGATTGTTCTGTTGAAGAGAATATTAGTATATGCAGAGAATTTGAAATACTCTCATATCCATCTATGAGATACTTGCATAGAAATTACATGCAAGGAAACATTGGCAAACAAATGCACTTGCCTTCTACTGCTGCTGATCTTAAAGCACAATTGATTACACAACTGCAAGAAGACCAAAGTGCAAACAACTTACAACATATACCTCACCTGGGCATTGCCTCTTATGCTACTTTAGAAACTGCACTTGCCAATATGCCAAATAATGTCAAACATATATTTTTGGTGTTTGAAAATTCCAACTCAACATTGGGCTCAGAACTTATTCTTGACACTTTGGATTATGAGAATGTATTAGTAAAGAGAGTGTTCTTTACCAGTGAGTTGGCTTTCACAGCTGGAGTCAGGAGGGCCCCGAGTATAGTTGTAGTCAATCACAACCATCAGTTTATTCCGCTAAACCCACGAAACTCAAAAAGAGAAGAATTTCTTAACGCTATTAATAATTATTTGAAATCCCATAGTTATGAATTCCCACATAATCAAATTGATAATGAACCTGGGCAAGATAATGGCATTGACAATAATTTGGTGCTTGGTGATGTAGTATACCTTTCTGATTTAGAGAAAACCATAAGAAGTAGTTTACGCACTGAGGTTGTGAGATACAAAGTACTAAATGGTGAAGTTTTGCAAGCTTTAACAGCATATTTAGATGTATTGGTACTAAATTTTCCATTCAAAGCTAATGGGTTGGCATATATGCAAGAACTAAGGAACAATGTTTTGTCAAAAAGTAGTTGGGATGGTCCTGAACTTTTCGACTTAATAGACAAATTAGAAGTAAAACACAATCCTGTTTATAGCACAGATTTAAAATATATTGGCTGTAAAGGGAGTGAGCCACGCTTCAGAGGTTATACATGTGGCCTATGGACATTGTTTCACACACTGACAGTTAATGCTGCAAACCACGACCATTCCGGCCCACATGTACTTAGGGCAATGCATGGATATGTTAAGCATTTCTTTGGATGCACAGAATGTTCGGAGCATTTCCAACAAATGGCAGCTAAGAACAGATTATTTGATGTGAAGGAAAATGATAGAGCAGTACTTTGGTTGTGGGTGTCTCACAATGAAGTAAACCTGCGGTTGGCTGGAGACTTAACAGAGGACCCATACTTCCCGAAGATTCAATTTCCTGCAGTCGAACGGTGCAGTAGCTGCAGACTAGTGCGGGGAGCATGGAACCTGACAGCGGCCTACAACTACCTGCAAAACATGTATTGTGCGCAGAACATCCACGAGCGAGTGGCATCAGCAAAATCCAGAGCACCCAACGTCTACTCACTGTCCTCCTTAGACGTCTACATGCTAAGCCTCCTGTACATATTATCATTTACTATTATAATTTTAGTTATCAAGTTATTCCTCACAAAACATACATATAGAAAGCGTGTGTATAAGCATGATGGCAGGGGTAAAGTATAACATTAGCTTCTGTCCTGTTGGCCTTTAATACAATTTTTTATTGCACAATACATAATATGTTTATGTATTTTGAATATTAAAATAATTCATTGATTATTTACATTAAAAAAGCGGCCATGTGGGCAGACTAACATTTACTACGCTAGACTAACAATTGAAATGGAAGCTAAAATATAATGTTTTATAATTTTGTGTGCTTGATATTTTAGATTCATAATTCATGGAATGATGAATGTTTGAATTGTGAGTTATAATAATTTACTCTTAACCATAAAACTAATATTTGCTCATGTTGATATAATAATATCTTATCTAAGTATTAATTACTTTCAAGTACAAGACCTATTTTTAATTCGTGAATGGTGCAAGTCATCCTAATTAACCGTCATAATAACTAATTTGCGTTGTTTTCCTTTAGGTAATTAACTGGATTATTAACTAATTTCCAACTTAAATCAATTGTCTTTTGCATGGATATTATGCATGTATAATATTATTCATTAATTAATTCAATCAATCAATCAAATTGTCACGCCTATTTCCCACAGGGATAATCGGAGACAATGGAGCGCCACTTGCCACGATCCTGACGTAACTCCCTCGCTTCCCTCACATCCACAATTCTCCTCATATAAACTCTAATTTCGTTAATTCCATTCTTATTTATTTTACTTCATATGTAGTGGACGTCTTCTAACTCATGATGATGCATTCCGCCGTCTTCAAACAATTAATAAAATTGTTACGTCTTAATTCCCACAGACATAGGCAGGGACAATGGTTCGTCATTTTCTATCATCCCAAATCAACTCTTTAGATTCTGCTACTTGAAACTGATAAAAAATCTTTTTATCTAATTTTGAAATAGACTTGGAGTTGTGTCAGGATCGTGGCAAGTGGCGCTCCATTGTCTCTGCCTATCCCTGTGTAAAACAGGCGTGACAATTTGATTGAATGACATAGACATAGACTGGGGGAGGGTGGTGGCGGTTGTGTTTGGAGAGCGAGGGTTCGCTCGGACGTGGCTTCCGTCGCCCTGTCCTCGGATGAAAGTCTATCCAAATCTTCGGCCTAATCTTTTCGGTCTTTTGGTATATTCTTGAATGTCAAGAATATACCAAAAGACTGCAGAATAGTTTTGTATTGATACAAACACGTTTGATAATAAATAAAAGTAGAAGTTTTAAATACCACGATGACCACGTCAATATTACAAAAAAAAAATTGTCCACCATATTCGAATTAACACCAGTTTTATCTAGTTATTGAAATATCCCGATATTTTGTTCCGGACGAATTCATTACCACTATTTGCCTGGATAAGCATTATACATATTAACTAGTGATGCCCGCCGAGTATCAAATGTTATTCAGCCCCGTTCTACTGTTCAACCGTTCGAAAAATAAATATCGTTCATCGAAAACGAAATAGAACTTCCAAGATTTGTTTTCAACATCACTTATACCTCTCCATTTTGTATGGGAAGTAGACGAGTATCTTCTCGATGCCTGATTTCGTTGTAGCGCCAAGCTGTTATGGTAATGGTAACTCTGGAGCCTTTGCAATTGCGCAGAGAGGCATTTTATGCATCCTTTGTCACTTATAACACAGAGAATGTTGCAAGGATCTCAGTAAACTTGTTCCTTTTCTTGTCGTACAATCAACGAGCCTTACTCTCCCATGTGTTCTTTCCATCCTTTATTCCTTGATCCTTCAAGCGAACATGTAGACTGATCGACGAGGCCAGATGTTTGCACGTTTAAATTTAAACATGGGCGAGCCTATAATCATAGAGCTTGTATAAAGACAATTGTGGATATAAGGGAAGTTAAAATTTTCGTCAGGGTTGTGGATATTAGTGCTCTATTGTCACTGCTCCATTCAACGTCTCAATTCAATAAATTAAAATCGATGACAGTGAATTGAATTCTATAATTAAAACTTTTCATGTAAGTTTTGTAGTTTTGTATCCATGCCTCTCTAACATTTCATTTCTACGGGTTATAATTCATATTATTTTTTCGATATGAAATTTATGTTATTTGATTGGTATTTTACATACTAATAACTTATGATAAGAACCAATCAATATAAAAAAATAATTCTTATATTTTACATCTTATATTTAATTTTGGGTAACCATTGTCAAGTATAGGCCTCTTCCATCTCCCCAGAGGATTACTTAAGTATTTATAATTAATTGCACACCAAGTCATTTCCTGCAACAACACATGACTAATCACCACATAAATATAATAGTTGTATTGTCCATTCAATGCTTGTACCGTAAATCTGTAACATAACTGTGCCTTAGTTAATAAATAATTACACGTTCGTAATTATAAAGAATTTAAATAATTCTCATTCAATAGTGAAGACAACTGAAGCAGTCGAGAATTTAAAAAAAAAATTTCAATCTTCGCCACTCTTGGACCTTAATCAGGCAGGTCGAGGTCAGATGTCGTGTCACAATAATAAAACAAATAAATTACATTATTTCATTCGCAAGCAGCATTTAAATTTACATCTGTACTAAGCTACTTGTATCATCAAGTGCCTTGTATCATAAAAACAAGTACAAATATCAAAGATACATTGGTATCGGCAAGTGGTTTTTTGAGCTCACGGTTTTTATACTAAGCTGCGAAGAGTGCTTGTATCATAGAAACAACACGATCAAAGTACAAATATTAAAGATACATTTGTAACGGCTAGTGGTTTTTGGTGCCCATTGCCCTACCACAACACCACAGTCGCCTCAAACTAGTAGTGAAAATTGGATAGTATATGTAAATTCGCGCGTTCACAACTATCATTACGACCGGGGATCGAACCCGGTGTGTTTTCAATTAACGCGTGACGGCTTTACCTTGTGCACTAATTGGCCATTAATTACATTGCTCGCGATTTTACTTCTTAATGATTAATTGAGTGTGTAGCATTGCTGTAGTTAATAAATGCACCATAACTCTACAAACTTGCTTTTAATTAACTTATTCATGGGTATTAGTATTGTAGTAACGAATTATTCGAATTAGTGTACAGGAAATGTTGACGTAACTAACTACAGTTAAACTTATTTAATTTTACGTCTGCTGAGAACCTCAAGTTGCGCAAATACGCTAACCTCGGTACTGGTTACGAATTTGCGCCGTTTGGGGTCGAGACGATGGGCCCTTGGGGACCATCAGCTAAGCGCCTGGCCAGGGAGTTGTCCAGGCGGCTGACGGAGAAGTCTGGAGACTGGAAGGCTGGCAATTATTTCTGCCAACGTATTAGCCTTGCTATACAAAGGGGAAATGTTGCCAGTCTCCTTGGGACTATCTCTGATGCGACGTCATTGGATGATATTTTCTTTTTATTGTTTAATTATTACTTTTAATGAAATTTAATTGTAAATATTTATTTTGTTATTAAAAATTTTACGTTTTTAGGTAAAATCATTAGATTTGACGACAGGCGTGACGTAGTGGTTAGCACACTAGTCCGTTACGCGGAAGTCCCGGGTGAGATTCCCGGTCGTAGCAAATATTTAAATCATAGATTTTATTTGTAATATTTAGGTAATATTTGTTAATAAAAGGCGACCGTGGTGTAGTGGCAGTGCAATGGTTACACAAACCGGAGAGCACGAGTTCGAGACCACCCACCGGTACCAATGTATCTTGTCCTGTTTCTATGATACAAGCACTTTAGTAGCATAGTATAGAAATGTAAATAAAAAAAGAGCCAAATATTTGCTCCGGGTCTGCTTGTCAAAGAGTAGTAGGCAGTAAGTGGTAGTACCACTCTTGCAAATATATGGACCGCAAAGTGACTTAGTCGCGTTGACGGTTCCGATTCCGCTGGGCCGGCATAGTGGATGTGGCTGCTACCTACAGCTATATAACTGTAGTAGCAGTTACCTCCATGGATCGCTCTCCAGCTTAACATCAGGCCGGTGCTGTCATATGTCGAGTTTTCGAGAAAAAAAGTCTTTATTACGATTTGCTAATTTTATGATCTATCTACCTTTTACATTTACATCAGCTAAAACAAATTTAATACTGTAATTGTATAAGGTAAAATTTTCAATTACTATGTCCTGTTTACGTTGTAGTTTTAGTTTTTATTACTTTAAGTTATTGTTAGTTTTTATTAGTAAATTTTTAGATTTAGGTATAATTTATTCCCGGGCAAAATTTATTACAATTCATCTATTGTAATAAATTATTAGATTTAGGTATTATTCCCGGGCATATTTTTTTACAATTCATCTATTGAATTGTGTGTATCCGTCCAGTTAATGCCTTTTAGATAATACCTCGTACCAGAGATATTTTTGTGATAATTATCATGTACTACATGTAATAAAATAATGCGCTAAATACTCGAAAAGTTTTTATCAGGGATAAAGCCCACTTTATTATTGCGTATACCTAATACTGCCCTTATATCTCCATAACCAACACAGTCATAATTCTTACATTGTTTTATTCTTTCCCATAAAAAGAAAGTAGGTTTTGTGTAAAAACTTAAATCAATACGTACGTTTATTTAAAATTAAATTTAAAAAAATAACAATTATTGTAAATACAAAGGAATGTTACAAATTGAGGCCTTAATTCTTTATTTATTTCTTAGCTAAGACTGTTAGTTAATTAGGAAGTGGGAGCAATTAGGAATTGATTAGATCGTAACATCAAATGTTATTATAAGTACCTACCTACACTATTATAAATTTAGTATATCACAGTAGTTAGTAGATTTCAATGTTACGTACTTTTATAATAATTTTATGTATAAATCATCATTTTAACGTAAATATCACGATGGCATTCCATTAAGTAGTTGCATGCTTTATTAGGACTTAATCCAATATCCATAATAAGACTGATTTTACGTATTCTAATGAACCATTTTTTACATTATTTTAAATCGGATGCATGCAAATATGGATGTTCTCTATCTAACCTATTGCGTCATTTGGTAAAACTGTTTCATCCTTGCTCATATCCCCCTTGGACATAAACAAGGATAAAACAGTTTAGAACTCATTCTCATAACATCCTAGGGTCATCAATACAGATTTGGCTGTTTCTATTTATTGAACGTGTCCTTCACTCAAATTTACATGGTTTATATAATATGGTGTTTATATATACTTGTGTTTAACATTTTGTTCATTTTGATTCAATCGTAATGTGAATTTTGAAAGGTTAGTTATGCTCAATGGCACAATATCTATAAAATTAATATAAATTGCTGCATTTTCAGCTTTGTCGCGTTTTCTTTTAAATTTTGTTTTTACCAAATACATTTTTTTTATGAATTTAAAAAGTATTAGTCGAATTTATTGCTAATAATATAACAACATGTAGGTTGTATTGTTAGAAAATTATCACCTACAATTTTGCTATTGTATCCACGTATTACAAAACATAGCTAAAAAAGTTCGATATTGTGCCAATTCGCACTACTGATAATGGCCAAGGAAACAACTATTACTATTAAGAGTAGCATTGGATATGAACTTATCATTGTTTGATAATTTTAAATCCATATGGATACAGATATGAAGTGCATACGATGTCTACTCAATATTCTGGGTCAATTAATTTAAATTTATTTCAAGTACAATGTTTTTTACTATCATGCATGTAAATGTGTCAATAAATTAAATTGTCACGATCCTGGCACAACTCACTCGCTTCCCTCACATTCACAACTCTCTTCGTACATACCCTACGGTTATGTACATGTCTAAACATTTCATTTTATTTAAACAAAATTCCTTTTCTTTATCTCTGAGTTATGACCTAGTTTATTGTTTTTTTTATTTATTGTTGTTTTAATAAATTTTATGTGTTTAACAATAATTACGATTGTTATGCATTATTACGTGCTATGCACTATAAACATTAATCGTAGTGCACTTCTATTATTTGTATCACGATAAATTTGTTTGTGTTTTGGTCTAATACCTAGCCGTTAATGTTTTATTGACATTGTTTTTTTTTTCTTTATTTTGATATGCGTACAGTATCATGCTACGACTCGGGGTGAAACTGGACTACTTCTGATTATTCGGTAAGGTTATTTAGATTGAGTTAACTATGGGTGATGGTTTGCTTAGTTAATGTTATCATACTAATTTAATTATGCATGAGGAGTAATTTTAATAAATCATCCAAAAAGGTCTGTTTGAATATTAACATTTATAAGTAGTTTATGGATTTTATAAGGAGGGTTGTAACTTGTCCACAAGCGTAAAGAAATTCGTATTACCATTCATGTGATAACCATAGCATTAGGTTGTGGGCAATTTTCGTAGTCATGTGGATGATTTTTATACCTTTTTTTTGTTTATTACATCAAATGCCTTTTATTTGTAATCATATTTTTTGTTAGCTTTATGAATTAGACACACTTTTCCTATAGAGTACAATATTGGTGGAGGAATAACATGATTATATCTATTTAGTATCATTCGCTATTATGATAAATATCTTTTAGGTCGCACCTATATCACTAGAATATACTATATTGTATAATATGCATAATATATATGCATTTATTACGCTAAATACGGTAATTAATTAAAAAAAAAATTTTTCATTGGTTTAAAGGCAATCGCTATACCGCGCTTGTTTTACGGTATATACTATGTAGCAATACTAACCTAGCCTAATCAATTTATTTTAATCTATAATATGTTTTATTTTAACCGCAAAATAGCGCCGCAATCCGTATGTTCGCAATGTGGTTATATTACCCATTGAAGTTAAGAATACCTCGGTATTTATCACATTTACCGTAACCTATATATTAGAACGGTCACCTAAATTTCATAAAAAAATAATTTGGCGAATTTTTAAATTGTAATACTCATGTAATTATGAATATAGTAAACAAATATACGTATTACCATAGCTAACAAATCTTTATTTCTGTTATGGTAAATAAAATAAATCGCGTAAAAAACTAAACATATAATTATTGTTTATTTGCATGATTTTTTATGTTTATGTATATATATTTTTATATACAAATATTTATAATGCTGACCTAAAAGGTATTTATTATATTAAAGAGGTTTATTATAATACCGAGAAGCCTAAACAATTTTATTTATGAACGCAAAAACAACCTATGGCTTTTCAAAACTATCTTATCGTTATAATTTATTTTATATAATAAGCCTTTTACATCTTGTAATATTGCATGAACCCATGTCGTGTATGACGAGTCAACATTTTTTTGTTTTTTTTTTTTAAATTCTGTTTCGACATATAACAGCACCCCTCTAGATGTTAAAGCCGAAGTGCGGTCCATGAATGAATGTCAATGCTACATTATTTAAATAACTGTAAGTAGCAGTCACATCCATTATGCTGGCCTAGATGGAACCGGCAACTTACAAGCTGATGCTGAAATGCACTAAGTCACTTCACGGTCTGTATAGCTATAAATGGTGGATATATACTACCCCTGATGCACTGGCACCACTTTTTGAAAGTGTATATTATCTATTAAACTATAATTTGTTTCAATCTCTTAATATATAAGTAGCACAATGTCGCCATTTTAAATCACAATAGTTTATGATATCACGTTATAGTTACGTATGATATCATTTCATATTTATAATTATTGATATGTCTAGAATGTTTGTGATAAAAAAAAACTTTGCTAAATCGTTTGCTAATTGCTTGTTGTTTTTAAGTATACGAGATGTTCTGCTAAACCAATAACAAGATTCAGAATTATTCTAATGGTTGTCCTTTTTTCACAGATAACCGCGAGCTATGCCAAAACAACAGAAGATAGTATAAGAAGAGAGGAATGAAGTGAGATTAAGTTTTATTATTGACGTGGAGAATAGATCTGTTAAATGGGAGAATCCTACTACTAACCCCTAGCTTAAAGCACTTTTTAATTAACCTGATCTGGAGATTTTAATTCTACTTAATAACATATAAGTAAAACTTAAAAAAACCGTAAACTTTTCTGCAACCCAATAGGTCTCAAATTATATCTACTAACCTAAGCGAATTGAATATTTTATTGTCTCTAAACGTTTATATACCACATTTAAAGAATTTTTTTATTGTTTATTAAAACCATTTATCTATATTTTATTAATTTTTAACCATACTAGTAAATTCTAAGGGCAGAAAAGTTTAAGGATTAAACTATACCCAGATATAAGATATTATTGAATAGTATTAAAACCTATAATATGTTGTAAGTAATAGATATTTGGCTGGATTTATGGGCTAGGGTCTTAATTAGTATACTTCGTTTATTTTAAGACAAAATGTTAGATTTAAGTGATATTTATTGTTTTATATTGACATCTCAAAACATTTAATTTATTAATAATATTTATTCAAAATTGATAAAACCAAATGTGTAAAATTCACGTTAATAATTATCGAGTGTTGTGTAAAAATAAAATTTATAAATTGTTAATAAAATTGTTTTTTTTGGTACCTAAATTTAGTATTATTTATGAGTGAGGAATTATCTCTAAACGTTGCTATGCACTGGAATCTTGTCAAAGTGACAACACTTGACTTTAAAAGATAAAATAAAGAGATACTAGTACAATGAATGCTACGTCTCTTTATTTTTCTATTGTGACTCCAAAAATGCTAGCATCCTGCCTAATGTTAAGCTGGAGTACGATCCATGCACGGAGGTGACTGCTACTACAGGTAACTATCAAGTAACAGTCGCATTCAAATATCTTCAGGGATTACCGTTTTTCTTTTTTAAATTACTTTTTGACCTCGATTTTCAAAGGTAAGCAAAGGGAAGTCCAAGAGTGCCGACGACTGAAAAAACTTTTTAGTTATTTAGAAGCGATTTCTGAACACGACTGCTTTATGACTGAAAAAACGATTTTCAGTTTACGGTTGCCCCAGTCGCCGCCACTATGCCGGCCAAAATTCTATTGTATCGCTAAATGTGACTCTCAGCCATAATGGTCATCGACAACTGGACCTGAGCCTCCCCAGTGATCTTATGGATGTCCCACGCTGAGCCTTCCAGTACGTGGTATCCATTCGAGAACCTTACGGCCAGTGGTGTTCCGTCCATATGTGGACTGAACACCGACCGCCATTCTGATACAATAAACTACAAATCAATTAAGAAAATATACAGAAGAAAGGTTTTGCATAATGCTTCTGCCTACCCTACGTAAAATATCACTGCACGCTACTGCTTACGGCCTTTTCTATTATTTTGATCTCGATCACGCCACGATATGCAAGTGGAGATTCAAGGGTGCTGGCTGACGAACCGAGTCAGTATACGGCTTCCCCAGTCGCCGTCACTATGTCAGTTAAATGTGCTTCTTCACGCATCGCTTGAGGGATCCAAGGTTATAAGATGGAGAGAACACACGGGCTAGTAAAGCATTCCACATGTCGGCCTGTGGCCCGGGAATATTTTATTATAAATTATTGTAACTTTGTGGAAGTAAGGGAAGTGAAAGATTTGTGGAAGTAAGGGAAGTGAGAGATTAGTGGAAGTAAGGGAAGTGAGAGATTTGTGGAAGTAAGGGAAGTGATAGATTAGTGGAAGTAAGGGAAGTGAGAGATTTGTGGAAGTCAGGGAAGTGAGAGATTTGTGGAAGTAAGGGAAGTAAGAGATTTGTGCAAGTAATGGGAAGTGAGAGATTGGTGGAAGTAAGCGAAGTAAGAGATTTGTGCAAGTAAGGGAAGTGAGTGATATGGGAATTAAGGGAAGCTCTATTGACCCTGCCTGTCTCTTTGGGAATAATGGCATGACAATTTGATTGTCTTTACTTCAATAGGAATGAAGGGTTAATAAAAGAACAGAATATATTTAGCAAATTTATTGATTGAATAAATTTTAATAAAATACACATTACATAAAAGTTTACAAAATATGTGATCACACACAGAAAGCAAATTATTGTGCAACTCTAAAACAAGCAATATCAATATAATGAGTAAAACTATACGTCGACGAATAGAAAGCTATTTATTTGGCTTGAGGTTATTAGCTGATGTACAAGTATAACATATTTTTACATATTTCTACGTATTTTTTGAGGTTAAAATAATAATAAATAAATAATTCACGATTTACTAATTACACATTAAATTTCTGGACAGAAATCAAGACATAATATTTCTGAACTTGTATTTTATAATCTTCGACTTCTATACATTTAATTAAACTTACAACTTTATCTTTAATAAAATATATAAAACTCATAGTAGCGTTAAGTCAATAACGTTTTATACGTCGATCGATAGTAATGTAATACAGTAAGTAGCATGCAAGCTCTTAAAACACTTTGTTCTTAGAATAGGCAAATTATTAGATTAAAATTTTCTCTATATATAAACATATTGTAATAATAACACACTTCACTTCTGGATTTCTTCACTTAATTTTATGTATTTCCTGCGAACAAAAAGGTATTATAAGTAAAATACTTTTAATTGTGACTCGACATCTGACCTTGACTTGCCTAAAAGTAAGCAAAAGGTAGCCCGAGAGAGCCCGACGACAGAAAACGACTTAAAATTAAAGAATAAACAAAATGTGTTTAAAAAAATTAATGATAAAAAAATAAAAAAAAGGAAAAAGTAATTTAATATAGTGCATTTGGTGGGCACTTCTCAAAAGAATGAATAGTTATGAGAAGCGATCTGCTACTTTTCTTTCGAGAAGTGCTCCTCAGCCGGTCTAAAGACGACACGTCACTTCCGATCATACATTATAACTTTGACATTAGTTCGATCGATCTTACAGTCTTACTACAAAAAATATTTAAAACCGTGTTTAGAAACGTATACACATTCAAACGTCATTTTGTAGTACTATACTGACTTAAAACATGTTTAATGCCTGTCTAAAGTTCGTTTATTTTTGTGGTAACACGGTTAGTGTCTTCTCAATAGACCCTGTCGCGTTATTAGACCGACAGAAAGGCGTAAGTGCTTTTTCACACGTCCCGGTTGCCGGGTAATCGGTGCTGCCGCCGGTGCGTAAGTAAGTTTGTACGTTTTTTATACCTCTGTGAGTCCAGCCGTCGGATATCCGGCTACCCGGACGTGTAAAAAGGCGCACACAGTGTTGGATTAAGTTTATACCCGGCGACTGCTTGCCGGGCTAATTACGCTGGTATGTGTGAAAGCTACCGTACTTGCACTTCGCAAACGGGTACTCGGCAACCGGGACGTGTGGAAAGGCACTTATTATTGTTATTAGACCGTCAGAAAGGCGTGAAAGTAACATACGAAAAAATTTAAAATTAATATTTTTACAGAAAGTAACTATTTGTTGACTAATGTTTAAAATTACTTTATTTATGTTTCTGTTTTTAATATTGTTGATTGTATTTTATTGTGAACATTCCTCCGTCTGGAAATTATCAATTGAAACAAATGTTAAGCTCTACTTTAGAGATAATGAATAGGGAGTGGCCTGATTGTTATTTAACATTTATATAATACGACAACACGTAACTGATATTCACTTATCATCTGTAATATTTATATACGAACATATTTTTGTAAATATTGTTTATGTTCTAATAAGGAAATTTTACCAGTTGAAACTAAATCAAGACTATTAAATTAACATAACACGTTAACATACCTCATACTACTTTTAATAAAATACCCGACTAATATTTTGTTCCCGACCAATATACAGCGACAAATTGAGGTCATTATTTTTAAGAATGCTGGACAATTGGTGGTCAGTGCTGGACAACTTTCCTATATTTATATATATATGTATTTATATTAACATTTCTATACTAAGCTACTAAAGTGCTTGTATCATAGAAACAGGACAACCAAAGTACATATGTCAAAGATACATTGCTACCGATGAGTGGTCTCAAACTCGTGCACTCGGTTTGTGTAACCATTGCACTGCCACTACACCACGGTCGCCTTCCAAGGTAGTAGATTAAGTGTACAGATCATAAAGTGGCCTAGCGGGCAATGGAGAGAGCTTTGCTTGGTGTGTCTCTGCGCGATAGAATCCGGAACGAGGATATTTGACAAAAAACCAGAGTTACCGACATAGCTCGTAGGATTTGCGAGCTAAAGTGGCAATGGGCTGGCCACATCGCTCGAAAAACCAACAACCGATGGGGAAGAAAGGTTCTAGAGTGGAGACCACGAACCGGCAGACGCAGCGTAGGTAGGCCTCCCACTAGGTGGACTGACGACATAGTGAAAGTCACAAATAACCGGTGGATGCAGCTGGCATCTTGTCGTTCGAGATGGCGTTCTAAGGGGGAGGCCTATGTTCGGCAGTGGACGCGTTGTGGCTGATAATGATGATGATGAACTGAGAGAAAAAGCGGTTCAAGAACATACCAATGTCTCTTTGCTAAAATGAATAAGATAAAAGAGCATGGTATATTCATAGGTGCATGAATAGAATTAAGGATGTGAGAGAAGAGAGTGTAATGTCCAGATCGTGGAAAATAGCGGTCCAGTTTGTCTTAAGAATTTTCTCTATGAGAAATACACTTAGTAAGAAAATTTAACTAAATATGTGAAAAACACTTAATAAACTGTAGAAACATTAATTATTAATTAATATTTTTTATAAGAAGCGTAAAACATTGATTAGAAACTAACTTGATTGCAAAGCAATAACAAAAATAATGAGCTACGAGTATATAGTTCCCAAGTGGCAATCTGCTTTGTAAAATAACTTAATAATAATTGAAAATTGCTTCAGGACAGTGATAACAATGCAATTTTAGTTCTTAATAGGAAAATAAAGAGTTTAGATCAGCCTTTGTCTTTTTTTTTTAAGATGTTGCGATGGTTTGTGTACATTGATAGAATGGATGAAAGGAGATTGACAAAAGAGATTAATAAATCGTAGGCGAAAGAAATAATTAAACTTAAATAGCCCAGAATATTGTTCCTTGATCAAATCGGGAGAGAGCCTGTATAAAGAGAATTGTGTATATGAAGAAAGCAAGAGAGTTGTGTACGGAACGCGGAAAGCAAATAAAGGAACGCATAACAAGGGTGACGTAACTAAAGAAAATAAACAGAACTATGACGTTTAATGTATTTCCAAATGACGAACCACCATAAATTTAAAAGTAATTTTACGTTAATACTCATTTATTATACGAGTACAGTTCACGAACTCCTATATCGTAAATCATTCACAATTTACTGCATATGTAAATATGACGTCATTTTGCCTATTAATTTTGTTAGTCCGTTCGTTATCCGTAAAATGAATCGTTCTTAGGTAAAGATAAGACTGCAAGCCGCCGCCGCGACGGGTGGAGAAAACGTTTTAATGGACAAGAAACCGATCACTATTGACAAAAAAAAACTTATAACGAATACGTATCGGTACGTAAGGACAAATTACATTACGGTACAGACTGCTTACCCCTGTACCTGTGTGACAAGCCCGATGGAAGATAGCCCTGTAACTTTACCTTTTTCTAAATTTGACTTTAATAGTGGATGTGATTGCTACTCACAGTTATTGAATTGTAGTAGCAGTGACATTCATTCATGGAACACACTTTGGCTTAACATCAAGCGGGGTGCTGTCATATGTCGAGTCACATTAAAATGTTGGCTATTTATATTTAAATTAATCTATAAGTACTAGCGGACCTGGCAGACGTCGTCCTGCCCGGAAAGCAAAGCCACATTAAATATGGTTGATTAAATTTAACATTTACATTGTTTTATTTTTCGATTCCATTCCTACTTCTAACGAGTCTACGGTTGATCCTTATTGGACATCTCACTGTGGTCACACGGTCTCTATGTCTAAAATATTTAATTTTTCATTTTCTTTCAGATCTCCTAGCGGAAGTTTGGCCTTAACTTATAATTTTCTATTCTTTCTAGCTAAGCAGTAAAAAGTACCGCTCAAATTTATGTACGGTACTCAATTGTTCAGCAAATGAAATTTGATGCCTACCTACAGCAGAGCCTGGTTCAATTGTGTTTTCAAACCATCCAGGAACCCATTATAGTAAATATCATACAAATCGGTCCAGGTGAAAAAACACATACAGAACAATTATACACGTTTAGAAATATCGTATTTTTCCTCATTCTGAAGTTCTGATATTCACAGATATTGCCCAAGTTTAAAGACATAGACCTAAAAACATATTTCTGACATCAACTTTGTATGAGGAATTATTAAGATATACGCGTAATAATTTGCTATAGTATTTTCATTAATCGTGGGTTTAAAAATTTATACAAACTAGTATCAGGTGTTTAAACAAAATTTATATAAGAAAAACCTTTTATTCGAGAATTGGTTATGGCGTATAGAGTGTAATCGATTACAACTAATTTAGGCGTAACGAATTGCAAAATTGCATACTAAAATACACGTTCCATTTAAGCAGTAGAATAGATAAGCACTTTACATCACAAATCTACATAAAAGCATTAACACACACACATACACACACACACACAAGAAAATATTATATATATACAAATAATAAGTGTTTTTGGCAAAAAGTCAAACAATGACAGACGCCATAAAAGAAGGTCTTTCACTTGTACACCGAATTATAGTTTCCTTCTTTATTATTCTGACGCGAGATCTGACCTCGACTTGCTTGGGGTACAAAAGCGCCGACAACTGATAAAAACTCAGTTGACAGTTAATTCAGTCGCCTTAACTGTGCCGACTATAAGACAAATATATTAACGAGGAGGAAAACAATGGTGAATAAGCCAAAGACGGCCAAAATATATTAAAAACGTTATTGATGAGAACATTTAAAGAAGTGTTATTTGCGTTAATATGAATTACCGCAATTCTTATTGTAATATGATACAATAAGAATAGCTAAAATAGTCAAAATGTTCTTTATTAAAAATATGAGACCATAATTAAAACAATCTAATGATTTAATTATGTACAAATACAAGCAAAATGAAAAGCTATAAAAAGAAAAAGAATGAATAACTACTCAAAACAAAATAGATCCCATTGTTTTTATTCAAGTTAAATTCATTTAATTATGGTTAGTGTTTAATAAGTAACTTACTTGCAATCTATGTATCATTAAAAAATATGTCTTTTTTTGTGACTCGACATATGACAGCACCCTGACTGATGTTAAACTGGAGTGCGGTCTATAAATAGAGGCAACTTCTACTACAATTATTTAACTGCAAGTAGCAATCGCATCCACTATGCCGGTCTATTTAAAATCGGCTGTTTGTATGGATCGGCAGACAGAACAAATGACCCTATCCGCCTGCCGCTCTTACCACACTGAACTAAAATACTTGTTTTGTTACCTATATTGTTTTGAGTAGCATTATGGATGATCCAAGCTGCACCTGGCGGGACGTGCAAATCAACTACTCAGAGTACGGGCACGAGTGCGCGCTCGATATTTGTACCCGAACGGTTATGTGGACTCGTAATAGATACATCAGAAGTAGAGATGCCGGCAGATAAAAAGAGCGCTGGACATCAAACTGCGCAGTATCTTGTTTTGTTAACTACTTACTTTTCGTTTTTCGATTGACTATAAATTTAAACACATTAATAATTATGTGCCCGACTGTAAACGATGTGCGGATTTGCTCCTACCGCAGTCGTCAACTTCTCTTATGTTGCGAAGCTCAAAAGCCAGTGCTATTTATATCTGCCGGCAGTTATATGACCAGTGCAGCGTGGATCACCCTTTAAATGTATTAAGTGAACAAACACATGCAAACACTAACCCAAGTGAATGTTAGGTACCGAAGCTACGAAATGTTAGCGGGGCCAAGTTATCGGGCAGATTTTGTTTTAGTCGATTCCGCCCTGACAACAGGAGCGACGTGGTCTGGAGCAATCACCTGTGCGAATCCCATCAAACACATAAACCATTTAGCTGTACAATGTAGTAAAACATTACACAAAACAATGTAATGAGATATTTATTGTACAGATACCATTATCTGTACAATAAATATACGTTATTAAAACAGGTGTTAAACAAAACATAAATACAATAACATTCACGTCATACAAATTGATAGGCATAACTAAAACCATTATATTAAATTATCAATATAATAATTAATTACGATATATAAATTACATTGTTTTTATTTTTCCATTTCTATATTAAGCTACTAAACGTGCTTGTATCATGGAAACATGACGATCAAGGTACATAGGTATATCAATGATACATTGGTACCGGCAAGTGGTTATAAACCTGTGCTCTTGGTTTGCGTAATCATTGCAATAGCACTATACCACGGTCACCTTAACTGTATTTGTTTACAAATAAGATAGAATATTTAATTTGCATTTTGTTTTGTCTTTGTCTTTCATAAAGTTGATTATTACGAAACTATGATAGTAGAAACATTGAATGTAAACAAAGAGAAATATTCCAAATTAAATTTTAAGATTCGACATCTAACCTTGACTTGCCTGAAGAAGTCAAGAAGCACCGACGACTGAAAAAACCGATTCAATTCACGGTTGCCTCAGTCGCAGTCACTATACTGGCCTCTTCATACCTCTTATTAAACTTTGCATGAAGTTACTTGTGAGTGTGCGGTAAGCGAGGGAGTTGTATCAGGGTCGTGGCAAGTGGCGCTCCATTGTCTCTGCCTATCCCTTTAAATTGATATTTTAGAATTGATATTTGACTTTGACTTGCCTGATAGTAAGCAAGCTGAAGTCAAACAGCGCTGACGACTAAAATAACAGATTTAGTTTACGGTTGCCTTAGCTTAGGTACTATTCCCACCCAAGTTTATTTTTTCACGCTTCCCCTGAAGGATCCAAAGTTATAATAGGAAGTAAAAATAAGCTGTTAAAGCACTTTTCGATTATTTAACACGCCGACCCTTTTGATTCGTCTGCCGATTCGGTCGATAGAACGCGGATACTTTCCCCGACCTGTGACGGGTATCACGAAAATAAGACAAGGTAGGAACAAGGTTAAAGACCTTTCGCCACATTTAAACTCTCAATACCAGCGGCACGCTATGATAGTCTTTTTTTACTTTTGACCTGCTGATGAAGTTTCGTATAATTTGTTAATTCATTTGAAGGAGAAAATTGCTTCATTGGCACTACAAAGAACAACAATTGTTTCGTCAAATGTAATTATTAGTTTATACAAAACTTCATGAGCGGGTCTAACGTCAAAACAGCCATTATAGCGTACCGCTTGTATAAAGGATATAAACTATCTATTTATTTAATCTATTGTAGTGTTCAATATTTTTTTATTGTGACTTGACATATGACAGCACCCCGCTTGATGTTAAACTGGAGTGTGCTTCAAGAATAGATGCCACTGCTACTACAATTCAATAACTGTAAGTAGCAATCACGTCCACTATGCCGGCCTAGTTGGAACCGCAATTTACAAGCTGATCCCAAAACGCGACCACATCACTTCACGGTCTGTATAGTTGTAAGTGGTGGTACTATCCCGGATCGGCAGACTGGGTACCACTGCCTACCACTCTTTGATAACCAGACCCGACTTCAAGTGATTATTAAAATGACAATGACAGCGATCACGAACAAAAAGCGAGCGACTGATGATGTTTGTATGCTATGCTATAGTTCGCGTCACGTAAGTTGGCAAGAGTAGTCAGATGCGCAGAAGTCGTGTTTTAGGTATGTTTATGAACGCGGGGCATGAGGTAACAAAGTTCCGTGCGCGCGATTGGTTGGCCAGTCGATCATCGACTCCCGCGCTGCATCCACGCTCCCTTCACTCCCGCGTACACTTGGGTGCACTGAAATTTGACCACTGGTTTTCGTATCATACTAATAGTTTTACTACATATTAGTCCCCCGCCGCGTCTGTCTGTTCGCGATAAACTTAAAAATCAACCAATTAAATTGTCCTGCATTTTCCCCGCAGGGATAGGCAGAGAAAATGGAGCGCCACCTGCCACGATCTTGACACAACTCCCTCGCTTGCTTCACATTCACAATTCTCTTCATACAAGCTCTATGATTATGGGCACTAGGCAACCTAGCTTTCTTGAGAATGTCTCCGATTTGGTCGGAGAACACCCTCCTGGGTCTGCCTTGTTTAAGGCATCGGCATAACGCATCAGATTTATAAATTTATTTTATCAATCTACTTGCACTTAAACTACTCTTATTATTTTTTATGAATCTAAAGAGATCCTTTTTTATTGCACGCCAGGGCACATGCGCAAACGTTCCCCCACTACGTTGCCAACTTACGTGTGACGGACTATAATGGTATAACAATGATCTCTAGTCTGTACTAAGCATAATATTAACGTATTGTTGAATTAGTTTGAGCTGTGCAAGGTCTTACGTTCATGCTAGCTTCGTGCGCCTAATCCAAATATGCAGACAAAAGAAAAATAATTTATTAGCATTAATTCTTGTATGCATTTTTATTTTTTATTGTGACTCGACATATGACAGCACCCCTCCTGATGTTAAGCTGAAGTGCGGTTCATGAATGGAGGTGACTACTATTTACAATTCAATAACTGTAAGTAGCAGTCACATCTACTATGCTGGCCAAGTTAGGTTAGTCACTTCACGGTCTGTTTACTTATAAGTGGCGGTACTACCCTGGATCAGCAGACTGGGTACCACTGCCTACCACTCTTTATAGTAGTATTAATATATTATAGTATCGCGCTCGCTTTTTGGTAAAGTTTAATTGTTTTTATTTTATTGTGCCATGGCATTTGACCTCGACCCGCCTGATGATAAGCAAGAAGAGGTCCAAGAGTGACGACGACTGAAAATAACCGAGTTAGTTCACGGCTGTCTCAGTCGCCGTCAATATGCCGGCCAAAGGTAGTTTTTCACGCTTCACTTGAAGGATCCAAGACTATAGGATGGAGAGAACACATGGGCTGTTTATTCCACTTGTCGATTGTTTTACACAGAAAAGACGTACTGTCATTAGTCATTAGTTTCATTCAATATTAAAAACAGTAATTATGTATGCATTGTTTACAAATTATAAACGCTTATTTTCACATGTATATTGTATAATTATTTTTATAATTGCATATCGTTTGTTTATTGCAAGAATCATAAAAAGAAGATTCGATTGACTTGGATACAAGTTTAAACTTTTATAAAAGAAGCAGTAAAACATATCAAAAATACGCAGAAAGTTCCTTATCTTATGTCAACATGTCATTTTATAATACGACAAATAATATCAAAAATATTACAAACAAAACTCTATAAATAAATTTCAGTCAAACACCAATAAGTTTAATTCGTCATTAATTTCACACAGGGATAGACAGAGACAACGAAACACCACTTTCCACGATCCTGGCAAAACTCTCTTGCTTCTTTTACATCCATTATTCTCTTCATACAGAATCTATTTTTTACACATCTATACTAAGCTACCATAATCATAGAAACAGGACAACCAAAGTACATATATCAAAGAAACATTGGTACCGGTGGGTGGTATAGAGCTCGTGCTTTCGGTTTGCGTAACCATTGCACTGCAACTTCACCACGTTCGCCTTAATCTATGGTTAAAGTATAAAACAATGCTTTCAGAGAATTGTTAATGTGGGGATTGTTAAAAGTTGTGTCAGGATCGTGGCAAATGTTGCTCCATTGTCTTTAACTATGCCTGCCTGTAGAAAAATTGATATCAATGTAAATTAAATTGTCTACGTATTTTAGAAATATTTTACTGCGCTTAGCGCTTCCAGTTTTTTCTATCTTTCTTGTATGTATGTATGTATGTAATCTATGTCAAAGTTCTTCATGTAATGGAAAACTAGCTTTTATAGGAAAACTAGTATTTTACTGCGTTTGGTTTTCCGACTGTCCGAAAAAACTAAAGTAGTTTTACTGATCCCCACAAAACAATAATTATCATATTGCTGATCCTTACAAAACAATAAAACTCAACTAATGACTTTCAAGTAATAAACAAACGAGTTTGGGTTTTTTGCTAATAAACTGTCATAGCTCAAAATAACTATCAACTTCAATTTGGTTTACATATTTATAATTGAGTCCTGACATCTGACCTCAGTCTGCCTGAACCGGCTCTGTTTGCAGTTGTCTTAGTTGTCATTATGCCGACCAAAGATGTTCAGGTGTATGAAGGCTCCAGGGTGATAGGATGGGAATAAAAAACACACTGACTAGACATTATAATCGACAAAGGCGCAGCCAACGGCTTGAAGATAGTTTTTCGACTAATGACAGCATTTAGCGATATTATTTAATAAAATTTATTTCTTATTTCTTTACCTTTGTGATGTCGACTCCAGTAACCCCACGGACGAGGTCTGGAATACATTGGATGATGCTGAGGACTTCGCCAGTCAGTTTAGCAGCACCAACTTCACCGCCACCGCAAGACACCATGGTAACTTTGCGGACTTGAGACAGAGGCGCAGCGACCTCTGCTGCAATCTAAAATAAACATATACAATCAATTAATTTATCACGCCCCACAAGGATAGGCAAGAGAGTCACGACCCTGAAGATATCTAAAAAGATCTTTACATCAACAATTCTCTTCATACAAGATAACAAAGCATACAAAAAAACATATTTTTTGTTTAAAACACTATCAATCAAATTGTCACGCCTTTTCTCCACAGGGATAGGCAGTGACAATGGAGCACCACTTGCCACGATCCTGACACAACTAACTTGATTTTTATTATTATTTTTAAACTTTTTTAAAAATGATTGTACCGTTTTCCAGACTCCGGGACCAGGATTACCTAAATCTAGATTATATTACAGAAGATGTACCTACACCCAGAAGGATTGCACTCAGATTATATTACAGAAGATGTACCTACACTCAGAAGGACTGCACCTAGATTGATTACAGATGTACCTGCATTCAGAAGGACTTCACTCAGATTATATTACAGAAGATGTACCTACATCCAGAAGTACTAACTCAGATTATATTACAGAAGTTGTAACTACATCCAGAAGGACTAAGAGGCAAGAACTCTCCTTCTGGGTGTAGATACACCTAATTAATTTAAAGTAAGTAAATAAAACCTACATACCTTGGGTAATGTTTCCAGCATCATGTCAACCATAGCAGCATTGCCGTATTCCTTCCATGCATCAGCCTTCTTCGACATTTGTTCAGCATCAGCAATAGCCTTTGCTTTGATGGCGAACGCTTCAGCCTGTAATATAAGTGGTCAATCATTTTTAAGAATAATATACAATTATATTATTTTATTGTGTCTGGGCATATGATAGCACCTTGCCTGATGTTAAACTGGAGTGCGGAGATGACTGCTGCTACTGCAGTTAAATAACTGTACGTAGCAGTCACATCCACTATGACGGCCTAGTTGGAACCGTCAACATAGAAGCTGATTCAGAAACGTGACTTAATCACTTTACGGTCTGTATGATTATTATATTAGGTGATGAAGTGATACCTGGTGTTAATCTAGAAACCGGGCTAACATAGCAAGTCGTCTCCATTCCTACGAAGACGACTTACCTGATGGTAAGCAAGGGGAAGTCCAAGAGCGCTCACTACTGAAAAAATGACTCAATTCACGGTTGCCTCAGTCATTGTCACTATGCCGGCCAAGGGTGCTTCTTTACGCATTGCTTGGAGGTTATAGAATAGTGAGAACACATGGGCTGATAAAGCATTTCACTTGCCGATTGTTCCTTTTAGTTTAACAGGCGATTTGGTCGATAGAATGTGAATGCTTCCCACGATCTGTATCTCGGGTGTGAAAAGACGAGGAACAAGGTTCATCGAAACATTATCCGTGGTATAGGCGATAAAGAAAGCATAAAGCCGCCATGTCTCTGCAAAGTTACGGGGGCTCCTGAGTTCGCGTGACCTCTGCATCCCCTATAACTTGGACAGCTCAGCACTGCAATGTATCTAGGGTATCGAGAAGACACTTATCTCAATTCCCTAGATCATTTTTAATACCTTTTGTGAAAATCAGTCTAAATATTTTAATATTACTGACCTCTCCTCGTAGCTTAACTGCTTCGGCCTCGGCTTCAGCCTCCAGTACCAATTTGAGTTTCTGCGCCTCAGCAATCTGTTCCAATCTATACTTCTCAGCCTCCGCGGGTCTGAAATATAAATTAATAGACTTAGTCGCGTTTTGGGGCTAGATTGTAAGTTGCTGGTGCCAACTAGGCCGGCATAGTGGATGCGACGATGTAAGCAGTTAATAACAGTAAATAGTAATCGCTTCATTCATGGATCGCACTCCAGCCTAAAATCAGGCGGGGTACCGTCATGTATAGAATCATAATTTAAAAAATAAGGAAGGCACAGCCGCGTACTCTAAGGTTCCATCTGGGTTTTCCAGTCAGAGGTGGAGACAAGCGTCAAAAGTTTGACTCTATCGCTTCTACAATGCCTACTATCCAAAACTCGACTGAGTCACATCAACGTCCTGTACCCTTAAAAGTAGTGGTACTATCAGCAAACCAGACTAATATCATAACCTAACACTCTTAAACACGAGTAAATATATAAACAAATTAATGCAATAAAACAATTTTTTGCTTCGAATGGAAACATGAGTGGAGTTATACGTGGCGGACAGTGGTGCAACGAAGGCTTTCCTAAATTATCCCTGATCAGCCAGAAAGCCTCCGCTGCTGAACATAGGCCTCCCCCTTAAAACGCAATTCCGAACGACAAGATGCCGGTTGCATCCACTGGTTATTCGTGACTTTTACTATGTCGTGGGAGACCTGCCTACGCTGCGTCTTCCGGTTCGTGGTCTCCACTCTAGAACCTTTCTTCTCCATTAGTTGTTGGTTCGATCACTGATTTATTAAAGGGAAATTATGTACTTGCGTATCGTTGCCTCTAATTCTTTTTCTCTTCGTTGTACTTCCCATCTTTGTACGTTAATCTCCTGGGTTCGCTCTACCACCTGGATTTGCATCTGTTCCTCTTTGATGCGCTGCTTCGTTTTGGCCGCTTGCAGATCGTAAGCCATCTCAGCTTCAGCCTACAAAATTAAAAAAATAGTTTATTTTAGCAGACATTTCGTGGTCATTTAATCGTAGAGCTTGTATGAAAGTAATTGTGGATGTGGTGGATGAGAGGGAAGCGAGGGAGTTGTGTAAGGATGTGGTAAAAAGATCCTTGTGATGTGAAAAAGATGTGACAATTATAATTGATTTTGATCAGCCCAGTATGTCGACCCGGCGGAGTACCACCACTTAAAGTAAATAGACCGTGAAGTTATTAACTTAGTATTGAAAGAAATCAGTTCGACAACGATTTCGGTATCAACCGGCATAGTGGATGGGGTTGCTAGTTGCATTTATTTAACATACGGTCATACTCGTATGTCGTGCCAATATAAAAGTGAAAATTGCAAAATGTAATACACAATAATTACAATAAGATAACGTGGTAATACATACTTTTTTTGTTTGCACTTCAACATCATAGGCGGCTTTCTTTAGTTCGAAATCACGTTGGGCCTTCGCAATCTCAGTATCATTAAGGAATCGCGAGGCCATACGCTGTTCTTCTGCCACGGCCTCCTTGATTCTGGCAACTGCTTGTGCCTCTGCCTCACCGATGCGCGCGTCACGTTTCACCTCAGCAGTACGCGCCATACCAAGAGCTTTTAGGTATCCCTATTATGTATGCCCAAATTAGGCAAATCATTAAATGTATTGTAAGGTATAGTGACGGCGACTGAGTCAACCGTGAATTGGCTTGGTTTATTCAGTCGTCGGCACAATTGGGCCTCCTCTTGCTTACAATCAGGCAGATCGAAGACAGATGGCAAATATTAAGAATGTTGAATTAATACAATTGTTAGTAGTAAATTGTTAATACAAAGTAAATTATTTACATAAAGTATTTTGTAATGTTATTAAATTAAAAATACACACACCCCACACAGAAACTGCGACAATGCGACGATGCAAGTTAATTAGAAAATACCAAAGCAAATGGTAGAGGCCCCGTAGGCTATAGCGTATGCTTAAATGCGGCGCTGAAGACAATGATGGTAGTACAAAAGCTATGACAAGACGACTGAGGCCCGATTCTCTTAATTACATGACAGCGAAATGAACTGGCCAAGATCTATCGGCGTAACTTTTAGGTAATATTCATTGTGTCAAAGACGCATTGAAATTGCAAAATGCAGGCGTGAAAATTTGATTGATTGATTGAATTTGACTTTCTCGCAGTAGTAACCAATCAACGTAGTTAACCAACTGACATTTTTTGTGTTAGACTTAATAATAATATTTAAATTTTATGTAGTAATTATCAATAATATTTTTTCCACAAAAATATAAAATATTTATCGTATATCTATCTATATAAAAAAATATTATATTTATTTACATTTCTATACTAAGCTACTAAAGTGCTTGGTATCATAGAAACAGGACAATCAAAGTACATACATCAAAGATACATTGGTACCACAGTAGGTGGTTTCTACCGGTTTGCGTGACCCTTGCACTGCCACTACACCACGGTCTCCTTTATATGTATTGAGAAATTCAATCAAATTCAAGTGTCTGTATAAAATAATAATAAACAACGATATGTCTTCTAATGACAAGCTACTGCATTGTCAAAACATATGACAGTTGTTTAACCGATTAACGTTACCTACGATAATGCCAAGTATACTGATACAAGCAATTACAATGCGTTTATAGCGCCAGGAATATTATGTAAAAGTCAAGCCGAAAATGCGTTGCTAAGTCATTTCGCTGTCATGAAATTAAGAGAATCGCCCCCTGACACAATGTTACCAAACGAGAAATAATTTAATGTTGCCTCCACGCATGGGCAAATACGAATACCAAATTATCAATTGAAGTATCTACGTCAAGGTCATCGCGAATTGTCCCTTGAGTCCATGTGAAGAGGCGAACAATTTGAACATACCTTGGATGCCTGTTGCGTTGAAACAAAAACAGAAAAAAATATATAAACCAAAACTATTATCAATTTATCAACAAAAAATCCAAAACCCCATTGTATAAATTATAAGCAATTATAGAAATTATAGAAAATTGATGCATACCTCTTCATCTCGTATGTCCTTCAGGGTGTAGGACACCACGGTGATGCCCATGTTGATCAAATCACTGGATGCAACCTCGAACACCTGAAACATTAGCATATTGCAATTACTTATCTAAGAGTGGTAAGCAGTAGTGCCTAGTCACTTACTCGTATCACGCACTATAGTATCACCACTTACAAGTGTACAAACTGTTTCACTTACTATCAGCTTGTGAAGTCACTTACTCGGGTTTCACTTACTATTAGCTTGTGAAGTCATTTACTCGTGTTTCACTTACTATCAGCTTGTGAAGTCATTTACTCGTGTTTCACTTACTATCAGCTTGTGAAGTCACTTACTCGGGTTTCACTTACTATAAGCTTGTGAAGTCATTTACTCGTGTTTCACTTACTATCAGCTTGTGAAGTCACTTACTCGGGTTTCACTTACTATTAGCTTGTGAAGTCATTTACTCGGGTTTCACTTACTATTAGCTTGTGAAGTCATTTACTCGTGTTTCACTTACTATCAGCTTGTGAAGTCACTTACTATCAGCTTGTGAAGTCACTTACTCGGGTTTCACTTACTATTAGCTTGTGAAGTCATTTACTCGTGTTTCACTTACTATCAGCTTGTGAAGTCACTTACTCGGGTTTCACTTACTATTAGCTTGTGAAGTCATTTACTCATGTTTCACTTACTATCAGCTTGTGAAGTCACTTACTCGGGTTTCACTTACTATTAGCTTGTGAAGTCACTTACTCGGGTTTCACTTACTATTAGCTTGTGAAGTCATTTACTCGTGTTTCACTTACTATCAGCTTGTGAAGTCACTTACTCGGGTTTCACTTACTATTAGCTTGTGAAGTCATTTACTCGTGTTTCACTTACTATCAGCTTGTGAAGTCACTTACTTGTGCTTCACTTACTATCAGCTTGTGAAGTAACTTACTCGTGCTTCACTTACTGTCAGCTTGTAAAGTCACTTACTATCAGCGTGTAAGTTGCCGGTTCCAACTAAGGCGTCATAATGGCTACTTTCAGTTATTTAACTGTAGTAGCAATCGCCTGCATTCATTTTTAGGGACCAGTTGCAGATTGGTTTCGATCTCGGCACTCAGCCCGACAAGATTAAGAGCAGGTACAGCCTTGTCAAGACTGGAGTCAATTCCGCATGTTTCCAGACACCGAGCGACCATAGCTCCACGCGGACATCGTGCTGTCTGATATGCACCACGATCATAGCAGTGCCGTATGCTCCAATAAGCCAAGCTGTCTTAGAGGTGGCAGTGAGGAACGACAGAAGTTATAATTTTGGCGCAATAGGGTTAGGCACATTAAAAAAAGTTGATAAAAGGAAATTGGCGACATAGATTTATATATCGGAAGTTAATTGAAAGATAAAACGACCCAAAAGAATTGTCTTTGATCAAATCGAAAACATTGTTATAAAATGGCCGTGATGTCAACCAATGTATCTTTGATATATGTACTTTTGTTGTCCTACTTCTATGATACAAGCACTTTAGTAGCTTAGTATCAAAATCTAAAAAACAAGCAGGAGTTTACAGTGTTTATAACATAAGAGTCTGTGTGAAGAGAATTGTGGATGTGAGGGAAGCGAATAAAAAGGTGTGTTAGGATCGTGGAATGTTGTCACTTTATTTTTATTATTACCGGCCGAACTAAGGACGATACAAGGTCGTTTGAGAATACAATATCAAAGTGATATTATTTGTATGGGAAGAGAGTCCAGTTTCGAGTGTTCTTTATTGATTTACTTGTTTTGTTACATCAATGAACTTATAATATTAATTAATATGTTATTGTAGAATAAATGGAACCTCTGCTGGCGTGATGGTAAAGTAAGTTACTAGTAAACTGACCGTGACGTGACTTAGTCGGGATCAACTTGTAAGTTGCCGGTTCCAAATAGTGGATGCGACTGTTACTTTTTTTTTATTGTGGCATGACATTTGACCTCGACCCGCCTGTTAAGCAATCCAAGTTCCGCCCTCAGTCGCCGTCACTATGCCGGCCAAAGGTTATTTAACCTTTTATAGTTATCATCCTTTTACAGTTAATCAAAACCGCACTCCAGTTTAACATCAAGCAGAGCCACAATAAAATCTATAACCTCTGACGACTGAGGAATATCATTACTGTTTGGAGCCAGTCACAGTTATTAATAATACTCCTAAATCATCACGGCTTATTCCCACTGAGATGGGCAGAGACAATTAAAAACTCTTAAATGAAATTTAAATATATAATCATAGTGAATCAAAACGCGATCTCTGAGTAGAAACTTTTTTTTAATTGTAGCTCGACATAATATGACAGCACACAGCTTGATGTTGAAGCTGGAGTGCGGTCCATTAATAACGGTGGATGCTACTACAGTTAAATAACTGTAAATAGCAGTCACATCCACTATGACAGCCTAGTTGGAACCGGCAACTTAGAAGCTGATCCTGAAACGCGACTGAGTCACTACACAGACTGTATACTTATAAGTGGTGGTTCTACCCAGGATCGGCAGACGTGCACTACTGCCTTATTTGGCATTCATGGGTGGTCCGTCCGTCCACAATCGATATATCATTTGCTTACCTGTTTTGAGAATTTTTTTCTGTCCTTGTAAATCTCTTCAACTGTCATGGACCCCATAATAGCTCGTTGGTGACCTTCGAGGGTAACCAATGCTATGTGGCGGATCTCTTGTTCTGGTTTGCTCAGGAACTGTTCACATGCGGCGAGAAGCATTTCTGAGTTCTGACCTTGAATCTTCACCTAAAATTTATAATTTATTAGGTTAATTGACCTAACTCATAGATTATAGAGGATTCCCTTCTTGCTTACCATCATTTTGCCAGCATAGTAACGGCGACTGAAGCAACCGTGAACTGAGTTGTTTTTTTGTCCTCGGCGCTCTTAGACATCCTCTTGCCTAATATCAGGCAAGTCAGGGCAAATGCCAAGGAAGAATAAAAAATAAAATGCTAATGTTGATTCTATATAAAATTCTATTTTTTTGTGATATGAAATCTAACCACAACTTGCCTTATGACAAGCAAAAAGAGGTGCATGTGCATGAGTAGACAATTGAAATTGATCAAAAAAACAGTCTTATTTTACACTGGCCTCAATCGCCGTCACTTTGCTGGACAAAAAAAAATTAAATATGACGATGTTTAGCGAGGAAAATTATAGCAAAAGAGAGGCGACTGAGTTCGCATTCACCCGCTCCTAGAGAATTCGTTTACAGCCTCCCAGAGAAAGGTGCCTCTTACAAGTGCTAAAATACGAAAAGAAAAAAGGGACAAAACATTACCTGTGCAATGCCCGTGACAGATATGGGTACACCTTGGATGGTGTAAACGGTGGGGCTTTCCACTTGAAGAGTCATTGTGTTAAGAGAAATCCTTTGGACTCTCTGGACTATAGGCCACACAAACGCTCGTCCTCCCGGAACCAGAAACGGGACGGAATGGCAGCATCCTAAAAATAACAGAAATTAAGATTTTTTTTATAAAATTGAAATACAATTTAATTTTCACAAGATAAGGCAGAGGCGATAGAGAAGTTCAACTTCTTACAAACCAATAGACACCGTTTGAAAACCACTTCCTGGTACCAATGTATCTTTAATATGTGTACTTTGGTCGCCCAGTTTCTATATAATACAAGCACTTTCAGAAGCTTAGTATGGAATGTAAACATATAATATTGAAAAGTATTAAGGCTTCTCAATAAGCACGACTATTTGAGCTGGTCAATCTGATTGATTGATTAATCAATCAATCAGATTGTCAAGCCTTTTTCCACATGTATAAGCAGATACAAAGGAGTGGCAACTCCCTCGCTTCCCTCACAATCACAATTCTTAAGGATGTCTCCGATTTAGTCGGAAAACACCCTCCTGGGTCTGCCTGCCTCGTTTTACGCATTCAACCAGTCAGATTTATATTATAATAGTTTTTAAAATATTTTTTTATTATTACACATTTCTATACTAACCTACTAAAGTGCTTGTATCATAGAAACAGGACAACCAAAGTACATATATCAAAGATACATTGGCACCGGTGAGTGGTTTCGAACCCGTGCTCTCGGCTTGCGTAACCATTGCACTGCCACCTCACCACGGTCTCCTTTTAGTATACCATTTAATTGTTAGATTAAGAAAATTGAGTTTGGCATTTGTATCAACTTTATAAAATTAAAAACTATTGTAAAGAAATCACGTAACTCTAATTTAAAAATTGGACGACTGCCAATCTAGTTAGGAACTATGCGATTCAAATAAAAATTAGTACATACCAATGCCTAAAAGCAACAGTGAGTTAGTTATGGTTTTGGTGAAATTAGTGGTTTTGAGTTATCTAACAGAGGGTATTGGTAATAATATCTATGCAATAATATAATAATTTCAGAGCCTGTATGAAGAGAATTGTGGATGTAAAGGAAGCAAGGGAGTTGTGTAAGGATCGTGGTAAGTGGCGCTCCATTGTCTCTGCCTATCCCCGTGGGAAAAAGGCGTGACAATACTGAGATATTTACGTTGTGTTATTTATATAAGACATATAAATTTCATAAAATTTGTAAAAATTTCATGTTTTAAAACCAATTATGTCAAGAGTAACATTTTGAAATATCTTAATATACCTCATCGATATATACCGGATAATTTTTATTTAGTAAGGACAATGACATGACATTCTTAAATACTTCTTTCAAAAGTATAAAATAGCAAAATTGAGTGGAGTAATAAAATAAATATAGAAGTATGCCTGAATTTTAAATCAAACTCACACTACTATCATAAGCGCAACATTCTTTATCTACAACAAACATTTCCCGGCCGCACGTGAAGAGCCTGAATTTTCTTCATACACAATAGCGAAATGACTTGTCTGCGAACTGCCACGGAAAGCCAATTTTTTATGATGGTATTTGGCTTCGATCATATATAGATTTACAATAGATACACAATAGCCGCTCGAAAAGCGGCGACATAAATGCAAGTCCGAATGGATGTTGGACTTGCATTTGTTTTCAGTCCAAAATGATGTATGTGACATTACATTTGTGACAAGTTTATACATCAAAACAATGTGATAAGGTTCAGTTTACAATTTACATTTAATTCAGTTACACAGTTTATATTAGTGTAAGTAAAATCTAACACGCGGAAACTTTTAGGACAATATTTTGCATGAGACTATTAAAAATATATGATATTTGGCATTCATGTAGGTACCAATGACTAGTTACGTAGGTAACGAAATATTACTGACTTTCCGTCGCCATAAATGTAACTACATATTTAGATGGTAGTGGCAGCTTTGTGACGTATACTACACACCTTAAGTGTTGGATAGTAATCCAGAGGCCCTTACGATCTGCTTGAATATCTCCGATTTTTGACAGGGTCTGGCACAGAAGGGAGTTTTCCGAACAAATTGGAAGAGATCCTCAAGAAAGCTAGATTGCCTAGTGCCCATAACCTTAGAGCATGTATGAAGAGAATTGTGGATGTGAGGGAGTTATTTCATGATCGTGGCAAGTGGTGCTCCATTGTTTCTGCCTATCCCTGTGGGAATGCCTTGCCAGCCCATGTGTTTTCCCCATGCTATAACCTTGGATCTATTAAACGAAACGTGAAGATGCACCTTATTAACGGAGACTGGGCAGCCGAAACTAACACGGTTTTTGCAATCGTCAGCACTCTTGAACCTCCATATGGAGGCTCCACCATGCTTACCATCAAGCAGATCGAGTCACAAGCCATTTGGCTATTGTGTATCAAGAGAATCAGGGTCCTGCCCTTTGACGGATGCGCTAAAAGTATTTTGCTGGCTAAAAAAACGGCACCGGCAATATACGAAGCCGGCTGCGTGCTGACTCACATATTTGTTATTTAACTTTGTTGTCAACACAGCCAATGAAAAAGTAAGTTCACTTTTGTAGAGTTAATATTATTTAATGTTTTTCGTAGGACATTTCCAGACTAACTTAACCATTTTGTATTATTTAAAAATCTGTTTATACACAATGTTTTATATCAATAACAAAGATTGCTATTTTATTTTCCTTACGGAATAAAAAATCATCGTCATAAAAAAATTGACAGATCAATCAATCAAATTCTCACGCCTTTTTTCCAAAAGGTATAGGCGCGGAGACAATGGAGCGCAAACATTGAGTATGTATACATATTATAGTATAGTAGAAAACATAAATAAATGCAACGAATACAGAAAGCAACGAATCGGGAACCAAATTCAGAACCAATCTGCCCCTCTCGGATCGTTAAATGACAATTGTAAGACAAAACAATTTTCTTCGTAAATTAACTGGGGCAAAGGTCAGTCAGTCTTCATTAAAACGTCGATAATGACGTCATGTCAAGCCGACTAAATTAATGGTTGTTTGTGTTTAATAAATTGGGTATTTTAGTCTAATCAAAAAAGCTCAAATATTATTTAAACTAAAGAAAAGCTATTAATATCAGTTTGATAATAATATTGAACTTTAGTGTCCGACCAAAACTGGTTTTTACGGCCGAAACAGAACCGAAACCGAATTATGGCAACAGTCTCAGTTTCAGCCGAAACCGAAACTTCCTTACGAGGATATCATATTTTAAAGAAAAAAATAAAGAAAACGTTATTATAATCTGTCAGTTTTATTTTTTATTTTTATATCATATAGCTACTATGCATGCTACGGAGAAATTTCTGTAGAAGCTTATTAACCTTGTTCCTTCTGCGTCTTTTTTTTTGCGTGACACTCGCAAAATAGGGAGAAGCTTCCGCGTTCTATCGATCAAATTGACAGTCGAAATAAACGGCGCGTAGTTTATTTGTCTAACAATCGACAGATGAAATGCTTTGTAAGCCCATGTGTTTTTGGCTCCTTAAAGCGATATGTGAAAACGACTTCTTTTTTATTATTTTATTGTGTCTTGATATCTGACCTCGACTTGCCTGGTAAGCAAGGAGATTCCCAAGAGCGCTGACGACTGATTTTTTTCTTCTTATTTACGGTTGCCTTAGTTGCCGTCACTATGGCGGCCTTGGGTGATTTTTCTCGCATCGGTCCATCGATAAGGAACAGCATATCACCTGTCGATTGTTCTACATAGAAACGACGCGCCGAACCTTTTAGCCGTCGAACTAAATGTTAACTGGTTTGTCAGAACTAGATATGCCACTGATGTAAAAATAAATTGCAATATATTATCATTAAATTGTAAAGATAAGGTGTATTTACATTTCCAATGTAAAGTAGATAATAATCAATTATATCTAACAAAGGATCAACTTTTTTGTCATTTTCAACAATCATACAGTATGTAATCCTATTATTGGTTGGGAGTAATAACTTGAAATGGTTATCTTTTAGATACAGAAATAATTTACCTATTCACATAACAAAAATTCGGAAAATGTAAATAAAGATTATTGTTTATTTATTTACAAACCAACGTTTACACGTGACGCCGCTGGCGGCAACGGAACAGTCACCGTCACATGTGTAAAGCCTGAGCAGACGCCGTTTGTATTATATGAAACTCTAAGAAAGATGCCATATTGGATGTGTGACGTGCGTACGCGCATGTGGAAGCTGATAACGACAAACAGAGACAGCCCCGCGCGATTTGTGTTGACGTATAAATTGGTGTTGGCGTTCCCTGTTAGATGTCAGACTGGGGCACTCACGCTCACGCAGCAGTGGTGCTGAGCGTGTGCTGTCACGCAGCATTGTAGTTATAAACATACATTGTAGTTTATACAAATCATATAGTTTACAAAATGTCTCTCCCTATCCACGTGGGAAAGAGGTGTTACAATTCGATTAAGTGAATTAGTCAATGTATCCATTATCTTATTTTCAATTTAAAAAATTATGGCCTTAAAGGGTTTGGTACAAGGTTAACTTTGGAGTAAAGAGCCAGAATTTTTAAACTAATTATTAGTTTTATTGGCTAAATTATACAGTATTATGGTATTTTACCGTCAATGACTGGACTATTGTCTATTATTCATAAATTTTAAGAAAATGACCACTTTGTGCTTTTACAAATTCTTGTTCCGTTGTAGTGAAATAAAAACTAAGGACCTATAAATAAAAAAACAAACTACAAATGGAGCAAGAACCCCCAAGCAACTAAGGAATTATATACTTAAATAATCTCAGATAGGACAAATGTTGTCACAGCCCAATCAAAGACCTCAAACATTCTGCGCATAAACTTTAATAATCTATTTTTCAGTCATTTATTAGAGGTATCTAAAATTTTTTTAGTAGTTAGTTAGTTTTGGTCTGTATTTTATGAAATATATTTACAAGTTGGTTTTGAAATTGGCTAATTGTCATATGTCAAGTCACAATAAAAAAATTATAATTTAATTTAACCTAATATTCTTTGTCATTTGTCGGCTGGTTTGCAATGGTCATACAAACCGAGAACTTCTGGTTTAAAACCACTTGCTGGTACCAATGCATCTGTATACTCGTCCTGTTTCCATGATACAACTATGAGACATCCAGGGACCCATTCCCTACTAACGTTAAGTGAATAATGATTTGTATGTTAAACAAGGCAGGGCCAGGAGAGTGTTTTCCGACCAAATTGGAGACATCCTCAAGAAAGCTAGGTTGCCTAGTGCCCATAACCACAGAGCCTTGTGGATATGAAGGAAGCAAGGGAGTTGTGTAAGGATCCTGGTAAGTCGCTCTATTGTCTCTGCCTATACCCGTGGGAAAAAGGCGTGACAATTTGATTGATTGATTGATGTATTTCGCACTTAAATCATTCGCAGCTTCTATGTGCGTTCATTGATAATATTTCACAAGAAATATTGGTGATTAATCATAAAGCTTATCATACCACTTTACTGTACATTATCGACACTTTCTTATTTTAATAAAATTTCTTCTATACACAAATAATCATTAAATAAATTTCGTTTGTATGAATATAATAATTATATAAAATATCGATTTTAAACACGATTTCAAGTTCAATCGTAGTTTAAAAAATACTGTTGGCAAACCAGTTTTGTTTACCAATATTGCGTTATGTATTTTTGGGTAAAACAATAGCGATTACAGAAAAGTAAAACTATTCAGGTATCCCCAAAACACAGAACCGCGACTTCTCCAATAAATATATAATTAACACAAAACATCAATATCGTATTTACATACCTGATATCACTAATGCCTCGTTAGGGCCGCAAGTTACAAATCCCCAAGGCATCACTTAATATTTTGAATGACCGTTTTTATTTTTAAGCTATCGTCTAATAAAAATATTTTACGATTTTTCAATTATTTTGAGAGGACGAAAACCTCAACAACCAGAAACAGACAGCCGCCCGCCACACTAAATATTGCTAGTATTAAAATATTAATGACATTAAAACGACATAAATTAAAGCTCACCCGTTTTAATAATTTTGTGTTAAATAAATTAAGATAAAAAAAGGATTCTTCCATAATATTTAATACCCATTTTATTATCCAAATTAAATTTATTTACATTTTTTTTCCTGGCAATCTTCATAAATCTATTTGGCGGGTTAATCCACGTTCTTCTAAATTTCATAAATCCCAGAATATAATGGTTCATTGCGAACTTTTTGTTCTTCTAAAAATCAGGTTTTTGGTAATGTTGTTTGTATTTTATTTTTATGATCAGATAATTTAAAACAATTAATATTAATAAAATGTTGTAGACGAAAAGTTTACATCTATGATAGTAATGAAAGATTAAGGAAAAAAGTTTAGTAGCGAAGTATTACATTTCTAAACTAAGCCACTAAAAGTGTTTTTAACATACAAACTGGGCAACCAAAATACATTATTATATCAAAGATACATTGGTACCAGCCACTGGTTTTGAAATTATTGGTTTGCGTAAACATTTCACTACCAATTCACGGTCGCCTTCAATTAGAACAGTTTAATAATACATTTTAATAATTATCTGAACCCTTCTTCTCCATTACAATAAACAATGAATAGGAAAAAAAAGATTGCGGATAGCGGTACCGGAGGCTTAGAGTATGAGCTTTACTGATTGGTCGGGTGACCAGCGCGAGACTGCTGATACACCTTTGTTAGGTTAGGGCCAAATAATTAAAAAATAATAAAAAAATGGTATGATAAGTCTCGAGTCTCGACACAAAAGTATGGTGCTCCTACTTTACAAAAAATTAAAAACAATAAACAACATTATACAATAGTATAACTAACTGAATAAACAATAAGTAGTTTAAGTAACATGACACGAGTTGTGCAGTTAAGGAGCTAAAAATAGAATAGTAATATGTATTCTATATTTTTATACATAAACTAATCGATGATGATTGAAAATATAGAACTTAAAAATCCTTATGTGTCGAGAGTGAACTAATGTTATGAATGACTAATATTATGATTCAAAGATTTAATCTTAAAGGAGGTCGGATTATTCGACCGCTCCTTGTTCGGTTATCGTTCGATACAGTTTGTTTACCCCTAGAAACTTAATCAGGTGGTGAACCAAGTACTCTCGAATTGTCTTTCTTAGTTACTTGTCAGCTATTTTGGACAGGTAAATCGAATGAATCACCCTTCATATGTTTCGAGTTTCTGTAAATCGATAAAGTTTTTTGAAAAGAAACCAAGTGGGTATGTTATGCGTCGTTTACACATCGTTGTACCACATGCGTCATTCATTAGACCCATAGTTGCGGATTGAGCTGGATGACTTAGAGTAATTGCACTTTCGAGATTTTGTTTGCATTTTTGGAAAGATTTGTCAGCGATTTCCGTCCATTCGATTTTAGTCTTGTCCTTTTGGCTAGATCACTTGGGTTAGGCGATTATGGGCAGTTAATCGATGTGTCACGCTGCATAAGGGTTCGGCATGCGTCACGACGAAATTTATGACTGTGGTTGTGATTCCTGGAGTGGGATATGTGGCGTGCTGGGTGGTTTCCGTTATTCTAGTTGCGCGTTTTGCGTAGTTGTGCGCCTTTTTGCATTAAACTAGCTATTTTATTTGTCAAATTGGATAGTGGGGCGAACGTGGTAACTCAGCAAATTTTATTGGACGCGTGGTTTCTAAAATTGTAGCTGCCACTGCGGCTAAGTTTTGTAGATCTTTAGTGTCACGATAGGTAGCACAGCTCGAACTGATGCTGGTAGATGTCCGGCCCACATCATCCTGAGTGTGTCATCAGAAACTTTATCACGTGCCAGCTCACGCATGCAGAAAAGTTCAGATGGCTTTTGGTCACCTCGACTTTTCCCAGCAGCTTTTGTAACTACTTGTTTTCTGACTCCTCGTATACACGTATAAAGTAATCGGTCTTTTAGTGCTTTGTACTTGTTTGGCGAAAAAAGAATATCCGCGACCTGTGGTATTTTTTCCTTTGACGATTTGGCAATTACACGGTTGTACAAACCCTTGTCCACCAATCGCTGGTGGTAACCACAACCTAGCGTTGTTCTGGAATGCGAGATGACAAATTAATCGCTGCCATTGAATCCTTTACGGCGGGACCCGTAGTTGCCGAAGCTGGAGTCATATTCACTTAACAAATCAACTTTACCGGATCACGTCGGGGTCACCACTTTTGGGCGTGTGTGTTATATAGATTGTCTTTGTGATGATCTATAGTTCGTGAGACGCCAAACCCGATGAAGGAGGGAATGTAAATAAAAGATTATCTTAAATGCATGTTGTTTAATACGTTATTTTTACGTGTTAAGTGTGCGATCTCTCTACTTGGTCGGGTGCCCGCGAGAGACTGCTCGATGCACCTAAGTTAAGTACATAAGTAGGTCGGCGCGTGGATTCACAGAATTATGCGACGCGACCGCTTAGTAACAGGTGTCGCCACAACATTAAATCAATGGAGAGAATTTACTATTACTCTTAAATGTATTTCTTTATATTTAAAGACCATTATTTACTTCTTTTTATTACATTTTCTTATTGCGCGTGTTTGTTTTAGTCATAGTTTTCTTTTTGTTCTTAAAACTAAATTGAATTCACAAGTAATAATTAACCTCAATCTTAGTGAAGCATCCCCAAACGCATCCCCGTTTGTCTCCATAGTAGACAATCGAAGACTAAGGTGCCTTAAACCCGTTTCACTATATAGCATCTTGGTCCGACAACATGACATTCTGCTCATAAAGAAGAATGTGATGCCCAACATGTAGTACCTTATCCTACCACATGTTGGGCCACAGAGGAATTAATATGCGAAAAAAATAAAAAAATCCATGCAGATAATATTATAATTATACCAAATATTATAATGTAAATAAAAATAGTTTTGTTTTTCTAAATCAGAACAGTCCATATCTAGTCCATATCTAGTATCCAGTCCAGTCTAAATCAGAATATTCCATAATGTTTAATGGGGTAACTTAACGGGCTAAGTAAAAACAACCCCAATTTGACTTGCCGCCAAACAACTATTTGTTTTAAAAAAATTAAAGTTGATACAATTTCTAAATAAAAAATAGTTCATTTAGATTTTATATTAATTATTCTTTAATATATTTATTTATTTTAAATAAGATTTCATTTATACAACACAGTTAAGTTTATTTTTAGTTCTTGAGTTTACCACTAGATGGCGTTCTACAAACAAACATATTACACAAAAAACGGTTTCAAATACAAATCATCAAAATCATTATCATTTAAACTAACAATGGAAATTTATTGATTTTAGTTCGTATGACTATTTAACTACATTTTATTGCAATATTGATATCGAAAACAGTCGATATTTTAATGTTTTCTATGGTGGCATTCGCAATTGAATTGTTTAAAATATTGAACTTCTTAAATCCCCTCTTGCCATCGATGTTTAAAACATCGATTTTAAACATCGATGACTTGCTTACCATCAGAAAGCGACATGTGACCACAAGTCACCTTAATAAAAAATACACACCTTAACAAAAAGTTGTATAGGGAATATTGATGATAATATTCTATTTTTTATTTTTTTTACAAAATGTAAAGATGATACGTCTGAATGTGCACGAAGGACATTCGTTCCTGTTAGTACTCGTCGCGTAATTATAAAAATGCAGTCGATGAATTCGGCCGGCTTAACCACTTTAAACCTGCTTTCTTTTTTTTATTGATGTTATTAAACACCTTTATGTATTAGGTGGCAGGTAGTAGAGCTATTATTTACTTTATAAGTAACAAAGCATTTATTTAATGCATAATAATATCCAGCTCCCTGTAACTGTATAGATAAATTACTATTGAATACATGAGTGTATGAAGGTTAGATTTGACATTTTTTTAAAATACCAAAATTGAATACGTGTCTCTTTTATCTACTAAATTAACCTTATAGTTAATTAAGTATTTACCTATTAGGTTAGGCGAAAAATATGTAAAACTCATACCTAAGCGATATCTTTTTTTAGTTTTTATTTACGCCAACACAATCTCTTTTTAACTAATCTGTACGTACGTATTGTACACTACAGTCGTCACTTCTAGTTTAAATAGCGCCGGTTTCATTTTCAAATAAAGTTGAACACCGAAGTAGAGGACTTGGTATAAACTTACGTATGATATATTTAATATTACTTACTGAAAGGACATCATTCATTTTATATGGGAAGTTGGGCTTAATTGTATTAACAGTTTAATATGCATTTTAAAATAGTTTGATGTACGAAGATTACAATGTAATTGGAATATATCCTTTATTTTGCATAATTTAGGTGTGCGAAATGATCAAACTAAAATTATATCAGTTCAAAGTAGAACAAATATGGCGTTGATTGACAGATGATACAAAATTCATATCTTATTTTCCAAGTACCTAAATTGCACAGCAATTAAAAGCAAAATTGTTATTAGTTTTATCAATACAATTATCGAAACTACTTAGTTATATATTTTTTCATCATTGGACATTACAAAAGTAGTACATAAAAGCCCAAAATGAATGATGTCCTTTGGTCGACTACCTACAAGCATTTTAGCATATAATCGTCAAGTAATATGTTTTTCATGCTATGCGGATAAGGATAGCGTCCTTAATGAACGAGTTCGCCGATTATATATAATTAGGTATTATTTTCAATTAATCAATCAAATTGTCACGCCTTCCTTCCACAGGGATAGGCAGAGACAAATGAGCGCCACCTACCACGATCTTGAGACAACTCCCTCGCTTCCCTCACATCCACAATTCTCTTTATACAAGCTCTACGGTTATGGACACTAGGAAACGCAGCATTGTTGAGAATGTCTCTGATTTGATCAGGATCATTGTCTTTATATATCTATATATTTTATTTTGTGCAATAAAAAGTTTTTGTTTGCCTGTTACTAATGCGAACGTTACGAGGCGGTGCGCATATATTTTGCATATGGATTACGGCCTGAAATGGTTTACTGTCGGCTATATAAATGAAATCAATATCCGGTAAAGACAAACAGATATTGTAAGATGTACTGTATTACAAATATTTTAAAAGGAATATTTACAGAATTTTTAAATTATTTTACATCAGACTTCTAGAAACTTTATTTTTATTTTTATTGTGACACGACATTTGACATCGACCTGCCTGATGATAAGCAAGAGGAGATCCAAAAGTGCCGACGACTGAAACAACCGAGTTAGTACACGGCTGTCTCAGCCGCCGTCACTATGCCGGCCAAAGGTGCTTCTTCACGCGTTGCATGAAGGAGACGTAATCCGAACCGATAGATAGTAGGTACGGAAAATATTATAAAAAAAATATTATATCTTCGGTCACGTCCCATAGCATCTGGCTTTCATGCATTGAAATGCAATAACTAATACGTGTGGTATCGAAATTGGCGAATGAAAAATATCTTCTATACTTTTATATCTCAACATACCTCTCGTACATTTTAAAATCTCAACTGCGGTTCTGAATAGCAAGTTGTAGTATTACTATTTTATTATAGAGAAAATCTTTTACTAAAGCAATACCGGCAACTATCGGTTAGGCAGACTCATCATCATTATCAGCCAGAAGGCGTCCACTGCTGAACATAGAACGGCTTCTGCCATCCTTCTTAAAACAGCATTCCCACCGACAAGATGACTGTTGCAGTTGCTGTTGCAGGGAGACTCGCATCTCATATAATAGAGAAGTAATTTCCTTACCACCAGAGCCTTGTCAAAATATATATTTTGAATCTAATAATCTAATCATCATCACCATTCCATAATCCTAGTAACAGGACAAAAGTCTGTGAAAAGTTGATTTCCAAATCAATCATATTTAGTAATTCCTATTATCGCAGCTACACAGAGAAAATTCAATTTCAGACTTACAAAATGTGGCAATCGTTTTCATTTCTAAAACAATAAAGAAAACGGCTGAGAGGCGTCCAGTCAGAAAAATCCATTAACTTCGATAAAGTGGAAATTATTTGCGGAAAGCTTTAACTTTCAATAAAAGATCCAATTATAGCGGGATAGCAAAAAACTAAAATGCAATCATTTTATTCGTAGGGCAAGAAAATTGGAAATTATTGATTTGTTGAACGGTTGGAACTATTTTTTCTCATAGGTAGAAAACTGGTGTGGTAAAATATATTTTTTAATAATTATAAAAAGCAGTGTAATTCTGATAAGTAAGTTTTACATAAGAAAGGCATTGTCGCAGTTGTCGTCGCTATGACGTTGAGTGAAAATTAACAGAATGGTATGAAGTGTGGTTAAATGGATGGAATGAAAAGGAATAAAGTTCGATGAATCGGAATAAAGTTGGATGAACATCTTGAAATAGAATTAGAAAAAACGGAATGAAGTTCGATTACTTGGAACGAAATTCGATGAAACTTGTGAATAATTCGAATTACAGCAATAAAACGGAAGGAAATTAATTGAAACTGGGAATTAACTTCGATGAAATGTAATGAAATTGAACAAAATGGAATGAGATAAATGAAATGGAATGACTGCGACAGTTAGTTACAAATTATTTGCCTCATTTTTTTACAGATAAAGTAATCCTGCTGATCGGATAAAGTGTCGCGCCATATTGATGTAGACACGATGCCTAGAAGAAAAACTGTTCTTTTTAACTTAAAATTTAATTAAGCCGAGTTTGAGAGATCTTCTACTAGCTTCTACTAGCATATATGTTGATTTGCTAAATAGATAGTAAAAATCGAGTCATAATCAACATTACTTTAGCAAATTAGTCACATTAATTTAGCAAATTGATGTGTTTATTAATCAGTTAATGTGCTTAAAGTAACGACTATACCGACCAAAGGTGCTTTTTCACGCTTTGCTTGAAGGATCCAAGGTTATTTGACGGAAGAACAATTACCTGTCTTTTTGAAAATAGCCTTATATTATCAATCAATCATACAAATTGTCACGTCTTTTTCCCACTGGGATAGGCAGAGACAACGGAGCGCCACTTGCCACGATCCTGACACAACTCTCTCGCTTCCTTCACATTCACAATTCTCTTCATACAAGCTCTATGGTTGTGGGCAATAGGCAACCTAGCTTTCTTGAGGATGTCTCCTTATATTATCATTCTATTTACATATGTATGCAAATATGTTAATTAATAAAGATACTAGTATGTATCTATTTGTTTTTGTTTGATACACTATGATAATAATGAAACGAGTATTGCAGAAAACTCATCCATTATAAATGAGTATCAGACAAAGGTGCTTTAGAAGTAATATTTATGCACAAAGTGATGCGATCTCGTGTACAGAGGTTAGGTGACATAAAAGAATACTAAAATCTCACATTCGTTGACAACGCAAATTACTTTATACTCAAAGTAAAATGCTAATTTTAATTCGCAGCCTTTCCTATATAAAATTATTCATCCCAATCTATTCTATATTAATAATACATCTGTGGACAGACCCTAACGTCGGACCGATCTAGACGGTTGATGATTTTTTTTATCGAATTTGGTTTAATCATATTTTGGTAATAGAGCTTGGATGTACTCCACGTAATCAACGTGCGGCCAACAAAATAGAAATCTTTAATGCATAAATTCTAGCTTTATGCATATGTTGTTGCATAGATTTTTATTTTATTTTATTTAGCTATATACATTTCTATACTAAGCTACTAAAGTGCTTGAATCATGAAACAAGACAAAGTAGCTTTAAGGCGGCCGTGATGTAATAAAAATGGTCTCACAAATCAATCTTGACGATACCAATGTATCTTTAATATATGTACTTTGGTTGTCCTGTTTCTATGATACAATGACGTTCAGTAGCTTAATACCGAAATGTTAAAAACAACTTTGTTGTTTACTTATATTATGCATATCTTAATAAGAAATGATATCTCACAATTATGCCAAGAACGTCAGTTACAAAATATTTATTATAAAAAAGGTTAAATGTTTTACTAAGGTCGATATAATTTAATTTTAGTGAGTGTTCTTTGTTTCTTACTTACGTCATTGTTGAGTGCACAATTTTTATTAATTTTTTTATTACATTTCTATACTAAGCTTCTAATACATTGGTACTGATGGGTGGTTTCGAACTCGTGTTCTCGGATTGTGTAACCATCGCACTGCCACTACACCACGGTCACCTTCAAAACTGTGCTATCACACCTTTTATAATTAGATATTATTATTATAGACATCCTTAAGAAAGCTAAGTTGCCTAGTGCCCATAACCATAGAGCTTGTATGATGAGTATTGTTCATGTGAAGGAAGCGAGGGAGTTGTGTCAGGATCGTGGCAAGTGGCGCACCATAGTCTCTGATCTCTGTACGGGAAAAGCGTGACAATTTAATTGATTGACTTGTATAGTTTATTGTTATTTTTTAAATCCCAATTAATAAATAATTTACTTTGGAAATACACAACGTCACAGCTTTTCAAAATAACTCAATAGTCAAGATTGAATAGTCACATTTAACAAATTAAAGGTGTTAGTATTTTCTTAGATTTTAATAAACGCGATAGTAAGCCGCATAAAATTTGTTTAATTCATTAAATTAAAGATCAGTTAATAGTGTTTAGTAAAATATAATTAAAAAACCATGATCGAGTATATTAGTAAAATGATTTTTTAAACGCCTTTTACTCGATTTAGTCGCTGAAAAAAGCAAAAAGCGCAGAAAGCACTAGAGTAAATGCACACTGTGGAAGTAATATAATAGGAGAAACCTAATAAAGCAAAGAGGTAAGTCTACTATCTTCGAAGGAGCGAGAAAATCTTTTAAAGAAAATTCTGCAAATGGAACGTCACATTGAAACATAAAAGATAGCCTTTGCCATTGTTCATTTTATGTCTTATACGCTTTTATGCCATTTTATTTCGCATTGCGACAAAATACAATTTACAATTACATTCAATAAATCTTTACTTGAGAAAATAAAATTTAGGTTCATTTAATACAATCAATCAATCATATTTTCACGCCATAGGCAGAGACAATGGAGCGCCACTTTCCGCGTTCCTGACTCAACTCCCTCACATCCTTTACATCCACAATTCCGAGATTTTATGTTTTATTTTTTAAACTTATGAAATATGCATAAAACTCCATAATATGTAGGAATATCCTCAAAAAAGCTGGGTGGCCGGCCTAGTGCCCAAACCCTTAGAGCTTGTATGGAGAGAATTGTGGATGTAAGGGAAGCGATGAAGTTGTGTCAGGATCGTGGCAAATGCCTATAGGGAAAAGGCGTAACAATTTGATTGATTATTGATGTAGTTAATTTTAAATTAAAATAATGACTTTTGTGCCTGTCATAGAACCGGCACCCGCACTAAAAAACCTAAAAATAATTTATATGTGCCTTAATAATACATATTGAAGAAAATTTCACAATTTGTTCCTGAATTTCCAACGATACATTTGAATGGAAAAATACAACCGTCTAATTTCAGTATTTGTCGTAATGCGTATTTATAGTTACATACAAAATACGACGCAACTGCAATAGTTTATAGGCCAGCTAGGAAATAAATAATATCGAATTTGACATAATGAGACCGACAATAAGAATATCAGAGCTTTCCAACGTTTTGCGATAAGTGAACTAATATTTAGTCAATAAATATTATTTATGTTGTTTATAATTAAACACAATAATAAGTTGGTTTATTATAATATAATACGAGAAAGTGTACCTTCAATATGCGTGCTGATAAAATTTAAAAACTAGTTCCCGTAGAATCAGGGTAGTTTCTTTGGATGTGGCAGCCGTGAACTGACTTGGTTTTTACACTGACTCTGGGACCTCCTCTTGCTTAACATCAGGCTGGTCGAGGTCAGATGTCAAGTCACAATAATAATAATAAAATCAAAGGAGTTATTGTATAGTGTATTTGGCGCTCTATTGTCTCTGCCTATCCCTGTAGAAAAAAGGCGAAACGATTTGATTGATTGATTGTCTCTAATTAGTTCTTGACAAATATCCTTTATATCTTAATTCATTAATCAATGTTCGCGCAAAATCTAAGAAAATATTTAATATCTTAAAGTTGATTTTTTGTATTATAACGGGACACCTGATCAAAACTTGCCAAGAAAGCCGGCGACTGAATAATTCGACTTAGTTTACAGTTTACTCAGTCGTCATCACTATGCCGGTCAGAGTTGAAGGCCATAGGCCGCCCGATGTTGGGCTTGGATGAAATCAACTGGGTAATAAAAAAACTATTAATGTTTTTTTTATTGTGACACGTCTTACCTCGACCCTCCTGATGATAAGCAAGAGAGGGTCCAAGAGTAACGACGACTGAGAAAATCAAGTTTGTTTACAGCTGCATCAGCCGCCGTCACTATACGCATCGCTTAAAGGATCCACGGTCATAGGATGGAGAGAACACATGGACAGGCACCTCTGCGTGACCTCTGCATCACATATAATTCGGACAGCTAGGCGCTGCAATTAATCTTCTCAATGCCCTGGGGCTTTAGGAAGATACTTGGCAGAGCCGTCCCAGACGTGCGAACAGTACTCCGCGCAAGAGGAAATATGAGCCTTGTAGTAGCAGGCTATGTATGATAGTTAACATTGTACAACAGCAAATATTTAATTAAAAAAAAAATTATTAATATACGATATGTTAGTTTACATTATATCGCATCAATTAGCTACTAAATAAAACCTTATTCTAAATTTATCAAGACATTCTCTTCCCGTAAATGTGTTATTTCCGGAAATAGAAGCTTTTAGTGACTGCAACTTTAAAGCTGAGAGGATTCTCTCGTCGAATCGAATGCGTATAATTAACAAAATTATAGTTTGTCGATCCGGGATAGTACCACCACTTACAATTGTATACACCTGAAGGGAATTAGTCATGTCTCTGCAAAATCAGACGTATCCAATATACTGGACACGGCTGATTTTTGCAGTTATTTAACTTTAGTAGCAATCGCTTTTATATATGTTCAGCGCTCCAGCTTAACATCAGTCTGAGTGTTGTCATATGTCGTCGGCACAATAAAAAAAAGCGGCCAAGTGCGAGTCGGAAGGGTTCAGTAGCATTAAGTAACATAATATAAAAGTTACATAGTTAATATAGAAGTTACAGGGGGGACCAACTTTTTACCACTTTGGAAGTGGTATAAACTCTTCTCTCGCGCAAACTATTCAGTTTAGAAAAAAAATATATTAACATAGAAACCTCAATATCATTTTTGACCTCGCGTTAGATGTGCTGAGTAGGTGTTGATCAGAAGGACTGCGATCAACTTCGGAAAGCAGGGTCGGTATAAAGGATACTGTTTGCAGGCATTGATTAATGGCATCAATAAATTTCACTAGTGCAACCCTGTAGTGCAAACCTGATCCGGGGTAGTACCATCACTCACAAGTGTACAGACCATAAAGTGACTTGTTGCATTTCGCACGTCGTATGTGATGTCTCAACGTAGTGGCAGATGGTACAAAAAAAAAGTTAATGTATGTCAAGAAGTGTTCTTGATTAAACTGGACCATTTCTTATTGTAACTATTACACTTTTTGATCGTCGTTGACATTAACCCAAAAACACAACATGTGTTTGTATGCGTCTAGCATACAATAGAGAACGACGTCATCGACTTCTTTATGGAAGATAATGATATATTAAAATGTGAATTGAGTTGTAGGCAGTGGTATCCAGTCTGCCGACCCGAGGTTGTGCCACCACTTAAAGGTGGTTACCGAATCAGTTTGTAAATTCCAACTAAACCGGCATAGTGGATGCGACTGCTAATTGCAGTTGTTTACCTGTAGTAAACAACTCCATGCATGGACCGCACTCCAACTCACATCGCACTCAACGCACATCAACTCCGCGTTCTCATATGACGAGCGATAATTTAGGTATGATATGTGATTTTATTTGGCCTCATCGCTCGAATTACCGACATCCGATGGGGAAGAAAGGTTCTAGAGTGGAGACCACGACGCAGCGTAGGTAGGCCTCCCTAGTCCAACACTAGGACTGACTATGTCGTTTATCCTAGTGGTGGACTGACGATATAGTGAAAGTCACGAAAAACCGGTGGATGCAACTGCAATCTTGTCGTTAGTAATGCTTAACCTATGTTAAGCAGTGGACGCCTTCTGTCTGATGATGATGATGTGATTTTATAGTAAGTGTAATGTACTCGTAATTTGAAATCATAAAAAAAGCTTAAATATTGCAATATGCAGTCATGTAATTAAGGTCAACAGGCTTTTGAATTACATATTCAAATAACGAAACAATGTACAAAAACAAAAGTTTTACTAATTATACTCGTATTACTGTAACGTTTGTACTGTATGAATTTGTAATGGAAATTGGAAAGAATTTTGACGCGTTGCGCGTTGAGCCACAAACACTGGTTTCATTACTAAATCATACACAGAAAATTTTACATTTGAATTTTTGTTGCATGCAACTTTGAAAAACATGTCACAAATGCGATAAATGAACTCTTAATTTGTAATCAAATGTTTGATTCAAACCCCATAAATATTTCGTATCAAGAAAGAAAATGTAGCAATCTTGTATTGCGTCACTGAAGGAAGTTGCTTAATAATGCAAGCAAGCATAGTGGTGGCCATTTAGATTTCATATTATGACTTGATTGCATCCAATTATTGTCATTTCTTTGATTTTATTATAGGACAGTTTATTCATAAAAATATTCATACAGTTTTATTTTATGTATGTCTGCAATTGGCTTTTCATTGCATACATAATTATAAGGTAAGCTGTATTTATCTTAATCAAATGTGTTTTATTACTACACTGACTTTCATTATACAACGATGAGAGTTAATTAAAAAATCCTACTACTTAATACCTTATTTATTGGATTTACATCTAACTATGAAATACAGCGTTTTATTAAAACAAACAGCAATTTTATCAGAGCTTTGCATATTAAAATATATTTTCTAGAAAATACATCGAATATTAATTTTGAAACATTAAAGAAATATTAAGTCAGTATTGAAAGCTTGAAATCAAAGATTCTGAAGAATCTTCAAATTCAAGGGCCCTTTACAATATCCCACTTCAAGATATTTATTAGGTACTAATAAGACACTTATTACCAATGAACGTACTTATTGTGTTAACACTCTTCTTACTATTGGAAAATTGCATTTTATATAATTATAAAATGCATTAACTCGTAGTTTAAGCTTTTGAAGGGTATAATTCTAAAGATGCATATAAATGTGTTACTATGCGCCGTTTTTGTAGACGTTTTAATGTAAATTTAAACATATAACTAAACAGCAAAATTGAAGTGAGTATAATGGATAATTTAAAAGGCTTTTAAACCCAAGAATAAGTGCACCACCCACCATAGCGGCCGGCATAGCGACAGCGACTGAGGAAGTCCTAGGCTATAATTTTGTTTCAATCGACAGTGTTCTTGGACTTCCCCTTGCTTATCAAGTAGAGGAAACAACAAAAATTCAAAACTATTTAGGATAGAAAATCTATACGAAAGTATGATTAATTAAAAGAAATGAACCTTGACCTTAACTTTGACCACTTTGACCTTTATTTGAATGAAATGACATAAGGTTTTCTTTTGATCATGACGCAACATTTGATCTCATTTTGGTGGATTACCATAGATGGTAACGTATGACGCTAAAATATAAAACTCCGAAAGTAACGACAACAAGTGATATGCTTTGATAGCCCATGTTGTCTCCTATAACCTTGGATCCTTCAAGCTATGCGTGAAGAAGCACCCTTGACCTGCATAGTGATGGCGACTGAGGTTTTTTCAGTCGTCTTCACTCTTGGACATCCTCTTGCTTATCATCAGGCAGATCGAGGTCAGATGTCATGTCACAATAAAAATAAACAGAAAAAATGATTCGTTTTACGGTAGCTTCAATCACTGTCTCTATTGAATCTTTTAATAAATAGTTCGCACCCAGCCAATCACAGCACAACACAACAAAGGTTAGCAGGTAGATAATGCCTAAGGCATTAAGCTCGCCTATGCACCTTATTTTGTGCAATAATGAGTTTATAAATATAAATAAAAGAGTTTCCAATTTAAAAATGGAACTTCCAACACCATCTTACTACCACTAGATCATGTTTGGTATGAATTTTTTTTTTTAATTCTGTTATAATACTATTATATTATTTACTAAATTATATTATAATAGAATATTATTTATGGGATTATTTTTTTCAGGGTGTTACAAGTAAGTTCGTAATTGACAAGTCTACTCTGAAAATATACAGCGAGGATTTAAATACCGGCCCTCTGAAAAAGGATCACTTAGAATTTTTAAGTAATAACTATTAATAGAATTATTTAATTAAATATCCATTAGTGTTTATTCAGATACAACAATAAATATATATAATAATTATTTTATTTTAAAAATACATTAATAAACATTTTACAATACAAACCCACGTAGTTTGCAAAGCTTTTAAGCACTTTGTTAATGCAAATAGAATTCTAAAAAGTTTGAAAACATTAATAGCAAACTTTTCTATTCATGAAAAATTTCCAGTGTAGCTTTTCATGAAACTGTATTTTATTCATAAACGTTGTGGCCTACTTATAAAATTGAAACAGGAACATTGTTTGTTATAAAATGTTGAAATGAAAATGTATTTCTTGCTATGCAGAATTGCATAAATTTTCTTTCTTGTATGGAATTGTGTCGTCAGTCCACCTAGTGGGAGGCCTACCTACGCTTACTCTTCCGGTTCGTGGTCTCCACTCTAGGAGCATTCTTCCCCATCGATTGTCGGTTCTTCGACATAGTAAAAGTCAAATATATTCAGTGGATGCAACGAACATCTTGTCCTGTGTTTAGGACAAGGGGCCTATGTTCAGCATTGGACGTCTTCTGGCTGACAATAATGAATTGTATATAAGACGCCTAAAACAAATGACATCATTCATTTTGTACGGGGACTTGGGCTTCATGGTATTAACAGTTGCATGGGTATATATTGTATTAATAGTTTGATGTACGAAGGTAACTCTATGTAATTGGAATATTTCCTTATTTTTCATTGTTTAGGTGTGCAAAATGATCAAACTATAATTATGGCTGTTAATATGGCGTGACAGACAAAATCCATATCATATTTTTCAACTAACTCAATTGCACAGCAATTAAAAACAAAATTGTTATTAGTTTTATCGATACAATTATCAAAACAACCATTTATATATTTTTTCGCCCAAAATGAATGATGTCCTTTACTACAAAAATATCTGTGTCTTAATTGAATTTCCATTTAGAGAATAAGGTCGATTAAAAACACTGCATGTAACTAAATTATTTAAAGGGACTATAAATGACATTTGACATTATAAAATATTAATGACTATGATAGTTTGTGGCGAAAGACCGCAAAGTGTCATGAGTCATGAAAAGATAGAGCAAGGCCTTTGCCCGGCATTGTGACAATTGCAAGTAAATACTAATAATAAATAATGTATGATACACTTTAAAATATAGAAATATTAAATCTTATTACGAGTATGATGAAAAGAGTTTAAAAAGGTTCAAGCGTAAATTACAATGTCAATTCAATGTTACAATGTCATGATCAATAAGGTGCCAAATTAGCAATAAGATGGCAATTTAGCTTGTCTGCCAATCCGGGTTGCTGCCACTACTTTCAAGTCAATAAACCGTGAAGGGACTTGATCGCGTTTTGGGATAGGTTTGAAAGTTGCAATAAGTCGGCGTAGTAGATGCGACTGCTACTTACTGTTAGTAAACTGTAGATGCGCATCGATTGATGGATCGAACTCCAGCTTAATACGAGACGGGGTGCTGTCACATATCGAGCCAAAATAAAAAAAAATCATAATAACAATGTCGTTGTCAATAGTTGTGTTGGTTAAATAGAAAGGATATTAAAATTAAGGTACGATTTTATTGGTATATAAAAAGGCTTAGGGAAAGTGGATTTTGGTTTCATTTTCTTGCCATTAACATCATGGAAAAGTACGCGTCTGTCTCATTTTATTATTTCACCCATCGTGCGTCAACTTATCAGACGCGAATGTAATGATTTGGAGCATTCCCCTTCGTACCCCTAGCTTAAGACACAGCGTACACAATAGTGTGCAGAAGATGTAGGACGACAATAGCATTTTACCTTGTTGCTCTCTTGTCGCCCTTAATATTAAGAAAATTATAAGGGTTTTTAATCTGTCTAGTTTTTTGACATGTAGGGTTATAAATTGTAGCCCGGTAGGGAGTTATAATTCTACTAAAAAGTGTTCTTACAACCCCAAGAGGTTTCAGCTTAGAGGTCTTAACAGTACTTCTGCCTAACAGTAAGACATGTCAAATAAAATTAATAAAACAGGTAACGAAGGAAATGATTTCATGTTAAGACGTCAACAAAGGTTATTGTTGCAGGATTACCAATTTTGGAAAATTACTTCCCGGTAAAGAGTAATATTAATTGACCAAATGGTAAAGGTGCGGTCGCTTAGCAATTTGATAATGAATTACGCTTGGAATATTTAATTAACACGCGCTCCAATCGATGTCTTTCATATAGGGATGGGTTCCTCGGTTGGGGTTTTAGTTTCACACCTCGATCGGAGTTAGAGGGGGAGTAAGAATGGGATCTGTAACGCGCAAGTCGATATCGATCGTCGCGCCCCTTTTTACTTTTAATTCGCAATCATAATTATTATTATTAATAATAATTTAAGTAAACAATGGAATTACTCGAATTTGCATTTAAAAAAAAAAAATTTAATACCAATTTATTTATTTATTCAATTGTGGGATCGTGGTATGTTGCGCTCCGTTGTCTCTGCCTATCCCTGTGGGAAAGAGACGTGACATTTTGATTGATTGATTATTTTAATTTTTATATAATTATTTAATTATAATACACAAATTTACACTATTATATCCATATATTTAGTCTGTAGGATTTACGTAATATTGCGTCCGGACATGTGAGAGATCAGGTCCATCGTTTCACCTCATTACTGGTGACGATTGACCGCGTTTCCGCGTTACGATAAGATTTTAAAAAAAATCATGCTTTCTTTAATGTACGATCTTTAATGTTATTAACAAATACATTACATACCTAACGTCAAATATATTATATATTCATTTAAAACCATAAACAAAGAGCATGTACGAAAATAATTTTAGATACATGCTCATTGGTAGATATTTAGATTTAGATACATATATTTGAAAAAAGCGAGAGAATAGTATCAGGTTCAGGTTGTCTCTACTTACCCCTGTCGGAATTAAGGCGTCAAAATAATTATGATCATGACGACCTATAAAAAAATTTAACAATATTCTTCATCTCAACACGACTAATTAATTACTATTATATTTAAAGAGTATTTTTTTTTATTATTCCATTATGTATTAAAAAAATAACAGAATTTTTCCTACATTTTCTACGCACAAATACAATAAGCATTTTCATGGTGTACACAGTACCTAAAATCCATTCCATACCACCTCTCAACTAAGCCAGTAAGCCACCCTCTTTCCCCATACTCCCAAACTTTGCCCCAATTCCTCTCAACGATTTGAATTTACTCCTTAAAACAGTATTATTTCTCTTTTCTCAAAAGAAAATAATGATATTCTTAAAGTAAAATTTGTTTTTTTTATTTACTTTTCAAGATTAATAACACCGAATTGAGCCTAAATAATATTTAAATGCTTCAGAACAAAGAACTTGATAATATTAATATTTACGACATTAAATTATAATATATAATAATTTCTCGCTTGTTTATTACTTGGTATCAATTGGAAAATTACTGGCAAAATTATGTCCTTTGTTGAACAATTAAGTAATTTAGGGTTGTTTTGGGGCGCGCGTGGGTTGTGGAACGTGTAAGTGTGATCATGAATGAGTATGTGAGCTTTATTCTACTTGACAATCTGTTCCAACTTCAATCAAGTTTTACATAATTATGTTAAATCTTTTGAACATGTACTTCCGTGAGGTGTAAATTATTATGAGCTGTATGAAATTATTGATTTAAGGAATTTCATTGCAACAAATAAGGATTTAAAAGTTACATTGTATGAATAGTTCATATGTTTAGAAGTGTCTAAAAAGGATGTGATGTTACGTCGCCGTGACTTTTTATGGGGTCTGCAGTGCCCTATGAGAGTATGTATGAAGAAAATTGTGGATGTGAAGTAAGTAAGAGAGTTAGTAATGTTCCGTTGTCCCTGTGAAAATTAGAGCGTGAAATTGATGATGATGCTGCATAGTAAGAGATCGTTTGTAGGTACACAGGTCAAAGGCAACTTGTAGTTAAAATTTTAAAAAATCCTTATTTAAATTCTCATAGTATCGACAAACAAAGCTTTATTTACTCGAATATAAAACCTCACTAGTAAATATGTCCAATTCATGCATGACCAATTCATTGCCACTAGACCATGTTTGCTTCCATTACCCCATAGATTTGGCAAACCAAGAGAATGAGACGTAAGCAGAGAGCAAGTTATGGAGGATTGAGTCTGGAGAATTAACGCCAAAAAAAAATTATCTAGATTTTTATAATAATTGTAATCATTAGATTGGTTCCGAATAGCTACATACATAATAAAAATATTAGCCAAGGATCTAATAAAATAGTAAAAATGGCTAATACCGGTTTTTGCGTCTAGACTTTTTTATTTAATAATATTTACTTTGTACGAAAAACGGCGAGAAAACGTCTCGACCAATTTTGGCCCCTATAATTCCTACACTAATAAAATCGAACACGTTGTACTTGATCTGTACAAGCATCGATGAGGGTTGAAAGTAAAAGTAAATTAATAAACAAAATATAAACATTGATAAAAAATGTGTGTAAATATAAATTACTTTAGATGGAGCAGGTGGTTTTAACAACATAGTGGTTGAATGTTGCTATTGGGAGGCGAACGGTCACAGATTGCACAAGGCGCGCCATGCCAGCCGAGGGGCTTGGAATGCGCAGTGGCATCCGCACCTCATTGTAATAAGAATTTGGCGCGTAAAAACGCTGGCCCTGCTTCCAAGAATCGGTCGCAAGTCAGACCTTCTAAGAAGGGGAGAACGGCGCCAAGAATATTTCTTTCTCACTCTTATCATTTATTTTAATGACCATGCTCCGACCGTTTTGCGTGCGAACGGCGCAAAGGTTTTTAATGTTTCATTTCTTTTGGTTTGAATTGTTTTCTAATAGTTTAATCAACAATTATATTAAAAATGGTTATATTTACAAAAAAAATCAGACTATATGGTCGGGAATCACTCGTGACCGGAAGTTGTTATATAAACAGTAGCCGGCTTGTGTGGATGTTCCAAAGTTCCAACGGATGTAGTTTAACCGTGGTGATAGCGTTGTTAGTAGTCAACATGCGCTCAGTGGCATCGGCATCGTAGTTGCCAGCTCGTTTTTTTTTTGTTGTCCTCCGCGGATTCCAACGCCCCATGTCCAACCTGTAAGTCCGGCAGTTTGCCGAGCGTTGACCGCGTGCGATGCCACGTACTTTGCTGATGTTAAATATCTTGTGTTGTTCGCTTTCATTGAACTACAGATCACGACTTAGTGCAAACTTTTAATCAAACTTAACCAGATAAAAACAAAGAACCCTTCGAGGGTAAAAATACCAAAGACAAAATAGATTCCTAAAAATAAATATTTTAATACCTATACATTTTGAACAAACACGGATACCTAATCCAAGACAACAAGTATAAGACGCCTTAGGTTGCTAAATGAATTTTAATCGCAATCAAAATAACTGCATAAAACTAATTTCATTACATTATCCCTAAAAAATACTAGTCAATTGTTTTAGTTTTCCGTTTTAGGTAGATAATGGAATATATCAGAAGTAATATAAAATAAATATAATATAAATACAATAAAGTAAATAAGATTAAGTCATTATTGATAATAGAACAAGCCGCTTGTTTACAAACTACATTATTGTTAGGTCAACCAACAGATCACCTATACTGTTCCTTTACCTTCCCCGACGAGAACTAGCTTTATTATTATATCGATAACCAGCACTTAAAAGTACCTATCTACTAACCTCTTTAAACATTAATATTATGATTAATTATGTACTTAAATCAGGTACAATCCGTACAATATGTACTGTTATTGATGCTATCTAAAAATAATTGCAGTTTTATTTGGCTATTGGACTCCTACCTATTACTTGTTTTCAGAGAAACGACGCATTAAAACGGGAAAGGTATAAAATATCCATCTATAGGAGCGAGATAGAGTAATGGACGCGACTTTGCGCGCGCGCCGTTCATTGATACGAGGGCTCTGAGAGCAGTTTTATAGTGGGGGGAGAAGAGAATGCGGCCGCGGCGAGCATTGACCGCGCCAGGGTCGCTTCCTTTACGAGAAGTGCGGGCCATCGTACTACAACTTACTCCCCCGCTCCCCTTTCAATACGTACTACATAGTCCTCCCGTGTCACACAGCGCTTTTCGACCCATAGTCCGTTACAAAAATGAAGTGCGCCGCATTCCGTGCTTGTACTACCATCTCACTTTTACATAGGTCGGGGGGAATTGTATCACTGTCTCTATCGTATCGAACGATGCCGCACCTCATAGGATTGTTTGGCGCGAAACTTGCGCTTGAGCGCGTTCATTTTGTTTGCCTCGTTATTTTACGGTCATACTTTGTCGATTTAGTAAATAAGTAGTAACATATAAACAAATTATACTTTCTTACGTATTATTAATATGAATCAATTCCTTTTATTTTTTGTATAATCAGTTTAGCAGTGCCAAACTTCATTACTATGACCAATGTAGTATTCAGTTGTCTGCTATGTTGCATGAATATTAATGTGCTATTTGTCAAATTTGTAAAAACTATTTAGGTACCTATAGAATTATGATAATATATCTTTGTGGTGACTAGAGTAGTTCACCGAGCACTTCTATAAAGCATTTGCTCTTAGAATTTTATGATAGTACTGCTGATCAGATTATTGTTCACAATTTGGCGTCCGTTATGGGAATTTTATTTTTATCTTATCTTGTTTGTTAGTTCAAACCAGTTTTCTGGTATACAGATCTGCCTTGGCAAGTTACCTACATAAAATTAATATTAATAAACAACTATATAAAATGCGTATTTTTTACTTTTTGCACTTGTCAGATAGATTCTTGGGCCAAATGTCAGTAATTAAGTGCCGATGATACCAAGTCGATCTTACAAACACTTGTAAGAGAATTGAAATACACATACATATTACAAATTAATATTTAAATTCCCTATTACAATTGTAAACAATTATAACAAAATTGCCTTTTGGTTTGCTGTTAAGAGTCCAATTTTGTGCCATTGATTAATAAAATCTAGTTAGAGTAACTGTTTTTTGATTAGAATGGAATACACGTGGTGACTGGTTACTAACCTATAATAGTAGATATTCTACCTATGTACATAATCAATGTCTATGAAAGTAAATTGAAGATGCCCGCATATCCGTTCAAAGTAATGATGCGATGTGAAGTAAGATAGTACAATTTTTTGCTTGTATTTATTACAAGATATGTCGCATAATTAAAGCCTTTTTTGATAAGCATATTTCGGAGACATTGTTAGCCATTACTCTCCGGACCCAAAGAGAATTAAGTAAATAAAACGGGGGGATTTATTAACTTTCCGACAATCAAGACCTTTTATGAGATAATAGCCCGTGACAGAGGGACAACGAAAGGGTTCTGAGTTCTGAACCTTAAAGAGGAAATCACTTTAAGAAATTACCGCCAATATAAAAGAAGTTAGGTATATACATTAAAAAATTTATTCTTTGTCCCGATGCAAACAACAAATTGAATGCGTGTAATTGAGAGTAATTCTAAATCTTAGTCATAAATAAAAAGAGAGAATTGTATTGAATTCCGATAAAATTCTGAATAGGGTCCCAGTCGCTATTGAGCAATTATTGTAAGTTTTAAAGGGTAGAGCTGACTGACGGCAGGTGGGCTGATGACATTTGGGGAGACAAGTCTAAAATACCTACCTATTGTAATTGCACAATGTACAGTTTTGTAGGTTAAAGACGACAAGGAGCTTACCTATATGAAAACGCAAAAAATAATGAATTGCGGTTGGTACATATTCTGGTACATTATTTTAAATAACGTTTTGTTATTTATGTAATTGAAATAGTTTGAGATAGTTATGTTATAAGTATAATATGTAATTGACATCTCCTTTAGGTGTCATTTTGTCTTTTGTCTTTTCATGTACCTGTCTTTCGTAGTTTTTGTGACGAAGTTCAAATTCCTGAATTTTTCAATATTATTTTCAGATATTTAGATGTATCTGAGGTTAGTTTTGTAGGTATGTGCGCAAAAGTCTTTCTCCGTACTGATCGTACCTCTTGATCGGTTGTAACCGAACGAGAACGTCGTCGTTTGCGGAGCGCGGCCACCTTCTCAATATATAGGGTGCACGCTGCACTATAGTTATAGGTATATAGATTGTTTGTGTCCCGAGCGGAGCAATGCGCGACCCTGACGCCCGCGACCGATGTGTCCATGTAAACAGCAACAAGGTCAACCGCCTCTCCTCGCCTGCATCCCAAGTGCATAATATGTGTCTGTCTGCATTTTTTGTCTTTGTAGTTGTAAGACTATTTTAGTAAAAATAATTTTAAGGCCTTTCGCTTTTAATTCCAAGCGCGGTGGACACAATCACATTTGTTATTGCGCCCGTTTATATTTAAAATTTTCAGTTTATTATTCATAAGATTGTTATTATATTCCTTGCCAATATTTCTTTGTTAGTTGGCTAATGAATGTATTTATATGTTGACATTCGTCATGCATTTACCGTATTGCAAGTTATAACGGTAAGTAAGTTGGTTTTGTAGGTAGGTAATCACACAAATGTGTGACGCATAAAATACGTTGTTTGATCCAGCTAATTTGAATGTCATTGACTATGTCGTGTTATCTTTAATTCAATTTTTGTATGCAATAAATCTTCTACTATCGGCCTGCCAATAATATTTATTTTTTATTATCAGTATGTTATTTTATTGGGAAAAATAATATCATTTGGAAATCCTCTTATCGTCAGAAGAGAGTGGTAGGCAGACGATGGGTAGTCTTTTGCTCAATCTGACGATTCGAAATAGGACCTCCTCCAAGACTGTGATCCCCTCATGGTTCATCTATAGCAATTCCTTTCTTTTTTTACATACTGTTTTTTTAATATAGACGATAAGTTTAAATTCGTTAAAATTAAACGGTATAGTCTAGTTAACATGTGTTTTTAGGTCAAAATTAATAATCATTTTTAAGTAGCTTCTAAACATGAGTAGTAATACGTATTATAAAAAAAGTTTTTTTCAATGTTTAATGAAGTTTTTGTTGTGTTGTTGTTCAATGTTTAAGTAAAAAATTCTATAGATAGTTTACCAATTATGGCACTTGCAATGTTAATAATGTTCGTGTTACAATTTTTTTTAAATTAACTAATGCATAACTAATTAAAAAATCGCGATAAAATATTTTGGACCACAGATGATTGTTCAGTGATCTATCCTGTTTTCAATTTTTAATTTAATAGTTTTAAATAATATTTATTCATTAAAGGTCCGAAGTAGGCGTAGCTTGTGCAAGCCGGAGCACCCGCATTCGAGCGTATTTATAAACCTCTGTTTCGGGAGTAAGGATTTTTCTTTGGGAAATATTCTCCTCTTTTCAAATCTTATTTCGAATTTGAATTATATAGTTTTAGAGATATTTTCGAATAACCAAACCCCCTTTTATTTTTTCACTTAATTGTTTATAACTATTGCATTTTTTGCGAGCGGCCCTTGAATTTTCTCAAAAACTATCTACATGCTATTCCGAATCGAATGACACCTCAATCATAATTTTCGGATACGAAAAAGTTTTGACATGTTGACTAGATTAGTAGGTCAAGTGGCACGAAAGATGTTAACTACTGCACATTGTTGAGATCCATGTGAATTAAGGTGTGATAATTTGACAGTTATATATATATATATGGTTTGATATGATTAAAAAGCGAGACATTAGGGAACTATGACGTTCATAGGTTTGGTTATTTGTGAGTTATGATTACCTCCTCAGCGAATAAAGTACATTATAAAATAGTTTAAGTTGTCATATCTATTTCTAATAAAACTACCACTTATGGATTAGATACAAAGATTTCAAAGAAGACATAGTAGGCAGTGGTAAGCAGTCTACCGATCCTGTACCACCACTTACAAACTGTGAAGTGTCTAGGGGCTGAACAGCTGGCTATAGAATCTCCATTCTATAGCCAGCTGATAATGTAGTTTTTTCTTCAAGATATAAGGTTAGCTATAACTTGATAAATTTTCAATCGGGAGGAAATGCCGATTGCATTTTCTTCTACGTGTTTGGAAGGCTACCGCTGCTCAAACCACACGGAAGCGTTCTTGAACTTTATTACACACATATATATATAAGTTATTAAAGAAATTAAAAAGTCTAGGGAGTATAAGTCTAGAAAGCGGGTGCGAGCTCGTTAAATGTCGAGACGCGAGGATAAATATTATATATGATAATAAACTTTTATATTTAATTCTGATTGCTACTCTTAAGAATTACTCTCGATCAAAAAAGATATTGTTTTTTAATATTTTTTCTTTAAAACAATCTTTTACATTCGGAATTATTAAATAACGGCAGATATTACTATAGAACGTCTATTATACACTTTTATTTTATATACCTATGTACCTTAACTTCTTTATATATGAAGATAAGGTACATAGGTAGGTGGTTACTTAATTTTGCAACTTTTTTCTCTTTCAAGTTCTTGTGGAGTTGCCCCAGGCTCAATGCACATACCTCGTGGTTGTTGAATATACGTTCCCACGCTCGATCACGTATCCTTCTCTCCTTGAAGCTATCTCGCTCTATCCTGCTACAAAATTTACAATATTCATTTTTAATAATTGGAAAAGCCGCATTTAACGCTATAAACTTAAAAAAAAAAATTAGCTGTTTAGGAGATCATCAAGCATAGCAAAAATGCACTTTTTAAAAGCAGCAAATTTTCCTGTCAGTACATTAGTTGTCAATAGTGCAAACAGAAGAGTTATTTATTTATTTTTAATGTAGCTCGACATATGACTGCACTCCGCCTGTAGTTAAGGTGAATTGCGGTCAATAAATGAAGGCGACTGCTATCCATCGGTAGTCGGTTTTTCATGCGATGTGGCCAGCCCATTGCTACTTCAGCTTGCAAATCCTACAAGCTATGTCGGTAACTCTGGTTCTTCGGCGAAGTTTCATATTCTGTTGCGCAGAGACACACTAAGCATAGCTCTGTTTATTGCCCGCTGAGCATCCATTTCCAACAGTTAAGGACCACATTTTAGTGCCATATGTCATCACTGGCAACACACACTGGTTGAAGACCCTTTTCTTTAACCACACTGCACACGGCAGACTGGGCAACACTGCCTACCATTCTTAAAAGTGAGACATTTTGTTCTCATAGTAACTTTTGATATCCGTTAGGACTGTGATAATCGGTGGTCATATTTGTTAATTAGTGTGAATTGAGGAGTTAACACTTGCTGGTATTCATTTATAGATTTTTTTATTGTGACACATCTGACCACGACCCGTCTGATGATAAACAAGAGGAAGTCCAAGAGTGCCGACAACTGAGAAAACCGAGTTTGTTCACAGCTGCCCCAGTCGCCGTCACTATGCCGGCCAAAAAAAAACATAAAGCTGGACATAATATTTTATTTATGTAATTATTAAAGTAATGATATAAAGAAAAAATATGTTTTTAAGCAAAAACATATATATAAACTAATGATATTTTAACGTATTTCAGATAAAATATAAGGTGGTAGGTAGAACATGAAATAAAATTTAGTACCCAAAACTTTTTTCATACTTATACTCATAGATGAAACTGCTTCTTGCATTAATGTAACTGTAGCAGCAATAACATCCATTCATGGATTGCACTCCAGCTTAATATTAGGAGATTTTAAGGTATGTCAAGCTACGATAAACAAAATACAAAGCCCGATTTCAATGTTAGGTGTAAATTTTTCATTTTATACTTATTCAAAATATTTATTTATCTTCTATGCATTACAAAATATTATTAGTTTACAAATTATAAATAAAGCATAATATTTGTTTTAAACAAAGTATAACGATTTGTTGTGGAAAATGCGTGATTATAGTGGTAGCGGTCGAGAATGCCGTACAACCAGTCGCAACTACTTGCAACTCCAAGCAACGTATTCCTTGTATCACTTTGTCCCTTTTGTGATTTTACCGTCGCGCTCGTTTATAAATACTTATACCATAACAATAAAATTTGTTGCAAGAAATGTAGCAAAAATTAAAGCATTCGAAAACTTTTTGAAGTGAATACTACTTAAGGCGCGTTGTATATTGGGAGGTAACCCGTGAAACGAGCAAGCGAGCGAACGCCACTTTGTTTCAATTAAATTCAACCAGATGGCGTCATATTATATTAAGTCAAGTCAAGTCGAGGTAAAGTCGAGGTCAAGTCGGGGTCATATCGAGGTCATGCCAAGTCAAGTCAAGGTCAAGTCAAGACGGTGGACACTCGAAGGCCGGCCCCCTAGCTGTTTCCCGCGGTTGAACCCGCGTTTATATATTGTGACTCTTGAGTACATCAAAACTCAGTCGCTCAGCGGACAATGAAGAGAACGAGGATATTCGCCAAAGAACCATAGTTACCGTCATAGCTCGTAGGATTTACAAGCTGATGAGCTGGCCACATCAATCGAAAAACCGACAATCGATGAGAAAGAAAGATTCTAGAGTGGAGACCAGTGGATGCAACTGCCATCCATGTCGTTCGGAACGGCGTTCTAAGACGACCTATGTTTAGCAGTGGACGCCTTATGGCCGATGACGTGATGGATTTGATGTATGATATATGATGTTTTCCGGTTCCATCTAGGCCGGCATAGTGGATGTGATTGCTACTTACGGTTATTGAATTGTAGTAGCAGTGACATTCATTCATGGACCACACTTTGGCTTAACATCAAGCGGGGTGCTGTCATATGTCGAGTCACAATAAAAAATAAAAAAATAAATGATATGCGATACACACAGGGTCGTCTTAAGCATATTCAGCGCCGGGGTGCGAAAGTCAAGGCTCCGCTCGCCTGGTCTCAGTGTAGTAGATACCTATCGAAATTTGTGGCGGTCGGCATGCGCCCCCTAGGACTCTGCGCCCGGGTGCACGGCACCCCTTGAACCTCCGGGTAAAGACGGCCCTGGATATACAATATGATATATTATTATATGATATTAAGTGAAGTTCATTAATGGAGGCTACTTTTAGTATAGTTTAATAACTGAAAGTGACAGATCGTATCCACTTTGCCTACTACTAGTTAACCTATAGTATAATAATAGATTTAAGCACTCATAAGAATAACTACTATCTAGTAGGCATTAGGTACTTACATAACTACCGGCAGATAAACAGAGCGCTGACTTTTTAGCTTCGCAACATAAGGATAGGCAGAAAAAAAGGAGCACTAGTCGACTGCGATAGGAGCAAATCCGCACATCGTTTACAATGGTGCACAAAATTATTAATATTTTGAAATTTATAGTCATTATAAAAACTATAATAGTTAAAAAAACAAGTTGTTCTTTTTAGATTATTTTTTTGTTATATTGAATGTCAGCGCTCTTTTTGTCTGCCGACATATTTACCCGTAGATGAATAAATAACATTAAAACGTTAACATTATCTTCACTAATAAAACTCTTTGGAATGTTGACTGGCTTGCAACCACAATCTTTCTTCAGATATTAAATATTAAATTATTGATCGTGAACATACGGCTACGTCTTTATAGCTGTGTATTTTGGTGTTGGAATGCATCATTGCCTCATTTCCTCAAATGCACAAACTTTCGTTATGTCGACATTTAAACTTATCTAGTCAAATAATTTGCCTACTTAACTATCATTTAGTATTAGATATTTGGTAGTGTCGTCCTAGCCTAGAAGATGAGTACTCCACGCAAAAGTGAGTTAAAGCCATGTTCCGCAGCCGCAGTCAAGGGTGCCAAGATCCCTGTGATTCAAGTCACAGCTAAGAGACATCCCGAAGATCTCTAGACTATCCTACCTAGGACCTTTTTAGCCGGCATAGTGACGGTAACTAAGGCAACCGTTAATAAAATCGTTTTTTGCATAGTATTTGTTAGGCAAGGGAGGTCAGATGACAAGAATAATAAATATTTTTCAATAAATCAAGAAACCCGCTACAGACAGAATTCTCATCATGGTATTCCGATTTCCTGATTACGATTTTATAAATAAGGCTTGAAGACTTTAACAAACATTTACACGAAACAAATTTAAAATATAATAAAATCATTTCAATATTTGTTTGCGAGGGAGGTAAATTAAATTTCATCCTGCAAAAGGCAACAGGAAAACTAATATTAAAATTCCGAATGAAGGGTGCCGAGCGACGCGACTTTGCCTGAAAAAATCTACAGGTATTTTTAAAATTATTCTTCAACCATTTTATTTGCCTTACAGCTCGTTTTAATATTTTTTTGTGAACATTATAAACACAATAATAAATTTAATCATTGTTCATTATTATTGCTCACAACGAGAATAAAAACGGTAAGCTTGTCGTTACAATAAAGTTAATGATATTTAATTACAACTCCATGTCCAACATATATACAAATTTCTTTTCATTTTCATACATTACTTAATAAGTGGTGGTACAATTGGCCGCGTAATTATGAACCTAACTTTTATAGACGGGATAACGAAGGTCGGACAACATTCGCTACATTATTATAAAAACCAGTCATGATCATGGTTGGTAACAACTTGTAATTTAAGGCGCCGGAAAAGAAGTGTAAACGTTGTAAAATTTAAATACACTTTAGCAAACAATAAATTGCCTATTACACCTAACAGTGCCGTTTTTATGTCCAGCTGTCCAATATACAAGGCACTTATATGAAAATAAAGACACAATGTTGGTGGTAACGTAGCCATTAACTTATACTATCTCTGACTTTAATTATTGTTCCGCACGGCCATACAACATACATACTTGTTCATAAACACACGCTTTTATATCCTTTTTACGTCGCGCTCATACTATGCGCTTCATTGTGTAAAAATATAACACGAACATTGGAGTTGAGTAGGGAGGACCAGCTATTTATAACTTATACACTACATGTAATATATTCAAACTTTGTAGTAAATATTAGTAAATGTATTTATAAGGTAAATATTAAGTCGATAAAGTTTATTGACACGCTTTTTAGAACATCAAATAAAGTCTTTGACGCAAGAATTCGAAACCTCCAATGACACAGAGGTTCATGTAAAAGGTATTTCTCGTGAAAGCTTTTAAAGCAAAGTTCGAACACATAGCAAATTTAAACAGCGCTAGGGGCATTTCTCCACAAGTTACAAGTCAGCGTGCTTTTAAACTACTATTATCACCGCCCGACTAAGAAAGGGGTTGTGTCTGTCGTTGTGCGGCTAAGACATAAAATCCACGTGAGCTTTACTCGTACCAGTCAATCAGAGCAATCTATGTATTGTTCAGGTTGACAATTGACTTTGATATCAGGCCCAGATATCTTCGCGATTTTATAGTTTGTGGAAATAGATCTTTAGAATCTATGAAGACGGTAGTACAGTACCTACATTAAATTTCGTTATAGTCTGAAAGCAAACTGAATTCCACATTATTCGCTTAGATTATATTCGACGTTCTCCGCATCAGAGCGACGGCGTCGCTTCTATAGTAATTGTATTATGTCTTGTCTCCGCACCTTTTCTACTTTATTAGCTAACTCTCTCTATACATTGTTGTATATTTAGATATACATTGTTTTAAATCAAAATCAATTCATTTATATTGCATAGGCATTCCTAGGTCGCATTTCAGATTTTATCATGATTTCGGAAAGGCAAATGACGAGAAGAAGCCTGTAAAATATTGGCCGGTATAGTGACAGCAATTGAGGCAAGCGTTCATGTACTAGCTAATTATAGCGTTACTTATTACTGTAAATTAGTAATAAAAAATTGATAGGAAATAATTCAGGCTTGTATAACGGTCAATCGAGAATCGATTGTGTCTTTGTGCCCTCTCTCGTAAATTATCGATGCTACCTTTACATGGTGCTGGTCCTCCAAATGCGGAGTCCACGTCGCATATTGCTATCGAATAGTTAATTTTCATATACCAGAAGTGCCTGACGAATAAATATTGTAGGGTGAATATGTTGGAAAATGTTTTATGCTGTTTCGAGCGGCTTTGTTCTCAAAAGCAGTAGGTAGGTACTCGAAAATCAGAGAGCTATGTTGTAACCACAGGATTAAAAAGAATTCTATTAAATTCCGAATTTTACGTTGAAACTGTAAGATAAAACGGAATACCTATTGAACACGAAGAACAGTGAGTGTGCTTTTTTACTCTTTTGATCCATTTCATTTCAATGATTTTCCATTTTTAAATTGAAATTGAATGCAATGGATATTCTGTGGATGTGCTCAATTGGAACGTGGCGAGGTATTTTACACTGGCCATACAGTTACGGGTAGGTAGAAAATTCCTCGTATCGAATTCGATGGGTCTGATTAATAAGAACGAAACTCTTTCTTAGTTGAAGAAAAAGATAAACCCATAAAGCCCGCAGATAATTAAATTGAAAGGATTTTTTTATTGTGGCTCGACACGTGACAACATCTCCCCTGAATGGAGGCGACTACAGTTAGATAACTTAAAGTAGCGGTCGCATCCACTATGCCAGCCTAGCCACGGTAACTTGTAAGATTATCCCGAAACGCGACTAAGTCACTTTACGATCTGTATACTTGCAGACTGGGCACCACTTCCTACCACTTTTTGACAATAGACCTGAAACAAATAACCGACTTATTTATTTTCATTACCGTTCTAAGGGGGAGAGGGGGTTCAATGTTCAGCAGTGCAAGTGTTCTGGCTGATGATGATGAGTGGAAAGATAAAACAGCACGACTTCCTGGGCCCTCAAACAAATCGGTGACTTTAGAATGAAGTGTCCGTACTGTATGAAGAAAGTTGTGTATCAGATGAGTGGAAAGTAGCGCTCCATTGTCACTGCCTATTCTTGTGGAAATTAATATGTCTTAATTTATGTAGTATATCGATAGATATACTAGATTTAATATGTTTCCAAAATTATTTAATTTAATTTTTATTGAGTTTTCTTATTCTGTATGTTGGCACATACCTGTAAAGGCACATCATACGGAATATTCATATTAAAATGATCAATCAATCAATCAAATTGTCACGCCTTTTTCCCACAGGGATAGGCAGAGACAACGGAGCGCCACTTACCACGATCCTTACACAACTCCCTTGCTTCCTTCACATCCACAATTCTCTTCATACAGGCTCTGTAGTTATGGGCACTAGGCAACCTAGCTTTCTTGAGGATGTCTCCGATTTGGTCGGAAAACACTCTCCTGGGCCTGCCTTGTTTAACGCATCCATCCACATCAGATTTATAAATTCCTTTCGTCAATCTACTTTCACTCATCCTCAAATGATTGTAGTATTATATAAGTTTTTGTAATGTGCTAATGGTGTAGTAATCCATGACTATAACTTGATCAAAAATCTTTGAGTTATTGTGACCTAAGCTACAAGTAAGTATGAGCTTTATACAATTTTAGATACGTTTATACATTTTTTTATTGAAACTTGACATATGGTTATAAAGTAACTACATATGTTTCGGCTTTGTGCCGTTATGAATGTATCCCTTGTGGTCCTTACAGTTTATGATAAAAACATGTTTTCTGTTTACTAAAAATGTTTTTATTTAAAGAAAATCGAAGTAAAAACATTGAGGTGAAACTACTCGAAGTACGTAATACAAACCATAAATGACTTAGTCGCGTTTTGGGATCAGCCTATAAGTTACCGGTTTCAACTAGGCCGGCATAGTGGATGGACTTCTACTTACACAGTTATTTCATTGGAATAGCAGTCACTTTAATTTATGGACCACACTCCAGCTTGACATCAGGCGGGATTCTGTCATATACGCGACTTTAACTTTAACTTGCCCTAAAGTTTTCGATTGCCTCAATCGTCCTTACTATGCTGGCCAAATCGCTCGAAGAACCGACAACCAATGGGGAAGAAGAAAGTTCTAGAGTGGAGACCACGAACCGAAATACGTAGGTAGGCCTCCCACTAGGTGGACTAACGACATCGTGAAAGTCACGAATAACCTGTCGTTCGGAATGGCGTTCCAAGAGGGAGGCCTATATTCAGCAGTGGACGTCTTCTGGCTGATGATGATGCTGGCCAGAGGTACTTTATTACGCTTCGCTTTAAGTATCTATAGTTCTATAGGGTTATAAATTCTTGTTTTTGTATACAGGAACATTTGATATTAATATATTTAAATTATATGCATCAAGGCGTAATAGTTATCATCACATTTGGTATGTGCGTCTGACTTGTTTGTCAGGCACCTCGCATTAGAGTTATTTGAATAGCGGTACACTGAAGCCCACAATTGAAATCGCAAACCGTCATCGAGTTACTTATGAATTGGTCACGTATAGTTTTTATATATCAATATGTATATATAGTTAGTATAAATGTATTTAATAAACAATTTAAGGAACAACTTATAAAGAAGGCAATTAAGGCAATAATATACTGAATTGTTTTTTTAGTCGTCGTTGCTCTTGAACTTTTCTTTGGTTACCATCAGGAAAGTCAAGATTAGAAGTCGAGACTAAAAAATGGGATATTTAACTTTCTCATCAGGCTGTCTCACCATAGGAAATAAGAAACAAAATTTAGATAATATTATCTTAAATTACTATAATGCGTTGTGTAATACAGATAATGCGCTCCACTGTCTCTGTCAATCCCTGTCTTCTGCCTTCAATCAACCTAATTGTGACGCAACGTCCATTTTTATATTATTTAGTTTAATTTATTTTCATTTTTTTACTAAGCTACTTATCATAGAAACAGGACAACCAAAGTACATTGGTACCGGCAAGTAGTTTTGAACCCGTGCTCTCAGTTCGCGTAACCATTGCACTGCCACTACACCACGGTGCAGCGGCACCTAATATGTGGCTTCCATAATTACGAAAGTGGAAGTGAATCCTTATTTAATTACAAGCTAAATTACCTTAGGCCTTTGTTCGACGTTATGAAACAATTCCGCTAATTAATTAAAGTGTGTATATGTAAAACCATCGCTATTATTTTTATTTTTATGTTATTTATAGTGCGCGCATACAACGCTAATAAGACAGAAAATATGCGAACCGATTTTAAAATTAAACTGTGGTTTTTAAAACACCTTGCAAGAGTTTCAATAGGCGTATCTTATTTAGATGACTGGTTTTGAACAGGTTTAGATTATATAAAGGCGAGCTAAAGTTTGGGCATTCTTGTTAAGTCGTTCGGCCGAGATTTCCATATAAATGTCTTGTGTGAAGAGAGTAAGTTGGACCGGTCTTTGTTTAATGAATTTTGACTCGGACACTGGACCCCAAATCCGAGACATAAAATGAATCGAAAATTAAAATATATTATTGATAAAAAAGTACTTGCTATTAAATTTGCTTATAAAATTGCTATTGAATTTTATTTATATATTTTTTTGTCTGATGGCAAACAAGGGTAGGTCCAAGAGCGCTGCCGACTGAAATTACCGATTCAGTTTACGATCTGTCACCATTAAGCTACTAAAGTGTTCTATATCATAAAAACAACACGACTAAAATACATATTGCAAAGAAACATTGGTATTGGCATGTGGTTTTCAACCCATGCTCTCAGTTTGCGAGACTATTGCTTTGTCACTACACCACGGGCGCCTTAATTTTTGTCTCGACACCTGCTTAATCTTATAACGGTCAACAGAGGCCGCGATAATGTAGTGCAAGCACTCACACGTTTTGGACTAAATACATACGAGTATGCGAATATCAAATTAATTTATGGAATGTGAACAATGTTTATCAATATACGTATACTTCTTCATAGTATTATAGTGTATTTGAAGAGAATTTCATTGTAAGCTATGACCTGAATAGTTTAAGCATTCCTTGGTAGATGAGGTCAGTATCCAACCATTGACTAACGCGAGATATATTTCAAAGACTTTGCGACCTCGAGCATTCGAACGATACCTCGGAATATGGTGTTGTCTATTGATGCGACTTTGAACTGAATGGTAGTGGTAAAGTTTATCGAAAACTCTTAAAAAAAATGTTTGGTGAAGACTCTTCTCCTACCTTTGCAGGATTACGGTGACGTGTGCTGTGTTGACTCGACATCTGACCCCAACTGGCTTGCCTGATGGTAAGCAAGGTGAGGCTCAAGAGTGCCAACGGCTGAAAAAAATATCATTCCCTAAGACACATCTCATTACATGATAAAACATTTTTTTATAATATTTTATTATTATATAATAGATATTATATAAGTGTGTCTTTTGATATCAACAACGTTTGCATATTCTAAAAGTTTGGCTAGGAGAGAATGCCAAGCGGCATAAGGTTTACCTTTTGTATATAAATCAATAAACATTAAAAAAAATATTTGATTATTAAGGTTTAGTTTATTTATTTTAAGGTTTTTTTAGTCGTCGTACTTACCACCAGGCAGGTCGAGGTCAAATATAGAGTCACAATAAAAATATAGATACATAAATATGTTGAAGGGAAAACCGTTCAACTAAATATTGCGTACGCTGAAAGCTTTTATGACAATAATAGGTAATATTGTGTTCCTTATTGTGTGCTATTCCGTCATGTGCATTATATAGGTTCGCGAAAGCGTGCCACTTGCGGGGACATCGAGACCATTGTCTGTGCTGAGTCAGAGGCTGCGTGCGCAGTTATTTCTGTGACTGAGTGTAGGCGGTTACTCCACGCGGTAGACTATCCTCGTATTTTCAACTCACTTTAAAACATTTGATTCTATAAAATCAGGTTGAAAACGGAGCGACGACCTACCACTCCTACGAGGCTTTTCAATTGTATTAGTTTCAAAGACTTTTAAAGCTCCTTTCAGTTGCTGTAATTGAATGATAAGGCTGCTTTCAAAAAATACTTTTGAAAAGTCTTATTGGAAAATGGATTTTTCGTCGTTCCTTTCTTTACGATTAGTGAAAACAGTGAAGCGTATATCTTTATGTAATATCGTTAGAGATTAGACAGAATAGCACTTGATGAAAATGAGACGCCGGTTTTTTGTGTGTCTGGATGTATATCTTGGCGTAATGTAGACGTTTATTACAATGTTTCTAAAGCGCTTCGTGAATATATTTATAAATTGTGTTTTTTATTATTCCTATCCTCTACTCCAAGATAAATACGATGTTTTATATATGCAGTTTCGGTTTTGTATCAATTTGTCGGACCACATTTATCTGTAACCACGTAAACAAGGTCGAAGTCGGTCGCACTGCTCTAATCTAGTATGATACGTAATTATTATAAATATCGAAGCTTTTATAAATTCATTCGCAACAATTTAAATTTAAAATTGTAGCAAAGAACTTGGAATTTTAAGATGCCAATCTGAAGTAGTACCACCAATTACAAGTATACAGACCGTGTAGTGATTTAGTCGCGTTTCAAAATTAGCTTGTATATTGCTGGTTTACCAGGCCGACTTAGTAGATGTGACTGCCATAAATGCACTGCACTTAATATCAGGCGGATGCTGTCATATTCACGTCGAGCCACAATAAAAAAAAATGCAATTAATTGCTAAATGATTTTCATACACCGTAAAGTGCTTATGAATCTGAATATAATTACTGAATAAAATTATCTTTTAAAAGTATTTTTATTAACAGCGCCATACTCTGCAGCTTTTCAAGTAGCTCCCATATTTAGAACACACTTTTTACCTTTGATCATGCCGACGATTGCCGTTCTACGTCTCAGAATTTCTATTATGTTAACCCGGATAAATACATTTACGGAGTTCCATATTTCTTCCACGAAAATCGTACAATGTATTTTCACTTATGTTTAACAGTACTTTTTTTCTATTTTTATTATAACCCGTCTAAAATGCATCGCTATCTAAAATTAAAATTAATAGATGGCGACGTAATGAGTCTACTGCACTAAAACAAATACAATGTATTATCTTAATATAGTAAAACTAACAGCCGGTTGTACCAAAAAAATTCAATTTACTAATTTTGTTTTACTTTATACTTATTCTATTACGTTACTATTACGAACTCGTGAATTGGGTTGTTAATAATTTTATATCGAACTTTATATATGTTTTTATTATTAGAAATAACATTAGAAATAGTACATAGAAACCCAAAATGAATAATGTCCTTTAGCTCTGTATAAAATATCCGTCAAACGTAATTGTAAAATGTGAAGTTAAATAGTGGTTTTACAAATTTGTAAATTATAATTTTTGGTACAACCGGCTGTAAGAGTTTTTAATTTTATTATCATAGGAATTAAATTTACCAATGGCCAATTGAACTTTTTAAACTGAACAAAAACAACAAACAAACAAAAAACGGCAATGTATAGTCGTACAAATTTATATTGACTCATTAATCAATATATTAATAGTACAGCCTTTCCTGTGTGGTTCCCGGTTGAGTGCTCTCCCCGATGAGATGTTTCTAGTTCCAGCCCACTGCAGTTCCCGCACTCTACGTGTTATAATTAAATTATTGCATAATCCTGCAGAACGTACGAGTAATTGAAGTTTAGAGTTAGAGTACCTACAAGTAGTTCTATAATTGATGACACTCACCGTCTCTAAAGTTCGTAATGTTTGTTGATGTAGTACTTTAAAGTTTTACTTTAACGTAGGTACTATCTCCTCATATTTCAGCAATCTAAGTTATGCGGTGCAACATAAATGCTACGTTGTGTTGAACCGCACTCCAGCTTGAAATCATATGTCGAGCCACAGCAATTAGTTACATAGCGTTAACAGACAACAATGTTTTAATTATTATAAATACATAAATGAATAAAGTAAAAGAAACATTAAACACAATAACACCGATCACAATAAACGAAAGATTATTATAGTATCATACAATCTTACATAAAGTTTAGTACGCCATTTAAGAGCATAGCTGAGAATATTTTTTATTATACTTTAGCTTCTTTGAAATATCACAAATTGATCAATATTTTTCCAGCGTATTAAACGAATCGTGTTTTACCGCGATGAGAGATTTATAATTCAGAAGCGAGTGAAAGGATAAAATAGGGATAATCCAGATGATTGTTCCTGGATTAAATCTGAGATATTCTTGGAAAAGTCAGGGTCGCCGAGCCCTTTATACAGAGTCTGTATAAGGGTAATTGTGGATGTAATGCCTTTGAAATTTCCCCAAAGAAAATAGATAAACAACAACGGGCTCGCAACAATAGCATCCACGGAAACAAAACCGAAACTTTGCGAGCTTTCTTTGTTAGGAAACAAAACCGTGTCGCGTAATTATCCTAAACAAAAGGTGTTTTTTTTTTATTGTAACTGGACTCCTGACCTCGACCTGCTGATGGTAAGCATGATGTAGGTCCAAGAGTGCCGACGACTGTATAAACTGATTCAGTTCACGGCTGCCACAGTCGTCGTCACGATGCCGGCCATGTCCTATTTTACGCATCGCTTGAAGAATCCAAGATGGGGACAACACATGGGCTGGTAAAGAGTTAGATCCAAATAGAATTAGAATATTCTTGTATGGATTGTAAGGATCGCGGTCGGCCCGGCGGTTAGTCTGGTGGAGACAGCGATACCTGCTATTTGGAAACATGGAATTCGACTTGGATAAAGTGAGCTGCTACTACGATACAACTTCGAGGAAGGCATAAGAACGACTTCGGTTTGGATATTGGACTTCGACCGTGCTTACGATTGGAATAGCGCTTCTTTAACAAAATTGGCATTTGATTGTATCAGTAAGAACCCCTCGGAACGTCACAATATAGTAGTTTTTCGTTGGCGTGAGGCAGGTCGAAGTTAGATATCGCTTCTTATTAATAAGAAGAAAGATTAAGACTAAGTTGTTAGATCTAGAAGCGATAAGTCGATAAGTCTGTATTAACACGATAAAATGAGTTAATCATAATAATTGTTTTTAGCAACAATGTAATGAGTATGTTTTAAACGCCAGCATTTTTGATGTCTAAAAATAATACATTTCAATTATGCGGCAAATAAGCAGTCTCAGACATTTTAATTTAGTTTAAACTCCGCGCAGAATGCTGCGCAGGATTTTTTTTTAAATATATGTTTTGTATTTATTGCTTTGTATTTTATAAAATAAACTTAAAACAATATAATTGCTTTCTTTGTTTTATTATTCGAAAAATGAAAATTTAACTTTGATATTAATGAAAGCTGACGTGAAAGTGATCTGCGAACAGTTCTTTTTTGGCTTCAAGAAACCTATTTAACTTATATTTAACTAATTAAAAAATATCTACAAAAATAAACTCCTAACACTCTTTATTTATTTTGTTTAATAGCAAAATACAAACATACATTTCTCATCTATGCTCATCGATTATGAACTATGCCGCCGATCCGATCCGATACTACCACTTACAAGTATACAGACCGCGAAGTGATTTAGTCGCGTTTTAGGAACAGTTTGCAAGTTGCTGATACCAACTAGGCCGGCATAGTGGATGCAATGCTACTTGCAGTTTTGTAAATGTCTACTACCATTCCAGTCGCCACCATTCATGTACCGCACTCCAGCTTAACAACATGCTGACACATGTAAAAAAAACTGTCACTTTTATACTTTGGATCGTCATAACCAACAACAGTAACTCCAGGTCTTTGATTTGATAACGGCTCAGGTAAAGGAATAACAGTAAGAAACAATTTGATCTGATGCATCTTGCCAGTTTTGCTATACTGGTAAGATGCATTATCGGATTCAGAAATTTTATATAGCTTTTGTTCTTCACTAGGATGCAATTTTTTCATTCAAATCCCTCCAGCGGTTTAGGCGTGGACACAGACAGACAGAGTTACTTTCGCATTATACTTAGTCTTGCCATTAATATAGTTACAAAGAAAAATTCATTTTTTCAATCACTATTGAAAAAATGATTTTTAGTGATTCGATAGTGATTCGAAGTGGTCCCCATTGGCTGCTATACAGTCCTTTAAACTATAAACGTTGAGGCCAGTTATCAATTCACGCATTCTTGCCATGGGAAAATTCTTCACTGCCAATCGTATAGATTGTTTTAGGGACTCCAAATCATCAAGGCGTTTAGAGCAAGCCATACTCTCTAAAATTAACCATAAATCATAATCTAGTAAATTAACTAGACTAGAGGACGGCCAGTCTTCAGCTCTGATGACGTCGGAACGTTAGTTCCTAACCAAGATTGGGTGGGAGCTTTATGACCCGGCTCGGAGTCTTGCTGAAATGACCATTCTTGGTTATTGAGGGGCTTAACTACCTTCTCAAGAATGATATCTTGATACACTTGTGCCGATGTTTTGATACCTTTTTTACAAAAATATGGCCTATAATATATACTTTATATATAAATATATATATTGTATTTAATAACTTTGTTTTGGTGCCTTTTAGATAACATCAACAAATTCTTAATAAATTATAAATGAATGTTATTATTGGCATTACGGATAATGGAGTGGATGGTCAATATCTGTAAAGCAAATATGACCTCGACCTTCGTTATCTCTTTTGTTTTACTAAACAACGCACATGAACTTGTTGACTTTTATTAATCTCTGGTGCCTTTTTAATCATTTTGTTTCATTCAATAATATTTATCACACTTTTAAGAATGCAGGAGCCTCATGATATGCCTGACCTTCGTCACGTGACACTTACATACGTTTTTAAGGAGCTTAAAACAATGAAAAGTATTTATAATGCTTCTATACGTTTTTTTCTCCCCCTACGGTTATACTATTCTATACGATACTATACTATACCATACTATACTATACTATACTCTACTATACTATATATGATACGGCACTGGTGTCTCCCAATTATGGGTTAGGTAGAAGGTCAACGTGGTTGGAGGCATGATGGACTGACGAGACGACCTACTAAGGGAAACCACTGAATGTAAACCGCTTTCAGCAGACCATTGTGGAAATCACAGGAGAGAGCTTATGTTTAGCTCGGGTCTGGTTGCAATGTTAGTACCACCACTTATAAATGTGGTGGTACGTAAAAAGCGTAAAGTAACTTATTCGCGTGTGTGTATAGTCCAAAATATAATATAGTCCAACCCGCACCCATGTCTGAAATAGTCTGATGCTGTTACTTGTATAATGCTGTAATAACTGCTAATGTTGAAATACTGCCTGGAAATGCTACTGATGGATAATGCCAGAAAAAATAGCAATTGATATTGTGTTATATATTGATAGAGTGTTATTGTGTTATATGAAAAAGCTAATTTCAGACCAGCCGGCATAGTGGACGGGACCGCTACTTGCAGTTATTTGACAGTAATAACAGTCGCCTCCATTCATGTATCGCAGTCCAGGTACACTTTGTTTTCCAGCTTATTTTGTAACATAAACACTTTTACCAATACTGCACTGAACTAGCGAACATGCCGTCCACGCCTACAGTGTGCTCCGCGAGCTCTATATCCTCTGGAACTATGGTTTCATGTTGCAATGATTCCAATAACCATGCTTAATTGAATTATCAGCTGTACTTGATTGAATATTAATGCACATTATGTACTCATAGTAGATTTATTCGTCTGTGCTTATAGGTAGTTTGATTGTTCTTCTAACCAACAGTTCTTGTACTCGCTGCTCATCTATTTCGTAAACCATCGATCAGGTTGTAATGAAACTTTGGTAGGGTCTTCTGAGGATATCATAAGAATAATAATTTTCTATGTTATAAATCGTTTTCTTAAGTGATTATATTTTACTCTATAAACATTTATCAATTAAAAAGTAATTTGACATTATTTAGTCATATTTCAATTTGCTGTCAAATATGTGACTCAATTATAAACAGAATATGCAACCAAATACTCTTTTAATTTATGGCATTGCAACACATTCCAGGTATATTAAATAAATTAACTGATATGGTATGATTATATATTATTATTATATGGTTGAATTTCATATGTTGAGTAAAATACGACTTTGATATTTGTTTGTTTAAATGATATTTATGGTCACCTTTTAATGGTACCTCGACCTATATTAATAAGTCCATTGTTGCTCAGCGTGGTCAACGACATCGGACCAGATGGGCAAAAAATATGAATGTTCAATTGCTTACAACAAGAATACAACCAGGCGTTTGGGCTTCTTAATTTGAGCCATTAATTATAGATTAATGACCTTCGTTTATTATTATAGTTGCAAATTGATTATCTCAAAGTAATGTTCAAATCAAAAGGCAATCGTGGTCTCGTGGTAGTGCAATGGTTACGAATACCGAGAGCCGCCGCCACTAGTTCAAAACCACTTACCGGTGATAAGGTTTTTTTTATATAATGTATTTTAGTCGTCTTGTTTCTATGATACAAACTCTTATACTTGGTATATAAATGTAAAAACGGACATTTTATAATAAATTATTCAAAGAACATAAAAATGATTTTTTGTCACACTGGGCTCGAAAGTTCACTTTTTAACTCAATTTTCAGGGAATAAATTGTCAGCTACCGTTCCTCTTATACTCTCGTATGTTTTAGGAAATTAGTGCGCAATCAAATTCTTAACGCATGCACACTTATCTTAATTAATCACGTAACTTATTTACGTTATAATAACGTTATTTAGGTACTTATAATATATTTTAAAGAGTGAACTATGTAGAGACCGCGATTAATACGTTCACGGCACCTCATCTTCTAATTGTTTGGGACTCAACAGATGAGTAGAGTAGATGAGGTTAAGACCTCACAATAATTGAAAAAAAAACATGGAGCTTACACCTACCTACTGGTGTGAGGCTCAGGGTGTTATCAGGGTCGTCTTTAACCTATTGGAGGCACTGGGCACATTAGAATAATGTGGCCCTTGTAAGCACAATTTTGTTACTACGAGGGCGGTTCATTAAGTACCCGTGTTTGAAGACAGAGGGCGTTCCTGAGTGAAGTTAGTGTTATCATCGTGTGCTGCCATCTATCAGACGGCGCTAATATAAAATTCAGACTGATTGATAGGTTAGTTTCGATTTGGCAGCCATTCGAGTCATACGTGTTTCGTGATTTTCGTTAAGATGGAAAAAGAGCAGTATCGTTCGGTAATTCGCTTTATGTTTTTGGATGGGAAAAAGTGCGAAGAGATAAAAGCAAAGTTGGATGCTGTTTATGGAGACACGTCGCCATCTATGACCACAGTTAGATATTGGTTTAACGAATTTAAACGTGGGCGAACATCCGTTTTTGATGAGGAGCGACCAGGACGCCCGGCAGACGTGGTTACCGAGGAAATCATTGAAAAAGTCCACGACATGATTCTCGCTGATCGACGAACGAAAGTCCGCGAAGTAGCTAAGGCCGTAGGTGTGTCGACCGGAACGGCAATTAATATTTTGCATGATAAGTTGGAGATGAAAAAATTGTCGGCCCGATGGGTGCCGCGATTGCTCACGCTGGACAACAAGCGGATGCGGCTGTTAACTTCAGAGCAGTGTTTAAGGCAATTTAAGCGAGATCCTAAGGACTTTTTGCGTCGAGTTGTCACCGTTGATGAAACCTGGATTCATCATTACACACCAGAAACTAAACAACAATCAAAACAATGGATTTCTCCCGGTGAATCTGCACCAAAGAAGGCGAAGACCGTCCCATCAGCCGGTAAGGTCATGGCGACGATTTTTTGGGATGCGAAGGGCGTCATCCTCATGGATTTTTTAGAAAAAGGAAGAACGATCACTGGACTATACTACAGTGAGTTATTAGACCGCTTCGACAAAAAATTAAAGGAGACACGGCCACATTTGGCGAAAAAAAAGGTGTTGTTTCATCACCAGCACATTCATCTGGTGTTGTCGCGACCAAACTGCATGAATTTCGTTATGAATCGCTGCCGCACCCCCCGTATTCACCCGATCTGGCTCCCTGCGACTTTTTCTTGTTCCCTAACATGAAAAAATGGCTCGCGGGAAAAAAATTTAGCTCAAACGAGGAAGTCATCGCCGGGACAGAGGCGTATTTCGGAGAGTTCGACAAATCCTATTTTTTGGAGGGGTTAAAAAAATGGCCGGAACGTTGGGAGAAGTGTATCTTACTAAAAGGGGACTATGTTGAAAAATAAAAAGCATTTTTTTGAAAAAAATCGTGTCTTCATTTCTAACACGGGTACTTATTGAACCGCCCTCGTATATTGAAGAGATAGTAACTCTTCTACGGACAACAAAAAGGGGCAGTTTTTATTCCATTGATCGGTTTTGGATTTTTATTAAATATTAGAGTTTCACGGACTGCGGTATAACCAGGTACCTACCTGGTTTTGTAGTCATTATTGTTTGATTTCTTCCAATGAAATATGTTTTTTTAAACAATTTAGGCTGATACCTAAATAAATTGAAGGAAGCGAGAAAGTTGTGTCAGGATCGTGGCAAGTGACGCTCCATTGTTTCTGACTATCCCTGTGGAAAAAAGGGGTGACAATTTGAGTGATTGATTAAAATACCTAAAATCTCGTAAATGCAGTAAAAGCCCGCGTCCTCCCTGCACCGTTACGAGTAACAAATATGAATTTAGTTATAGCCTATTGTGTAAGCACGCGCAGCATTAATGGCGAGCTTCCTATAATATTTGTCAAAAAACCGACACAACGGCGAATGCGTTTGAATGTGAGCAATCATGGAATTACATGCGAATTCGTCCACAGTCTGGATGCAGAATAACATCATTGTGTGAATTGTGAACAAACACAATTGGGTCCTCCCACTAATTTGGAATTGCCGTCAATTGTTTACCTACAAAATAATACGTATACCTACATATTCTAAGTCACATTATTATTATTGTGAGTTTTTAGAATGAAATAAAGTATATTTGTTTTACATGCTTTTATATTATTCGGAACTCTCAATATCCAACGTGATATGCTAACTAAGTATAATGTTTCTCTTATTGAGATGGTATGGGAACATTTTGCATGACTAAGTATTGGTATGTGTCGCGATCGTGTGTGATATGCATGTGGGGTGGTATGAAGATGCCGTTAAAGGCACATGCAACCGTGTGTGAGGTGGATAGTGTCGCCACTACACGACATGACGCGTAGAGGGCGAGCGGCTGCGGTCGATGAGCCCGATCATGGCAGAGGGCAACCAGCACGAAGTGATCGCGCGGCGGGGAGCACCGCCCCGTGCCCCTCGGAACCCAGCCTGCCCGCGCATTTAGCGCCGCGCTCATAAATGCGTCATACCGCCAACGAAGACGACGCGATCGCCCGGCCTCTCCAAAGTCGCGAGCGCGCACAAAAATATTTGTGATAAATTCAGTGATCAATTTGTGAAGTAATATTTGGTCAAAAATGGACATTAGAACTGTTGTGCCGCAAACATTTATGATGCTCCCGGTGTTCCAGCACGAGGGTAGTGCAGTTCCAACACGTGTTCCCATTAAACTCCAAGTAAGTTTATTTTATTTTAAAGTGGGCGTCGTTTTAGGAGCGACGTGTAGAGTGTTATTTTTGCAGCCGCGGATGAGAAGTCGCCCGGAATTCGGGCTCGGGCCGCGCGTAGCGTAATAAATAAAGGCGGGGCGCGGTTGCGTGCGCGCGCACCCTCCCGCACCAACCGCTGCCCTGTGGGTCGTTGACTTTTCCTTACACCACCATCACCAGCGCAGCCGCCGAAGATACCGCGCCGCCCGCCTTGCTCTTGGCCCTAACGCACGCGGCATCATGGCCGTGCGCAATGTCAATGTCGTTCGGTGGCGTCTGCGCATCGTTTCAATTAACCTGCATGCCTTTCAGCTTTTAATACTAATATACACGCCACCGCTTTTCACTTTCGGTAAATATGGGGTCTACCTTGCACCTGGTCCACTCAGAGCCGCCATATTCAGCCGGTACCTTAACAATACAACAATGAGGTACACAGGAACCACGAAACCGGTTACAAAAATAGAATGCCTCAGATATAATTTAGTAGTGACTAAGCGGTGGCAAGTCTAGCTTCATGAGCGAGCTAAAAAAAATTTTTCTCTAAATATACTCCGTTAGCGTATGTACTTTTTTAAATACAAATAAAACAAACAATTTTGAAAACCATTTTGCCACTTGTCCATGGTGATCTCGAGAATATGTGATCAAAATCAGGAAAAGGTAGCATATTTGACCTTCAAAAATTAATTTCTCTACCCTGTCTATACGTCGTTTACGGTTATTTTACGAAAATTATTGGCTTTAATAGTTTGGCTTTAAAGTTTGCCAATAATTCCCGACAAACAAATTTACGATTTAGTAGTACGATACTCTAAAGCAACAGTTGCCACGTGTCCGATTGTATTTTAAATAAATATCATCCCCTTTGCAAGCGCGGCATTGAGGTGGGTTTCAGGTCTTCTTGATAGACCCATATAATCGATTGCTGCCTTACTTTTGGGGTCGTAATACAAAATTTATTTTTTGTCACCCATTACTAGGTAAGTATGTCCCACGTTTACGCCCCTTCGTTAAATCCGGTAAGCGAGGCGATCAGATTTATGTCAAATTGTGTGGGATCCACCTCAAGCACAGGTTTTAAAACCAAAATGTTTGTGTAGGATTTATTATATCTGACTCATGCATGCCTGTGCACAAGGATATCCGAATCTCATGGTAGAATTTTGTTATTCACAGCAGTGAACGGGTGAAATTTAATAATTTTTTCACTAAGATCGACACGAGCGCGTTCGAATTCTGCAAACCAGCTATAAATAAATTGTCGTCTTGTCTGATGCTTCATTGCCAAAAGCATAGTACAAATATTTTCACGTGTTAAATCCATAGACACGTAATTTTTAAATAACAACAAATGATACATGAAAAATTCTAAGGCCAAAGATTTAAATATTGAAATTACTTTATAAATGCTATTTATACCTAAGTATGTACTATTGTTTATAAAGCTTTGTGTTTTTAGAACTAGTCACTTCTAAGTGCATATTATAAAGCGGCCTGTGTAAATTCTTCTATGCCTAGTATAAAAAGTAGGTTCCTATAATACCAAGAATTTCTTAGGAATTTATGTACATTGTTTTGCGTGTTATGATATCGCCTCACTCACGCTGTTTCAATATACCTACCTACCTACAATATTATGCTTATCTTATCAGCGACAATAGGTTTTTGAACAGTCCATTCATAACATTGTTTTTGGCTATTTTTAACATTGTATCTCCCAACAATTTTTAACAAATCTCTCGAATTCGAAACGATTTATTAAAACTTGATTGTATTACTAAAGGCGGACTGGACTTAATGCCGTTAGGTATGTTTTACCAGTCAAACTTTTAGTGTTATTGTTCGAGGGGAAAAGTTCTAATTTAAAATACAATATTGATACAAATACAAGCCACATTCATACATAATTGGATATACATAAATAGGTACATTCAATAATATCAAAACTTTTTATGACGAAATTATCCAAATGCTAATACCGCGCTATACATAATTCAATCACTATCACTATGAAACTCGGTAAATCTTCACTTTACCGAGCGTGCAAAATATACATGTATGTAGATGTCGTTTCAAGAATTGCTTGAGAATTAATGAATCTTGATGTCGCTCTATTACTGTGGGGGTAAAAATATTTCCATAGATCAAACTGACATATATAAAATCCGTTACTACAGAGCGTTGTTGGTTTCGTGGAACGCTAAAAATAAAGCATGAACTTCCCGGTTGAATGGCGTCGTCGACACTGCGGTGCGGGGTGCGGCAGCCATTGCCCTCGCCCGTTTTGTTTACAACTCGAGTTGAGAGATTTTCCTAACATGATCTGCACTCTACACGTTAAATATTAGGGTGCACTTTGCAATGTAAAGAATTACACAGCGTTTCTCCCCTTGCGCTTGCGCCATCTGCGCCTGCGCGATTAAAATAAACGTAGACCGGTAGGTAGATAAAAACGAGCATTTGTTTCCACCGCCAGGTGTGATGCGCCAGGTGAAGAGCGCCTAGCGCTAGGTCAGTTACTGACATGAGATGTCGCGGGGCGAAGACCCCACGCGCACTTAGTGCCATTGACCAACTAGCCTTGCCGGGCCCCAGTAGCAAACAATCTGTTTGTTACTCAATAACCACGTGGTACTTTTTACACGTATTTCAATGTTAAATAGAACTCATTGTACTAATTGGTAAATAAAACTTTTTAACGGCGTTAAAGTGATAAACTGTCTTTAGAATAAAATTGTAACATATCAAATATTTCTTGAATTTTATTTAATAATAGTAGATTCTCCGTGTTTAAAAATCTCGTTACTGGAGACATGACAGCATTGTGCACCATTGTGGTACATCCAGAACTTTAAATTCATATCAACACAAGTATTAGGTCATTGTAAAAAACAATTTTACTATAAGCACCATCTATACATAACCAGATGTTCTATCTTTATATAACCCTTGAATCCTAATTCATCATCACGTACTCTAGGTTCTCAATTTGAGAACAGCCTAGCCCCAGGCCTTAGTAGTCATGATTTAAATCGACCGAAGCGCGTTTTATTTTAAAGTATTAATAGCAGCGATTAAAATGAAACAGCTTTTAAATCGATTGAACCGTTTCTGAGATTAGCGTGCACAAGCGGCGCACACAAATTATGAAAAATTTTTTTTGCCTCGGTAACATAAGTATAGCTTGTCTAACCATAAATGACGCGCCCCTTCACTTTATTGGTTTAATTTAATGTGTGAATACAAATATTACTAACTATATTATAGTTCGCGTCACGTAAGTTGGCAAGAGTAGCCAGCGCAGAAGTCGTTTTTTAGGTTTTTTTTTGTTATCTTTAGGAACTAAAATGGTGCACCACTGGTTTCTATATCATACTAATAGTTTTACTACATATTAGTCCCCCGCCGCGTCTGTCTGTTCGCGATAAACTCAAAAATCAATCAATTAAATTGTCCCGCCTTTTCCCCACTGAGATAAGCAGAGAAAATGGAGCGCCACCTGCCACGATCCTGACACAACTCCCTCGCTTTCTTCACATTCACAATTCTCTTCATACAAGCTTTATGGTTATGGGCACTAGGCAACCTAACTTTCTTGAGGATGTCTCCGATTTGGTTGGAGAACACCCTCCTGGCTCTGCCTCGATTAACGCATGCATGCACATTAGATTTATAAATTTCTTTCGTCAATCTAGTTTCATTTAAACTACTATTATTATTTTTTATGAATCTAAAGACTCTTTTTTATTGCACGGCCAGAGTACATGCGCAAACGTTCCCCCACTACGTTGAAATCTTGCCAACTTACGTGACGCGAACTATACTATACTTTATCATCGTGCTACTCATTTTGAGTCTAACCAGCGACTGAATGTTTTATCCATATTTTATAGTCGCACGTGTGCTTAAATGCAGTAGAGGGGCGCGTCATTTTAGTTTGGACAGACTCTACTACGCGTATTAATTGTTTCTTTAGAAAAATCTTAAATGTGCAGAGACAGCTCTTTTACTATTTTATTAGGTCTTTGGCTACTTTCACACGAGCAACTGCACTTTATTTTCGTTTAGGTAACGCATACGCTAAGTGAACGCAACGTACTCGTTGCGTTTCTTCAACGATTCAATAAGCACAACAAAAACGTTGAGTCGGCGCAACGCAGGTATTATGTTCTCCCTGCGTGCTTGCAAAAAGCAAATGGTCTTGTCTTTAACTGTACAATGCTTAATGGAATTTAAGCATTGTATACTGTCGATTAACATCAGCAAGATAAAGTTCATGGTAATCTCTAGAAATGCCTAATTGAATCCTAACATTGCAACCAGCAGCTAAGAAACATAGAAGAAGAACAGGGGCCCTATTCTCTTAATACATGTCAGCGAAATGACGTGAAAACGGTTTTTCGGCTTGACTTTCACGTAATTGTCACGGCGCCATAAACGCATTGTAATTGCATTATCGTAGGTAACGTTAATTGGTTAAACAACTGTCATATGTTTTGATAATGCAGTAGCTTGTCATTAGAAGACATTTCGTTATTTATTAATATTTTGAGAAATATACTTGGTTTTTATAAATTCATATTTGAGAAGTGAGGACCAAAATAAATTCAAGGAAATTTAGTCCCTAAATTATAGGTCGTTTACGTATATTGGAGCTTTAAATATACCTACAAACCTGAGGAGACTCTGAGCGTCGCTGATTACTGCTATTCTGCATTTTAGCGTTGGAATTACCGCACTGAACTGAAACTAAGGAACTTTTACTCGTAAATATTAGCGTTTATTTAAATATGTTATTGGCGGATTTTTAGTAGAGCGGATTTAACTTGAGTCCCCTGCAAAAGGTTATCAACATAATAAAAATATTATGTATAGATGAAAGGTGATTGACGAAAGAGATTTATTATCAAAGGTGATTGGAAGGATAAATCGGACACGACCCAAACAATTGTTTTCGATCAAATCGATCATGAAAACAGGGATCCGAACAAATAACCATACAGCTAATATGAAGGAAATTATGAATGTGAACGAAGCAGAGAGAATTGTGTTAGAATCATGAAAAGATACTCTATTTTCTTGTCCCCGTGTCCAAATGTAAAAAAAAGTATTATTGACAAGCTCATAAATCCAAGTGATGGTCTACAAGTAAAATTTTACAACAAATATTGTTTTTTTATTTCATGTAAATTCCAAAATATAATTTTCCTTTTTCCCCCACAGGGATAGGCAGAGAGAGACAAGTGAGCGCCACTTGCCATGATCCTTACATAAGTCCCTCGCTTTCCTTACATCGACAGTTCCCTTCACAGGCTACGGTTACGGGCACTAGGCAACTTAGCTTTTTTTACACATAGTATTCGAGGTTTCTATTAATATTACAGAACATGATCTGTAAACAAATCTGTTACTCGTAATAGAAATTGCCTACATTCAGCAAGATAAAAATACATTGAGTGTAAATTCTAAGAGTGGTAGGCAGAGGTGCCCAGTCTGCCGATCTTGGGTAGTACTACCACTTACAACTCTACAGACCGTAAAGTGTCTTAGTCGTAAGTTGCCAGTGCCAACTAGGCCAGCATAGTGGTTGCGACTACTACTTGCAGTTATTCAACTGTAGTAGCAGTGGCCTTCATTCATGGACCGCACTCCAGCTTAATAACATATGAAAATAGGCACTGTGTATATTAACTTCGGTAGATAGATATGGTAACGTTCGGAAGCAATGCGTGTGGCAGGTCTTGTGTGAAATGGAACGCGACGAAGCCGGTTGTTGTGCGGCTGACCAGCAAAATACACGCGAGATACAACTATGTAAAGAAATCTCTCAATTCTTATGTTATCCGGAAATAAGACAAATCTACTTTTTTTATTATTATTGTGACACGACATCTGACTTCGACCCGCCTGATGATTAGCAAGAGGGGATCCAAGAGTGACGACGACTGAGAAAACAGAATTTGTTCACAGCTGCTTCAGTCGCCGTCACTATGCCGGCCTTTGTTTAGAATACCTAATCTTACCTTTAAGAGTGGTACGGAGACAGTTTGTGTACTCTAAAGCAGTCTGCAACCGCAGAATGTGTCTCCTATGGTGTATTTTTAATTCATGTCATCATCATCATCAACCAGAAGGCGTCCTCTGCTGAACATAGGCCTCCCCCTTAGGACGCCATTTAAATCATGTAATTGGTTGTAACTTTTTATTTTTTTATTGTGACTTGACATCTGACCTCGACCCGCCTGATGGTCCAAGAGTGACGACTATGGTGGATTAACTAATAATACCCGACTTGTTAATCAATCTCATTGATTTATACTTTTAAACAAGTATACAGGTCGTACAGTGACTTAGTCGCGTTTCGGGATCAGCTTATAAGTTGCCGGTTCCAACTAGGCCGGCATATTAGATGCGACTGCTGCTTACAGTTATTAAATTGTTACAAATATTAATATATACAAATAGTAAATAGTTACAAATATTAAATAATTGCAGTCACCTCTATTTATCAGGTGGGGTGCTGTCATATGTCAAGTCATAATAAAAAAAAAGACCATACATATTTGAAATCTACACGTAAGCCTACAACAAGACTAATTTTAATATGAACTAAAACCTTTGGCAAAAATTAATTTAGTCCACCAAATTAATGTAATAACTAAGTTTCATGCAAGATAATTAATATTTGAAATAGTTGTTGGCGAATGTAGCAGTTCAAGTTTGGGAACTTTCGAGGAAACCATGGCAGACCTATTTGCTAACGTAGTCAAATTAGAACCGCAACTATTAATTGATATAGTCGTATAGTCGTGAAATACGTTCTTCGAGGTTTCGTCTCCTTTGACAACTAAATGGTTTACTTAGAGTTTCGATTCAGCGCGCGCCCACATCAGCATCGTGAATATTAACAAACATACGAGTACATAATATAAATCATGTTTAATAATACATATATATAAAATTATTCGGAGTTGTGTCAGGATCGTGGCAATTGCCGCTCCATTGTCTTATTATTATTATTAAAAAGCTTATCAGTTCATGCTACATCAAAACATAATTTTGTGGTTGGCATAGTGACGGCGACTGAGGCAACCGTAAAATAAAATAGTATTGTCAGTCGTCAGGCAAGATGAGGTAAAAGGTCTCAATAAAAAAACTATAAAATATCAAAGTAATTTTTTGAACTTTGGCATCAAACCAAAGAATACAATTAGTTTACAAATTGCATTTATATCACATTTTTTTTATAGTTTAGCTTTGCCCTAAAAAAAGTCTATAAATTGGTAAAATAAATTTCTAATAGACAGACCGTATTATGTCAGTAGTCTCACATTGCGTAATCTACACAATGAAAAACCTTAAAATAAACAAAATTATGAAACTGTTTTCAGCTTTTCAAGAAGTTCAGCTTGAATTAATTATTACATTGTACATCTTAAGCGAACTTTAAGTGAGAAACTACGTGACTAGTAATTATAGTACTCTATTACGATATGAATAGACTGGGAAGACATGTTTGCTCACCGGACACTTAAATACATATACAAACATTTATTATACAGGTGTATAATATAATTTATACTTATATATCATTTTATTAGGGCTCAAAATATTAAGGCATGCAGCAGACCATGCGACCATGCAGCGTCACAGCATTCAATTTTACTATCAATAGGTGTTATACATGAAATTCAAAAATATTATTTGCCAATAATAAAACAACATGAGTTATTCCGAATAATTGCAAGTAGTAATCGCACCCACTATGGCCCAGTTGGCACCGGTAATACGACTAAGACACTTCACGGTCTGTAGAGTTGTATGTGGTGGTACTACCCCGGATCGACAGACTGGGCACTTCTGCCTACCACTCTTAGAATATACACTCAATGTATTTTTAGCTTGCTGAATGTAGGTAATTATTATTACGAGTAATAGATTTGCCTAAAGATCTATTACTCGTATTATTGGATATTGTTATAGGAAAATCAGATAGAACCGTAAGAACAGGCACAAATAGTTCCTTACAATTACTCCTCCATATTTCCTTACTTGAAGAACTATGTAGGTACTTACTGTAAAAATTTAATAAAATGAGTTTAATATTTATGCGATGAATAAGGAACATGGCTAACCAACGTATTAATTAAATTAAACTCATGAAAACAATAAACTAACATTTGTTCGAACGGTCGTATACCGTAAAATATTAATTAAAAGTTTCTAGTTTTCATTTAATTATAGTTAAAGACGAGAATACAGAGTTGTTTCAGATTGTTTGCTGTCTAGAATTTGCACAAACCGTGTATCATTGTTCAAAGTTATACAGAAATACATTTTACAGTATACACCTTTACTCAGATATATAGTGGGGAAAACATAGGTATATCGTTGTCTCGTGTTAATAATAACGCATTTCCATGAACTTTTAACAATGCCTGTCTAGGACCTAGACAGGCATTGTTATAAGTTAGACTCTAGGTGGTTGTTCGCTTGTTAGTTATAGTTACAATAACTTGTAGTTGAACGTCAACGATGGGACTATCTAGACGAAACTTTATCCAGGTATACTCATGAATTAGATTTATTTATTTTTTATTTTAAAAACTTTATTACATTTTGTATAAAGGCGAACTTAATGCCGCTAGACATTATCTGCCAATTAACCTTCGGGACAGTCGAAAAGTTATATGGGAGTATGAGATATAAAACTGAATAACATATCATAATACAATATAATATAATACAATACAATGCAATATCTCCTCTTTATTTAACTATCTTTATTATATAAAATAATGTATTTTTTATTAAGTATTTTGCACCTCACCCACTTCTTTCAATCTTTTTGTTTACTTGCAGAGAATATCTAACATCGTTGTAAGTAGTGCTATTAAGTGTTTTTTCAATAAAATCTATAAAGTGTTGAATGTAATAATTGGGTATACTATGCAGATGTAGATTAAAACAAGATACAAATGGCGGCCTTATAATCAAACTAAAATTAAGGCTATGGGAGTGGTAAAGCACAAAATTATAGGAACTAAAAAGATGAAGTAACTATTACAGAATAATAATAATAGATATTTAATAATATTAATCAGACATTAGATTAAGATGAAAGTGAGATAAAGCATTATTTTAATGTCTTAGAACACGTGTAGCGGTTGAGTTTTTCTAAACATACACGCACACGGACAACAAAATATGTTAAATTCTAACGTCACGTTACTATCAGATTAGGCAATTTACTGAGGTACAAAATAAGAGGGATCTTTCTCCATGTAGCGCTACATCCTATTGAGAAACATGGATCAATAGAGCAATTTAGCAATAATTCATACCTAACAATTCAGTTTAACTAGCAGCGCTTTTAGGAAGTTTTTAATGATTTTAAAACGAGATTGGTTAGCGACTGGTGTAGTCCTGGGTTTAATTCCCAGTCGGAGAAAATATTTGTTTCATAGCTTTTATTTGTATTACTCAATAATTGGATTATATTACAAATATTCGTTGCTCGTAATAAGAAAAAAATAATATTTCCTTCGGCTTTGGTTGCAGTGGTAGGCATTCTGCCGATCTGTGTACATACCGTGAAGTAACTTAGTCGCGTTGCAGGATCGTAGTGGTTGCGACTGTTACTAACAGTAATATAGTAGCAGTGACCTCCATTAATGGACCACACTCTAGCTTAACATCAGGCGGGCTGCTGTCATAATATGTCGAGCCACAATAAAAAATAATATAAATAATGTCATTTTAACAGTATCTAATAAATATTTATAAATACTTATCGCATTGCTATTGGTCCTAAATAAATGAATATATTCCTCTAAAAAAATAAAAACATTATATATTTATAAGCGGATACGTTCACATTAAGAACTCCTCATCTTGGATCCTTTAAGCGATGCTTGTAAAAGCACTAGTCGGCATAGTCATCACTGAGATTAGTCAGTTTTTTTTATGAGACGTCGGTGTTCAGGGACCCCTCCATGCTTACGATGGTCGAGGTCAGATGTCGCGACACAAAAAAAAAAACAAATAAAAAATAACCCAATATATCCTGCCTTTGACTTCAAAGTACAAAATTGTAATAAAAATATGTGCATATATCAGTCCCTGACTTTGTGACGTTTTAGGAATTTAAATACACATGTTCGGCCAGAGAGTACAAATAAAGTTAAAAATGTCGAATAACGTCAAAGTAAAATTGGCAAACGTTTTGACATAGGGACGGGAGGGAGTAATTACGTTCCAAAATTTTCTTTATTTTCAAACTGACTGATCATTAAACTGTCATAAGTAAGTTGATATTTAACTCAAAATGTCCTGTCCTTAAGATATTCACTAATTGGATTTATGGATCCTCGAGTAAATTAGAAAACCGCGCCCCTACCCGCGTGGCGCATTGTGTAACCAGTCCACTGTGCGCAGTATAGTATAACTATCGGCAGATAAAATAGCGCTGACTATTCAGCTGCGCAGTATAAGGATCAGCAGATAAAAAGAACGCCAGACGACTGCGGTGGGAGGAAGTCCGCGTCGCATCTGTACAGTCGCGCACATAATATATAATACATATTTTAAAATTTATACACTTTAGGAAAACGAAAAGTAAGTAGCTAACAAAAGGAGTTCCTGTGCAGCTTGAATGCCAGCGCTCTTTTCTCTGCCGGGATCTATACCAACCTCAAATTAATTCATAGTATTTACATATTTGTAATATTTAATTACTAGATTTGATAAAACAGAGACAGATATTTGCTCTAGGTCTTGGTATTTTAAGTATTGGTGGATCCAACTACTGCTTGCAGTTATTTTACTGTAAAAGTAGTCGCCGCAATCCAGTTTAACATCAAGATGGTGCTGTCTTATGTAGAAATGTCATTTGCGTCTGAAGTCTTAACCAAAATTGAAATAAGTCTTGTGTGCAAAATACTATACGATGACCAAATAGCAATTATGTATGACATGAATCATTATTAGAATTGATATTAAATTGCGCAATATCTAGAACTTCGCACTTTGTTTATTTCTAGCGAACGTGTTATGTAATAAGATATTATCTATTGTTCGCAGAAACCGACACCTGGTTAATTAACTGCTATGCACTCAATTCCTGGGTGGCTTCAAAGCTCTCAATAGCCTCCAGGGCACGTTTCAATATCCAGGTAAGCAAATTAATAGTGAAACCGTAGAATTCGAAATAGGTCGTAGTGATGTAACGAGCGGACAAATTTAATCACTCTTTTGGAATTGGGAAATGAGATCTGCCGATATACTCGTATTTCAGGTTCGTGACCGTTTTATCTTTCCGCTCGCATCCGACTTACCTCTTTTGTCAAACTTTGCCACTATCAGTTAATCAATCAAATCGTCACGCCTTTTTCTCACAGGGGCGGCATAGGCAGAAATAATGAAGAGCCACTTGCCACGATCCTGACATAACTCCTTCTCTTCTCTCACATCTACAATTCTCTTTATGCAAGATTATGGGTTATGGACACTAGGGAACCCAGCTTTCTTGAGGACGACTCCGATGTGACCACTACATATTTGAAATCATATTTACCATAGAGATATTGGTATGTTTTTTTCTTGGCTTGTTCATTATAACGTTAAACTCTCTGTAACATAGCAAGCATTAGTCCAGTTTGGTTGTTTTACTAATTATTTTTTATACCGGTACAGCCATTCTATATAACGATTAAAATATCGTTATTATCGCCTAAATACTAAATATAGAATCAATAAATATTTAATATTGGTATCATGGTATAGTCCGCGACACGTAAGTTGGCAAGATTTTACGTAGTGGGGGAACGTTCGCGCATGTAATAAAAAAGGGTCTCTTTAGATTCCTAAAAAATAACACTATTAGTTTAAGTGAAAGCAGATTGACGAAAGAAATTTTTAAATCTGATGTGCATGGATGCGTTAATCGAGGCAGACAATTAATCCTCAAGAAAGCTAGGTTGCCTAGTGCCCATAACCATAGAGCTTGTATAAAAAGAATTGTAAATGTGAAGCGAGGGAGTTGTGTCAGGATCGTGGCAGGTGGCGCTCCATTTTCTCTGCCTATCCTTGTGGGGAAAAGGCGAGACAATTTAATTGATTGATTTTTGAGTTTATCGCGAACAGACAGACGCGGCGGGGGACTAATATGTAGTAAAACTATTAGTATGATACGAAAACCAGTGGTCAAATTTCAGTGCACCCAAGTGTACGCGGGAGCGAACGGAGCGAGGATGCCACGCGGGAGTCGATGATCGACTGGTCAGCCAATCGCGCGCACGGAACTTTGTTACCTCATGCCCCGCGTCCCTCGCGTACCTAAACACACCTAAAAAACGACTTCTGTGCATCTGACTGCTCTTGCCAACTTACGTGACGTTACAAAAGGTTTTTTTGAGACGCGACATCTGACCCCGACTTGTCTGATAGTAAGCTAGGGGAAGTCCAAGAGCGCGGATGGTTGACAAAACCGTTTTTATTTTTAGAATGGGAGAAGACAATTCTTGTGCTTACCATTAAGTAAAACAAAGTTAGATGTCGAGTCACAATAAAAATAATACGACTGTCAACTGTCTGCTAACCACTTTTATAACTACCTTTTAATTCCCTTGAACTTGATTGTTAAGAGTTTAGACCGTATTTTTATAAATGATAGTCCGGCTTTATTTTCGAAATTTCTTTAAGGTATGACGTCTGAAAGTTATTTAAAGTATGTAAAATAAAAATTTAATAAATAACCCTGAAAATCTACAATTTTCATATCCAATCTTTATTCCCGTCATTGCGTATTTCGCAGTAGAATGAACACCAGAGTCTTTGACGAAGCGAGCTTTGATGTTTCGCCAAGTTGATTAACTTTAAAAGCAACAAGTTGTTAAACAGAACAGTAAAGTAATGAAGATTTATAAACGATTCGAAAGTTTGAAATACAATCCTATTTAGTGCCATTTGAAAGCACCCTTGTCACACATGTCACATACATTGTCTCCAAAGACGGGCTTCGCTCGACTTTAGTTTTGATTCCAATTTTCTGATGGATCACCCGCCTTACGGGGGAAGTTTTCGCATTAAATACAGCAATATTCTCACGAAAACCGTTTTTGGAGTCGCAGAACTTTGAATCTAAACTTTCTATCATTTCAAAATTTAGTATAAGCAGTTCAATTTGTAATCTAATTGTATCTGACGTTCCTCCGTTTGAGCGCACTGACGTAAATCGAATTATATTGTTTACTGAATTATCAGTAAATGTTATTATGTATTTATCTGAGAGCACTATCTATTTATTTGACATTTTAACCCAACAGAACAATTGTTCCAGTCATTGTGTGTATACACACAGAATACATTGAAAGTAGACCTTTACATTATTGTGTGATAGTGGTAACAATAAATGACTTGATGCTGCTGAACAACATTGTCAGGAATATGATTGTACACTTATGTTCATTTGTTGGTCAAATGGTTTATCCCTTTTAGACTATTTTTTCATTATAATTTATTTGTTTGTATTAATTTTTTTCTTTGTATATAAAATATTAAATTTTATTTATTCGTGTACTAATTATTACTTTATGATAATTTGAATCTAAAAGGTAATTTAATTGAACAATTATTTTGTATTATTGTCCGTATCCTATATGCAACTTTGTCTTAATAATATGCAATTTTCACTGCGTTAAGTCCCCTCGGGTTTAAAAAGCAGAACTCGCCTTACTCATCATAGTGGAAACTTGTGAGGGGAGCGCGGGAACAATAGACTAGAGCGACTCCGAAAGGGGTACAAGCTCTCCCTGGCCTAACTCCTTTCAGTACGTACGAGTAGAGATAAAAATATATAAATATAAAAATATATAAAAATATTTGTGTAAACTATAAAATCGACGTGACCGAAATATTTGCTACGTCAATCGCACTATCCTCAGTCTTGACTACGTCGGCACATTTTTGGCCTTGACTTAGCCAAGCCATTTTTCATAAAAAAATACTAAGCATGTGACAGATGACACCACCCTTTGAATCACGCCGGGGCCACAAATTTTGAGTCATAGTAGGTGGGGGTGGCGATGAACTAAAACGCGTGATATCAGTTCAAAAGTTCCTTAATGAGCGAACTGCTGTAAAAAGAGTGGCGCGGTGATACAGCAGCTAGAGCGCGTTGGTCATCCCCACATACTTCAACTAGATAATAATGAGGTTATTGTTTTTAATAAAATAATATCGAGTTCATATTAGTGCATTAAATTAAAAAATAATAGTTGACGTTATCACAATTAAATGAGGTTAAAATAAACAACACAAGTTTAATAGTAGAATAGTGTATAAAATTATATTGGCGTTATAAAATGAAAATCACAAAATGCTACAAAAAGGAAATTAACTTTTCACTCGCAACGCTATGTCCTACATTTTATTGTCAACTGTTCTAGTGGAAAAAAACTGTTAACACATGACTCATGATTTAATACAACGTATAGACTTATCGATTAATATGATTGGATCTGTCCGGTTCACATCGCTGATTATCCTTTCATTATATCATCAGAGAGAATTCCTTTGTTGGATTGCCGTATCCGTTCTTCAAGTGCCAATCTCAATAATATTAATAATAAAATATAAAAAATAACGCATGACATTAAACTTCTTCGTCTTGGCAAATACACTGCAACTTTAACTTTATCCGAAGCCAAGTAAACGTGTTTAATGTGCAATAAAAATGTGCAATAACACGTAACATTCTTTGTCGTTTTCATAAACCGTTAGAAGTATTAAACATAGCTTTGTACCATACATTTACATGTTGGTACAATTATTCACCTGTAGTACTACGGATAACATTACTATTATAAAACAATGACATAGTTTCTTCTCTCCAAATCTCTTTCCCAACAACAAACAGTGGCGGCGGCTATTGTTTGCCAAACACAAGCCTGACGGACAAGGCGTCCCGATACTCCAATTAATCCGAAACCCACGTCGAGGCGAGATCTCATTTGGGAATCGCATCATGGTTGATTTTGCATGAAGGCCGAAGTTTCAATTACAACTGAGTATATATTGGTCGTAAAAGTATATAGATCGTACGTACATCTAGGTTGATTTGGTGGGAGATAACCCACTTTTTATTAGTTAATTGGATTTTTTTTTCTGCCCATTATCAAAGTAAGGGTAACATACAGTGGAAGTTATATCTACGCTTACGTGCAATAGGGTTGTCCACCAACTGTCGCTCTTGTGTCATGTATTAATATACTGAGCCTTTACAATCGTGCAAACGGATAAATCAGTTTTATCTTTAACCCCTACTTGCAGATCTTATATGTATCTAGTAAAAAGGCATGGTCGATAATACATAATACAAAAGTCACTCCAGCAACCTGCAGTACCGGCCGTAGGTAAATGCGGAGCTCAGGTGTTGACATATTCTAGACACAGTTTGGCCGTTTTAATGCAGGCGTTCTACTGTTCTTAGTACTTTTATTGTGGTATAACTTTTGGAGATAACTAGGGTTGTTCATTTACTTGAGCCATTACAAACGTGCGAACTGAGTCATAAATAATTATTTTGGACCTTTCCCTCGCACTCGCACGACTTATGGAACTGCCCTATCATTGTGTGTAGCTGTAAAATGTTACTCCAGATACTACCTGCGTGCGAGCGGCGTATCCCTTTATCGATAACGACCCTTGCAGCTTACGCAAAATCCTTTGACATAATGATTATAACGCTTTACACGTTCACACTTTTGTAATAGCTTGTGTATAATCAATGTTAACATGATTTTGATATAGATCGTTGTGCCATCACTACTGTATATCTCTTACTACTGTCCCGTGCCGTCGTCCGTACGATGGTTGCTCAACTATAAAGATATAAGGCCGTTTGATTGAAGACGTTCTACTCTTCCTCATACTTCTATTGTGGTATAACTTAGGGTTTGCTAACTAAGCAATAAACTAATATATCAAAAAGAAGTAAAAATATATTTCTTTTGTCCACAGAAAAATGACGAATAATTGAAAGACGAATCACCGTATTCGAACATCCCTGCGAACGTAATCTCCTCTTCAGGTAGTGGTAAGTTTCGCATCGGATTGGAGCATTTTATATAATTAAATTTATTTTACCATAATTATATATATTCTAAATATATTAATTTTTGCGTATAATTTTTAAGATACTAACATAAATTGTGTGTAATAAAATTTGCGAATATTAAAAAAGTATTCAATGCACGGCGAGATTTGTCACCGCGACTTATTAACACATTGCTGAGCAGTGACAACACCGCAAAGCTGTTATTGTCACGTCTCGATTTCTACAAGAATAGACAGTTGCCTAGTGCCCATAACCACAGAGCCTGTATGAAGAGAATTGTGGATGTGAAGGAAGCAAGGGAGCTGTGTAAGGATCGTGGTAAGTGGCGCTCCATTGTCTCTGCCTATCCCTGTGGGAAAAAGGCGTGACAATTTGATTGATTGATTGATAGACAGTGACATTGGTGCGCCATATTCCTGATTATACTTCATAGTATGAAGAGTGTCAGGATGTATGAAGTTCACACATTCCCTATGGTTTTTGGCTTTGCGAACCATTATTTCTTTAAGAACGTCCATGTTTTTAGTTCGTGGTATTAAACATCATCATTTCTATTGTTATAGTTTAATGAGACCAGCGGTAATGATCTGTAAAGATCCTTTCGAGAGACTTTTCTAAAATTGGACTAAAAACAGGTAATTACTAAACACATTATTTTTTCAGCTAATAATAAAAGCTGGGCTTTTTTGTTTTTATTTTCTTTGCAGCTTTGCTCATTTAATATTCATTAAAATACTTAAAGAAATGTGTGTAGTTTTCCTTACTATCTGATAACTGGCTTCTAGAAAATATTGTAAATGTATATTTGAACATCTTTTTTTTCCTACTTCAACAGCTGGCAATAAAGCTGGCAATAAAGCAGCCTGTATATCAACCAACGATAAGCTGCTTACCTCGGAAGACTTGCACATAATATAAATTGTAGGAAAAGGTAGGTTTATTGCGCTTCTTTTGTTTTTTCACATTAAATGTACACTGTGGCATTAGAGAAAATATTTTCCGTCAATTCATTATATGTAGGAGAATATAATGATCATAATTATTTTTTCTCAAATGTTGACAGTATACAATGTTAGATAACTGCCCTTATCTAGGTAATGCTTATTGAAAGTACTTCCTTTCCAAAATGATTGCTTTATTCGTTCACTGCATGTATGTATGTATCTATGTTTATACCTTCTTTATTTAACAGTAATTGCACATACAAAGTAAATTTTAATTGCTTCTGCTATTCGATAGGTGATCATGCTATAATATTCACCTCGTCTTTAGATGGTAACAATTCGATACGGACGATTCTTTGTTAGGATCTAATAAAATGTAACAGAAAGTATTTCATTTAAATTAGTTCTTAAGGGTCCTATCAATGACTTGACTAGGCTTCTATATCCAACTGAAATGTAGGGTCTATGACGACACATACGTTCGAGCACACGTTTAAGTACGTCTTCACAACGTTACACCGTATTATTAGTAACTTTATATTTACCTAATGATTCCCTTTAATCATTAGAATTGGTGGATTAACATGATCTATTCTTTTCATAAGAACACGAGCATTTACCGTTAATTAGTAATATAACAAAACATTAGACAACTTCAATTACAAACAATGTCTTCATTATTACGACTTCGTCTTCAATTACCCTAAGCTTGACGCTAGTATAACTCACCCCCCTCTGATACCCCGTGGGGTGAATAGGTCCACCTCCTAATAGAGTATAAATTTAATAGAGCACACCTATTTCCACTTCTGTGATATTGAAGACAGTTGAAATTTACGACTTTAAAAATGATTGATTTTAAAGTTGTGCCAATTTACCCAATTTCCATATTAATGTTAATCAATCTGAGATTGCCTTCATAAAAAATATATCAGTTGATTTTCAAAAACACAGCAATGAGCACTCTTCTTCTTATTAGTCTATGTTCCTCTAATTTTGCCCTTTAATGTTGCGGGTGCGGGTATTTCACCCTCCAGCTACCTCTCATCATAGTATTATCTTACAATATGTTACGGTTATTTTCCATCGTATTAAGAGCATCCATGCTTCAAACTTCTTCATGCCTTAAGCTGTCTGTTGCTGCTTCTGTTTAGCGTCTTTCTATTAATTTCATAAACCTATTTTGGTACTAAAATAAATTATGTTTTCTAAAAAGTATGAAAATGTGTTTATGAATTTGATGTTATGTGTTTTAAAGTGAAAAAAAAAAAAAATTTAAATTCCTCATTACTTTAATTGCAAAGTCAATGTACGTAACAATTCTTTTAATTACGATTTTAAACTTTAATAAACTCTTCGATATATTACTAATAAAGCGTAGATGTTAATAAACACCACTAGTGACTCTGTTCGCTCTATAAAGCTTTATAAATGATTGCGAAGAACTTCATTAGGGGACTGGAATTGTATTTAATATATCTCGCTAAATATTTACTAAAATGTTTAAATATAGATGCTTTTAATATTGTTAATCTAATTCCTTTAAAATAAATAAAATTTTATAATTAACTAAACGACCCACCCTACTTCCCACGCTAAGAGAAATAATTGGTAAAAAAATCGGTGATTTTCCATCAAAACTCAATAAAAATGGAGTCAACTAAATCAGTGATTATACATGAATAAAAAGAGTTTAGTTCAAACAGTTAATATTACTGTGTTCATAGTTTAAGTAAAGGTTAATGAAATTTGTTCCGAATAATAAAAAGTTCGTGTAAGGTTATGAATTAACCCAACCTGATCAATTGAAACATTTATGTATCTTGATCTACTTTAAAAACGTTAGTACTTACAGTATGAAATAGTTTTTTTACTAGAGAAATTAACATTATTATAACTGTACAAAATAAGAATCTGTGCATTTTTAGATCTTTTAACAATTTTAGAATATCATTTTTCACAACCACAATTTAAGTTCATTAGATTTTTAAATGAGCCTCTTAATGCGAGGCGCCAGGGGTTTCTAGAAGTGCACACCTCCCTGCCATGAAAGAAAAGACACAGTTAAAGTAAAAAAAATTAAGTCACTATTTATATAAAAATTAAGAAAATTATTACCGGTTTGGTTATTATTCTCGTACTTGGTGCGAGTTCTTTAAAAAATTCTATGATGTACCTCCCGAAAAAATAGGAAATACACCACCTTAAATTACCTTTACTTAATTGTGACCTTAGCTAAGTATGCGTTGTATTACCTGCCCTTAGAAATCGTAGCGTCCTGGGGGGTATGGGGAAAGACCGCGCACGGAGAGGTAGTCGAGCTCTGGAAAGCGCGGGTAGAGGACGTCAAGGGCGCGCCCTGAGACCAAACCGTAGACATTAATGCTGACATGAGATTAAATAGTATTGAAAACGTTTCAATTATTGACGATGCAATTTAAAGTTATTATTTATATAAATTTGAGGTATGTCCTTTTCTTTATTTATTTATGTGTATTTTAATAATAATTATATTTCATTATTTATTAATAAGAAGTTACGATTTTGTATCATTAACTCAATTCTTCCATTTATATGTCGTTTATTTTTAATCTCTTTATATTTATTTTCTAACATATTTTTTAAAATTAATTACAACCTCTGTTAAATAACGGGATATCTTACGGTAACATCTCCAATATTAGTCACTGTATTAGTAATAAAATATACGTAAAAAAATCCTAAAAAAAAAAACATTTAAGCGGGAACGCACAGTTAGGACAAGGTTCTTTTAACCTTTGCAAAGATTTTTTTACCTGATGTTTAGAGAATGCCGGCCGATGCATTTCATTGTTTTCTCTTGGAAACTTGCCAAATAAAATAACTTAGAGTAAATCTATTGTTAAAATGAAATCTTAGAAATATTTTACTTTCAATAAAAAAAAATCATTTGTTTGCTTAAGATTTATAGCACCATCTATAAATCTAATAAGATACAAATGTTTGGTGTTTTTTTTTTACCAAAAGGACATTTAATTTATAGCTATATAATTTATTTACATTCTTAAAACGTTTCCGCACATCGGTCTATTCCAATTATAAAAACGCAACATAGCAACAAAGATTACAGCCACATCAAACCGAATATTCTTGTGTTCCGAAGGGATAAGAAGTTACTAAAATTAAGAACATATGTCCCAATAATGATAACGTCACACACCAAAAAATGAGCGTTACTGGTTACAGCATACATAGCCGTAGATTTAAAAGTCTGTCTAATATAGTTTTAATTACACATCGAGCTAATTCGATCATTTTAGTTCAGGTAGGTTTTAGTTTAAAAATTATTGAAGTAGTATACTGAATAAGGATTATTATTTCATGTTATTACACTAAATTTAATAGAGTCGGACTATTAAATCTATAATAATAGTTTGTTATAAAAAAAGTTCCATGAAAGAAACGTCAAATATATTAGCCGTTGAACTATTTTAAACGAGCTACAAAAATAAACATGTAGATATTAAATATGCCGATATCGTATATTTCTTTTATACGATAAACATAATTGTATCAAAAGAAATCTTTTTATATTACGTCATTACATTACATAGACGCAATCCGGTAAAATGAGTGTAGAAGTCGGTGGCAGCAATCCAATCAGTTATGCCGGCCGAGTGACAGAACTGGGAAAGAACGGCCCAAACTTTGCTAAGATTTTTCGGTTAAATCACAATTATTATAACGTCTGCTAAATTGAATATTTTAATAAATCGGTCAGTTCCAGTCATTTCTACCATTCTAATATATCATACGAGCACAACCTATTGCTCTCGCTGCGCCGGGTCATCTTGTCCCCGATAAAGAGCTTAATAAGGCTTTAAATAATAAAGAGTTAGGTTATTGACTATTAAAATAATTAAAAATAAAAGTACTACGCATTTAATATTGTATCTACTAAGAATATTGTGTATATAAACTTTGAGAAACTCACTGAGATTGCATTTTAAGATGTTGTCTTAAATATTCACACGCTTTTTTGCAGTCAATGTGCTTACTATCTTTATCACACAACTTTTATTTTCGATTGCGCAGTAAGATATATATTTTTTTAAGTAAGATATATATTTACTTCTAATTCCAATGTGCGTAACTATTGTCGATTGTTTAGGAAACTGCGTAGTTTTTCTATGTGAAAATGATAAGCTTTGCATATATAGAATGCGTATGTATGTATGTAAACTAGAAAAGACGCATTAAAATAATATAAGTACAGTATGTGTCTGTCTGAACACGTATTTCTAAAATATTCAACTATTGTTTAAATAATAATTTAGAACTCACTTTCGCACAACGTGTTCAGCCAAATTGTAACATACAAAATAAAGAAACTAAACTTGTTTGGGATTCGTGTTGCGGGTGCGGTCTGCTAATTAATTGATGAATTCATTTTGACTCGACTTTAGTACCGTTCACCAAATTGCCTAAAATATTTGTCTGGATTACCTTATTCCGTCTCATTGTTTACGAAACTCCACACAAGTGTACAGTTACAGTAGTTTAAATTATATTTTTATCCTAAGTGTAAAAAGACCTTTGATTTTTTTAATCTATATATGTATTTCTATTTCTTTTTTTTTCATGTATATTTGTTTAAAATTAAACTTGCCATCCCCATAATATCCCCCACATAATACGTTTGCTGATTAAATGCACGTTTTCAGGATCAAAAGCTCAGCTGCCATTATATATTTTTTATAATGGATGTCCCCCTTCTAAGCGAACCCTCCTGTTATTCGCGCTACATCCAGGAGCACCTGCCCTTATCATTCGCCGCACTATGTTTTATATTTACTAAATGTTAGTAATATAAAATGTTAAACACCTCACTTATATTGTCAACGTAAGTCTTTGGTTTTTAACTAATAAATATTAACACTAATAAACAAAATCGTAACTTCAAATATGTATTTATCTATATAGGAATGGTGTAACGGACATCAGCGTCGGCAATAAAAATGCTCCTTACCATGTGAAAGACTAGTGTAGGGAGATGTTCATAACATAGTCTCACTACCTTGTCTTTCATGTGGTTTGGGCATAGATCAACTATCAGCTTCATTTTGAAGATGATGGTAAGTAGCAGACGCCGCGAAAAAGAAGACCGCCGTTATTTATGTATTTATATTGTCTTTTTTCTTACTTTATATTTTTGACGGTCTTTCTAACGTTCACTATAATATTGTTATATATATACAAATTATATTAATAAAATATATAACACAAAATAATTATAATCTCTCAACCAATCGATATTTAGAAATAACACATATATATTATATATTACGTATTTTAAATGAAGCAAAAAGTGTATCAAATAGGGAACTAAACACATAACTATATTTTAACTCTAAAATTAATACAACTACTATACAAAAATAACGTTCGAAATGAATTTACAAATTAGGCACGTTCGGCTACAATATTGTATAAACGATCATATAGAAAATACATAACGTTGTATGCGGTAAAATGTAAATATGTATATATGCCAGCTCTTATTACCTGTATCGGTTATTTTAAACAAAACGAACGAACACAATATCAGTATATGAATAAATAATAAAAAGTATACACGTGTTAAATATTTCAAGTTCCATTACATTTATTCTGTGCTTACAACTGACTCATAAAGTGTCGCGTTACAATTACCAATTAGTAGCTTAAGAACGCTAAGAATGAAAACAATATTGAGTCACTTTATTTGCAGTATGTAATTTTTGAAGAAGTCATAATAATAATCATGTTTTGACTAATAACAAAAGGAATAAAGTACCTATGTGGTCGACATATGTACCCGAACTGTGTTACCTATATATATGTATATATATTATGCATATATCAGTTAGGTTATTAACATTGAAAAGCTATTGAGATCGTTTCTCACGAACATCCGCCGGTTAAGCTTATTTAAACTAATTTGCAAATTATACTTCATTTGAAGCCGAGAAAGGATTGCCATATTCTTTGTTGCGTTCAAGTGCCTTAGTATTTTTTTTTCACCAAAGGCAATGTTCCTTAGTTAGAAAAAGAAGCAATTACGTTTACTGTGTTACGACTGTTTATATCCCTTAAACCTGCAGTATTAGGTGCCGATAACCCATTAACATGTATTTGGTATTATCTTAACAATTAAATGCATACTTACTCATAAAAGTATTGCTTATTGTAGTTTAGATTATTAATCCACTCTAGAAACATAATAATACCCTACACTGCACTAACACCTATGTAGACCTCACGCTTGATCACAAATCCGAGTACTACAAATAGGCACCAAATCAAATCTTGTTGGTGATACCAAAACCTTAGAAAGACTGTCTTATAATTTTATATGTTTTTGTTTTGTGTGTGTTATATGTCTAGGTCTGAAAAAACAGCACGAAGACAATTACGATTCGTCTTTGGCATCAAAGTCGGCTTGTCATAGATCATAATGTAACTATCACAGCCAGCTTTGATGAGCAAAGCAGTTTCGAACACATCTTCAGTGGTCCGCGGCGGTTAACGAAGAGGGATCTCGAGCCTAGCCTGTCAAAGCGGTTGTGAAGTGTCATCGTGTAGATCATATCACAGCCACTTTGATGTGGTCGGTTTACAGAGACACGCGCGTCGCCTGCATCGTGGAAGGAAGAGGGGAACGCTCAACCCATTCGTAAAAATGGATGTGTCGTGTTGGAATTATTCTCATATCACAGCCATTTTTGACGAGTTGGGGTGTGCGACTATTCATCTACTATACGACTATGCGAGTTATTCCGATTGATATGAAGGAAGAAGTCTTGAAGATATTCACGTCCTCGTCCCTCTCAAAGTGGCCGTGAAATGTAATGTTACCTCATATCACAGCCAGCTTTGATGAGCGATGAAGGTTGTGATACTCGTCAGCTGTAAGTGAAGTTTGTATGAGATGCAGTAGTCGGAGTTGACAAAGTGACTGTGAAATGTAATATTGCCTCATATCACAGCCAGCTTTGTTGACTTCGCTAGTGCAATCAATGAAGAACGAATAATGAAGATTATTTTAATAGAAGATATTTAAATTAAAATCGATTTATATAATTAGAAATATTTTGTGTACATACTTGTATGCTTTCAGCTTATATCGTCTTGTTGTTTCTTTGTAATAATACAGTTTTTAATTTTTTCAGGACGCTTTGCGCTACAAGTTATGTGAATGTTTGAAGAAAAATTAGAATAATATATAATAAATTTATTATTGTTTATTTGTTTGTTTTATTTACAATTCAACAAGACTTCGCATCATTATACTATACATACTAAACGTGCTTGTATGACAACACCCTGATGTTAAGCTGAAGTGTGGGTCTATGAATGGAGGCGACTGCCGGCAACTCACAAACTGCGACTAAGTCATTTGAAGGTGACTTAGTCGCCTGGATACCTGGATCAGCAGACTGGGCACCACCGCCTACTACGTAAGATATACTGACTCGGCAGCTCTACTACCAGTCGGTTCAGTCGGGGTACTACCGTTTTATCAGAATATGAATATGGGTACTGCGGATATAATCCTTTTAATTTTTTCGAGACGCGCAAACTTATTTTTTAATTTTTTTATTGTGTCGACATATGACCGCACCCTGCCTGATGTTAAGCTGGAGTGTGGTCCATGAATGGATGTTACTGCTACTACAATTTAATAACTGAGTAGCAATCACATCCACTATGCCGACCTGGTTGGAACCGTCAACTTACAAACTGATCCCGAAACAAGACCAAATCACTTCACGGTCTGTATACTTGTAAGTGGTGGTACTACCCCGGATCGGCAGACTGGGTATCACTGTCTACAGTGGTGCACTCTTTGATAACCAGACCCAAAACCAATCGCTAACCGTTCGTCTACGCCTGTCGTCATCTGACTTCAATTCGATGGTAAGCTAGGGGAGGTCCAAAAGCGCCGACGAGAGATTTAACTGTCTCATCTTACAGTTGCCCAAGTCGCCGTCACTATGCCGGCTCGATATAATAAAGCTGACAATATAATACATTAAACACAAATTATTATTACAAGTTAACCCAACCATTATGACTAATATTCAGATAAGTAACAAAATGAATCACTCATTAAGTACATGGTATTTCCGAAATGGGCGACATGAACTTTTAACATAGCTTTAAGTATGTATTTAAACTTTGTCGTCGGCATAGTGACGGCGACTGTAACCGTAACTCGAATGGGTTTTTCAGTCGTCGGCGCTCTTTGACTTTACCCTGTTTATAAACCAGGAAAGTTAGAGACAATAATCAGATAGATATATCAACAGTTTAAAGTTGACAAAATCTTACCCACATTAAATATTACACATAAAAGAATTATCAATATTAATTATTATAATGCGTATAAAATAGCAACATTTATATATTTTTTTTGCATGGCAACAAATTGTTATATAAAAGATGAATAAAATCTCTAATTTTTATTTTATTATAAAGTTCGATTTTAATAATAATCTACACTATAAATTATCACGCCTCAATTCCCACTGGAATAGGCAAACTTTCTTAAAAAAATCCTGCTTTTATTAAAGAATGTTTTCGATTTGATTTAGGAATATTCTTCTAGCTCGTCTTCGTGTATTCTTTTCTCTATACTTATACACTAATTTTATTCAATCATAATTAAAAAATGTTGGTGTTTAAAAATGCGCGCACAAGATACAGCGCCATCTGTTGCATTGTGATTTAACTAATATTATTACTTACCATGAGTATTTAATGGACTGTAATCAAATTGAGGACCTGGTGTACTAATGATGGACCATGAGGATCCAAAGGATATGTAGGAGAGATATCATTTAACTAAAATTATTTCTAAGTATGAGCTTATAACTAGGATAATATTAAATCTAAGATCTAAAGTACCTGATGTTACCTAAGTAAGTGTTGTAAAGTACCTAAAGTAAGTGTTGATGTACCATGGAGATTCAAGAAGAAGGGGGTGAAAGCACAGACCACAGTTCTAATATATATAATTTAAAATACAATATGTTTGTTCGTATTTTAGGCGCTGACATTCGTTCGTCCCTACAATCAATTGAATAAAATCAAATTGTTACGCCCTATTTCCACAGCACAGGGATAGGCAGAGACAATGGGTCCTGACACAACTCCGTCGCATCCACAATTCTTTTCATACAATCTGTACAGTTATGGGCACCAGGCAACCCAGCTTTTTTGAGAATGTCTTCCGTCATCTCATTGCGACTTATTGCGTAGAGATAATAGGATAGTTTTGGATTCGATAGATGGCGATGTTGTTGAGATCCAGATCCATTTCCACAGAGATAGGCAGAAATTAAACATTTGTCTGTCTGATCTATTTCTTTTCAATTACGAGGTGGCGGGCACAAACTGCTAGTAGTATAATAAAAATATGTAGGCGGTCATCCGTCTTGTCTACTGCGTGGCCTTCAGACTGTACCAGTGTTTTTTTTTTTATTGTGACTCGACATTTGACCTCGACCTGCCTTATAGTAAGCAAGAGGAGGTCGAAGAGTGCCGACAACTGTAAAATCAAGTCTTCACGGTTGCCCCAGTTGCCGTCACTATGCCGGCTAAAGGAACTTAGTTGCGCTTTGTAATCGTCCGCGAGTTATCAGAGTATGTGTACATCAGGTCGCCTAACCTTAATTAATTCACTAGACCAACTTTTATTAGGCCATGCCCACCATAACATTTTAAATGCCCCCCATACATAATTTGTAGCCTTTAAAAATTATTTTGTTCTCTTAAGAAATATAAATTTTAGAAGAAATATATATGAAATTGTTATCGAAACATATCTATCAAAAGATATCTAGCATGCATTTTTTAAATTGCCCCCCTTCAACTATCAAATTGCCCCCCTGTGTGGCGTGGGCACCACGTTGGGAAACACTGCTCTAGACGGATGTGACTTATCATGGAAAGCACTCCAGCCTGACATCAGACAATGCGTAGTCACATGCCACCAATAGATGGCGCTTTACCAATGTAATTATTGGACGAAGTTATAATTTTGGATCAATCAATCAATCAAAATGTCACGCCTTTTTCCCACAGGGATAGGCAGAGACAATGAAGCGCCACTTGCCACGATCCTGACACAACTCCTTCACTTCCTTCACATACAAGCTCTATGGTCAAATATATATTTATTTATATATATTTTATTTTGGATGTCATTAAAATAAAACACAATATATTCCAATACACATATCGATTATAATGCAATTAATTGTATGCTGATTTACATTCAGACAAAAATGATTAAAACTAAATCTACTAATATTTCTGAATTATTAACTAAACAACTATTATAAAGTATTTACTTGGATTTTGGGCGAACATTTATTCATGAGTTAAACAAATTTTATGCGGCCTACTATCGCGATGACTGTAAAGCTTTCGAAAAGTCGGACTAACAAAAAAAAAACAATAACCAAAAATAAACGCAATAGTAAGCCGCATAAAATTTGTTTAATTCATTAACAATTTATAAAGGAATCCTGAAAAATAGTTCAGTGGAAATAATATAAGTTCAAAGTATTTTTCATTCTACAGAATAGATAGTTACTAAATAAAGTAATTAAGACATTATGGAATGAATCTTTCAATTATAAATTCAATTCAGGCATAAATCATATTTTTTTCATTCTTACTATGTAAATTAGCATCATTATTGGCACAATTATTACTTCTATTATAAATGTTATATATCATATCAAGATAAATACCTATTCTGCAATACAGGGGCGTAGCCACCGCCGTATCTACCGTATCAATTATAAGGAGCTCCCGGGCTACGGGGGCGTAAGCAAAAATTAATAAAAACTTCCCAAAAAGAAATTTTAGAAAAACTAAAGTCATCATCAGCTATAAATGATTCAGTTTGCCAAAAAAAGGCAAGGAGAGTATATTAATTTGAATTGTTAATGAAAATTTCGGAAAAAGTGACAGATAGATTATTATGTTTTTTTGTGACACGACATCTAACCTCGACTCGCCTGATGATAAGCAAGAGGAGGTCCAAGAGTGACGACGACTGAAATAACTGAGTCAGTTCCCGGCTACCCCAGCCGCCGCCATTATGCCGGCCTAAGATGAATAAATATTTCTTTTAATGTTATGCAAACATTTTTTTCTTTTGTGATAAATCTTTACTCTTCCAAAGGGCCCCAAACATTTTTTATACGGGGCCTCGCCAAGGCACGCTACGCTTCTGCTGCAATGGGTACTTAAAGATACTAAACTCTACTTAATTCACAATTAACAGCGTCAATATTGTCAAGTTATACAACTAAATTGTGCCATTTTAGCTGCCCATTTACATCTGACAGGTTATCTCGTGCTTAAACACAAAGCTCTATGGACATTCTTTACGTTCAAGCTAATAATATTATATAAAATCGTATGTATGTAGGCCTTCGGTGAACATAACCGGAAGCCTTCGTATGCAGAATAATATCGTTTTCAATTAATGGGCGCCTTAACCGGCCTTAAATTGTACACACAACGTTATTCTTATCGATACGACAACATTGACATTAAAAATATATTAGGCCGGATATACATTACAAAACTACAAGCACAGCGCTTAACTGAAAATACTCCTCCAGTTAAGCGCTGGTAGTATAGTGCAATGATGATAGGTTTGACTATGCGGGTGAGTGAAAAATTATCAAGTGTAAAACCGTAAGGGACTCCATAGTTTCAGTTCCGGCATAGCAGATATGATAGTGACTTTTGTTCATGGTATCACTCGCAGACCTATCTTTGCAGAACAATCGACAAGTGGAATGCTTCACCAGCCCATATGATTTCTCCATCCATTAAGCCTTGGATCGAGCGATGCGTAAAGAAACACCTTTGGCCGGGATAGTGACGGGACTGGGGCAACCGTGAACTGACTCGGTTTTTTCAGTCGTCGGCACTCTTGGACCTCCTCTTGCCATCAAGCGGGTCGAGGTCAGATGCCGAGTCACAATAAAAAATCAAACTCTTATAAGGCGGAGTGCGGTCATAAATACATTAGTGTCTTTTAAAATATTTTTATGAATCGAATACCACCATGTCATTAGATTTATAAAGTAAATCCGACTTCACTACGTCTCTTACTTCTCTAACAATACAAATACACGTTTATAAAAAAGTAAATGCTTTAAATAAATGCTATCCTCTAAGACTAGTTACGTTAAGTAATTTTCTGATCACATACATAAAGAGATTACAAAATTGATTTAATATACAAAGACTTATTAATGATAATATATTTGAACTAGGGATGCGCCGAGTACCAGTTTAGTTTTATCGAGAAACAGAGTAATGTCGGCTGGGAAAACAAGTTTAAACAGGCTCGCGACGTCCTAGATGATAGACATAATGTTATATCAGACCAGATTTCTTAGGCTGGTATAGTATTTTTTATTGTGAGCTTAACATCAAGCACCCCGCTTGATGTTAGGCTGGAGTGTGGTCCATAAATGGATGTCACTGCTACTACATTTCAAGTAGCAGTCACATCCACTATGCCAGCCTAGTTGGATTAGTTGATTTGATCGCGTTTCGGGATTAGCTTGTAAGTTAGTTACAAGCTAATCCCGAAACGCGACCAAATCACTACACGGTCTGTATACTTGGTGGTACTACCCCGGATCGGCATACTGGGTACCACTGCCTACCACTCTTTGATAACCAGACCCGAAGAAAATATCCGCCTCTTTTTTTTATTAACAAATATTTGTAATATAAATTAATTATTATTATTAAATTAAATATTATTATTAATTATTACAAACGGTCAGCGGATGGTTTGTTGCGCGTAAAGTCCCGGGTTCGATTACCAGCCGAAGCAAATATTTGTTTCATAGCTTTTATTTTTTATATTTAATAATATTAAATATTGCAAATATTTGTTAATAAAAAAATGAGGCGGATATTTGCTTCGGGTCTGGTTGTCTGGTTATCAAAGAGTGGTAGGCAGTGGTACCCAGTCTGCCGATCCGGGGTAGTACCACCACTTACAAGTATACAGACCGTGAAGTTATTTGGTCACGTTTCGGGATCAGCTTGGCCGCATCTAGCATCTAGGCCGGCATAGTGGATGTAATTGCTACTAACAGTTATTGAATTGTAGTAGCAGTGACAATCATTCATGGACCACACTTCGGCTTAACATCAAGCGGGGTGTTGTCATATGTCGAGTCACAATAAAAAAAAAGTGAAATTATTTTTTATAGTACTCGTGACATGAAGCAAACACAACACTAAGAATACGAATATAAAAAAAATACCGAATACGTCAAGTATCGAGTAGTAAACGAGTAATCGGGGCGCATCTCTAGTTAAAATATTACACAAATTACTTCCCTTGGTAGACTTTTAGCATTATTACCCAGAGCGTTAAGAAAATAATCAATCAATCAAATTGTCATGCCTTTTTCCCACAGGGATAGGCAGGGACAATGAAGAGCCACTTGCCACGATCCTGAAACAACTTCCTTCCTTCCTTCACATCCACAGTTCTTTTCATACAAGATCTATGGTTATGGGCACTAGGAAATCTAGTCCTCTCGAGGATGTCGATTTGGTCGAAAATCACCCTCCTGGGCCTGCCTTGTTTAACGCAGAAGAAATGGGCAGATAAATCTGAGTGATACACCCAGAGTAGGATCTTAGTCAAAATGTGATCTAAGATCCTTTAATTCATGAACCATGGGAAGCTATTATGAATATATACGACACCCTATATGGCCAAATTTTTGATCCTCATTGGGCCAACTTTTCTAATAATAATAATAATTGGCGATAGTGTAAGTTTTTGATCCTACATTGGGATTTAGACCAAACGTATGACCATCTTTGCTAATAATGTTGATGATTGGCGTTAATGTTATTTTTTCACCTAACATTGGCATTAGGACCAAACTTTGCCAATAATTGGGGTTAGTGTTTGATCAAACATTGAAATCATGGCCAAACGTAGGCCACCTTTGTCAATAATAACAAAGCTAATAATTACTGTTAAGTGTGTACATTTTTTTCACAACACAAGTTAAAAATATTTAAGAATTAACAAGAGGTATTCTCAATACAAAGTCATATATAGTAAAATCATCAGAAAATACAACTTTTATGTTCATTTCTATGACCTCATTGTACCCCACATCGCTAGCAGTGGTGGAACTCACAGCGAGGAACAGGCCGCTATAGTGGACAAGGCTGCAACTAGCTTAGACCTCTGTCCGTGACAGCAGTTGACCTTACTTATGCGACTTATAGACCGCGCTCTAGCTAATATATGTGTCTTAGGTCATTTCTTATGAGATACTAATCTGACGAAATGCGATTATAATCTTAATCTTACAAACTAAAATGATATAGTTGTATATCTTATAGCTACCTAGCACAATAAATTATTAATAAATATATATATTCATGCCACTGTGCGATTATATAATATAAAAAATAGTATTATCTTATATTTTGAGATCAATTTCCAATTATATAATATACAGACCGACAAAATAAATTATAAAATTAAAAAGAATTACAAATTTAAATAGAAAAATATATATAATTTGGTTTTTAAAGTCTTTAAGTTAAGGTACAGTTATATATTTCTGCAATTTTTATACATTAAAATAATTCTTTTATTAAGAAAAGTATTTTAAAAAGTTGTCCTGCTAATAAATTCTGTTTTCCAGATTAATCTCATATTTAAAGTTGTTTTTATATAGTTTTTAATAATACACTGCCATACCATGTAATCGCAAAATCATTCTCTATTTTAGGATTATTTTAGTATACGAACCAATGTATGTATGAAATTACATAGTACGACTTAAACTGATCAGTTACTTTTAAATTTTGACTACACAAAAAAGCAGATATTTGCTTCGGGTCTGGTGGTTGAAGAGTGGTAGGCAGACAGATCAATCAATTAATGTGGCTCGCCTATGACCGCATGCTGTCTCATGTTAAGTTGAAGTGCGGTCCATGAATGGAGGCGACTGCTACTACAGTGAAATGATTGAAAGCATCTATCATGCTGGCCAACTTTCAAATAAGTCACTTCACGGTCTATACACTTGAAACTCATGGTACTACTCCGAATCGCCAGACTCTAAGTGAAAACCAGCTGTCTGCCTACCACTTTTACATGGCTTAATACAAGAGTTTGAAATATTTTCACTTACTATTAAATAAAATTATCACAAAACAATGGCACGTTACAGAATCAGACTTCGTCATCTTGTCAGCCATCAGCCATAGTCCACTGATACATTTTTTATTAATTTACATTCCTATATCATAGAAACAGGACGACCAAAGTACACATATCAAAGATAAAGATACATTGGTACCTGTGAGTGGTTTGAGCCCGAGGCGATATCCAGAGCCTGCTGGTAGCGCTCTGTAATAGATTCAGACTTACCTCTATCTAATTTACAGCAGGACTAGAACAAGACTAGTGCATACTAGAAATAATCTTACATGCATATTTAATCATTAAAACGAATTAAAAGTTTTTGATTTCAAAATATTTCAATCTCTTGTACCAAGTCATAGGTCTTATAATATATATGATAACATTTCAAGTTTTCAAACGCTGACCACGCTGTAATTTTCACCACGAATCCAACATCTTCGTCATTCAATCTTCATACCAATGACTTTCTGGAATTATAAATAAAACTTATTAGGTATGCATCTGCGAAAACCGACGAACCTCGATCAGGGAATGCCGAGTTTGCGGAAAGAGGAAAGACTTCCGTAAAAACGCATAGTGACGGCGAATGAGGCAACCGTGATCTGACTCGGTTTTTCCAGTCGTCGGTACTTTTGGGCCTCCTTTTGCATACCATCGGGCCAGAGGTCAGAAGTCGAGTGACAACAATAAAAGGTAATGTGGTCAAATCAATGTGTCATTAGATTTTTTAATATTAAGTCGCTCTCTGCCGTCCGCCTGTTAACCGAACCCTTAACAGTAGAGCTTGTATGAACAGAAATGTGTGTGAGGCAAGCGAGAGATCGTGGCAACTGACGTTCCATATTCTCTGCCTATCCCTGTGAAAAAAAGGCGAGACAATGTGATTGGATTGAAATGCTATGAAACAAATCTTTGCTCAGACCAGAAATCGAAGTTGCTACTTTCTGCGTGACTGACCAGGTGTGTCGTTAAAAGCACGATAAACTTATCATAAAATTTAGATCCTATTATATTTACTATGGAATTTATTTACCTTTAAAATTAATATTATATGCTGCTTTAGAAATTTATGGCTTCATATTATGATGAAGATGCAAAATCCAATTAGATGTATATCCTGAAAAAATATAATTTAGGCTTTAGTTAAATGTTTTAGTAACGAGTATCAAAATAATAACTAAATATATCTTACCTATTAAACTATTTAAGTTTGTCCTCCTAAAACTTTCATTGTTAACAGACCCCAATTTCTTAATATCTTTATTGCTTTGATACTTTCCATATCTTATATTTTTCCATAAGCACATTTAGCCGAACAACAAATTTATGTTATTTCTATGTTTATACATCACATCCTCCATGTATATCTCGTAAATTACAACGTTTGAATAATACATTAAAATTAATATATAGTTGACAGTGGCATTAAGAAATTTGTAATAAAGAAATATTGTATTTTAAGGTTCATTATTTAAATTTGTTTCCTTTGTTTTGGAATCAATTTCCTTTGCGTCATCTTTCTTATCAAGTGGAGACACTTCCTCATTTTGTTCCTTATTTTGAAGAGACATTGCCCCACAAGCTGCAGTAACCTCTATTATTTGCGAAAACATGTCTTTTGTTTGCGATTCTACATCTGAATCATTACTCTGTGTTGTAGCAACATCCACTTCTTTGATATTTCCAACAATCCATTTGCCAACTATTTGGTCTGGTTGAGATTGAGGTAAAACATTGTCATTACCAACAGCTTTATTATTGTTCTCATTTTTGGTCAGTTCCTTTAGTGACTTCATTTTCTTTTTCTTCAGTTTCTTTCTCTGAGATTTTGTAAGCGTATGCTCTGTTTTAATCCCATTACAGTCTTCTGCCTGTCCTTTTTTTATAACATACTTTATAGCCGGTATTTCTAAATTTATCTTAGTATTTTCGATCAGTGCATTCTCAGCAATCCCGCTGTTGGAAGTACTTGTATCCTGGGGGGAAACATAAAGCTTCTTCTCTACTTTTTCGTCTTTATCTTTGGTGTTGCTTGTTACATGAGTCACCTCTAAACCTGTGTTATTTTGTTTTTGATCATTGTTTACATTCGCGAAGTTCTTCTCCTCCTTCTTTTGATTTTCATTGTTTGCTTCAATAATTTGTATAAGTTGTCTCAAGTAGTTTATATCCATCATATCTGTTTGTGTTTGTGCATCTTTAAATCTTTCTATGTTAAAAAAAACCTTTTTAATGTTTTGTAGAGACTCATAGGTTATATTAGCGTCTGGATTATTTTCAAGATCTGTGTCTGTTTTGTTTTCATTGTTATTTTCCTGTGAAGATGTTCCTCCAAAAATATCTTCATCAATAGAGAGCTCGTCCAGGGCTTTAAAAATTTCACTCTCGGGCACATAAGTCATTACATTATTTTTAAAACAAATATTCCTCAGTTCGGAAGTATCTTCCACTTTTTCCTGTGGGGGTACTGTTATCTTATCTATTTCAGCTTGTTGTAGTTTTTCAACACTATTATTATTCTTAACATTTTGAGTTAAATCGTTATCAAATCCTTTCGATTTATTTTTATTCTTTTTCTTTTTATTTTTAACAATAACAAATTCGGAGTTTGCTTCCTTTTTTACTTGTAATTCTGGGTTGGAATCCTCAATCACATGAATTTCTGGAAATGAGACTTCTTTTTCAGTATCATTCTTGTGCGAATTTTCCTTTATTACCAAATTAGGAATGGATTCCTCTAACACAACAAATTCTGGATTAGCATTTTTCTCTAAACCAGAATCGTCCTTCGAAACTAGCTGTAGCTTGGTATCCTCATTTACACCAACATTGGATTTGACGACCTGATTCACGGTAGAATCTGTGCTTGAATCCTCTTTCACATATAAATCTGAATCCTCCTTTATATTTTCCTCTTTTATTGGATGTGTTTCTTGAATACCACATTTTATTACAGGCACATCAATTGATTTAAATGATTCCTTATTTTTAGATTGAGGTTTAGCTTTATCAGTAGAAATCTTTTTAATTGAGTCCTGTACAATAACTTCAGGGTCTGTTGAAATATTGTTATTTTCTTGAGTAGCATGATCTAGGGCAATACCACCAATTTCTATGGTAGTTTGTTCTGGTTCAGTTATTTCATTATTTAATGTAACGTTTTTCTTTTTCTTTATGACAATACCTATTTCCAGAGTGCAATTCTTGATTAGTGAATCTAATGAAATTGAAACAGTTTTTTCAATAACGTTAACAATATCAGCTTCTACGTCACTATTGTTATTTAACTGAGTTTCAGCCATACAACTTTCTGGCATCGTAGACATAACATTTTCTACGTTCATATTCCTATTCATCATGTCTTTTGAAATTTTTTGCGTAGTTTTTTTAAAAACAGCTTCTTTAAATTGTGGTTCATCTATATCAGCTTTTTCAATAGGGGAAACAATACTTTTTATACCTTTCTCTATAACATTATTATCTTTCTCTCCATTTTTATCTATTGAAGGCCCTGCAATCAAATTCATAGGATTGTTATTTTTTTTCTTATTTTTCTTTTTAGATTTTTTTTGAGACTTTAAATTGGAATCATTTTTCCCTGGGGTTAATGACATTCTAATAGTATCCTCTTGTGGAAATTCTTCAAAAGGCAAATCTTTGGCTTCAAGTTTAGACCCATTTCTTATTTTGTCAACCTTTTCCTTGTTAGGTGATTCCACTGCTGAATTTTCTTTTGCTATGTCTTGTGTTTTGAACTCAACAAATAAATTTTTCCCAGTAGAGTCTGTAGATACCATCATTGGAATTGACAATTCTGCACTAATTTCTTCCACTTTAGAAGTAAGCTTCTCACTGACTTTGTTACTTAAAGTGAACTTATCTTCAGCTGTGTCTTTTAGGACTTTTCCCATTTTTTCTTCATCACAGTAATTTTCTTGTGTAATATTTTCCAATGCTCTGTCCGGCTCTTCATTTTTTTCATTTATCTTATTTGAATTACCTGGCTCTGGAATTATAGACAAAACATTAAGCCTCAAAGCCATTTCCTCACTAACTATGTCATTATTTTCCGTAATTGTGTCCAGTGTAATTATTTCAGATTTCTCGAAAACTTTATCTTGAACTCCGGTACTTTCTATTCTTGCTATTTCTGCTTCTATGTCTTTAAGTAAAGACATTGTAGCAAACACAGTTGCATCAAAATTTTTCGCTCTACTACATTTATCATCCTTAATATCCTTTTCAGGGTCAACTCTCTCCGTTTCTGCCTCTTTGCCTTCTTGCTCCTTTTGATTCATTTAGGTTTAAGAACTTTATCTTATTTCTATCACCCCTGTAACTTTACCTACACTTTACAATTTATTCACAACAAGAATAGAATAATTGCGATTAAATCACTACACTTAGAACACGCTTCTCTCTATTTAGTTAGATCGAATCAGCTTTTTGGACAAAGAAATTCCTATTGGTACGAGAAAAAATTTTAAATGTAGATTCAACTATCAGGAATGGATCGCAAATAAAATTATAGCATGATATTGTCAGGCAAGCTGTCAAAAGTCATAAAAACTTGTTTATTGCAGCTGAAGCGAAAACTAAAGCTTTTACGAAAAAAAGTTTAAAGTGAGACTTACGTGCATTAAGAACATAAAATAATGAGCTCTGGTAGAGCAAAATCTGACCAGTGGATCGATCGTAATTCGCAAAGAAACAGGTTTTTTTTTGCAAAATTTTGAAATCTTATAACTCGCGTTTTGAAAGTTATAAAGAGCTGAGATGTGGCTATGTAGTCAATGTTGCGGTTTTGTAGTTACAGTTAATTTTTTAAATTAAAATGTAAACTTTTTCCAAACCGTCAACTTATGCAAAAACTTACGATTTTTTTTCCACTGTTCCGATTTAGCTCTACCAGAGCTCATTCTTTTTATGTTCTTATTGCACGTATGTCTCTCTTTAAACTTTTGTTCGCAAAAGCTTTAGTTTTCACTTCAGAAACTGGTTTTTACATTTTTTGACAGCTTGCCTGTCAATATCATGCTATAATTTTACTTGCAATCAATTCCTGATAGTCGAATCTATATTAAAATGTTTTTTCGCTCCAATAGAAATTTCTTTGATTATAGAGGATTTTTCCGCTTATTCGATCTGACTATATCCTATAACATTGGATCTTTAAATCAGTAAAAAATCCATTTAACAAGTTTATATCCAGTCAAATCGTGGGTTCATCAGACAAATCGAGGACAGATGTCGCGTCTTAATCAAGAAACAGAAAGACTAAACTGCATGAGGTTAAACCTTGCTGCTGCCTCTTCATAACTTAGATATAATATTTTATTTCTATTGATATGAAATTCAATTGACCTTCATTTGCCTGATGGTAAGTAAGCAAGGGAAGAACTATGAAAAGTTTTATTTTACGGTTGGCTGTGTTGCAGTAATATGCTTGCCAAAGATAATTTTTCATGCTTCACTTGAAGGATCCAAGATTAAAGGATGGGGAGAACACATGGGCTGGTAAAGCATTCCACTACATAGAAACGACGCGCAAAACCATATCACCAAAACGTAGCTTTAAAAACTGCAGGTGTTATTGATGTAGCTACAAAATAAAAACCATGCATCCAAGTCTTATGATAGAAAATTACCCCTAAAACTAATTTAAACATTTTGAGCTATTTGGAAATATGGGTAAAACTTTAAGTATAAAAACACTTAAAAAAAAGAGAGTGTATGAAATGGCACAAAATTAGTCAACCAGATATCCAAAAGAGAAAACTGCCTGATGGGTTAGCTGTGTCCGCCCATGATCCTAAAAACGATATTTTAGAATTCAATAAAGCATTTTTTAGACCCAGGTTTATGACTGGTCATACTGGAATCTGTAATCACCACTTCAGACAAAATATTCTTTACAATCGTTTTTCCATGTCCACTTCATGTGAGATGCCTAATATTACAGGCAAAAACATCTTTACCTCTAAGGCATAAAGAAGTCACCATGAACATCAACAAATTAAAAAACAAAATGTGCCCAGATTTAATCTGATTATAATTCCATTTTAAAACTTCTTCCACGGTAAGGGATTATCTACTACTAGGGAAGTTTTCATCTACTTCACAGCTCTATGCAATATATTCCAGAAAATTATGATATACAAGCTAGAAAAATCCTTACATGACGTCATCTCATACAGACCAATAATACTGTGATGCCGAAACATGAATTTGTATGAGAGAATTCTTCTAGACAGCCTCCTGGTTATTGGGGGGAAATTCAAAAGTAGTTAATCACTTGACAACAAATTATTGATAAGTTTCCAAGCCTCCCGTTACGGATCTTATTTTGAATATTAATATACCAAGAAATATTACTAACACTTTTCATTGGTCCTTAACAAAGAATAATCTGAATAAATAAAAAATACCTGTAAATAAACACAGCAAAGGAAGAGGCACAAACATATGTTTCTAAATAAAAACTATGTTTTAAAATCAACCAGCTAGTTGCTTACCTCACCAACCAAAATTAACAAAAAAAGTTTATAAAAAGATTAACGATGGGGAATACACTAAACATGCCATGACTCCAATCAACACGCTATGACAGCTGATCATCTATCTCTGACCCTCCTTGCAGGGTCAATCCACTTCAGGAAAAATAACCTTAAAATTCAACAATTTATAATACTACAAAAGTTATAATAATAGGTTCATCATTCATCAACAATCTAACCATATTACTTTCATCACCAAATTAAGAAAGAGATAAAGCAAAGATCAGGGTGAAATTTACTTAAAACCAAAAGAAATATTTATTCCGCCGTATAAACCTTATTTTGCTACAAACTAAACACTTCTATTCTATTCATTCCGATGCTTTCTTAATACTTACAATTCATAATTTTTTGCATAAATTATATGTTCCTAAAGAAAGTATACAAAGATACGTACAGAGAAACTAATTTATAGATAGTATTAGCAGACAGTCTTGGCACCGACCACAATGCAAAAATGCGAAAAAATGGTAATTGCTAAGGTCCCATGCACTTGCACAAATTACTCACAAATATTTTTAGTTATTAGGCAGTCCTACTCTATTTATGAACCACAGAAATAATCATGACTAGCTAAACTAGGCAAGGAAATAAATATCTCTTAATAAATTATCTCTTAAGTCCAAATTCTTCGATTGAACCATATATTTTTACTTTGACACTGGCAAGTAAATACTAAAGCCATAAACAAGAAGAAAGAAAAAGCAAAACGAACAAATTCAATATGGCGGAAGTCTATAGGACTCTATTGTCTCTGGCAGTACTCTTGAGTACAATCAGTGATGCCATATGTAATGTACGGATTTGTCCGTTCATGTACGGAATTCGGAGTATGACGTACGGATGAATATTGCGAACAATGATGCCATATGTACGGATTTGACCGTACATGTACGGAATTCGGAGTATGACGTACGGATGAATATTGCGTACGGATAAGTGTTCGGATTTCCAATGATACATTATAATACGTATAATAAAACTTGGTTTGACTTAAATATTAACATTATTTTTTTTAAATAACGTGATTTAAAAAAAAACGTATAATAATTTATTAATTTGATTTAAATTTGAGTTTTTTTTTGTACGGATTTCGTACGGAGTTTCAGATTTATTGCACGTACGGAATTTGTACGGATTTTTAGTCTCTACAGTATGGCAACACTGAGTACAATGTTCCTTGGTCTCTGGTGTACAAGGAACATTGTCTGCTGGTGTATGTCTCGGGTCTAATTACTTGTTGTGCGTCTAATTAATTGTGTTATATCTATATAAACGTTAAGTAATACATAAACTAAGATGGATAAGGCAACATTTGAAGCAAACCGTAGAGGTTTGGATTATTTGCCCTTCAACGCTTATGCGTTGAGATTCGCAACATGTCGAAGTGTGGAAATTTCGGTTATGAATAGGCTGCTTAAAAGAGACACTTCAAATAGGCTTGTATATAAAAGGCTGCCTCCATATATGAGACGACGAGCAATGACCCATTGGCTGCCAATACATCTCAGGAAAGCTCAGATTGCCCAATTCATTAAAACTAAACGTCCACCCAGAAAGCACAGGCGTCGCCCTAGAAATCTTTTGAAAGAATATAATATGAGAAAGAAAAATATCATGTGGCTTGAGACTCACATATGGCATGCAAAACGATTTCGAATGGTGGAGAGATGGGGTTACAAGATTGCTTATGCACCGCGCGATAAGGCTTTCAGGGCATGTTACCGTGCTTCCTCAGCTCATTGCCTTATTCAAGATGTTTCCTATCATGTGCAAATCATGATTGTTGGTGATGTAAATATAATAAGAGAAAAATTTAAAAATGTTACCAATTCCAAGTGCAATTTAGGCATTTGTGCACAAGCATATATTTCTGGCAGCAGGGAAGGAACCATCCACTTGTACAAGCCCAATGCATATCCATTTGGTTACATTGGTGAAATTAATTACTTATGGCAACCAGGAGGTGAGACACATAAAAAACTGTTGCTATTTGTTCATCCATCAATGGCTGTGGACATTAAAAAATTGTTAATGGATTTATTTGAAACGAATAACAAAGATGATGAATATATTGTTCCTGAGAAAAAGCAAAAGCTAGAAAACAATAGTGAGATTAGTGTTAGATTTCTTGACAACACTTTTAACATATTCCGTTTAATAGGACCTCTTGCACAGGCAGTACTTGCTAAAACTTTAGAAACTGTCCAACTCATGGATGACATTAAATCTGATAAATGGGTTGAGAAATATCTACAGAACTCGGAGACAGACCTAAAACTTACGGATAAATGTTTATATTGGTGGAATATAAAGGTTGCACAATCTCCAGCAGAAATGCCATCTAAAATGGTTGCAGGTCTAATTGTCAGAGATCCGAGAGTAATGAGACCAAAAAAAAGAATGAAGGCAGTTAATAATGCTTCTTTCGTAGAAACAAGTGACATTTTAAATGTACCAGATTTTGCAGCACCTAGTCCCTTGTGGGATCTGGATATATTAAGCACAATTAAAGATAATATAGTACCTAATGCACAATTCATTAAACATATAACTGAAGCTCAGAAAATTCCGGGAGCATATATCATAGGTGATCCCAAATTCCAAAGTGTTCCAATAATATTGGTGCAAAAACCTGGCTCTCGAGATCCAAAAGTTAAAAGACTTGGCAAGTATATTAATTGGAATATTATGAATCCTTTTTTATAAATATAAATAAACCCTAATCAGTCAAGTTTTCTTAATAAAGAAAATTACTGCACTTACTGTGTTTGCCTGTTACTGCAAACACAGTAATTAGCAGACTATGACAAAGTTATTTTTTATAAATAGTGATTTAGCAGTCACCTCCATTGAATGGATTCACTCCAGCTTAACATCAGGTGGGGTGCTGTAATGTTATTTTTATATTGTGGCTCGAGATATATAACACCTAATGTTAAGACTTGAGTGCGGTCAATGAATGGAGGCCACTGGTAATAAAGTTAAATATCTATAAATCACATTCACTATTGGAAATAGCAACTTATAAGCTGATCCCAAAACGCGACTATGTCACTTCACTGTCTGTATAGTTGTGGGTGGTGGTACTACAATGGATCGGCAGATTAGGCACCACTGAGAAAATGTGCTTTTAGTTTGAAATTTTATTAACTTATTTTTGTTGCTTCATAGGTTATGGAAGTGGCTGGGACATAATAGTGCCTCCAGGCTATGGCATGTTTTTTTGGCAAACTTTTATGATGTTTGGTGCCAGATCTGGTGGTCTAAGGGAGAGTGAGCATGTTGCCTTAGAAAGTGGTAAATGCCATTATTCGCTGGATTCTAATGCTGGTGTTGAAGAGGAATTAAGAATAGAAAAGGAATTAAGACATGAATTTTTCAAAAAACCCCCAAATAACCGAATGAACTACATAAAAATCGGAGTAAATTCACCATTTATATGTCAGTGGAAATTATTGTTAAGCGATTGGTCTAGTTCTAAAATAGACGAATTTTATGTGTTAAGAGAAACACAGTCACTGGTGCAAATACAAGTAAGTAAATTTATATTTGATCACTTTCATTTGAATATATATTTATAGTCTAGTCAACATGTGCTTTTTAGGTCAAAACTTTTTCGTATTCTCCGAAAATTATGATGAATTCATTCATTCAATGGCAAGTAGATTTTGAGAAAATTTAAAGGCCGCTCGCAAGAATTGCAATAGTTATAAACAATTAGGTGAAAAGGGGGCTTGGTTATTCGCAAATATCTCAAAAATATTTTCATTTTTTAATAATTTTAAATAATATTTATTCATTAAAGGTCTGCAGTGAGCGTGGCTTGCGCAAGCTAGAGCACCCGTTTTCGAGTGTATTTTCAACCCTCTAGGAAAATTATAAATATTGGTCCTACAGTTTCGGGAGTTGGGACTTTTCTTTGGGAAATCTTCTCCTCTTAGAATTTGAATTATCTCAAATTTCAATGATTTGGATATATTTTATTTAAGTAGCAAGAACGGATTTTATAATGAATTAGTTCAGATATGCAAATCAAAGCAAAAAGGGTCGACACACACACACACACACACACACACATATGTGAAATAAGTATATGAGCATATAAATAAGTATATTTTGATTTGATTTTATTTTATTTTATTAGGAGCTAAGAAATATATATATATATATAATAAAATGGACTATATTTGGCTTTGGAAATGTATTATTATGTAATGTTTCGTCAAAGATGTATTTAGCTGTAAGTCTTTAATAAATAAATAAATAAATAACTATTGCAATTTTTGCGAGCGACCCTTGCATTTTCTCAAAAACTAAAAATTATCTACATGCCCATTCCAAATCGAATGACACCTCAATGATAATTTGACCTAAAAAGCACTTGTTGACTAAACTATTATTTTAAATCATAATACTAATGATTGTGTAATTCTTTTTTCCAGGAAAGTATAAAGAAGAAAGTAAGATTACCGCAGATAGAAAAACCTGAGTCTTGCCTTATACCTATTTATATAAAAATTAATGGACGAGGAACTATTGAAAAGCATTCTCTTCTTTGCTTACCAAAGGTGGGAGACGTTAGTCCAACGGCACCCATTCAAGAACCCATGCATGAGGATGAAAATTCAATTAAAAGAAAACAAATGAGGAAGGAACATAAATTAGAATTACGACAGATTAGGAGGAAAAATAAAAAAATGAAAAATACATTGGTAAAAATATTTATATTTTATAGTTTAATATTTGACAGCTCAATTAAGCTGGCACGCCTAAGTTCCAGTGCTATCTCGTATTGGTTGATACTGAGAAGATTGCTGCATAAATAGCAGTCGCATATACTATGCTGGTGGCCATTCAGTCTTTATTTTATTGTGACTCGACATATGACAGCACCCTGCTTGATGTTAGGCTGGAGTGCAGTCCATGAATGTATGTCAATGATACTACAATTTAATAACCAAGTAGCGGTCACATCCACTTACAAGCTGATCCCAAAATGTGACTAAATCACTTCACGGTCTGGTACTACCCCGGATCTTCAGACCACTATCTGATAACCAGATCTGAAGCAAATATCCATCTCTTTTTTTATTATCAAATATTTGCAATATTTAATATGACATATATTTGCTCTGTCTGGGAATGGAACCCAGAACTTTACGGGTGAAAAACGTGTGTGCTAACGAATCGGCCATGCCTTCGTTAGCACTAAAATAGTGATACCACCACAGATTATTTATTAAATAAAAGGATCAATGTGTATCATAATCAGCAATGAGACATCCATACCTATACATTTGGTGCAAGGGCCCCACTTGACTTCTGGTACTGACAATTATTGTATTAAATTACAGGATAGCGGTACAAAGAAAATGAACAAAATCCGAAACAATGAGCCAACAGAATATATGAAGAAAATGAGAGAACTATGGGTACCATCAACTATTGAAAGTGTTCGGTATACAAGTTCTAGAGAATTATTGGGCTACGTGACCCACGGAGCATACAGTTACACTGAAGCACATCCATGTGGTGTAGGCTACATCCCATACAATGCCTGCCAAGCCCTTATTGATACTAAGCTAAACTTTATGTTAGTAAGAAATACATCATCAAAAAGATACTGGAAATGTACATTCAGTGTAATACTAAATAAATATTAACCATTTATTTTCACAAAATATTTACAAACACTCAAGTAATAAATACATTAAAAAGTTAATTGAATGATGAAGCAAATTCAAATGCCCTAGCATCAGACCGTCACCGTCTAAAAACAACTCAGTTACCAAAAAATCGCCTGGTACAATTATCCCCTGGTAAAATCATGTATATCATTGTAATAATCAGTCTTCTTAGATATCTTTATTCTGAACCACAATTGTGGCAAATGTAACAATTTTCTTGTGGTGTGCATTGTTCGTGGGGCTAGTCATGGCAGTAAATGCATTGTACCCATTGTTCGTTTGGTCGACTAGAACCAAAGTATTCTATACAAACTAGGCAAAAACATTCTTCACTACTTGAACTACTTTCTTCAGTCTTTTTTATAGTCTTAAGTTTCTTCACCTTTAGTTTAGCTTTAGGTTTATCTTTAGGTGTAGCTTTAGGTTTAGGTTTAGCTTTAGATTTAGGTTTAGCTTTAGACGAATCGTTTAGTCTCATGTTTTTTTTACTAAAGGAGTAAAAAAAACGTTACTCCGTTTCTCTTTCGTTCAATTTCATCTTGTTCTCTTCTTATTGATTCCTTTTCTGGTATATCGGTCCATATTGCGGATTTTCTCTTCTTTCGACCCTTACAAGTTGTTTTTCGTGGAGGTGCTTTTGGTAACGGCTTTATTGATTCTGGTGAAAACACGGGTTTGCTGTATCTGCTCTGATTTTTATAGTTGAGCGCTCCATGAAAGAAGGCAATATATTATTTGCCGAATGTACATCTATTGGAACTGTCTCTAACAAAGGCGTTGGGGACTGTACCGTTTGGACAATTTCGTTTGGTGTTTCTTCCTCTGCTAAAAGGTCGTTTGGTGGTTCTACCTCTGCTAAAGTGTCGTTTGGTGTTTCTTTATCTGCTAAAGGGTCGTTTGTTGTTTCTTCATCTGCTAAAGGGTCGTTTGGTGTTTCTTCATCTGCTAAAGGGTCGTTTGTTGTTTCTTTATCTGCTAAAGGGTCGTTTGGTGTTTCTTCATCTGCTAAAGGGTCGTTTGGTGTTTCTTCCTTTACTAAAGGATTTAATAGATCTTCTTCGGTTGGACGATCATCAACCATTAATTGACGCGACATTTGTTGTGTTAACGCCAGTCGTGTTTTTTATATTTTAGTTAGGTATTTAATTTTTATTTATCACGTTTTACAGGTAAAGCGGTTGATTAATGCTACTATATTCGTATATATTCAAGATGGTCCCATTAAGATCTTTTGTAATAATTAGAAGTCCTTTTTTTTAATAATGACATTTTGCCATTGTCGTTATTTAAATTTTAACAGCTTAGGCATCCTGTGTCACCCGCGATGGGGAAAAGATTCTAACGATACCACACACATCTAAATCGGCTTAGGCGTTTAGATGTTATGGTGGAATAAAGAATCGTTCATACATGAACCCTAAAAACATTACACTCCTTTTTTTGGGCAATCGTGTAAAAAGTTAGTAGAAAACGTTTTCAAAATATCAATACATATATTGATATATTTCATATATAAAGGAGATATATTTCCCCTTTATAAGGCAAGGCTAATTCGTTGGCAGAAATAATAATTGCCAGCCTTCCTATATCCAGACTTCTCCGTCAGCCGCTTGGACAACTTCTTTGCCAGGCGCTTAGCTGAAGGTCCCCAAGGACTCATCGTCGCAAATTCGTAACCATTACGAATAGTTATTAATTAATAGTATTTAATAGGTATTAAACATGTTTTAAGTCAATTTAGTACCACTAAATGACGTTTACCTGTAGAGAAATATTTAAACACGGTTTTAAATATTTTTGTAGTGAGAGTCGTCTCCATTTGTTACTCGCATTCCGGAATTACAATTCTATTTTAAATTTAATTTTGCTTCTAAATAATTGTCTCTTCAATTGCAAAACATTTCTGTAATTAGTAGGAATGTTTCTATTTCAATAATAGGAATTCTTTTTCATTTTACAGCAAAGAGTCATCAACTCGTTAAAGACTGGAATTCGCTTTGTGTCAAACGGTTTCATGCTCGTAGGCTTGTACTGCACGCAACTCTTTCCTGAAAAGCGCAGTGTGAAGAGGCAATTTGTAGATGCCGGCATGCGTAGTGGACACGGTCATTTTATATCTCGTTGAAGCAATTCGGATGGAAAACAATTTAATGGCGGCCATTGTGTTTAATCATGGACCGCCTTCTATCTATCAACAGTCTGAGCTTTGCCATATTATAAACTATCAATTAATCAAACTGTTACCCCTTATTTTGCACAGGGATAGGCAGACACAATAGAATGTCTCTTTCATGATATTGACACAACTCTCTCGCTTCACTTTAATACACAAATCTCTTTAAACAATGTCTATAGTTATGAATATATAATAATACGATTAAGAAATAATATACATTTATATAATTTATATATTTTTTTATTTACATTTCTATACTAAGCCCTTTAGCTTGTATCATAAAAACAGAACTACCAAAGTACATTTTTTTTTTACTGTGACTCGACATATGACAGCACCCCGCTTGATGTTAAGCCAAAGTGTGGTCCATGAATGAATGTCACTGCTACTACAATTCAATAACTGTGAGTAGCAATCACATCCACTATGCCGGCCTAGATGGAACCGGCAACTTACAAGCTGATCCCGAAACGTGACCAAATCACTTCACGGTCTGTATACTTGTAAGTGGTAGTACTACCCCGGATCGGCAGACTGAGTACCACTGCCTACCACTCTTTGATAACCAGACCCGAAGCAAATATCCATCTCTTTTTTTTTATTAACAAATATTTGCAATATTTAATACTATTAAATATTACAAATAAAAGCTATGAAACAAATATTTGCTCCGACCTGGGATCGAACCCAGGACTTTACGCGCAACAAACCAGTCGCTAAACCGTTCGTCCACGCCTGTCGTCATCAAAGATACATTGGTACGGGTGGTCTCAAACTCGTGCTCTCGGTTTGCCATTGCAATGCCACTACACCAGTGTTATTTTTAAAATAATTAAATTTTTCACAGCCATTTAGTAGGTTTTAACGCCATATTATTTAGATAGGTAGTAACCAATATAAAAACCATTTAAGTATCTATGTCAAAAGGACACGCTACAAAAATGAGGACAAGGAAAAACTAGAGCATGGCAATGGCATGTCAAGTATATCGCATGACGTCTCTAATGTAATTGAAAACATTTATAAGGGATTGTGGAGATTCTATCCTAGATCCTATAGCCTTGGTTCCTTCAAACGAGCCCTGAAAAAGCACGTCTGGCCGGCATAGTGACGGCGACTGAGCAACCATCGGTATTTTTTCCGTCATCACCACTCTTAACCTTTCCTTGCTTACCATAAGGTTGAGGCTACATGTCGAGTCACAATAAAATAATATGGCGTTTCGATCACTGGGGAGAATTAAGGACTGACAGTTGAAGTATTGTTTTTTACTTCAAGAAATAAAGAAAATGTACAGTCACAAAACTTATTAAGAATTTATCAATACTTAATAATAAAATTAAATTTTTAAAGGAACCCCCGATTTGAACACTAGAAACAACTTTAGTCATAGCACCATTGTTATATCTCTTAAATAACCCTTGCATCCTCATAGTACATCATCAGGTACTCCAAGTATACAATTTGATAACGGCCCTGTCAATGGTTCATTATTTAGGAACAATTTTAGTTAAAGCACTATAATTCTATTCTATAATTCTAAGAGTATCCATGATCAGGTTCTTTAGATCCAGAATGTATTTTTTCATCGTAACTACTTTTCTACACTTAGTTCTCTACAGTAGATACGAATCTAATGTTATCTAACAAATTAGTATGAATTTTAAGTATTTCGTCTCCTACCTAAGAGCTCCATCATCAGAGTAGCTCAGTGGTACCAGATAAAACACCCATGTATGCGTATACATTGGTGTTTTACAGTTTTGGTCATAGATATATTTAAATATAAAGTAAATACCGACTATGCGTCTAAGAGCCCTACTGCAGCTAACAAAACGAGCTGATGACCTTGAAACCCCTGATCAGATCTTCATTAATTGTAGCTAAGAACCATGTCGGTATTCAGTTTGATAATGTTATTGAAGAAACGTAATATACATGTGTTGAATTATTATTATATTTTTTTATTGAATAAAAAACAATATTTTTATTTCAATAAAATGTCAACGAAAACAGTACTTATTCATAAAAAAGGGATAAAAGCAAATATATGCTTTAAATGGTAAAAAACTCAGCATTTTTAACGTAATTTTTCCTACATTTTGTCTACTCTGATTAATAAACCAAAAAAAAAAACACATATACACACACTGTTGTGTTGTTGTGTAACACGTCCTGTTGTTCCAAGATTTCCTTAGAAGTCTCTGGTAGAATAATAAGTCGAAACAATGGGAACAGTAAATTTGAGTAAATATTTGTGATCAGAAACGTATAAACGAATCAGATTGCAACCTATTATATCCAAGGAGAAGAGTATTCAGATCAGGGGGGCGGATTATCACCCATCAGCCTTCATCAAGGAATCAACGCCAGGCCGAAAACCTGTTAGTAAAATACCTCTTAGCCCTACCAGATAGTTTTGGGATACTAAACGAAAAATGAAAAGCATATTACATATGCGAGTAGATAATATGAAAATTTGTTTATACATTTCTATACTAAGCTACTAACCGTATGTACAGGATACACAAAGTATGTACATTGAGTAATTAATACATTGGTACTAGTCTCAGATTAATCAAGTATAGTACTTATATTATACATGCTTCATTGACGACCGATGATAGAACCCCGCCCGCCTTATGTTAAGTTAGAGTACGTTCCATTAAATGGGGGTGACTGCTACTACAGTTAAATAACAGTGACAACTACCATGCCAGCCTAGTTGGAACCGGCAACTTACAAGCTAATCCAGATTCTATATTCCGCTAGTCTAGGGTCACCAGTGCAAAGTTATACAATAAATTTATAATATACTATATAGTATTGTGGGTATTTTCAAATAACAGTAAACTTATATACTATATACTACAAGCATAGCGCTACAGGCAAAATATACTACAGGCATAGCGCAGCAGTGGAGCGGTACGGAAGGGGTGATATTTAAAACCCTCCCACTCCACTACCTCAGTTAAGCGTTCGTAGCAGAGCAATCTGATCTATTTAGATGAATTTATCGGTTATTATAATAAATAGAATATAATTTTAAGTCAAACAGGATCTTTAGCTATCATGATAATAAGGGATTGAATCAATCATGTTTTATGATGTCAATTGTTTATGACTGGTGATTGAATGTCATTAGTGATTAAACCATTATTACAATTACGATTGACTCGTTGATTCAAATGTTATTGATTTATTTACTAAATGAATTATTTGTCATCACTAGTGTTAGTTATATAATGTGTTAGCAGTGGCGTAGCGTGGCGGGGGCGGAGGGGGCGGCCCGCCCCGGGCGACACATTTAGGGGGCAGCAAAATTAAAAAAAAAATCGTTGAAATTTGAACCTGAAATTCATATTTTTGTTGTACCTAGGATTGAAATTCCTGAATAAGGGGGCGGTAATTTTTTTTTTCCGCCCCGGGCGGCTGATTACTACGCTACGCCACTGTGTGTTAGTTATATACTATAAGTATCGTTAGAATTTATAACTATTTTATTCGCGGCGAACCACGCGCCAAGGCCACGCGCTGTCGCAAACTAGTTGCATTTTTATTTTAGTATACCAAACTAACCTAACACAAGGAATTTGATCTTTATGGCAAATTTACCTTAATAAAATAGTGTCATTTGCCTAATTCATCAGTTTCCCTAAGACCGCATATTGTAATAATTGTTGATAAATCCATCGGTTTTCATGCGGTAATTAATATTAATCACCTGTAATTAAAGGACATCATTCATTTTGTATGGGGACTTGGGCTTAATTGTATTAAAAGTTTGTTATGCATTTTAAAATAGTTTGATGTACGAAGATTACAATATAATTTAAATGTATCCTTTATTTTGCATAGTTTAGGTGCGCAAAATGATCAAACTATAATTATGACAGTTCAAAGCAGAACAAATATGGCCTTGATTGACAGACGATACAAAATCCATATCTTATTTTCTAAATAACTCAATTGCACAGCAAGGCCGATCTCTTGGCTGGGCTCTTTGCCGTTAACTCGCGGATCGACGATCGTGGTGCAGGGCCACCCACCTTGCGCCCATGCGGGCATACGATGCCTGATATCCGTATCAGACAACGCGATGTCCGCATGGAGCTACGATCGCTCGATATCCGGAAGTCCAGTGGGCCTGATGGTATCCCAGCGCTTGTCCTTAAAACGTGTGCAGCGGAATTGACTCCCGTCTTGACGAGGCTGTACCGGCTCTCATACTCGACGGGCTGTGTGCCTCGGGCTTGGAAGGGGGCTAACGTGCAACCGGTCCCGAAGAAAGGCGACCGATCGGACCCTGCAAACTACCGTCCAATAGCTGTAACTTCGGTTCTGTGCAAGGTCATGGAGCGGATAATTAATGTCCGCCTCATGGCCTACCTGGAGGGTCATCAGCTGATTAATGACCGTCAATATGGCTTTAGGCCGAAACGGTCAACTGGTGACCTTCTGGCGTACACCACGCACGTCTGGGGTGAAGCGTTGGATGGCAACGGAGAGGCCCTAGCCATCGGCTTGGACATCTCCAAAGCATTTGACAGGGTCAAAGGCACAAGGCCCTTCTTTCTAAGCTCGTGGCATACGGCTTACCTGACCGTCTGCGTGGCTGGATAGCCGACTTCCTGTGTGGCCGCTTCATTCGCGTTGTTGTGGATGGAAGTGCTTCGCGCAGGATGCCGGTGAACGCGGGCGTTCCTCAGGGCTCCGTGCTGTCGCCAACCTTGTTCCTTCTGCATATCAATGACATGCTGGATCTTGGATCCAGCATTCATTGCTATGCAGACGACAGCACGGTGCATGGACGCTACACTGCCCGCCCCGCAGCCGGAAAACAGGAGATAGCCGATGTGAGAGAGTCTGTTGTAGCGGAGCTGAACCGGGTTCTTGATTGTATTACCCATTGGGGCGTCGAGAACCTGGTTCAGTTTAACGCAGACAAGACTCAGGTGTGCGCGTTCTCGACGAAAAAATCCCCGTTTATCCCCCTTCCTTCTCTTTGTAACATCTCCCTCGGTACTTCGGACAGACTTGACATCTTAGGGATGTCCCTTCGCCGCGACCTGAATTACAGGGACCACATTGAGCGGGCTATTAAGACCACCTCCCGCAAACTTGGCATCCTGAACAAGGTGCGGCGGTTCTTCGCGCCAGAGCTTCGCCTACTTTTATACAAGGCTCAAATACGCTCGTGCGCGGAGTACTGTTCGCATCTCTGGGACGGCTCTGCCAAGTATCTTCTCAATGCCCTGGATTCATTGCAGCGCCGAGCTGTCCGAATTATAGGAGATGCAGAGGTTACACGAACTCTGGAGCCCCTGCAACTACGCAGAGACATGGCGGCTCTGTGCGTCCTCTATCGCCTATACCACGGAGAATGTTCCGAGGAGCTCTTTAACCTTGTTCCTACCTCATCTTTTCACACCCGTAATACCCGCACTGGTCGGGGAAAGCATCCGCATTTTGTCGACCGAATCGGCAGTCGAACTAAAAAGTTCGGTGCGTCTTTTCTTTGTAGAACAATCGACAAGTGGAATGCTTTGCCAGCCCACGTGTTTTCTCCCTCCTATAACCTTGGATCCTTCAAGCGATGCGTGAAGAAGCACCTTTGGCCGGCATAGTGACGACGACTGAGGCAGCCGTGAACTAACTCGGATGTTTCAGTCGTCGTCACTCTTGGATCTCCTCTTGCTTATCATCAGGCGGGACGAGGTCAAATGTCGTGTCACAATAAAAAAAAAAAAAATTCAAAACAAAATTGTTATTAGTTGTATCAATGCAAGTATCGAAACTACCATTTGTTTATTTTTTCATCATTGGACATCACAAAAGTAGAACATAGAATCCCAAAATGAATGATGTCTTTTAACTACCGCATTTATAACATTTATTTTCTGAGAGTAGTAGGCAGTGGTGCCTAGTCTACCGATCGGGGGTAGTACCTCCACTTACAAGTGTACAGACCGTGAAGAGACATAGTCGCGTTTTATGATCAGCTTGTAAGTTTCTGATAGGCTAGCATAATAGGCACGACTGTTACTACAGATATTTAGTTGTAGTAGCAGTCACCTCAATTCACGGACCGAACTCCAGCTTAATATCATGCTGTCATATGTTTTTTTTTATTTTTTTATTGTGACTCGACATATGACAGCACCCCGCTTGATGTTAAGCTAAAGTGTGGTCCATGAATGAATGTCACTGCTAATACAATTCAGTAACTGTGAGTAGCAATCACATCCACTATGCCGGCCTAGTTGGAACCGGCAACTTACAAGCTGATCCCGAAACGTGACCAAATCACTTCACGGTCTGTATACTTGTATACTTGTCGATCTACAATAAAAATGCTTAGTGACATTATACCTTTACGAACGGGTAATTACCTTATAACTAGTTTAAAAAATCTGTGCTGACCTTATTCAAGTTCGCACTATAATTTATACGAATTCATTTTAAAAATAAAAAAAGCATTGTTATTTATTCTTTTCTTTTATTTTATTATTGTCAAAATAAAACCGTCTTCTTTACGATTTTAACTTGAGCGTTTCATTTATCACGTCATTGACCACGTAGCGTCAAATCTAAATGTTGAAAGTAGGTAAATAAAGTTTTAAAATGAACACCTATTGTTGTTTGAAATTGAACGCTCAATTCCAAGCAACAGGCCACAGTGTTAAGGGATAGAGTGTAACATGTAAAGCCACAAATTTAGTAACAAGCTTACCCAATACTCGCCTTTCATAAGGATTCCATGTAAGATTCGTGCCGCCGTGAATTCCGAACTACGATATTATATTCCAAAGTGGCTCAAATAATATTCTATGTGAAGTTCTACTAAAGGTTAAATACTCGTGTATTTCGTGTCCAAATTTAGAATAATATTGAATAAAAGACTTGGTGAGTAAAGTTTTTTTTTATAAATTTGGCTTGACACATGCCACCACCCCGCTTAATGTTAATGTTAAACTTTTTGCGTTCTCTATCGCCTATACCACGGCGAATATTTCGAAAAGACCTTGTACCTTTTTCTTACCTCGCCTTTTAACAGTCGTGATACAGAATGGGGGAAGCATCCGCATTTTGTCGATCGAATCGGCCGTCAAACTAAAAGTTTTGGTGCGTCGTTTCTTTGTAGAACAATCGACAAGCGAAATGCTTTACCAACCCATCTCTTTTCTCCATCCTATAACCTTGGATCAATAAGGCGATGCGTTACCAGCATAGTGACGGTGACTGGGCTGACTCGTTTTATTCAGTCGTCGACACTCTTGGATCTCCGCTTGGATAGTACCGCGTGGAGGTCAATTGTCATGTCACAATAAAATAAAAAAAATGCACATTTAGTAGCTTAGTATAAAACAATAACAAATAAAATAAATAGTATTGGTTAAATATAGTTTATTTATTAGTCAAAGACTCAGTGTAAGTCAAACTATTAGGTTTATATTTTGAGGCATGAGTCTGTCTGGCTAACTAATTGCACCGAGATTGAGCTTTGACTACGTTTAAACTGAATTGATCATTTTGCAGCCAATCGATCTTTGCTACCGTAATGCCATCCGCTATTCAATTTCATTCAATAGTGAAACGAAGTAAAATCTAGTTACAAAGTCTATAGACTCGGCTCGAACCACAAATATTTAATTACCATCTATTGGCTATTTATTGCGAGAGAAGAGAGTTACTTCTATAGGATTATTTTTCTTCGCTGTTAATTTTACTTTAATGTTAGTTTTTTTATTGTGACTCGACATCTGACCACGACACGCTTTGCTTACCATCCTCTTGATGGTAAGTAATTGGAGGTCAAAGAGTGCCGGCGACTGTAAAAACCGAGTCTTTGCGGTTATCCCAGTCGCCGTCACTATGCCAGACAAAGGTGTTTGACTTTTAACATCTACCTTACCTCACGTACTTAATATTTAGTTAAGGAGTTACTAGCTACCATCCTACCAACTACAGATCCAGGTCTTTCAGTTCTATTTTCAATAATTTATTCAGAAAGATTTTTTCTTATCTAGGGTGCTTTAATTTATTTTCCTAATTGGTCTTTAGTCCGTTTTAGTCGTTTTCCACAGGGAAAGGCAGAGATTGATCCACCTCATTGATTGTCAGTAATACAAGAAATTACACTTTGTATATCTTAATTATTGTATATCTAAATCATTGTATATCTTACTATTAAAAACAGGTTTAAATTTAGTAGATTCCGGTGCAAAGATTTATTGGACAACTAATTGGACAGTCCACCCAGTATCGGCAAACTGGAAAATGACTGCCACCCTTCTTAGAAGAGTCTTCTCTTAAACAACCCGGAGCAAAATATTTCCGACCGGGATTTGAACCTGGGACTTTAAGCGAGCTAACTGGTTTCTTACCAATACGCCCCGTGTATCGTATTTGAAAGAAGAGATAAAATGGGAACGACCCTGAGACGAGACTGTTTCCTGATCAAATTAAACGCATTCTTAAAAAAAGTATTCATTTTATTGTGACTTGAAAGCAAACTTATATGATGTTAGGCAAAGGAAGGTGTCAACGACTGATAAAACCGACTTTGTTCACAGTTGTCTCAGATGCCAGTACTATGCCGGCCAAAGGGGTTTCGTGCATCACTTGAAGAATCCCAGATTACGATAGTATGAGGAAAACACATGGACTGTTCTGCCGATTCGTTCGACAGAATGCAGCTGCTTACCACGACACCTGCAATTAAACAAATTTTATGCGTTTATAGCGTTTATTTTTGGTTATTGATTTCACATTTTTTTTAATATTTCGACGTTTTGAGAGCTTCGCAGCCATCGTGGTCACGAAGAGACTTTGGTGATTGTAAAATCAATTACCAAAAATAAACACGAAAGTAAGCCGCAATAAATTTGTGTTATTCAAAACATCAGGTATTAAACAAAATATTATATCTAACACAACACAAACGTATGTTATATTATTATTACCTAAACTAAAATTCAAGTCAAAGTTCAGTATACGCTTGTTTAAAGTTTTCAATTGTTTAACAACGTGGCGCGGCGGAAACGCAGCGTTACTACGTATATCATTTTAAAAGCAGACAGCGTTAAAATTATTCACCGAGTCAAACAAAATGACACTAAGTTTGCAGAAGGATAAAAAGTAAAGCGAGGCAGCACGCGGTAAACATCGTTGAAAATAAAAAATAAAACGCTGCAAGTGAAGAAATTTCCAAGAAATTGTATCCGCAAATCTAAAAAAAATATATATTGACTGATATTTTAAAATAGAAATCTATTTACAAGTTTTCTTAAGTTTCCCTACTTAAAGTTTTATAGCTTTTCCTCTGCGATTTTTTAGATTAACAACATATATTTTTTATCTTAAGATTTTGGGATAAGAAAGCTGATGATTGTCGACAATGATTTCTAAGGATTTGGAAACGGCCAAGAAGAGCGTCAACGGACGATCGATAGTAGGGCGGCGCGGCGCGCGGCGGCTCCCGCTAGGCTACACCAGCATAGTACAGTCACTGCCATTGACACACGCGCTAACAGTCGCGACGAAACGCCCGCATCCGCGATGCGCGGCGATCGCGGAACACGCGACACTCGTCACAACAAGGACTTCGATAATCTTAAATCATCACTGAAAAAAGGCAATAAATCAAAGAAACTCAGAGTGGTGTTTAATGAGACCGCCAATGAATTTTTTGAAGCCGACTACATCATTGTGGTACGTGATGAATGCGGTGGATACTCTGATGAAGGAGAGACCGATGAATGCTCTGGATGTGGAGCTTGCGACAGGTTCCCCCCACAAGAGCAGGAGACAGGTGCTCTTAGCCCACCAGAAGGATACAAAGATCTAGGCCTATTTAATAGAGACGGCACACTCCGAGAGCAAGCATGGTGGGAGGCTGGAGACGTGCTTTTGGTGGGCGAAAGGTCAGGCACAGTATTCACACCGCAGCACTTGCAGCTGCTGAGGAGGCTCCAACGTGAACGAATGCTACGTTCCACAATATGTGCAGACTGTGACGCCCATGCTGCTCTACATCAGCCCTTGGGTAAGTTTATCTTGTTTACAGAATATATATTTTTATATCTACTCGCAGGATTATTGAGCCGATGTGAAGATGAAAAAATGCTGATTAACTGCCGAAAAAGGAACATAGAACAATTATTAACTTTTTACAATTATAAATATTATTTAAAAAAAATCTAATTAATTATAATTAAATTTATAATTTTTATTATTTATGACACAAAAAAAATATTTTTGTGTAATAAATAATATTATTTTCTTTCAGTGCGAAAGTCTATTTTTAGATAAGTAGTGCCAGCGAATAAAATATTTTTATTATAAAGTATTTATTTTATTTACTTTGTACAACAAACAGTTTAGTATTCAACATTAATATGTTACCAAATTCAAACGCATTTATAAATATATTAACAAAAGTAAAAACAAAGAAACTTTATGAAAACAAAAAAATCCATGTAAATAAAGAGCTTAAAAACGATCGAAAACATTTTTTTTTATGAGTGGATAGTAAGATATATTTTGATTTTACATACTATTTTTAAATAAGAAAATGTATGGTAATTTTATATCTACAGACCGCGAAATGAACACTATTCTGTTTCGGGATCGGCTTGAAAGTTGCCGGCCACAACTAGGCAGGCATAGTGAATGCGACTAATACCTATTGTTATTAATTGTGGTAGCAGTAGTATCTGTCCAAGATTGGACGGATGCGACTATTCTACCAACAATATTATAAAACTGATTAATCCAGCTGGGCGACATGAAATATCAACAGTATTTTTTTTTAAATCAGGCATTTTCACACAACCAATAAATTATTACTATTTGCAATACCTATTAAAACATGAAATTTATATCATCAAAACGTAAACTACTAAAATAAACGCAATAAAAACTGGACTGGGTTAAAAAATATTAACTGAAAAGCTACTCGTAATAACTGGCTTTATTATTTTTTATAATCTTGAAAGCTAAATGTTGTATTGTGTCAGGATCGTGGCAAGTGGCGCTCCATTGTCTCTGCCTATCCTATTGATTAAATATAATTATAAAACATAAAACACAATGTAGTTAAAGAAAATACCTTAAAACTTAAAACTAAGTGTTTGTAAAACCTAGGCGTTGTCTATCCGATAATCGTCAGATATAGTCAAATAAAACACGTAATTTTCGTATTAAACAAATATTATCTGACATAGTTTAACAAACAAACTTGCACAAGTGAAGATGGAACGCGGAGAACTTAGAAAGTCTAAAGGTTAAAATGAGAGACCAAGAAGTCGGGCCAAGAAGTCCACAGTTTTAATACCATTTAAAATAGGCGGGCGCGGCGACGGGTAGGGAGACGTGGAGAAGAATATAAACGAGAGTCACGATCCTCAACACTAAGGGAACGACTAAAAAGAGAGTATCTAGATACGTTAAGGCAGTGTCTCCACTAAGTTCGAAAAATAAGTTCAAACGTATATTTCACGAACAAATACGAGCCACTATTGCTCAAAATCTATTTAATCTACCGACATGCAATTTGGTATCGGAATCCATAATTTGATCAATCAATCAAATCAAATTGTCACGCCTTTTTTCCACAGGAATAGCCAGAGGCAATGGAGCGCTACCTGCCACGATTCTGACACAACTCCCTCGCTTCCTTCACATTCACAATTCTCTTTATAAAGCTAGGTTGCCTAGTGCTCATAACCATAGAGCCATAATCTCAACAATCCTAAACTTGTTTAAATAATTGTTTATAAAAGAAAATAAGTACCTAAACAGTTGTAATAATAAAACACGAAAATTCATACATGTAATTTGTGTTTCCGTACATGCATTATTACTAATGAAAAAGGCCATTTAGCCAATCGAGTCTAATTTTGCATATTATCACGAGTGAGAACAAATTTATGACGTCATATCAATGCCCATCAGTCCAAGGGTTATTTGATCTCTGCATTTATTACTAAAAATAAATAACTGGGCTGGCATAGTGACAGAGGCAACCATTGAATCGGCTCTAGGATTTCCCCTTACTTACAATCAGGCAAGATATCGAAACTCAATAGCAAATCATGCCGCAATTCCCACAGGGATAGACACATACTCGTAAACAATTAATCGCCACATACAAATCTTACAAAAGAACATTAGAATTATTCATATTTTAATAAAATTTATACACATTTATATTTCATTTTAACGTAAAGTAAAACGGTAATATTCGGATGGAAAAGGTGTGAATAATTTCAATATTATATATTAAAATAAAACGAATGAAAATGATGCCACTGATGTCGAAACCATTTATTACAATAATTATTTCTGAATATTTTATATTATATAGTCATTATCAGGAATTAAAATTAATAATTTGCGCTTCAGAAATATTTATATTTTCTGACGCGAAAGCCCCAGATAATGACTGTAATTGGTACTCCTGTTTTAATGGTAATTTATTTATGTAAAATAAGGTGGTTGGTTATTTGCTCAGTCTTTTATAATATTACTTACTATATTTACCTGACTATTTTTTATTGCAATTGTAATATTGTACGCTCAATGGACAAAAGGTGATATAATATAAATACTTAAATTAATACCTACTTTTTACAATAAAATTGAATGTCCAGTTCCACCACTTACACTATGGACTATAAATTGATCCGCGACTGATCAGCTTGTAAGTTGCCGATTTCAATTTAGCCGGTATAGTGGATATGTCTACTACTTATAGTTTAGTACTTACAGTTAGCAGTCGCCTTCATTCATGGAATACACTCCAGCTGAACAGGTGAAGTGTTGAAATAGGTTGACCCATTATCATAAAAACACTTTTCTCAACTGGAATAAGCAAGAGAATTGTGAAAGTATCGTGAAAAGTGGAGCTCCGTTTCTCTGCCTATCTCTGAGGAAGTTATTAATGATGATGATATTTTACAGACTATTTTTCATTTAGTAATAATAAAATTTATAATTCAACACTACGTTGGTCGTAATTCAATATGCCGAGTTGTAATTTAATAGGAAACCTTATAAAACTATCAGAGGTAAATAACATCCATCCAACACGCGTGGAAACAAACTTTACTTTGCGAATAAAAATCATTGACATAAATAATATTAGATAACAAAAAAAGAATATCATTGATACTTTGTTATATAAACCAAACTTTCTACGTTTATTTACTATTGTATAAAATTGGACGATTGTTACTAAAACACAATTCATTTTAAAGATATTCGCAATAAAAAAACACTGGAAGTATTTATACAATAAGGCGACCGTGGTGTAGTGGCAGTGAAATGGCTACGTAAGCCGAGTGGCACGGGTTCGAAACCACTCATCGGTACCAATGTATCTTTGATATATGTACATTGGTTGTCTTGTTTCTATGATACAAGCACAGTATAGAAATGTATAATAATAAAAAAATGTATAAACAAAGTACATATAATAATTAAAGAAATAGAATTGTAAAAGAATCTAGAAAAGAAATATTTAGTAGTAGAAAAGTGCTGTGAGCAATGTACACAACTTTTACTCAACAATTTAAAGTTAAATGACGCCACTTCAAAGTTAGTCTTGTTGTAAAACCGCCAGTAAATAAGTGCTTTATTTTTTATTTTACTTTTTAACATACTCTTAATATTGAAACAAAATTTCGTAAACCATATTGATTGTGCGATAATAGCTGCATTGGTTGTTAAACTGTATCGCAGTATATATATATATATATATATATATTTATATATAAATCGGAGACATCCTTAAGAAAGCTAAGAGTTGCCCAGTGCCCGATTTATATATATATATATATATTATATATATTCGTCGGTCAAATCACGAAGAGTCGTATCTCAGTTTTTATACTTTTACAGTAGAGCGATTTTAAGGAAAATGTGTTCTAACTTGGGGCCCTCCTTCAAAATTTAAAAGTTTTATAGACATATTAATTATATAATTTATGAACGGTATTATCTCTTTAGATGTCCCTATATTTATTTTTAAATAAGATGTACTAGTTTTTAAGTAATATAATTTTTATTAATTAAATATTTAGATACGTCCATTCGTGATAAGGAAAAATTGCATTAATCTCGTTTACGCCAAACAAATATGTATTGTAAAACACCAAAATACGGTTTTATTGTTTATTATATTTAGAAAAGAAATGCAATAAACTCACACAAGGATAATATTAATAATGAGGTAGTGGCGTATAATTGATAATATGTTATTGGCTCCTTATCGAAGCGCACATCTACATCAGATCTACGACCGTAATTTTCATGTGAAATCTTATTTTTATTCGGTGTTTTATTTAATTGTTTAATATTGCGTGGGAGATTTTGATGCATCAGTTATCTGATTATTTGGATATGTTTCAGTATGTCTTGCTAAATGTATAATATTCTTTTTCTTTTCTTTGTAACATCTCCCTCGGTACTTCGGACAGACTGGACATTTTAGGAACGACCCTTCTCAGCGACTTAAATAACAGTGACCACATCGGGAAGCCTCCTCTTACTGGCCCGCCCGACCGAAACTTGCCATCCTGCCTGAACAATGTGCGGCGGTTCTTCACGCCAGATTCGCCAGCTACACAAGGTTCAAATTTGATTTTGCGCGGAGTACTATTCGCACCTCTAGGACTGGTCTGCCAAGTATCTTCTTGATGCACTAGATTCATCGCAGCGCCCAACTGTCCGACTTATGGGAGATGCAGAGGCCCTGCGAACTCTGACGCCCCTGCAACTTCGCATAGATATAGCGACTTTGTGCCTCAATAGCCTATACCACGGAGAATGTACCAAGGAGCTTTTTAACCTTGTTACTGCCTCGTCTTTACACGCTTGTAATACCCGCACAGGTCGGAAGAAGCATCCACGTTTTGTCATCGAATCGGCAGTCGAACTAAAAGGTTCGGTTTGTCGTTTTTTTGTAAAACAATCGAAAAGTGGAATGCTTGCCCATGTGTTCTCTCCATCCTATAACCTTGGATTCTTCAAGTGATGCATAAAGAAGTAACTTTGGCCGACATAGTAATGGTGACTGGGGCAACCATGAACTGACTCTGTTTTATTTAGTTGTTGGCTCTTTTGGACCTCCTCTTGTTAACCATCAAGGTGCGATTCCTGAATACGCGGACAGATACACAGTTGTGCAGTCGTTATAAAACGTTGCGTAATAAAGAATGTCAAACACTCAACTTTTGTTACTTTTCTTAGAAGAGGAGGAGACTACGATTTGTTTATGTTATTATTATACCTACATACTACAAGTAACAGATCAAATCAATAAATTAAACTGACAATGGAGCGCCACTTACCACGACACGATCCTTACACAACTCCCTTGCTTCCTTCACATCCACAATTCTCTTCATACAGGCTCTGTGGTTATGGGCACTAGGCAACCTGGCTTTCTTGAGGATGTCTCCGATTTGGTCGGAAAACACTCTCCTTGGCCTGCCTTGTTTAACGCATCCATCCACATCAGATTTATAAATTCCTTTCGTCAATCTCCTTTCACTCATCCTTTCTATGTGTCCAAACCATCGAAACATTCCTTTGTCAATTCTTGTCACTGCATCTTTTTTCAAACTACATCTATCACGCAATGTGCTATTCCTTATTCTATCCTCTATCGTCACTCCACATACACTCCTTAACGCCCGCATTTCTACTGTGTTAATTCTACTCTCATGCTTCTTCTGCCATATCCAACATTCACTAGAAAACAAGCTCAATATTGGATATTGCAGATCACACGAAGAAAGTTATTTAATACGATGACTGGCACTGCGGCCAGATACACTAGCGACATGCGGCGGCTGCAGACCGCAGTGTCGCCTTGCACGGAATCAATTTCATATAGATTCATTCAATTTCATATAGTAGTAAAGTCTGCAGTCGCAGTCTGGAGACGCCAACGGAATCACACCTTCAAGCAGATTGAGGTCAGAATGAAAACAAAAATCTCTTTGCGAAGCAATATTAGATAAGGAGTAGCAGTCTAGTATTTATCACAACATAAACATCACGAACGAGCGACAAATAATTATTATAATTGCAAAATTTTTTGCCACGAACAGACGTAAATCGAGATACGCCTTTTCGTGATACCAAAATTTTCTTTAAAATTGAGTTACGTCTCTTCGCGACACGTTGTACTGGCATAATGGAATGGAATACAGTCACGTCCTTTGGTGACAATATGAAACTCGAGTCTGTCAATGCGATGGCATACTCAACTCAAAACAGCTAATTTTTGAGATACGTCTCTTCGTGATTTGACCGACGATATGTTAAGACATGTGACTCTACTTGCCTAATGGTAATCAAGGGAATGGCCATAAACGCCGACGACTGTAAAACCTTTGGCCGGCATAGTGACTAACTCGGTTGTTTCAGTCGTCGTCACTCTTTGATCTCCTCTTACTTATTCATCAGGCGGGTCGAAGTCAAATGTCGTGTCACAATAAAAAAAATCGCCTCAGTGTACGGTTTTCCCAGTCGCCGTCACTATACTCGTACCTTTTCCTATTACAGCATTATAAAATTGCATCTTATTTAACAAGGTTTACCAAACTTGATTGTTAGTAACATTCTCCTAATTCTAGTTTTTGTTATGTAAGTTTAGGTTTATTTTAGTAACGTCTTTACGGCCCTTAAGTTTTCGGCTCTAAGTTTTCAAGCCCTTTGCCACTTAGGTCTAAAATTTTAGGAATTTAGGTAATTTTACGGAATGTCTACTAAAATTAACGCATGAAAGAGAAATTTGTAATATCAAAGTATGAAATTTAAGTTTGCATTTTCCAAATTTAAAACAAATTCTTCTCACCAGAGCTTCGCCTTCTATTATACAAGGCTCAAATTCGCTCATGCGTGGAGTACTGTGTACACATTTGAGACGGATCTGCCTAGTATCTTCTCAATGCCCTGGATTCATTGCGGCGCCGAGCTGTCCGAATCATAGGTGATGCAGAGGCCGCGCGAACTCTTTAGCCCCTGCAACTCCGCAAAGACATGGCGGCTTTGTGCGTCCTTTATAGCCTATACTACGGGAGAATATTCCGAGGAGGTCTTTACGTCTTTTCGTTCCCGTAATACCCGCCCAGGTCTAGGAAAGCATCCGCATTTTGTCGACCGAATCAGCAGTCGAACCAAAAGGTTCCGTGCATCGTTACTTTGTAGAACAATCGACAAGTGGAATGCTTTACCAGCTCATGTATTCTCTCCATCATTTAATCAGGCGATGCGCAAGGAAGCACCTTTGGCCACTTCTGGGTTGCCATCAGGCGTATCGACGTCAGATGTCGAGTCTAAATATATTTTAGTTCCAATTAAAATATGACATATTGCAAGGGATTGAAATGAATCAAACGACCAATATACATTTTTGTATAACTGCAGCGATATAACAATGTATTTTGTTCTATGACAAGCGTCCAACTGCCGCCGCTTTCGTTTGACCATTTTCGTTTTATTTTATTGACCGCTTGCCAACAACGGATCATAACACTGCAATTGTTCTACTGTAGGATTCATTCTAGAAATATTTAACATTTAATTTGAATTAAATAATCAAGTTAATTGCTATTTTGAGCTTTTGTAAATGTAGGTTACGAACCAATTAGGTGTAGTTAATGCTTGTAAATAATTAAACACTTCATTTATATTTGTATTTGGAGATAAATCCGGAGTTAACCCAAATAAATTTTAAGTGACTTTTGATCCAGCACGGACTATTCAATACATTTTGCAGCTAGATTTAATGTCCGTTTATTTATTACATCACCAATATTAAATAATATAATTGCAAGATGAGAATTGTCAATATGAGGGAAGCAAGAGTATTGTTTCAGGTTTTTCATTTGTTTTTAATGTTAAAAGTTAACCGTGTCATCACAAAAAAATATGCGGCCTACTATCGCGTTTATTTTGGTTTTGATTTTACTATTTTATTCTATTATTCTGATGTTTTGAGAGCTTTGCAGCCATCGTGGTCACGCAAAGCTCTCGAAACATCAGAATAATAAAATAAAATTTTAAAATCAAAACCAAAATAAACGCGATAGTAAAAATTTCACGCCGCATAAAATTTGTTTAATTCATTAATCAATGTTCGCGCAAAATTTAAGAAAATATTACATGAAAATCCTTTAGACAGGCATTAAACATGTTTTAAGTCAATTTAGTGCAACAAAATGATGTTTGAATGTATACAAATATTTATACACTGTTGGTATTCACGTTTATAATACATTTAATTTGTTTAAGTTTTATCACTATTAGGTAGTCTTTAGTTAATATTACATAAGTTTTAAAATAAAATAAATAGATAAGATAAAATAAATAGATAGATAAACATCACTGAAAATATCCTGACAAAAATCAAGAACATTGTCGTTCCTAATCTCTATGGAAACGTAGACGTGACGGTTTGATTGATTGATAGCAAAAGGAGTTTGAGTGAGAGTCACGTGCAAAAATAATTATACATTATTCGCCCCAGTCGTGAGTTTATTAAATTACAATCCTGCTTGAAACAAATAAACAACCACGTAAATGTGAAGGTAACAATTTTATGTAACAAAAAATAATTTAATTAAGACTTCAATTTATCACATTAGTGAATTATTATGTATTTTTTGTGAATACGAAGTAAATAAGCAACAACGATTTTCAGTTTGTTTAAAAGTCAACATTCAAGCGAAAACGCAATTTATTTTAAATTGAAAATGTTCGTTTATGAATAATTTGATCGCAACGATACAAAGAGTCTATAATTTAAAACAAAATGTACAATCATCGATACGGGTAATATTTGCATTTATTATATTAACTTAAATTATTTATTTTGTGCCGAGCTTTTCCAAGTCCGCACTAAAAATGTAACAATGTAACACATTATTTTGTTATTATTGTATTTTTGTCAAAATAAAAAAGAACAGTCTTATTCTCGATTAAAGCTTGTGCGTTTCATTTATCACGTCATAGACCACGTAGCGTCAAAATCCGTAGACGTATGTTACGAATGCTTGTAACTAATGTTTGACTAAAAAAACGTTGTTTTTGGCCGGCATAGTGACGATGAAAAACTGAACACGATTTTATACTAGTTGGCGCTTTTGAATTTACTAACATCAGACAATCGTGGTGTAGTGATAGCAACACCACGCAATTTTGGAAGACCCGGTTCAATACAACTTGGTATCGGCAATCTTTATCTTTGAAATCATAGAAACAATTTTACCTGTTTCTATGATACAAGCACGTTTAGTAGCTTACTATATAAAAATTACAATAAAATCTTGCTTTTTGTTTAAAATAAAAAAGAATAAATTACAATCTTGAGTTTCACACTTAAATTCATTAAATTCTTTTTATTATAAAATGTGACAGCAAATTCTAGTCACTTTTGTTTTGTTAATTATATCTTCCACTTTTACGAAATAAATTGTAAGGATTCTACAAGCAATTTAATTAGAATATTGAACTTTGAACTGTCTTACTATATCTAAGAATGCACAAGGTGACCTCGACTTCGCAGCAGCGTCTAGCCTAATTTGTTCAAATGCCGTTTACCTAACAATGTTAAGTCGTTGAACTCCACAATTGAATTCAATTAAAGTTGAATAGTGGTAGGCAGACAATTGATGGTCACTTGACCAGTCTGCCGACCCGGAGTAGTACCACCACTTACAAATGTACTAGACCGGCATAGTAGATGCGAATACTACTTGCAGTTATAACCGCAATCCTGCTTCATATCAGCCATATGTTGAGTCACAATAATAAATAAAATACTCGTAAAAGCTCTCGAGGCGAATTTTTTTGTTCAATATTTATCATTCAACAAAATATTGAAACAAAGAAACAAAAAACTATAGATAGATAGAGGAATAAAATTACATATTCAGTCGCTAATTGACGACTGATTGTTGGACAAGTTCAGACGAGTCGATTCATTGTCAACTATTAATCGAATCAATCAAAGTTGAAAGGTTTATAACTTTTGTTAAACCGATATTTATTGCTTCAACTTGATAGAAAGTTTGTTCAAACGGTTCAAATCGCGAACGATTTCGCAGTTGATCAACAAAATTCGCCTCATGTGAACGCCGTGTAACTGTAAATATTAGTCGTATCCACTTAGTTGTAACCGTCAAATTTCAAAACGCGACTGTGTCACTTTACGTTCTGTACTCTTAAAAGTGGTGGTTAGTAACGGGGTAGTCCTTGAATCGGCAAATGACTACTAAATGAAAATTAACGATTTTTTCAGTTTCGACTTCAAATTACTTTTTACTTACACTTTTACAAATTACTTCAAAAAATTTGAAGTCCGAACAAAATCAAAGTTTCAAAATACTTATTCGATTAATATTTATTTGCGTAAATATATAATACTTCTCACTTAATATGTATTATTATATAAGCTTTTATTTATAACATAAGCCTTTTAACCCTTAAACTTAAGTCTGTGAATGTTCCTGTAGATATTCAACAAACGTAGAAATTCAGCGCTACGAAGTTTATTCTATTGAGTAAATACTATTTAGAATGTCGACCGACATTTAGAGTGTTGGTATTTCGTGTTTAAAGTGGCGCGTATTCGAGAGGCAAACAAAATTTTGTAACATGCATTTATTTAGGACTATATAATATTTTTATATGATTTTTATATGTTTTTTTTGTTTGTTTTCATAGTGACGGCTCAATCATATTATATTTTTTAACTTATTAATTAATTTTTAAGAAAGCTAAAAAAACAATCCTTAAGGGAGTTTAAGCTACTGAGGAGTTAAATGTAGCATTTAATGATTGTGTGATATAAAAAAAACCGGAAGATGCAGCGTAGGTAGTAGACGACACGGTAAAAATCACAAATAACCGGTGGAGGCAACTAGCATCTTGTCGTTCGGTTAGACGTTTTAAGTAAGGAAGGCATATGTTCAGTAGTGGACGTCATGGATGATGAAGATAAGGTAGCAGTCACATCCACTATGCCAGCCTAGTTGGAACCGGCGTCTTACAAGTTGATCCTGGAACGCGACTAGGTCACTAAATGTAACATTGTGATTATCGGTTCGAAACACTATAGATTTAAAATACAATGCAATTCATAGCAATGCTGGCCGTCTGCCATTTTAGAAGCGGAGTTTACAGTAGAATTGTCGCAAACAACGAGATGTCAACGTCGCGTCTCGGGCTGATGGCAAACGATGTCGTTTCAATACTCTTTACACTATTCAATTTCGCTAAATTGCTAAATAAATAATGTAAAATATATACGATATACAAAATAAAATGAATATAGGGTAACGTATAATAAATATTGATAAGTTGTAAATTCATAGAGAACGTCGCTATAACATTCTGAAACAATGTCTACATATATATAATATCCACCTATAATAACTTATCAAGAAAAAAGATTATAAGAAAACAAAATAAAAACATAAATGGATATTTGATTTGATCTTGGAACACTACAAAGTACAATTGTCAAATAATATAAAAATATAGATAAAAAAATAACTAAAATACATTATTAAAAGGAGTCCCTTTAGGCAAGTTTCCGAAGATACTGGCAGCGTTCCCCCTTTGAATAGCTAGACTAATTCTTTGTGCGAGGTAGCTGCCAACTCTTCGGTCTCCTGTGATGTCGACTAACCTTTTTGCTATTTCCTTAAAAAGTCTTATAGCGCTAGGACCCCACGGACCAAGGGTCTTAACACCGAATGGGATAAAATTGACATAAATTGACGATATGCGTGGCGCATAAATAATAAAAGAATCGGATGTATGCTCCGGGTCTCGTTGTCAAAAAGTGGTAGGCAGTGCTAGGTACCCAGTCTTCCGATGCGGGAGTACTTGCAAGTGACTTAGTCGAGTTTCGGGGTAAGGTCGTAAGTTTCGCTTTCAACTAGGCCGGCATAGTGGATACGACAGATAAGTAGTAGTCGTCTTTATACATCGACCCCACTTCAGCTAAACATCAGATGGAGTGCTGTCATATATCAAAAATAAAAATCAATGAGGACACGAAAATACTCTCGTTTAAAAATATCGGCATTCAAAAAGCTCCATCAAAAAATTCTATTCAAAGTTGCGGTTTGACAACAGACAATTTTAGCATTCATCTCAGTTAAATGAAAACAAATGGGCCCGCATTCATCGTAGGAGAATAAACAAATATAAAAATCGCCATCAGCCCTCTGCAGTATACCGACCACGTACTCCTTCCTACACTCTACATATAGTAACTACATCGTAAACATACTGTATTTTCTATGCGGTCTTTTCCAATGCTTTTTTTCTTGGCTACGCAATGTTTCTTTTACTGAGGGTATTTATTGGTTTTAAAATATTTAATAAATATTATATAAAATCAAAATCATATAAAATCATTATACCCTAATTTCCATAGAGATAAGCAGAGACAATAGAGCGCCACTTTTCACAATCCTCACTTTCCTTACACCTTTAAATTAATCTACTCTGATAGGTGGAAAAACAAAATAAAATCCCGAACAGGTCAAGGGAAGCATTCGCTTTCTGTCGACTGAATCGGCAGTCGAATTATTAGTTACTTTTGGCCAGCATTGTTTTTTATTGTGACACGACATCTGACCACGACCCGCCTGCAAGAGTGACGACGACTGAAAAACCAAGTCAGTTCATGACTGCCCCAGTTGTCGTCACTATGCCGGCCAAAAGCGCTTCTTCACTCATCGCTTGAAGGATCCAAGGTTATATAGGATGGAAAGAACACATGGGCTGGCAAAATATTCCACTTGTCGATTGTTCTACAAAGAAAAGACGCACCGGGCGATTGTGACGGCGACTGGGGCAACCTGAACAGAAAAAAAGGAACTGAGTCGTTTTTTAAGTCATTGGTGTTAGACCTACAGAGTATCATCGACTAAATAACCATCGAAAGTCAAGGTCAAATGACAAGTCACAATAAAAAAATATACAAAATAGTAATTAAGGGACGTCGATTTAATAAACAAATTTACTTGTTTTGAGTACAGTACTTTTTGGCGCAGTGACCTTTTAGTAACAACGTACACTAATTATATTATACACACAAAATGGTAATGCTGACCAACGTCTAAACAAAAGACAAACATTAAACCAAAACCAGAGAGTTTTTTTTTCTATAAAAAACCTTATTAATAATTATCCAGCGTTTTATTATTTTAATACATTTCTATTTTAAAAGTACCACCATATACAAGTGTACAGACTTCAATCAGGCGGGCGCTGTCATATATTAAGCTAAAATAAAGAAAAATAAACTAAATTACTAAAAGTGCTTATATCATAGAAACATGACGACCAAAGTACACAATTTATTATATTAAAAATACAACAACACTTTACTACCACTACAACACGGTCGCATATTATAACATCTATAAAACTTATTAATTAATTACAAGTATTATATAAAATACATACCAATTAAAATGTATGTAACAGAAACTATAGAAATTGTTTCAATTAGTACGTGTATTTATCCAACCGCATAATAATTAGACTCAATATTAAATCATTTTAGCTCACGGTCTCCGTTACGTGTGCTTTGTAATTTATATGTATTGAGGTCGACACTGAAGTTTACTATTAAATATACAATTATGAACAATATAGATTAATATAAAGGGAACTTTTATTATAAGGTTTAGTATTCAGCATTCTTAAGTTGATTTATTATGGAATCATGTCGGAAGGATATTTTTTTCATGTTTTCATTCTTGTTATTATCAAAATACGGTCGACCAAGTACGATCGATTTTCACATCCATTCACGCTCTACGACCTCCTTCCCCTAGCTTATTCTAACCCCTCAAACGCCTACACTGGCGGTCGGATCACCCAAATTTCGTTTATACGCGAATCTCGTTGCTCTCAACGGACACTGTGAGCGTTAACTTACATTAATTGTATAAACACTCATTTCCCGCTCCGAAGGTTGTTTTTTATTATGTTTACCTCGTTTTCTATAAATACGCTGTCACGACAACTATTTTCGTTCCTTTTATACTAACGTATTTTCGTATGTTAGAATGGTAAATAATGTAATCATAAATGAAAATTAGCAGAAATTTTCCAGACATAGGTAAATAATATTTTAGTATGCTCAAAGGTAAGGGTTAAAACTAGAGACTCACACTTTTATTAATATAGCTTTTTTCGTGCTCACGCACACTGTCGCAAATAGGGCTAAGCCGCGCCGCCCGTAAGATTTGCATTTTAAATATAATAACATAGTAACCTGTTCCTCATAACATAGGACTTATGCGAGGGTATTATGACGAAAGAATCTTTATACAGACGGATTTAGTACAAAGTTTCTTTTAAAAAATATGAAAGGTATATGGTACCGTTTGTTCTATATTTTACCTAATGTATATTTATAGTGTTTTATTTATACATTATATTTATGATACATTATACAATTTTTTAAATATTTTTTATACGTCTTTTTATGAACAAAATAACAGCAACAGTATACATTTCTAATATATACATATATAATATATATATATATATATATAACAAAATACGTATTAATACGTAAAACAATACGTATTAATCACGAGAATAACTGAGAACAAATGACAAATACCGCGACTACGCGCCGCTACTTCAGCGCAACTTCTATGAAAATGATTCGATGCAAGTCGGCACGGGTTATCGTACTCCAAATTAAGTAAAAAATTATTTCCGAGTATTTTAGGAGTAAATGAACAAAACTAAGATGCATAGGGCATTAAAAATTTTAGTGCATAGGGCATTAAAAAATAATAACTTTGAAAAATAAGAACAAACGGCATTTTTATGATTTACCTTATAATTTATTAAACGATGAAAAAGAAAAAAGAGAGCATTTTTTAATTAAAGCACTAATTAAGCAAAAATAATGCCAACGAAAAGAGAACAAATTACCTTAAGTTGTTTACATCATTTATTATTAATTGTTTCTTTCTATTACAACTTCGTAAACATTTGGATCGCGATAAAATAATCATTAAAATAAATACGAGTGTTTATGTCTTGCTAGTATTTCATTAACTCATGTTCAAATTGATTGTAAACGGTTTAGCTAAATATACAAATTGGTAAGAAGTCATGAGCGCTGACCGTTACTCCTATTAAATATTTTCTAGGAGTGGTAGGCGGATAGTTGGTGGTCATTTGCCTAGTAACTAACTGGACCTGGGATGGTACCACCACTTTGAACCGTTCAAACACTTTTAGTTAAAGGTAAAATATTTACTACCATATAGCAAGAAACATTCACTATTAGTCTTTGACTTAAATTGTTCTCTTACATATTCCATGGTTGGTCCATCATTAGGTACTCTATCTAGGTCTTCCTTTAATTTTTCACACTTCGCAGTCGACTTTAATCATGGACCGCACTCCAGCCTATAATCAAATGCCGAGCTATGATAAAAATGAAATACCCGAAATCATATTTATTAATTTACATTTCTACACTAAGCTACTAGAGATCATAGAAACAGGACAACTAAAGTACATATATCAAAGATACATTGCTACCGGCGGAGCCCGTGCTCTCGTGGCGTATGTAACCATTGCACTGCCACTACACCACGGTCGCCTTAATTATCTCATATTTGTTATCATAAATAATTTATTTAACTGAAAATCTATTAAAATGTTAATTACATTAGATCCGCAAGAGTAGTGATCGAGTGAAGCGTTAAATGGTTAAATGTGACACGGAGCAATTTCAATATGGTTGGTACACATATAATAAATTTATTCGCTAGTTTCTCTATAAATTAATATTTTAGCGTTTAATACTCGTTAAGTAAATAAAAGTATGTCCAAAATAGCAATAACATGATTCAGCTATTGATGCTCTTTAAATGTTTGATGCATTGAAATTTATAATGTATTTATTCGCTCGTGTTTCTGTGGAATAATATTTTAGCCTTTAACACCTGTTAGTAAATGCTGTTATGTCCACGATAACAAAACACTATTCGCCTATTATTCTCGCTAAGTGATGCTCTATTCGTGTTCAAGTGTTTGGTCTTTGTTATTTTATTGCATCGTGAAAGTTCGGGTTCAAGATCGCAAATTAGGTCAAAATCATAAAAAGGCACATAAAGAAATACTTAATTTAGCATTTCACCTTATTTACTAGATAACAAGGCCTTAGACCAAAAAACAGTTTCAGTTTACGGTTGCTTCACTTGCCGTCACTATGCCGGCTTTTTCAGGCTTCGCTCAAAGTTACCAAGAACATAGGAATACAAGGGTTGGTAGAGTACTTCACTTGTCGATTATTCTACAAGGAAACAAACCTTTTAGTACGACTGCCAATTCGGTTTTTCAAATGGGATTATTTACGTAGATACTATGAGTTGCATTATACATATTGTATGTTCTCAAATAAATCGTTTTATAAATCCTATCCTATAAAAAGTGACCCCTCAATAGGTATGCCTGCGTCGTAAGGACCTAGAAGTACAAGTTTACGTTTAGTTTAAACGAAGTAGACCGATAAATTGTATTTCCTTTATTTTATCTGGAGTAAATAAATAAAATAACAATAATATTTTATTGATAGAAATGTTGATTGTAGTTTTGTTAGATTTTAGATAGGGTGGCCGTGCTGTAGTAGTAGTGCAAGGGTCACGCAAACCGAGAGCACGGGTTCAAAACCACTTGCCGGTATCAATGTATCTTTGATATATGTACTTTGGTTGTCCTGTTTCTATAATACAAGCATTTTAGTAGCTTAGTATAGAAATGTTAATAATAAAATTATTACAAAGGACATACGAATTTTTTATTATTAATATAGTTGGATTTTAGTATCGTGGCAAGTGGTGCTCCGTTGACTCTGCCTACTCCTGCGGGAAAAAGGCGTGACAGTTTCATTGATTGATAGTTGGATTTTTTGGGATCGGAAACCCATGTGGTAGTCCTCTGAAGATGTTACCAAAGTTTCATCAAAATCTGTTGAATGTTTTAGGAACACATAGAGAATAATTGTACAAACATTCATTTATATAGATAGATTTGGCTGGCATAGTGACGGCGACTGAGGCAGCCGTGAACAAAATCGGTTTTCTCAGTCGTCTTCACTCTTGGACCTCCTCTTGCTTATCCTCAGGCAGAACGAGGTCAGATGTCGTGTCTCAATAAAAAAAAAATAGATACATATAAAATATAGGTTTATATTGACTAGCAGATTTTGTTTGACATACTAATTTAATTACAACGGTATTTACGATCGTTTATCAAATAAACAGAATAACGGATCACAAGTTGAGTCTATCGTGAATATGAAAAATATTTTATTAATTTAACATATTACGGAAAAATCTTTTTTTAAATATTTGCACAACCTTTTTTAAATAAAAGTCTGCTTTCATAAAGGAAGCCGTAGTTTTAAACTCTATGTAAAAATTAAAAAAAATGACAATAACATCAAGTGACTTAATTGAAAAAATGTAGGGAAATAATGTATATTAACTATAATTAAACTATAAATAAAAATATATCATCTAATGACGTCACATCGGAGATAGTCCAAAGGAGACTGGCAACATTTCCCTTTATACTCGTATAGCAAGGCCAATACGTTGGCAGAAATAATTGCCACCCTTCCTGTCTCCAGGCTTCTCAGTCAGTCGCTTGGCCAACTCCTTGGCCAGTTTTTTTATCAGTTATACATACCTGGAATCGAATTTACGTGCAACAAACCAATCGCTAACCGTTCGTCCACGTCCACGTCGTTTAAGACACTTAACGGTCTGACATAACTGTCACCTGTGAGGGTCGGTTGGGTCCGCAGACTGGGCACGGGTGTTTTATATTTATTTGAAAGCAATGCATAATATCAAAATCGATTCAATGTAAAGCTGCCTCCCGAGTTATGTATTTTTTTTCAATGGTATAATATACGAGTACGTATTACCAAGTATTGTTATAGACATTTAGTTAATTATCTCGTAGCTACTCGTGTATAAAAGACCAAAGATTACATTTTTTAGTCTTTAATAAATTGACAAAAAGTTTAACAAGTGGTAGCCAATCTAATTATAAAATTTAAAATTTAAATTAATCTCAAGCAAGACCTTGTTAACCCTGGCTAAAAGTTATTAAAGTAGTCCGTAATAGCATTTACCTCGCTAGAAGTAGGTACTCGTAGTTTTAGATCTCGTTAGCTCTAAACTTAAATTCAACTTGTGGAAGTAACGTTCATTAGTATTACAAAGTAACATAAGAAACATAAATAGTTGCACATAAAACAGAAGACATTGCTGGTATTGCTTTTAGTGTATTAAGGATAAATTGAAGTTTACAATCTTCAAGGAGTCTCTGTTACTCGAGATATATTCTTAAAGGTTTTACAGCAATTGAATTCCGATCGCTTTGAATTTACGACTATTTATTTAATTTGTTGTTGACTTTTACAAGGTACATTTCCGATAACGTGTACTATTTGTGTAGTATCAGTCGTTAGAATCAATTACATTTGAGTTTAAATTGTATTAGTATTGTTTAATAAGTAATAATCTTAAGTTAAATATAGAAGAAATAGACATAGTTGTGGAGAAACTATTGTTACGCGAACAGAAGTTCTTTGTTTTCATGACTTTAATTTCCGCTATGTTTTTGTAGTCTTACAAATTACCCGTGCAGATTGAACAGACGCTGGCGTTGTTTGCAGATGAAATACAAGATTTTATATCAACATAGGATGTCTTAAATATTTGTCTTTCTTGCAGATTTTCAGTCGGGTTGTCTACTTAGTCAACAAATCCTTTGTTATTGTTTTATAACTTTGCACTACTTATCTTTTGAGAAGTGAGCATTAACATGATTTCTCTGATTTATATGAATAAAACATAAACCGCGAAACTCAGTGTTTGAGATACCCACAACAAAAGAAATTCGTTGGTTTATTTTACATAATAAACAACTCTTAAAAGAAGCGCAATACTGAAGTATTTGGATATTATAATATATTTATGTTGTGCTTAATATTTATTTAAAATCTATATTGAATTTATTCCTGCTAGACCGACGTATAATTGCAGTTTGTAGGTTACTCAAGCTCTTGAGAAATTTACTCGTGACAAAGAATGTAATCACCGACCTACGACTCTGAGCTCCCGTAAGGCTTCATTGCTAACGATATATTATATGAGTTAGTACTAGTATTATTTATTATACATTGGTACCGACATGTGATTGTAACTTTTCTTGATGTAGGGCTATAAAGCGTTAGGTAACCAAATCACAGATGGAAGTAATTGTTGAAGTTACAATAAAATATTAACTCTTCATCTTGCACAATTTGAAGCTCGGCCAATTCTATAACTTATAACTATTAACATCACAGTTATTTGATTTATAGGGCCTGTATGAAGAGAATTGTGGATGTGAGGGAGGCAAGGGAATTGTGTAAGGATCGTGGTAAGTGGCGCTCGATTGTATCTGCCTATATCTGTGGGAAAAAGGCGTGACAATTTGATTGATTGATTCATTCATGGAAAGTATATTACAAATTTAATTTCTTGTAATATTTTAGAATAGAGATGTAATCTTGATTTCTTATTGTTAACCTCATCCTCGGTTTGATTATTAAAATGAAGAAACAGATTTCTCTTTCATTGGAATGCGCCACAAAAGGCCTCTGTGTTTGTTCAGTCATAGTTTATCAATTCCATAGAACGGACAATACTTAATGTAAAAAAATCAACTAACATTTTTTGAGATGTATATAACTTTTAGCTAATATTTTACTTTTGGCTACTACGTAGTTGGATTATTTTTCAGTTTTTAGTTTTAAACAATTGTTTAATTTTATTTGATTAGTTAGCAAAAACCCCAGCTTTATAAGAATGAATAGATTAAGGAGTGTATGTGGAGTGACGATAGCGGATAAAATAAGGAATAGCACAGTGCGCGATAGATGTGGTTTGAAAGAAGATGTAATGACAAGGAATGACAAAGGAATCGTGGTGTAGTAGTGGTAGTGCAATGGTTATGCAAACCAAGAGCACGGGTTTTAAACCACTTGCCGGTATCAATGTATGTTTGATATACACATGTACTTTGGTTGTCCTGTTTCTATGACACAGGCACTTTAATAGCTTAGTATAGAAATGTTTGGGGACATGGGAAGGATTAGGGAAAGTAGATTGACAAAAGGAATTAATAAATCTCATATGGATAGATAGATGCGTTAAACAAGGTAGACTCAGTTTTCGGACCAAATCAGAGACATCCTCAAGAAAGCTAGGTTGCCTAGTGCCCATAAACATAGAGCTTTTATGAAGAGAATCGTAAATGTGAAGGAAGCGAGGGAGTTGTGTCAGGATCGTGGCAAGTGGCGCTTTATTGTCTCTGCCTATCCCTGTGGGATAAAGGCGTGACAATTTGATTCATTGAATAATAGATTAAAATAGATTTCTCGTAAAACTCATAAAAACTCGAATGTATATATTTTTTCGCGCGCGCGATTTATTAATTTCACTCCCTATGTTTCATGTCTATATAAATATACGTTTGAAAAACATAACCATTGGGTCGGTAAAATGTTGGCACTATGGTACTATTCCATTATCGTAGAAAATGTATGAAGGTAGTCAGGTAGAAAATAATGTTATTGTAATAATTAATAATGTTAATGTTAATAATTATCATGTGTACAATCAAGCGTACATTTGTATTCTGCATTTGAACTCACATTAATATTTGTTTCAGTGACCGCATATCAAATAGCGTTCGTTAGCACTATTGAAATTAAAGCCTTTCATCCAATCCACTAATTACAAGATATTTAACACAAAATTATGTATAATTAATGTAAAATTCTGAACAGATAATTCATTTTAATAAACTTTAATAAATAATACAATAATATTCATTTATTAAAGTTATATACATTGCATTATCATTAACAATTGGCAGGCCTGATTCTCCACAGGGATATGCAGAGTACCGGAGCGCCAACTGACACAATTCTCTCGCTTCCTCCACATCCACAATTCTCTTCATGCGGTCCATAATATAAATTATTGAATATACAAAGAATAATATTAATACTGTGTGCAAATACTAGAGCATACATATGTTATTCTGAATAGGTTTTATCTCATTGTAATAATAAATCAAAAGAATACTTTGCTATTACCAAGAAAAAACAAAAGCATAAAATACATCCAGTAAAAAGTATGTCAAGAAAACCGCGACAGAGGTAATACAATTTTCATAAATAGCTACTTGCAAATAGAATAAATTCTCTTCATTTTTATTACCTCAAGTAACTATTAAAAGAAAACGCGTATAAAATTAAATTGACTCTTTAAGTGATTTTGGTCTTATAGTAAATAAATAGAGTTTCCACGCTTTCTAACTGGTTGCTTTTTATTTTCAAGCTTTGAGTGTAAAAGTATTTTCTTACATAAAATATTATCGAGTTCAAATATCAACTGAGATCGTTGTCTCTTGAGGAAAGTTTTTCATTCATATTTTATAAGTCGCTTGAAAGTTGTAATGTTTGAAGTTGTAGTATTTATTACTAGTAAAGTGAGCGATAATAAATGTTTATAATGTGCTATTAATAAATATGTATTTGTTAATATATATATATATATATATATATATATAGTATATTTACGAGTATACTTTATAATTTATTTATTTATATTTATTTATTTATAATTTATAACTTTATACTTTATAATTTAAACTAATATATTTTTTTTATATACGTTATAATTTAAACGAGTATACGTTATAAATTAAATATTATGTTGATTGTCAAATCGGTGACTCTTTGGTTATGAGTCGACATCTTATACTCTGATTAAGCAGTCCATTGATGAAGGCGACTGCCACTTCAGTAAAATAACTGCAAGTACCAGTCGCATCTACTATGACGGCTTAGTTGTAACCGATTACTTTCAAGCTGATAGCGAAACCCGACTAAGTTACTTCGTGATCTGTGCACTTGAAATTTATAGTACTATCCCGAATCAGAAGCCAAGGCAAATGAACACCAATTACTGTCTGTCTAATTACACTTCATCCAGACCTCAAACGGATATCCGCTAATTTTTTTCTATCAAATATTCCTGTACTTTTTAAATATACGTATTACAAATTAATGTTGCGAAACATATATTTCCTTCGACCGGAAATCAAATCCGGCACTTATGCATAGCGTAATGGTTATTGACTTTTATAAAACTAGACCACCGCAGTGCCCATAACCATGGAGGCCGTGTAGAGAGAATTGTGAATGTGAAGGAGGCGAAAGAGTTATGCTACGATCGTGGAAAGTTACTCTGTTCCCTCCGCCTATCTCTGTAGAAATTGTAAAGTGACAGTAGACGATAATTATTTTTATATAGTTTGACTAATATTTTTATTACAAAATTAAGTACTTGTTCCGTTATGAATGTGTTCATAATGTTTTTTTGTCTTTTCACCGTAATGCCCGCATAGTTCGAGGGAAGCATCCGTATCTGTCGACCGAATCGGCAGTAGAACTAAAAAGTTCGGTACGTCGTTTCTTTGTAGAACAATCGAGAAGTGAAATGTTTTACTAGCCCTGTGTTTACTCCCATCCTATAACTATGGATCCTTCAAGCGATGCGTGAAGAAGCCTCTTTTTGCCGGCATAGTGACGGCGACTAGGGCAGCCGTGAGGACTAGTTTTTTTCCAGTCGTCGGCACTCTACGATCTCTTCTTGCTTACTATCAGGCGAGTCGCGGTCAGATAAATCCAGTAACAATAAAAAATATATTTCACTTTATGTCTACTTTGAGCATTGAATACCTTTTGAAAAGTTATATAACAATTTAAAAAAGTGTATATAAATAGACTGACTTTGAGTACGAGAACAGTTATAAAATTACAAAAAATCCTAAAAGTTTTACATTCTGCACGAACAAAATACGCTCAAATATGGCTTTGTAAGTGACATATTTCACGTTCTTGTTTTTTGAACGTCTCTCACTGACTGCCGCCGAACAAAGACCACTGTAAATGTGAAACGAAATAAAAAATAAAAGTACGAATAAAGTTTAGGTGAAGTTAGAGATTTATGTTTGATGGTTTAATACCGTATCTATATAGACAGTGAATGGATTGGCAGGTAGCGGACAAACGAGGTCATTGCTATTTGTGACGGGTTGGTTGAGGGTTAGCTTTGCGACATGACACGGAAATGTTCCTATCATCCCGCTGCGTTAACATTTGCTGAGAGATTTTACCCTTTTCGAAACAGCTTTTAAATATATTTAATTTTGTTTACAATTTTATTTTTAAGTTTGCCAACTCGCTTTATTATTGTTGACAATTTTATGACTGTTACTTTTATACTTTATACTTATAGAACAACTTTGACGAAAAATATTTTACCATGAAATATTTAATTAAATATTTTATATATTAGATGTTCACATGGTTTGATGAATAGGGCACATGTCAAGGATGAGTAAAAGTAGATTTAGGAAAGTCCGATGTGGATGGTGCGTTAAACGAGGCAGACCCAGGAATTGTTATCTGACCAAATCGGAGTGATCCTCAAGAGACTGGGTAGTGTCAATAATAGTAGAGCTTGTATAAAAAAATGTGGAAGTAAGGGAAGCGAGGCATATCTGTCAGGATCGTGGCAAGTGGCAATCCATTGTCTCTGCCTATCCTTGCGTGACAATTGATCTTGATTTATTAGTGCTTTGAAATGTTGGTTGAAGTACGAAGTTCAGATTCAAAGTTAAAAGCCACGTGAGTTTATGTAAATATTTTAAAGTTGCATCGTAAAGTCTACCTTGCGTAGACTCGACCTCGAGTGGCGTAGTATTCATGAACTACATTCTATTTTTAGCACAAACTACGATACTACGATATATTTTGTTTCACTCCACGTGCCTTCAACGCGTAGGTGGTAATTTGACATTGTGTTTACACACGGCCGGATGGATAATTTGTTAAATGTTTATATCGATTTTTCACACGTGCTTCGCTAAATATACTGGAATTGTAATAATCAATCAATCAATTAAATTGTCACAATTATTACCACAGAGTTAGGCAGAGACAATGGAGCGCCACTTGCCACGATCCTGACACAAATTCCTTGCTTCCTTCACATTCACAATTTTCTTCATACAAGCTCTATTGTTTTAGGCACTCTAATAATTAAGAAAGCTATAAATTTCGTAGCGTGGTAAGCAGTGGTGTCCATTCTACCGATTCCGGGTAGTACCTTCACTTACAAGTATTCAGAGCGCGAAATGCCCAAGTCGCGTTTTGGGACCAACTTGTAAGTTGACGGTTTCAACTAAGTCGGCGGTGGATGAGATAGCTACTTACAGTTATTTAACTGTAAGTAGCAGTAGCCTCCATTTATGGTCTACGCCCACCTTAAAATCGGTCAAGGTGCTATTATATATCGAACTAAAATAATTAGAAAACTTCTTGGTTTTTTAAATTCTTCTAGATTGTACCTATTTCATTATTCGTGAAAATGAAAATACGTTACCGTAAACATAAACTTAGGTAAATTAAAACTAAGAAACCAATCATAAGTATACAACATGTAGGGTATAACAATTAGAAATAATACTACTTAAATTTGGAAATAAAAAAGCTTTGCTATGTAAAACTTTTCTAAGCTGTGCCATGAACAAGTTCGTTATAAAAATAGGAAAGTATTTATTATAAATATGGTGATTATTAATACTTTATATTATAATACTTTCTTATATAATATTATTTATATAATATAATTAATATAAATCTGATGTGGATGGATGCATCAAACGAGGTAGATCCAGGAGGATGTTTTCCGACCAAATCAGAGAAATCCTCAAGAATTAAAAGAACGGTTATAGGCACTAGCTGGGTTGTCTATTGCCAATAATCGTATAGCATACATTGTTGTATTTGTATCTGAAGACAATTTTTACTTAACTGTATAACTTAAATTTATACCTGAGCGCTGGGCATTAGTTATCTAATAACTTATTTTCGTATCAATTCAATTTGTATGATATTTATTTCTGAAATAAACTTTATTTCACATAATATTCCGGTAGATACTCCTTTGGCCGGCATAGTGACTAACTAGGTTTTTTCAGTCAACGTCGAGGACAGATATCGTGTCACAATAAAAAAATCTCATAGTTTCAATAGGAGCTGATAGTCTAGAAAAATATGCTGATATTTGCTACGCGTTTAGATGTTTAGGAGTGGTATGCAAAAAAGATGGTAGCCAATTTCCTAGTTTGGCGACTAAAAACGTTAGAGGAAAAGCGCCATGTTCAAAAATCTAGACCCAAACGTAGCTACCATTACACATATAGCGCTAATGGACAACTCTTTTGTGAACCCTGCAATCGCACATTTAAAACTAAAGTTGGTTTTGCGAGTCACATTAGAGCACATCATAGTACTGACTAAGGAGTCGCTGTTGCCGGACACGGCAAGGAGATCATCATCAGTTTGGCGATTCGAGGTCTGGGTACTGTCAATACTTAGATGGATATTTAACTATAGTATCAATTACCTCACTCCAGTTTAACATCAGGCGGGGTGCTGGCACATGTACAATACAGACCTATTGTATATTTAATAACCAAACTCGTGTTTTGGTTAGTGATATTATCATATTCTAAACAATAATATGAGTAACTTATAAATAAATTAAATACAGACACATTTATAGTCTGCTAAAAGTGTCAGATATATAAAGTAAATAGTTTATTCTTCGACCTTGCTCGTGAACTTGAGGTCATGACACTGCGGCGACCGTGTGAAGCGATATTGCATGTAAAATATACGCGGACAAGAAAACCCCGCTGAAAAGTGATGTTACATACATTATGTATTATTAGAAAGTGCTAGACATAATTTTTACTTTAATTTTATAAATAGAAGAGGTTGTGATGTAATAAAACGTAGGTTTTCTTTTTTTTTAGAAGTAGAGTATGGATATGAAGATGAGGAAGGAAGCGATGCGGATAGCGGTCGGGAATTACGTCCCGTTGCTCGCCGCACCGGAAAGCACATCGCTGCGGGTGAAGAGAGACCACGTATCAACTCCAGTCAGCAGACAACACCCACTGAGGGTAAGTGCAATTTATTATGAAAATTTAAATTGCTTATGGATAGTTTTTAGACTATTTCGTATTTGATGTCTAGTGTTCATTCCACATTGTTTTTTATAGTTCGACATGAGCACTCCGTCTGATGTTAAGTTAAATCATTCAATCAAATTGTCACGCCTTTTTCTTACAGGGATAGGCAGAGACAATGGAGCGCCACTTGCCACGATCCTGACACAACTCCCTCACTTCCTTCACATTCACAATTCTCTTCATACAAGTTAATACTCGTACTAATAAGTTAGCAATGAAATAATAAATAAAGAGCGTTATTATTATTATTTTAATTTTTATTGTGACTTGACATATGACCTCGACATTTGACGACTTTAATAACCGAGTCAGATCCCAGCTGCCCCAGCCGCCGCCACTATGCCGGCCTAAAGTGCTTCTTCGCGCATCGCTTGAAGGATCCAAGGTCATAGGATGGAGAGAACACATGGGCTGGCAAAGCATTCCACTTGTCAATTGTTCTACAAAGAAAAGACGCAACGAACTTTTTAGTTCGACTGCCGATTCGGTCGATAAAATGCGGATGCTTTCCCCGACCTGGAAGGACGAGGTAGGAACAAGGTTAAAGAGCTCTTCGGAACATTCTCCGTGGTATAGGCGATAGAGGAGATATTATAATACCAATAAATAATAACACAATTATATGTATAGTATAGCAAGTATGATATGTATACTATACGAGTATTCATGAAACGCTGTACATTATTATAAGTTAACTCTAGTAGTACTAAGAGAAAATAACCCAAAAATATTTTTTGAGAACAATTTTATTTGCGAGACTATTACCGAAAAACAATAAAGTTTTGTAAAGGAAAAACCCTCGCAAGCCTGTGTAATGGATAATCCTGGGCTTTATCCATTATTATCAAGAATTTTATATACTATAAAAACATTGTAATTTTTCCTTTTTAATAATTTGCTTAAGAAAAAATCAATTGGGCAACCAACGTAAACTTCTTTCGTCTAATATAACTTAGGAATTATGAAGAGAATTGTGGATAAGAGGTGAGAGAGTTGTCAGTACCGTGGAAACAACCTTGTGGGAATTAAGTCGTGTATGTTTGTTGCAAGTCTCTTAGCACAAAAACGGACTTCAAAACGTCGCTGTAAGCACAGAAGCTATTATCACTGATCTCTTTGAAAAACTTTTCGCCTGTGCAAACTATTCCAGACTAACAACTTTCGTTTGCGTTTTTCCGTCTAGTCTGTCTTAGAATAAAACTTTTGTCTTAAAAACTTACCAGACCATTCTAATAAATGGCACTCATTAAGTGTTTTATCTGGTTGGCTTGGGTTATAGAATCACTTTTACGAATCTAGTTTTGTCTTCTATAAGAAAATTTAAATATAATACCACTATTTTTAACTGTAGCATCATTGCATTTTATTTATTTATTTATTTATTTATAATATGTACATGGTGAGACGTAGCATGCTGTTTCCGCATACTCCACTAGGAAAACCCGTGCTGGAGTCATGCGGGATTCCAATTTAACATAAATTATTATTAATTAACATTTACGAATAAACCTCACCTATATACTAATTAATAACCCAACCTTAATGCCCTACATACATAAATATATACACACATACATACACATTCATATATATTCATACTCATAAACAAAACATTTCAAAATATGCAGAAAAAAAAATAAAAAAATATTACTTTAAACTATGCCAATTACTTTACTATCTGGAGCATTTTTCTGGTCTCAATAATGCCCAGGGAAAGGATCCAATTTTTTACTACCTTCCTACCCCGTGAGTGACCCAATGAATGCAACATTTCCGTTGGTACACTGTTATATAGTCTGGGTCCCAGCCAGTAATAAAATCTACTTCCAAATGTAGTTTTGACTGGTACCACTATAAGATTGGCTCTCCTTGCCGCTCTGGTTCTGTTATGTATAACGGGATTATACAAATTTAGGTTAGAATTAACATATAGTATTAACCTATATATATATTGTTGCCTTATGTCTAATATTTTTAATTCATTATATAGATGAGCATTGTGGTATCTGAATGGCTTTCGACCAACCACCCTAAGTACGCTATTTTGAGACACCTGGGCAGTATTTAAAATAGTTGTAGCAGCACCGCCCCAAGCTAATATTCCGTAGTTAATTAAGGAGTGTGCCAATGAATGATATACAGTTCGTAGTAAAGTGGGATCTAAAATGTCTCGCACTTGTCTATAGAATGAAATTAGGGTTCGTAATTTACTATTAAGGAATTTTATATGAGCTTTCCAGGTTAAATGCTGATCTATAATTACTCCCAAGTATCTCATTTCTGCAACTCTTTCAAGAAATTTGCATGCTTGCCCACACATTAATTGCGTTGGTGACTTGTGATAACATGCCCGAATCATGTATCATGTATTATATTATAGTATATATGTAGTATGGATACAGTGCAACTGTGCGTACTCTATCACGTTAGGTAATTAATATATATAAATTGTTATTTTAAATGAATGCTGATCTATTAGATATATAGTATATTAATGTATTATATATAAAGACGAACTTAATTAATACTGCTAGATAATTCCTGCCAGTTACCCTACAGAATAATCAAAATTAGGGATAAAAAATTCTTCTATCAACGATTCAAATTGACACGCCTTTTTCCCACAGGGATAGGCAGAGACTTGCCACAATCCTGACACAACTCCCTCGCTTCCTTTACATTCACAACATACAAGCTCTATGGTTATGTGCACTAGGCACCTTTTATAAGCCTTTTATAACTTTTTTATAACAAAAGTTATAAAAAATGATACAGTTTGTTTTATGGAGGCATGAAAGCAAACTTATTTATACGAATGTGTATTCGAATGTGATTTGCAAACTGTGACTTAATGAAAACAGAATTCGATTGGCTGATTGGTAGCGCAGTTACGTTCCGGTTGGAAGTATAATAGGATTACATTCAATCTTTTTTCAAGGCCTTTTAAGTGTTGGAATTTTTAATAAATGAATGTAATATTTTTGTCGTTCAGTGTTACTAAACTTCTATTTAAAAAAAGTCTTAAATAAAAAATAATTATTATAATAGTTACTCTAAACTAAAAAGACTAAACCTAAAAATGTTAATTGTTATTTGTTTACTGCAACAATACATTAACGAATATTTACTATATAATTTAATTATATTATGTATTAAATAGTATTTTACAGTCTGTTAAAATACAAAAAATAGAAAAATATCATTTAAAGCGTATAATACCGTCAATACAAAAATAGATTGGTATAAACGCCCTAAAGTATTGGATAGACCCTAGACATCGGAAATGAAAACGTCCGCTGGCAGGTAAGCATATTATTGGTCCACAGAGACGAAGTCAGTAAAATCCAATTACAGAAATTCTGAAATGTTCCTGACAGGTCTGAAGTTTATTAAATTATATTTAGAAAATTATAGAATATTTGTGAATAGAAATATTGAAAACCTATTTTAACTTAATTATAATTCAATAAATTTAAGTTAAGATTCTGAGTTCAATTATTTATAAAAAAAATATGATTGGCTTGCATTCAGAGACCGGCGCAAATCTGTAATTTTAATATACTTAACTAAATATACTTATCTTGAAAATAAGGATAAATATCGAAAAATATCTTTTAATAGATTCGGGAACGGAAATAGACAGAATAGATCCCTAGAGAGAATACATTGAGGGCATAACATATACACACAATGTTTAACAAACAATATTCCAAATATTGACATTTGAAATACAATACAATAAATTGATGTGTTAATTCAAACACGTATTTCAACACAAGAAACAAGCGTTTATATTAATGCATAGCAATTGCGGCGATTGTGTTTTGTTGGATTATCATTTCACATTATTGTACAATAATGGAAGCTCGCTCATTTCAAATAATGTGGTACAGTCTGTTTTGTATACACCGGGGGCAAACGAAAACAACCACAATTACAATTTTCGCTTGTACTAATTAAAACGGATTTATAAATTATTGACTAGTACTCCATCTAAATAATAAAATTATAGATAGTAATTTTAAACTTTACGATAAAATAAAGGTATTATCTGTCATTGAATTTTTTTTTAATTAATTAATCCTAAAGGGATACCAGAGATTATGGGGCGCCACTTGCGACGATCCTGACACAACTTTCTCGCTTTCCTCAAATCCATAATTCTCTTCATACAAGCTCTTCATCCACTGCCTACCACTCTTCCCCCGACCTAAGCACCACGGGTATGAAAAAACGAAGCAGGAAAATGGTTATTGAGTGTTAATGAGTTTGAGAGCAGAACTTACCTTTTTATGATGATTGTATACATTAGAAGTACGTTGAAAAATGTGAGATGACTGAATATTTCTAAGAGTTTTATTACAATATACCTACATAACTATATATTATACATATAAAGTTGTTGGCGTCCCATTGTGTCAGAAGAAGTGCAGTCGGCTGTGACCATGACACACTTCTTTTAAGTCATTAGTCCATATTGTTAGTGAAGTAGTTCTTGAGATTTCATTTTAAAAAATACATTTAAAGCCTTTTTCTCAGTTGTGACTTGATATTATCATTTAATTTGGACAATACATATCGTCGGTCGTCACACCGACTAATGTTAATCCACTTATCATCTGATCTGTAAGTAAAGGCTTATCCACTATATACCTTAGAATTTTTTTAAAATTTTCTAGAACGGGTTTATTATTATTGTGGCTTGATATATGACAGCATCCCGCTTGGTGTTAGGCTGAAGTACATAAACAGAGGCGACTGCTATTGCATTTAAATAATTAAGGCGACCGTGGTGTAGTGGCAGTGCAATGGTTACACAAACCGATAGCACGAGTTCGAAACCACCCACCGGTACCAATGTATACCAATTTGATACTTTATAATACAAGCACTTTAGTAGCTTACTATAGAAATGTAAATAAATAAAATAAAATTATTACAAGTAATAATTACACCAATTATGCTCGCCCAATTGAAAACGGCAACTTTCAAACTGATACTGAAACGCGACTAAGTTACTACACGGTTTACACGAATTTGATGGTTACAACCACGGATCGGCAGATTGGGCAACCACTGGTTTAACTAAACAACCAATTAGGGTGAAGCTTACAATTCTCGTACTTATTATTAAATAAAACATTTTATTTTCGTTACGTAAGTATAGTGCGGTTAAAAAGTCTATTCTATGCATATTGTTTCCCTCGAGCCGGACGTTCACTCCGCTGAACTCCGGAATATCATTGTCTTGTATACGAGTAGAAATAACATGAATATATTTATTATAAGACTTTCAAAAGGGAGGCTTCTTTATTTCTGAATAAGGGCAAAAGTATTATTGTATATAAAATATGGAAAAAACTTCGTCTCTCAGTATTTTTTATTCTCCATTTTGCTATTGTAGTCATCGTACTCAACGTGTAATAATCTAATTAGTCCATGTAACGGAACTGTTTTTATATAATAATATGTAAAACAAACTACTGGAACAAAACTATCATTCATACAATTTTTATACTACATCCAGTTTCAACTAGGCGAGCATAGTGTGCCGACTGACGGTTTTCATGTCAAGTTGACTTCTTAGTTACCTAATTACCAAGTAGTGAAAAATGAAAACTTCACTAAGAAATATAGGTAGACATTTCATTTTTCTTGGCTTGTTCCAATGCGTACTATTACTTCATGCATTATTAATGAAAATTTTGATAGAAAAAATCACGCTTTTAATTATAATACTGGATATGATGATGTGCCATTACAAATCTCATCATCATCATCAGCCAGAAGGCGTCCACTGCTAAACATAGGCCTCCCCCTTAGAACGCCATTCCAAACGACAGAATATAATATAACCGAATCTCACAAAGGTTATATTATATTCTTTTATGTCATGTCATACTGTTGTCACGAACACCAGTTAAATTTGAACTTCACAAATCACAATAAAATTAGATTTGCTTCGAAGCACCTGCCATCTGACTCTCAAAGCCCCCAGGCATATCGATTTTCTTGAGTTTCTAACTAGTACTAGTAAATCTAAACATTTTAATTGTTCTTTTATATTTATTTATTTTGGAATTATGTTTACATTTCTATACTGAGCTACCAAACTGGCTCGTATACACATAGGACGATCAGTTACGGAAAATAGTGTATTGAACCGGGATTCGGTTCTTTTGTTGATTTCGGAGACCACCAAACCTAGGTGGTCTTTAGTAATATTTTACGATAAAACATCTATTCAATTGATATCCTCAAGAAAGCTAGGTTGCCTACCGTCCATAACTGAAGAGCTTTGTATGAAGAAGATCGTGGGCGTGAGGAAAGCGAGGGAGTTGTATCAGGATCGTGGCAATTGGCGCACCATTGTCTTTGCCTATCCCTGTGGGAAAAAGGCGTGACAGTTTGATTGATTGATTGAATTTAAATTTAAGGCGTGAATACCGATTTCTAATAAATTTAAATTAAGATTTTGGCTACCGATGAGTTAACCGCACCGATTGGGTAGTTATATTCATTGATTCAAGCGTATTCGAAAAGTCACTTCGACATCAATCTCTACTACTACTTGATTCTTAATTACGTAAGTGACAAACAAAAAGATTTCAACAAACAAAATTGTCACGCCTTTTTCCCACAGGGATAGGCAGAAACAATAGAGCGCCACTTGCCACGATCCTGACACAACTCCCTCGCTTCCTTCAGATTCATAATTCTCTTCATACAAGCTCTATGATTTCAGATTTTCAAAAATCGATACTCGATTCGATACCGTTTCGTACCCGTTTTATAACTTTTTAAATACATATTATATATTGCCCGACATATTTTTTTTTTAATTTACATTTTAATACTAAGCTACTAAAGTGCTCGTATCATAGAAAGTGCTTGTAATGACGGCGACTGAGGCATCTGAAAGCTAAGTCGGCTATTTCAGTTGTTGACGTCCCTATATTTACCATCAGGCAAGTCCAGGTGTCGAGTCATGATTATACTCACATACGAGTGAGGATTATGATATTATATTGTCGTAATGGCTTTGCGCATTTTGACCAGAAATGGCCAAATAAATCCTTTTGTGTTCTTATCGAATGTTCACGACAGCTTTGTAATTAACTCTAGTTTAATTACCTATTCGAGTATGACATAAAGTAATATTGATTTTCCTGTTTAGACATTAAAGTTCAAAGTTTTGAAAGAGGATGTAGTGACAAGGATTGATAAAGGAATGCTTCAATGGTTTGAGCACGTGGAAAGAATGGATGAAAGTAGATTGACGAAAAAAAATTATGAATCTCATGTGAATGGATGCGATAAACGAGGCAGGCCTAGGAGGGTGTTTGCCGGCCAAATCAGAGACATCCTCAAGAAAGCTAGATTGCCTAGTGCCCATAAACATAGTGTTTGTATGAAGAGAATTGTGAATGTGAAGGAAGCGAGGGAGTTGTGTCATGGTCGTGCAAGTGGCGCTCCATTGTCTCTGCCAATTCCTGTGGGAAGAAGGCGTGACAGTTTGATTGATTTATTGACATTAAAGTTTATCGTCTAAAACCTAATATTTTATTTGAAAAATTCTATATTTAAACTAAAAATGGATGTTAAGTATTGAATACAGACTTTTTCAGACTTGTATGGATAAATGCGAGTTTTACCTATACGTGAAATAACTCATACACTGTGGTCTAATACACTGTAAGTAGTATTTTTTCCTTGAAGTAAAAGCTCCACTTACAGTAATGTATCTTTGATATTTCTACTTTAGTTGCTTAAGTTCTATGATACAAGCACGTGTAGTAACTAAGAATAAAAGTATTATAATATATATTCCTTAAATCATGAGATTATTTGGAATTTTCCATCTAGACGAGAAATCGATAAAATATTGATACAAAGTTTCTTTTGTAGTACTTTTTACTCTGCCTTTTTCGCAAACCAAGTTTTAACGATGTTTTATTAAGTTATTCCGAATAAAAAGTAAATTCTTTTTATTCGGAATAATTGTAATTCTAAAATCCTATTAAATTCTAAGTTAACCCGAAAATTACAGTTTTTTATCAACTACAAGATTAAAAGAGAAAAATATCTTCATTTCGATTTGTATTCTTTATCGTTTCAATTGCTGTGTTTTTTGTTGAAAAACAAATAGATTAATTATCTTATTTATTTGCTATTCAATGTCTCCCACACAATCACAATTAATCCATGACAGAAAAAAATGTTAATGGTTTTATTGTGGCATTTTATGTACGAAGTATTTAAAGAAAAAACCTCCTTTAAAGCTTTATCTTAGAAAGAGCTTCTTTTAAATTTTATAGAATTTTCTTTGAATATTTTTAAATGATTTTCTTGAATATAAAAAAATATATATTTATAATTTCATACAAGATAGCTTTTCTCTTGGGTTCAAACTATAGCTGAGGTCATGCACCACAAAATTCAATTTTCTTGTTTCTATACGGGGCGGCATTTCAAATTAATTTCCTAATTAATACGTCGCTAGTTATTTAACGGGTTTCAAAGCTCGTAGTTTTGCAGACTATATTCTGTAGGCTAAGTAAATATATAAACTTAATTTTGAAACAGGAAAGTTTTAGTTAAATAACTGAGTACCAAGAGGTGAACATGGTAAAGTTTGCTTTAAGAGTCTTTCATTCCAATTATAACTTAATAACATTTCCGTTTTTGAAGTGAAAACTTCTTTAGCGGCGTTGTGAACTTTTAGTGATGGGTAAAAAATGTTAAACTAGCGTCAGGACACGTGACCTGATCGAAAATTCGTAAGACGGAGGGACGGCGCGGCGTAAATGTATACCTGCGCCTGCTGTTTCTGAATAGTTCTGAAGTGTTAAATTTTTAATGTAATATGAATTGTCATGTTTGTGTACGATAGCGCAATAAATGAATATTATATTTACCACATGAATGATAGTACTTTTATACTGATATTAAAGCAATTCGTGCAAGATTATTCCTTAATCATTCCAAAGTATCAAAAATGCACAACGTTAATATTCAAGTTTTCACTTCGGAGTGCAACCCGTTTTCGGTAACTCGTTTTCGAAAAAGTAATTACATTAGTAACTATTTCTAAATGATTATAAATATTCCTAGTATTAATTTTATTAAATTGCTAAATAAAATTAAGAAAATAAAATTGAAGGAGCTACCTAAATAATTAAGATAAAACCTTATAAATCGGAATTACTTTATTTACTAAATTGAGTAATGGACTGTAAAAAGTAGAGCACAATTTATTATTCGTATCAGCAGCTTTTGCACTCAACTTTGTAGTGGCACCGTAAAACTTATTTCTTATAAAGTGGCTAGCGACCGCTCGTCGCCGCTGTATATTGTGAAAATAAAAACAATTTATTAAGAGAAACGCGAACGGTTTTTCTGCATGTTTCATTTTATTCTTCAATTTGAATTAGAGGTGCTTCAATGCTCTTTATAGAATTCATTTTAATATCGCCTTATAATTTTATTATTTATTTTTATTTTCTCAGGTATTTGCGATTAGAGATGAGGCAAATTGTATTTTTATTGAGGTGTGACATCTGACCTGAAAAAAGCAATTCTGTACGGTTGCTTTAGCTTTGGCCGAATACCGAATTTTTGCTAAAAGATGTTTTTAACTTATGAACTTCCGATAGAGTTACGTTACAAAAAAACGATTGAGAATAAGATTACAATTCGATCGAACCAATAATAAAGTGATATTGTTTGTATGGGAAAGTACTACATTTGGTCGTGTTTGAATAGCACACCAGTTTGAGACGAGTTAAGTCCTGGAAACGATTCCCGGTCGGAAAAAAGAGGCTCCGGTTCTGGTCAAAAAATGACAGGCAGTGGTGCTCAATCTGGTAGGCAGTGGCGCTGATCCAAGATAGTACTCGTACCACCACTTGTAGACTGTGAAGTGACTTAGTTGCGTTTCGGGACCAGCTTATAAGTTGCTGGTATCAGTTATCTGTATTCAAGCGGGGTGATGTCAAATGTCGAGCCACAATAAAAAATATTATTGTAATATTTGGTCATAAAACAATAATTTTTCAGATATAAATGCGTTTAATTTTGCTACAAATTCATAAATATACCGACCCATTCAAATGGACTTACGCAGATTATATTAACGAAAAATTGGAGAGAAATTAATTCTTAAATTTTTCTTCAAAGAATTTACATTTAAGCAAAATTATATTATACTTTTCGACATTAAAATTACACCTTCATCAAATTGATAAGACAACTTATCTTATTTTTTCAAACTAGTAAAGAAGACAGTGCTACAAATCTTAGTGATCGATGACAGTTTATTTTGAAATTATAATACTAGCGAGAATTGCAAATATACTGTTTTATTTTATTCGCTTTCTCTAATCTTCGCATTTAAAATCAATAGTCCTTGTTATAAAAATGAAATGAAATTAACAGATGTCCGCACCGAAAAATTATTAAGCAAGAGTTTCACTTTTACCCCATCTGAGTTGCCAAAATCAAATAGACCTAAGGCAAAACCAGAAAATAACTTTTAATGAGTGGTAAAAAAAAACGGACATGTATACAGACTGTGAAGTGACTTAGTCGCATTTCGAGATTGTGAGTTGCCGATTTCATCTAGGCCGGCATAGTTGATGTGACTGCTACTTACCGTTATTTAACTGTAAGTAGCAGTCACCTTCATTCATGGACCTCACTCCAGCTTTTCATTAGGCAGAGTGCTGTTATATGTAGAGTTACAATATTTATAATATATCAATCAATCAAATTGTCACGCCTTTTTCCCACAGGAATAGGCAGAGACAATAGAGCGCCACTTACCACGATCCTTTCACAACTCCCTTGCTTCTTTTACATCCACAATTGTTCTCATCATCCAAATTACATGAATACGTGATATATATAAAGATATTTATTTGATGAAAATATATACTCATTTTCTGTTGAAAATAAGATTAATATACGAATAGCTAAAATAAGGTTTAATTATAAAGGTTGCTAAACTTACCGCTTTACCTACTAATTAGCAAAATAAACACGAAACGTAGAATGTTAAATTTATGTTTTCTGCAAATATTAATACACAATTAAATTGAGAATTTAATTTAAACTATAAAATTGAAAATTGATATACTTCGAAGGCGTTGGTTTAATTTCAATAAGTCACAAACAAGTACGTGACTCACGAGATGCATGAAGACTTAACGAAGCTTATGTTGAAATATAATTGAAATGTCAAACTTCGAAACATTTTGAATTAAGATCTAGGTATTAGCAATTTAAACTTGAGTGAACTACGAGTTAATGCCTTGTCAATAGTATGTATTTGGGTGACTGTCGTTATTGTACTGTTTGTTTTAATTGTATTTTCCTTTGACAAACGTTTTAACATCTCTTGAGGTTTCTTTGAACGTATAATGCAATAAACTACATTCTGCATCTCGTCTTTGTACAATAAGACAAATATAAAATAGTATTATCCCTTTGTGAAATCCCCTGATGAGTTTCGATTCCATTGAAATATCCAGACGTAATACATTTACAAGTTTGTTGAACTCCTTCGTTATACAAAAGTTGTTTACATGAATATTTTTATTAATAAGTATTATCTATGTGGTTGGACAATTTATGCGACCGTAACCTTTAACCTTTGTATATTCAGTGAAATGGTTTGAATTATAACTTCTTTTTTTTGTGGCTCATTAATAATAATGCTGTGATGGAAGCAAGGGAGTTATGTAATGATCGTGGTAAGTGGCGCTCCATTGTCCTCTGCCTATCCCTGTGGGAAAAAGGCGTGACAATTTAATTGATTGAATGATTAATAATAATGAAAAACGACTGCTGTTAATGAATGGAGGCGACTGTTACTACATTTGACAACTGAAAAAAACCGAGTTAGTTCACGGCTGCCCCATGATCACTATGCCGGCAAAAAAAATATTGTAATAAAATAAAGCTCATACAAGCTTTACGGTTATGGGCACTATGAGAATTGTGGATATGAGGAAAGCGGGAGAGGTGTGACAGGATTGTGGCAAGTAGCCATGGAAAAAGACGTGACCATTTTATTGATTAATTGATATAAAAGCTATAACACAAATATTTTCTCTGGCCGGGAATCGAACCCGGGAATTTAGGCGCAAAGGAGTTGTGTGCTAACCAATACTACCGCTTTATCCAGCAATAAAGACAGACTTTCATATTAATCGTGGTAGAGCGTGTTATTTATTACATGTTGGTACGTAATGTCGCATAAATTATTAAAGCGATTTAAAAGAGATATTTTAACTTTATGTGGAGTATTTATTTACCTTTGATGGTCACATGTAAATTTATAGTCCACATCATTTGGATGCCAAACGTTTACTTTATGCTTTTCAGAGGCTCAAATGTAAATATGCACACCTACGTATTAACCACCCACGCGTTAGTTACGGCATGTTTGTTAAAATCTCTAAAGCATAAATTTCATTTTTTGTCATAACATCGCATTTAGCTACGCTTAATTCACATGGTTCTACGTTTTATGTTAATGGATATTTTATTTAGAGATATATGTTTAATGAATTCAACGAATTTTATGCGGATTACTATCGCGTTTATTTTCACCGTCGTCGTGATCACGATGGCTGCAAAGCTCTCGAAACTTCAGAATAATAAAAAAAATGTAAAATCAAAATAAACGCGATAGTAAGCCGCATATTTGTTTAATACATTAATCAATGTTCGCGCAAAATCTAACAAGATATATTTTTAATTTCTACACAAGAATTTTAAAGACACGTTACTGACTTTAAGCTATGAAACTTTTTGTTAGTCTGCAAAATATGAATGATAGTTTTATATCAAGCAATAATAAAAAAATATTACCCTTATATTTTAATATTACTATAGATTCTTACAAATTGTTCACTAAATCTATATAAAACAATCAATCAATCAAAATGTCACGCCTTTTTCCCACAGGGGTAGGCAGAGACATGAAGCTCCAGTTGCCACGATTCTGACACAACTCCCTCGCTTCCCTCACTTGAGGATGTCTCAGATTTGGTCGAAAAAGGCTCACCTGGGCCTGCCTTATTTAACACATAGATCGACATCAGATTTATAAATTCCTTTCATCAACTAAAGTTAAAGTCAAAAATCCGTTTAAACTAAAGTTTAAAAATATAAATAGTTCATCGAATGTATAATATTATGGCATATTTTAACTTTATCGTAGCAATGGTAATCTGTTAGTTGTTGCAATAGAAGCAACGTTCATTAGACACACTCAGAGTAATTAGTCTGCTCGGTTGTAAGCGTATGCAGATAACAAGTCAACATATACAATTTGCATAAACGCTCCACGCCTTATTTGCATATTTGTTCATTATTTACACATTTCTATATCAATATTCTATGACGTTATCTATTGCTATCTTGTAGTTTATTTTCTTTGGAAAATTTATAATACCTAATATGAAAATACTTTATAAAATAATTGACGACACGTGTAGCGCATTGCTAACACACTAGTCTGCTACGCGTATACTCGTAGTTCCGGGTTCGATTCTTGATCTGAGCTAAGATTTGTTTCGTAGCATTTTTTTGTAATATTAAATTAATTACATTGGATATTACAAGTATGTGTCAATATTTGCTGCGAGTTTGGTTGTTTGAGGGTGGTAGGTCTTTGGCCGCCATAGTAACGGCAACTGAGGGAACCGTGGTTTTTCAGTTGTTGTCGCTCTGAGACCTCCTCTCGTTTACCACCATGCAAGTCGTGACAAAAGCAGACAGTTGGTAATCATTTGCCCCATCTGACGCGAATTTAAAAACTAATAGCCGCACTTCCCCCAGCTTACATCACTTACTTATTATACACTATTAAGGCGTGGTAGGCAGTGGTGTCCAGTCTGCCGATCCGGGGATCCATCGCTGACAAGTTTACAGACCGTAAAGTGGCTTAGTTGCGTTTCAGAATCAGCTTGCATGTTGCTGGTTCCAACCAGGACGGCATAGTGGATGCGACTTCAGTGGTTTGATTATTGTAATAGTCGCCACTATTCATGGATAGAGCCTACAGCCTAACATTGAGGGAAGGGGTCATATTTGTCATATTTTGAGCCGCTACATAGAAAACTTAAGTAATTCAATCACTTAAATTGTAACGTCTTCATGCCACAGGGATAGGCAGAGACAATGGAGTGCAATGGAGCGCCACTTGCCATGATCCTGACCAAGCTCCCTCGCTTCCATCACATTTTTTCCTGTTACTATGCGAATTACTCAGGAATTGTTTCCTTAGTAATTCGCACAGTTCAATCATATAAAGACGATGAATAGCTTAGGTATATAAATAATAATAATGTATATGCTGTATGAAGAGAATTATGGATGTGAGGGAAGCAAGTGAGTTGTGTAAGGATCGTGGTAAGTGGCGCTCCATTGTCTCTGCCTATCCCTGTGGGAAAAAGGCGTGACAATTAGATTGATTGATTGATATATGCTTATCCCAGTGGGAAAGAGGCGTTATGACTTTAATTATTTCACTTTTTTGATAAACAAAATAATAAATATAATGATAAAATAGTTATCATTCTATCCAAAACGTAAACTTGTGAAGTTACCTAGTAAATTTATAATGCAATGTTTCGTTGACTGGTCGTATATTCTCTTGAGACAACCAATGAGGTTAGTTTCCACTATCTATATTATTTACAAGACAGATGTCAACGACTTAACGTGTTCCCCGAGGTCCAGTAATCGGGATCAATTTGATCTGATTCTAGATAAGTCTATTTGAAATATTTTATAATACTAAAGGTACATGGTTTTTATTTTCTTTGATAATAACATGAATCAGTTACTGCCAAATTAACTTATTTTATGTATATTTTTTTTTATTATTGTGACTCGACATATGACAGCACCACGCTTGATTTACCATCGGTAAAATGCGGTCCATGAATGGATGTCACTGCTATCACAATTCAATAACTGTAAGTAGCAGTCACATCCAATATGCCGGCCAAGTTAGAACCGGCAACTTACAAGCTGATCCCGAAATGCGACTAAATCACTTCACGGTCATTATACTTGTAAGTGGTGGTACAACTCCGGTTCGCCACACTAGGTACCACTACCTACCACTCTTTAAAAGTTTTTTTAAAAATATATAGTACTGTAGAGACCGCTTCATGCTACCGCTAGATGGCGTTGCATTGCGCGTCCAATATCTCGCAAACGATTTACCAACAAAGTAATCAATATATATGCGCTCCGACGATGCGACGTCACCGGCTAAGTTGAGCCCTGTACGACGCAACACCCGTACAGCTGGGAGTACTCCTTTACTTTTCTAACTAGTGGAATAATGCTCCGCTAAAGTACCATTAGGTACCTACAAATCACTTAAATTATAAGTTGAAACAGCGCGCAATTCGTTGAATGATGTTTCCTTTGGCTCTGCAATTGCCTAAATATACTAAACTACCCAAACTCCGTCTGTTCACGTACGAAGGTACAGCTATTTATAATAGATAGATATTCCGTAATACATAACATTTTAGAAAATAACATCATAATACCATATATTTCTGTGACTCAAAGGAGAACTAAATGGACAGTCCTTCCTATGTCAGTCGTAGTTCCGTATGCTATGTCGTCTTTTCCGTAACACGGGTATTATGGTTTAACATTTTAGGCCTTTACGCATTGATTCATTCGAGTTTATTGTATAAATAACACAAGTATATACCGCACACTAATTAGGCCATTATAATAGATATCTAATTTACAATTCTAAGCGTTCGTAAGGAGAGAATTAGCATTGAGTTTATACATCAGTGATCTGGATCAATACAAATTGTAGAAGTGAGTTTTGTTTTCAATCAATCAAATTGTCGTTACTTTTATTACAGGAATAGGCAGAGACAATTAAATGCCACTTGCCACGATCCTGACCCAACTCCCTCGCTTCTATCACACCCACAATTCTCTTTATACAAGCTCTAAGTTTATGGGCCAACCTAGCATAATAACAACACAAAATTATAATTTACAACATTTACTTGTCATTTGATTTGATTTGATACATTAACGCAAAACACTTCAACGATAATATTTTCCTAAATTTTGAACATTGAAAAATGAATTAAACTAATTTTTTGCGGCTTACTATATACGATGGGCTGCAAAGCTCTGGAAACGTCGGAATAATAAAATAAAATTGTAAAATCAAAACCCAAATAAACGCGATAGTAAGCCGCATAAAATTTGTTTAATTCACATCAACGATGTTGATATTAGATTTTAAAAATGAATTGTGTCGGAAACATGTCAAGGTCTGATGTCGCGTAAAATAATGTTTAATTTGTAGTTACCGCATGCAGGTATGCAAAACGGTAACGACTAAAAAAACTACTTAATTCACGGCTAGCTCAGTCATCGTAAGAAATTAAAGATATATATTATTAACAAATGAGTTTTATAAAGAAGAGCTGAGTCAGAGGATAAAATAGGAATGACTGAGGATATTGTTTCTTGATCAAATCTGAGACAATCTTTAAAAACAGTGGTCTCATAACGATAAAGATTTATGACGCGAAATGTTTGTATATGTGAGAGAAAGAAAGTTGTGACAGGATCAAAGAAAGTGGCCCTCTATTGTCACTGTTTATTCCTTTGGGAATTAAGACTTTATTGATTAAAAATTGAATACATAAATAGGTCAGGGCTGAATATTAAGTCAACTAAGCACTCACACATACAAGAATATATATATGAGAATATTATGTGTGAGTAATTATGCACAAAACACTTGGTAGCGTGTACATGTACATGAATAATATAATATTATTCGGCATCACGAAATCGTTTAAACAAATGTGTATTTTACATAATCCTAACATTATTGATAAACGATTTCAAAATATTCTTCTTGTTCAAGAGCGCCTCTTAGGTTTTATATATGGTGTATTTTATTAAAATAAAATACATTTGCGGTTTATTGATATGTAATTTGTTTGATTTTTATTATTATTAAAGAATATGTAAACGAGAATTGTAGATGCGAAGGAAGCAAGATAGTTGTGTCAGGATTGTCTAAAATGGCACATTGTTGTCTATGATTATACTGGCAAGTCGTATTTTTAAAATCAGCATAAAGTTATTAAATAATAAATATGTAGATAATACGTAAAGCTTAACAACGCACTAATAGAGGTGAATAACATAAAATGGTACAAGCTATTTATTATGGTGCTAGCTATTATATATATAATATTTACTTATTATATTGATTTATAAGTTACTAGCGATAAATAGGCCTATCTATCAAAAAGTTCAATGCTATACAAAATTAGGTTAAGGGTGGGAACCTGTGGCATATCGCCGTGTAAGTAAGCGCTTTATTGACATTATTAGCGCGTTGTAATAATCGGATTAATTAATTAATTAACGTATTAAACACAATAGTTACGAAACTACGAAATATTTAATGATAATGTATAATTTACCTATTCCCGTAGGAAAAAGGCGTGACAATTATTATACAAAATTATAATAGATATACTGAAAAAAAGTTATATATTTATTTATCGCACAAAATAAATAAAAAGGTTATAAGAGGCGAACTTAAGGCATGCATGTTATATCAGTAAAGATAGAAAAAATGATTATATACAATAAAAAAAGATACTAATATTGTCTATAACACTTTAAAAAATGACTACGACTGCTCGTGAATTCAATAGGCTAGCAACATGTAATTATGCGATCCAATAATGAATAGACGCTTTATTGGGCGCCACTTTGTCGCTCATAGGATTGCCAGATAATCCGAAAAAGGAATTTAACAGTGTAAAAAGAACTAATTAATCGTAATTATACTTTCCCATTTCCCATTCGGCCAGTAATGACATGGCAAACTCGATTTATCAATCAAGAGTAATATTGTTTTCTCTCTGTGTATTCGTCTATATTATCGTAAATTTATACAAATTATTATTTAAACAAAATACGAATCTTCATGAGCGGACAAACGTCATAACTTTTTAATTAATAGTATACTTTTATAAAACAAAATAAATTCCTTTTAATTATATATTTATATATTTACATTAGAAATACTAAGCTACTAAAGTGCTTGTATCATAGAAACAGGATAACCAAAGTACATATATCAAAGATAAATTGGTACCGGTGGGTGGTCTCGAACTCGTGTTCTCCGGTTTATGTAACCATTGCACTACCACTACACCACGGTCGCCTTTGAGAACCATTAAGTTTACCACGTATAGAATTCATTCTGTGCTAATGTTTATTTTTAATTGTGGCTCTATATAATGGTGGCTCTGATGTTAAGTGCAGTCCATGAATGGATGTCGAATCCACTATGACTGCCTAGTTCGAACCGGCAACTTACAAGCTAATCCCGAAACTCAACTTCACGGCAGACTAGGCACCACTGCCTATTACTTTTTAACAACCAGGCCAGGTACAAATGTTCGCCTTTTTTATTTATAAATACTCGTATATCTGTTAAATTCAATGTTATTATAAAACAAATATTTGCGCTGACCGGAAAACGAACACGGGACTTTATGCGTAACCAACTGGTATGCTAAACAATGCCTGTCGTCTATAAGCGAATGGGGGATAGTTAGTATATAATACGCAATATTTGCAGCTATTGTAGAAACATGCGAAGTCAGTTTTTCTACAAGTAGGTTAGCGAAGTAGGTTTCTACAATTTATGACCACCATTACCTAAATTTAACGTAAATAACCTGGCTTTTTTTAACGGGGTGTTTTCACAACTAATCAAATGAAACCTGGAATTTTCAATATTAAAACAAAAAATAAATTCAGCAAATTAAGTATTATTTTTTATTAGTCCATATTAAGTTACTTGACTCTGGCGACCCTAGCACACAAGCTGTACTTTATGTAGATTTTATCTAGCTGAATCAATTCTATTTAGGTATTCCATTTCAATCACATTCAATAGAGTCGGACAAATTACACACACCGAACACAACTAATAGCTAAAGTTAAAAGCCGCATTCAACCGTGCGACCATGGTGTAGTGGCTATGCAATGGTTACGCATACCGAGAGCACGGGTTCAAAACCACTTGCCGGTATAGATGTATCTTTGATACACATATATACGATATATAGTATGTACTTTGGTTAACTTTAGTAGCTTAGTATAGAATATAAATAATTAAAAAAACAAATATATTGTACATTATTAAATTAAACTCATAATGGACACCCAATTATTATTATATTGTAGTCGTATTAGTTCGGATATTAATGAATATGAAATTGTGATACAAAAAAAGCTGACTTAGTTTGGAGAGAAAACATTGGCTGGTTCTACCCAACTTTAAAAGTCAAATAAATGATGGACTATCGATTCAGTCTACAAAATGCGGATGCTTTTTCCAACCGGGTATCATGGAGACGTATTAGGAACAACCTAATAATTTACCTGTGATAAAGGACGTCGCCAGCGGCCATGTCAGCAAAATTACAGGGGCTTTAGTGTTCTCGTGAACTCAGCCCTCACCTATTACTTAGACAGATTGCTGCTACAATGAATCTAATGGTGTTTAGCATAGCCCTATATCAATAATAACCCTAGCGAATCAGAACCAATTAAATAAAATCAATACTAAAACAATTTCGAAACATGCGATTTGCCAAACCATTTTTATTACCATATTTTATAAATAAAAGACCAGCGTTGGATTTTTAAACAAAAACATAAATGAATTAACAATTGAAATATACACCAATCAATCAAATTTTCATGTCTTTTTTCCACAATAGAGCACCACTTACCACGATCCTGACACAACTCCCTCGCTTTTCTCACTTCCACAATTCTCTTTGTACAAGCTCTACGGTTATACACGTACAAAGGTAGTGAATTAAGTATAGAAATACTTGTAGGCAGTAGATGATATTTTTATATTATTAGTATCCCATTCAAAGCTACATGTTATAACATGAAATCTATTTTAGTTGAATGTAGCAATAGCATATGTTCGAATCGCTACTTTAGTATTGAATTATTCAGTTACCTCCATACTAACTTTAACTTTGATATCTATATCTTAAAGGAACAAATAATTAGCGTAGCCATCCATCCCATAAACTAATCACTTAGTGCGCCATTATTTAGACATGCCGCCATTTAACAAGTAATTGATATGACGGCTTTTGACAGCAAATTCAATCGCTATATCAATATCGTTTAATAATCACTCTAAGCCTCAAGGAGAGGATCAATGAAACTAATCCCTTTTCATTATCGTCTGTAATCTCGCCTACAATGTCACCAGCACGTACACACCGAATAGACATATAAGATATATTTATTCACATGAATCTAAAAGCTTACTCTCGATTGATTGTTAATCTATAACAAACAAAAGGGTTGTAAAGCAAAGTAAATTGAGATTAAACACAACTTTACATATTTAACATATAAAACCAGGGCATGTTTTTACTATAAAAAATGGAAATATAAAAGACCTAGACAGTTACAGCCCTATTAATCGAAGAACAACCCGCCCGGAATACTTCTTTACAATACTGTTCTAGGGCCAGGGGAATTCCCCTAACAATATTGCATTGATGTATTCTGAGCCCGTCTTTTCTACGATTATTAGGGCTGTACCTGTCTAGTTCTTTTATTGTACTTAATCGGTTGACTTTTGTAATTTTATAATAAGTGAGTTTAGTCTAATATAGCCAAGGTTATTGTTATAGCGCAACGAAATAAAAACTAGATCCGTAAAATCTCAAGATTAGCCAAGTAACGTCCAGAGATTCTCGGGGTCAAAAAAGGCCTAGGATTCGAGATTACGGGATTGAATTCTGTAATGGAGATTCGAACTTTTTTCTGTTGTTACTCAACATTAACCTCATGTTAAATTCAATTACGGTCTATGTAATACAATTAATATTTTTTATTTACATTTCTATATTAAATTTTCAAAGTGCTTGTATCATAGAAACAGGACAACCAAAGTACATATATTAAAGATACATTGGTACCGGCAAATAGTTTTGAACCCAATCATATCAATAGTTTCCTTAGTCATGGTATAGTCTGACAATGCGCCTAATTTCCATAAGGATAGACCTAGAGAACGAAGCGCCACTTTCCACGATGCTAACACAACTCTCTGGCTTTGATAATTTAAACCAATGCGCCGACAACACTCACTATGCGTTATGGCAAAAGTTTTCACATAGCGAAAAGTAGAACATCGTAGACCTGAATTGATTTGCCTAATGTGTATTGAGATCGAGTAAAATCGTCAATTATATTGTGTCCATACAAACCTAGGTTAGATTGACAGAACCATTTTAATTTTATCTCCGATTCAGGTCATATTTAAGTTTCAGCGTCCAGTTATTTTTATTGTGACTCGACATATGACAGCATCCCGTCTGATGTTAAGCTGGAACGCGGTCTATAAATGGAGGTGACTGCTACTACAGTTATAAAAATACAGTTAAATGCAGGCACTAACGGGTAACTTACAAACTAAACCTGACTAAGTCACTTCACGGTATATAGACTTGTAAGTATCAATAATACTACCTCGGATTGGCAGACTGGGCACCTCTGCCTACTACTTTTTTTTTTTTTTTTTTATTGTGACACGACATCTGACCTCGACTCGCCTGATGATAAGCAAGAGGAGGTCCAAGAGTGACGACGACTGGAACAACCGAGTCAGTTCCCGGCTGCCCCAGCCGCCGCCACTATGCCGGCCTAAGGTGCTTCTTCACGCATCGCTTGAAGGATCCAAGGTCATAGGATGGAGAGAACACATGGGCAGGCAAAGCATTCCACTTGTCAATTGTTCTACAAAGAAAAGACGCACCGAACTTTTTAGTTCGACTGCTGATTCGGTCGATAAAATGTGGATGCTTTCCCCGACCTGTGCGGGTATTACTGGTGTGGAAGGACGAGGCAGGAATAAGGTTAAAGAGCTCTTCGGAACATTCTCCGTGGTATAGGCGATAGAGGACGCACAAAGCCGCCATGTCTCTGCGTAGTTGCATGGGCTCCAGAGTTCGCGTGACCTCTGCATCACCTATAATTCGGACAGCTCGGCGCTGCAATGAATCCAGGGCATTGAGAAGATACTTGGCAGAGCCGTCCCAGAGGTGCGAACAGTACTCCGCGCAAGAGCGAATCTGAGCCTTGTATAATATCAGGCGAAGCTCTGGCGCGAAGAACCGCCGCACCTTGTTCAGGATGCCAAGTTTGCGGGAGGTGGTCTTAATGGCCCGCTCGATGTGGTCCCTGTGATTCAAGTCGCAGCGAAGGGACATTCCAAGAATGTCTAGTCTGTCCGAAGTACTAAGTCTTTGGTTTGTCTCTTAATGCCGTAAATTTGAAATATATTAACTTATCTTTTGAATAATTAAATTTATTTATTCCAAAGATAAACCTAAATGCCATTCGAATTACACGTAGCTCTAACTTTGTTTAATTTGTTTAAGTGACATTATGATATATTTATTTCCAGTCTATCCGTAGTGGACTAATTTATCGCTGACACAGATTTTATATATAACTTTTTCTTTCAGCAAATTTTATATTTACAACTACATTCGATGTGCTAAAATAAAAACTTAATATTGTTTCATCAAAATGTATGTAAAGTATAAACGTAGAGCTTGTATGAAAAAAATTTGGTTGTGAGGGAAGCAAGAGATTTGTGTCGGGATCCTTGCCACGATCCCGACACAAATCCCTCTGGCACTCCATTGTCTTTGCCTATCCCTGTGGTCGCAGTCACTATAGCGGGTAAAGCTTTCCACTTATTAGGTTTGGCCAACGTCTAGTTTTTTTTTTAATTTCTAACAAAATTTTAACGTCTATGCACATGTTATTATTTATAATAATATTTAAAAAAATACTAGAAATCGCATCTGAGGGCATAATTCAGTATAAAGATGCGAGTATATACGCATTTTATATACCGCAAAATGAAAGGCGCCGCAAGTAGTCGCTTAATGGAAAAGACTAGTCTCTTAGATTGCTCTTTTATTTAAAAGGTTTCATTTGATTAAAATAAACTTTAAATCGATCTCAATAGAAAAGAAATAAGAAGTATTGAAAAGAAGATGAGTTATGGGCCATTTAGTGTTACGCGGTTGTCACGATACTTAACAGTTTGTTTCGACACAATTGTCTTTTAAATTCTTGTTGAGAAGTGTTTGTACTTTGTTTTCAGCGAGAAGTTTAACTTGTTTTGGTTATTGATACTCGTAATTTTTTTCTATACATAGATACATTTTTTGAGTCGCGATATCTTACAGACAAAACCGTTTCAGCTTACGGTTTCTTGAGTCGCCGCCACTATGCCGGCCGTTGCTTTTTTACGTTTCGCTTGAAGGATCCAAGATTATCGAATGGGAAGAACACACAAGCGTTCGATTATTCTACAAAAACGACGCTCTACATTTTAGTTCAAATGCCGATTCGGTCTACAGAATGCGGATTAGCCTTCGAAAAAACGAGGTGGTAACAAGGTTAAAGAGCTTTTTAAAACATTCTCAAAACATTATTTTAATTGTTTTTGTATACAAAGGATTATTATTTGATCACTTTTAGTGGTTCCTCACCTAAAATATAGGCTTTAGCTTTTAGATTTTGAGGAAAAAAAGAAAATATATCAAAGGCCTTTTTGTAATTTGTACTTTCGATGATAAATATTTATCAAACAAAGATCTAAAAAGCAATTATGATTGTTTTTATTTGAAATTTAATCTTTCTGTCTTCCACCCACTTCTTTGTGAGGTAATTCTGAAAGGGAGTTTGCTTTTTACTAAATAACCACGTAGCAAATGTTTTCGTAATATTTTCGTACAAGCTCTAAGTGTATGAAAAGGGATAATCTGCTTTACAAGTATGAGCTGATTAAGGTTGAGGTGGATTGATGTAGGTAATGTATGTTAACGTAGTACTCACAAAGACATAAAAAAGATCTCTAGAATACATCTATATATACATTTTTATTGTGACTCGACATCTGACTATAACTAGCCTGATAGTAAGCAAAAGAATTTCCTAGGGCGCCAACGATCGTTAAAAACCATCTCACTTCTGCCTCAGTCCTGCCTCAGTCACCGCCTCAGTCACCGTCACATTTCCAGCCAAATTCTCCTTTGCTCTTGCCAAACACTATTTTCGCAATAATTCTAAGGGTTAGTAGTCATACATATAGGATCGGAAGACGGTTATGTCGGTTCCATAATTTACTGCCAATTGGCCTTGTCTGTGGATATACTCTCAATAAATTGGGTTGTTCTCTTTATTGTTTCGCAAGAAGACCAACACTTGACATTCAGCAGCCAATTTTATTTCATTTAATTAATTATTTTTATTTCGTTTAAATCAGTTAATAATATTATAAATAAAATTCAAAGAGGAAAATCACCTGGTCATGATGGTCTCAGCATCGAACATTTAAGATTCGGGGGTGTGCACCTACCGTGTACTGACAAAGTTCCTGAATCTCTGCATAGGTCACTCGTACATGCCGGAGGGGCTCATGCGCACTGTTGTGGTGCTGGGCATAAAGAACAAAACAGGGGATGCTTCCGACAATGGTTTATTCAGTGGTGCCCAGTTTGTCGTTCCGGGCTAGCACCATCACTTACAACTGTAACAGACAATGAAGTGACTTTGTCGCGTTTCGGAATCAACTTGTATGCTGCCGGTTCCAGCTAGGCCGTCATAGTGAATGTTACTGTTATTTAACTGTGGTAGGAGTCACCGTCATTCAGATTTCATTGGTTAAGCTTTAATAAATAAATAAATTTAAAATATAATATGTAAATTGACATAACCATCCAAAGGTGACCTCACATTACGACAGATAATGTTGGATTTACTCGTATTACGCAGACAAAGATCTAAAAAGCAATTAGGTTGTTATTTTGGGTAATTTTATCTTTGTGTCTCCCGCCCACTTCTTTGTAAGGTAATTCAGAACCTCATGTTACTAATGGATAAAACCTAATTAAAAGTAAAAATAACTGTATATGTTTCGGATAAGTTACGTAGATTTATCGAAGAGTTTATTATTGATGACGTTTTATTGATGTTAACCGTAAAATTATCGGTCATACCCATAAATCGGTCATGATATTAAAAAAAATACGTAGATATGTTATATACGATCCGAGCAAGGCACGTTAAAACTACGCTAATAAGCAAACCTGAATTTAGTATCGCGATGCAGAGCAACATATATGTCTATTTTTCGATCTCAATTACTGTCTCTTTTGACGGTCTTTTCAGCCGTTGTCACTCTTACTGTCAGGAAAGTCTAGTTCAGATATCGAGCCACAATACCACATGCCGTGCCAGATACCAGATGCCGTGATAATCTGTAATAAAAATTAGATAGTAAGTTTTAATGTATGTGATTGTTGGACATTCAAATAAAATTAAGGAGACTGTGGTGAAAAAGCAGTGCTATGGTTACGCAAACCGAGAACACGGGTTCAAAACCACTAGCCGGTACCAATGTATCTTTGATATATGTACCTTGTTTGTCCTATTTCTATGATAAAACCACGTTAGTAGCTAATTATAAAAACAATTAAATTATTACCTATTTATATATTATGTAAACGTATTATTAAATGTACATTTAAAACATGAGGCGTACATACCATTTTATTTACGTGTAACGTTGTTCCGATAGGAGTTTCCTGGAATGCATCGCCGCCGGGATGTGTCATGACTACGGAAGTATTATATTGAACCTATTTCTCTCCATCGCAACTGTTTTTTTTTGAAATGTAATTTTTATTTGGATTATTTTAATTTCATCGTGATTTTATATCTGACTTGCCTGTTGGTTAGCAAATGCAGGGCAAGGAGTGCAATCTACTGAAAAAAACTGCTCAGTTTATAGCTTCTTCAGTTGTCTTTACTATGCCGGTCAGACGTACTTTATTACGCCTCACTTGTAGGATCAACGTTATAGGCGAGTGGTTTTAAGTTTGTAACTCACTTTACTCTGGGAAGATGATTGGATTAAATAATAACAAAAGATGTCACTTATCAAATTTTCAGATACAAGTATATTTCTTTAGCAAAAATATTGTTTAAGAATAATTTAAATCTCATATAGTAGAGTTTCATTTACAGTGGTGAAGACTTAACAAAGAAAACCCATTCATAAATAACATTGTGAAACTTAAGTACTTTCTACCTAGTGCTAAGAACGCGCGAATCAAATTCTCATATCGTATTTTCTTTAAAAAAAGGAATATTATTTAAATGTTTATTTTTGTCGCCTAGTGCTTATAAACGTAGAGCTTATAAAGGGAATTGTGGATGTTGTGGATGTGAGGGAAGCTAGGGAAATGTGTCAGGATCATGGCAAGTGGCGCTCCATTGCCTATCCCTGTGGAAAAAAGGCGTGTCAATTTGATTGATTGATTTTTGATTGGTGAAGACATTGTAAATATTTACCTTAAAATTTTTCTCCTTACCAAGGTTATTTCCTAATAGTGAGTATTGTGAGAGAATTTGCACAAGATTATAATAGGTATCCATTATTCATTAGCTTTAACTTGCTACATGTCACAAGCGTCGATACGATACTAAAGAGTATCCAGTATTATGAAATACAACACCAAAGGATAAAAACAACGCTTGTTCTCTCATAAACACGTATGATTATTTTGTCGCGTATCGTTTGTTTATCATGATACAAACCACAAGGTCTATTTATTTTGGTAGTGCGTAGGTTTCGCTTCCAATAATATTTCTTTCTAACTTTGTTAAACTATTTTGTTTTTTTTACATACCTATTATACGAGTATTTTTCTTATAAAAATAAACAAGGCAGGCCAAGGAGGGTGTTTTCCGAACAAATCGGAGACATCTTAGAGCCTGTATAAGGAGAATTGTGGATGTGAAGGTAGCGAGGGTGTTGTGTCAGGATCGTGACAAGTGGCGCTTCATTGTAGAGACAATCCCCGTGGGAAAGAGACGTGACAATTTGATTGATTGATTGAAAAATAAACTGAACATAAATGTTAAATGTATAACGACTATGTTTACAAATCAAAAAGAATACAAATAAAATTGTACGTTATTTTAAAATGAAAATAATATAAATTGTAAGTGCAGATAGAAAAGAGAGCGACGATAAGTCTGCAGAGGTAAATATAAAAATCGCATTTACAAGTCTAGATAGCGGTGAATATTCACTGACTGGAAAATCCGTCAAGTTGTAGAAGGTTTTCGCTAGAGATAACTACGATAGAAAATCTATTGATGCGGTGACAAGACAACTTTACACTATCATTTCTTTTTCCTTTTAATCAGACAAATAATTAAACTTTTTTTTATACTTACTTATATAAAAATAGTATTTTCTTATATTTTGCGCAATCATTAATTAAGTTAAACAAATTTTATACTATAATATAATATACGGTTTACTACCGCGTTTATTTTTGGGTAATTCGACGTTTCAAGAGCTTTGCAATCGTGGAGACTGAGGTGTGGTCGTCCTATTGGTCGATGCTGTCACTGTTTCCAAAACAACCCAGTTTCATGTTTTGATTTTGATTTATGGTTAACGGGTTAATTTTTATTTGTATGTTTCAGGATCTTAGAGATTTAAAGATATTTTATACATTCAAAATTTCGTAAGTTTTTATGATCGTAAGAATCATAGCCGGCGTGTTATTGTGCAATTTGTTGGGTTCTTTTTGTGAGGTTAAGGGTAAACTATGGGTCCGAGTCTTCAAATTGCTCTTTTATATATTGTGTCTCGACATTATGACAACACCCCGCCTGATGTTAAGCTGGAGTGCGGTCCATAAATGGAGGTAGTTGACTTCTGTTAAAAAACTGCAGTCACATCCACTATGCCGGGCCAATTGCAACCGCCAACTTACAAGTTGTTTAACTCCACAACCGAAACGCGACTAAGTCACTTTACGATCTAAATACTTGTAAGTGGTGTTGTACTACTCTGGATCGGCAGACTGGGCACCAATGTCTACCACCACTCTTTGACAACCAGACCCGGACCAAATATCTCTTTTTTTACGAAACCTATGAAACAAATATTCGCACCGCCTAGAAATCGAACCTGGGACATTACGAACTGGTTTTCTTACTCTAATGCGCCAATTATCCAATGCCAGCTGTAAAAAGTTATTAGGGCAAAAAATATTACTACGTACCTAATGATCCCTTGAGAATAACGCGTAAATATAAATTTAAATAAGACATAGACTTAAAAATAAGCTAGGCTATTATTTCTTTAAGACCTAAATTTTATCGCAAAGGAATTAAATGACTTAAAGTTCATTTAAACATTACTCCGAAAATATAAATCCTTAATTATTTATCTCAAACGTTAGACCCTAATCTCTACGCGGCGTACCCTTCACAAGTTTAAGGATTCGAATGATGAAGGTAAACCTTAGAGTATAAACACAATAGAGCACGCATACTTCTTTTAACTCGTCGCGTTGTTTAGACTTAAATGAAAGACACCACCTGGGTCCCGGTTCTCTAAATACATCACAACAATAGAGATACTACGAATGTATCTCCGAGTAAAAAGCAGTGAAGTTGCGCCGCAGTCGCAAGTGACCAATCAACGTAGTTTACCTATTGATTTGTTATTCGCTGATTGGTTACGAAAGTGTCAAATATTAGTGTGATGCACTTTCACCTTTTTGACGCATTACTACTATACTGTATATAATAAGAGAATCGAGGCCTTGTTCGAAGGAAGTAAATTTCATTACTGCTGGGTTGGTATATGTTCAGATTTAAAAAAGTAGACCCGCAAGTCTAATTACATGACAAAATCTATTAAAAGCCAAATGAGAACACGCCAACCGCGCCAACCTTAGGTTATATTTCATACAAACTTTCAGCGTCTGTCGAACTTGTCGATTTCGTCAAGTCATTTGTCATGGCATTAGATAATTTTCCTTTGGCCGGCATAGTGACGGCGACTGAGGCAACCGTGATCTGACTCGATTTTTTTCAGTCGGCACTCTTGTACGTGCTCCTGCTAAATATCAGGCGAATCTAAGTTAGATGTCGAGTCACAATAAAAAATATAGTATCAAATATAAATATACGATAAAGAATATAGATAGTTACCTGATATTAAGTCGACTTAATAACTTATATTCGGTTTAAAAAGAGTATTCCATTTAAACTGAAATAACCGATGATTAATGGAGCTTTTTATTCATACATGGCTACGCGCACTAAACATACGAGTAATACTAGTATATAATTCTCGTACATCAAGAGGCATATGTGTGCCCTTAGAAATTTATTACGCGTACTGTTTTGATTAACAGTACATCTTTAGTTATCCCATTTCACGTACGGTTATAGCGTTAGTGAGATGGGGGTAAGATAATTTTAAGGCAAATATTTTATCTATACTATTTTATAGATAACTGGAAAAATTAGAAGATATTTAGTTTTCGACTAATAACTAGAAGATAACTCTTTAACAAAAAAAAACTTTGGTACAAAATATAAAAGAAAACCTACTTTAACTTTATCATTATTTTCATAAAAACTGCGAGCTTCGCTTAGTTATATTATGATAGCGTATTTCGGCATAAAACAAAATGATAAAAGATAAAAGGAATTCTTATTACAATATATTTTTAAATCATACGTAATGTTCCACAAGTATCTGACTGTAGAGAGAAATTAATTAGATTCTTTCTTTTATAATATGAGATCAATTTGTGGGAGTTATGTTTTACATTTTTTTGCGTTATTTACATTTTTAATACGGAAATTAATTATCTTTCGTTTAGAAAATGAAAGAAAAACATCGACGTGTATTATATATTTTTTAATGTTTTATCCTATTGAAAGTACAAGTAAAACTTATGTAAAAGTAAAATCTGTAGCTTCTATTGTTATTCAATAAACTAATGCTAACAATAGAGTCCATTGTTCTGTAAAAAATAATATATTTCATGTCTTGCTGCAAGGAATTTATTGGTCTCCCGTGGGGGCTGTCACAGGCACGAGTATGTATTATTATTGTGAACGATACATACACAAACAAAGATTGCGATCCCACTTTTAACATTTTTTATTTTTGAGACGATGTAAGTATTACAAAAAAAAAAACATTTCACGGAATTAGTCCCGTCCCATATATAAAAACTTAATTTACATTCTAAAATCATAATATTATTTATATTTTGAAAATTTTAATTTATAAAAAAATAATTGAATTTATTTATTCCTAATAATATAGTTACAATACTACTACTACTATACACTATTCTATACACTACTATTATACAACTGTATAATAGTAACCTTATTCTATCCGTTAACTGTGACGATAGCGGATAGAATAAGGAATAGCACAGTGCGCGATAGATGTGGTTTGAAAGAAGATGTAGTGACAAGGATTGACAAAGGAATGCTTCGATGGTTTAGGCACATGGAAAGGATGAGTGAAAGTAGATTGACGAAAGGAGTCTATAAATCTCACGTGAATGGATGATGTAGGCCCAGGAGGGTGTTTCCGACCAAACCGAAGACATCCTCAAGAAAGATAGGTTGTCTAGTGCCCATAACAATAGAGCTTGTATGAAAAGCGAGCGAATGGCAATGGAGCTCCCATTGTCTCTGCCTATTACTGTGGGAAAAAGACATGACAATTTATTTGATTGATGATATTTAAATTATTATTCAAACTAAATTAATATAAAATAACACTCCCCTTGCGCAAATATATGCTGATATCCTTTTCTGGTCATGCTGTATTAAATTTTAGAATAATCAAATTATCCGGTAACTATTGCGGTAGCTTTTTCGATTATTCATTGTTGATTTTGTCAATTTCAAACATTTGGCTCAAGATTATCCCACAAGTTTGCAATTGAGTCGTCCGACTTGTATCTACTAGCATGCCAATCAAACATAGAAGGGTTAGATCCTAACCTGAGAATTGCAATAATCACGGATGTTTTGTATAAAGCTGTCCTTAAAGCTTTCTTGTGATTAAACCGCATCAAAATACACAGACTTGCCGTCTTGCTGAGACGTCTATATTGTTAGTCCGTCTATACAAATTAGTACAGGAGTGTGTACTAATTTGTGTTTTTTTTACAAAAAGACAATTGTAAAGACAGCTTCTGTCATTATCATAAATAAAGAAATAACAAAAATAAATACATTGAAATGATGAAATGATTTCCACGATGAAATATGACTTTATCGCTTATCATCAAACAAGATCGCTCGGTACTCATCGACGATATACGGGTCATGCCCTAAATCAATTCTTACAGTTAATAAGAGTAGATCGATCAAAATGTTTTTTAGAAACATATAAATACTTTACACATTTACTATTGAAGCAAAATGTCAGACAAAGCGTTAGAAAGGTGAAACTTGATCATAATAGTACTACAGTCATGGTTTGTTATGGTCATGAGTTGGCATTGTTAGTTATCGAAGAGTCACAAAGAGTGAAGACTTGAGCTAACTAGGCCGGCATAGTAGATGTGACTGTTACTTACAGTTATTTAACTTTAAGTAACAGTCACAGCCATTCATGGACCGCACTCCACCTTGATACATAAAGACACATGTATCAAGAAACCGTCTTAGACTAGATACATATTTGCCTAGTATATAAAATATATAAATATGCATTTGTAAGTTATTATTACATCTATTGTAACAATACCTAGTACAAATAAAATTGAAATAAAACCTCAAACGGACGCTGCGTTGTTAAAATATCATTTAAACCATTGATTTTGATTAAATTGTCGGAATGACTCGTACAAAAGCACGTGCCATCTAACTATCAAATAACTACAAATAACTGAATACCCGAGCACGTACGCGTAAGGGTATGCGGGTATAAATACTTAGCAATAACAATTGTAATTTGTATGTTAATGTGAAGCACATTGCAAAGGTATATGCTGCGATATTAATTTACCAATTAAATATTTTGCACAATACCAACATACTTGACTGCGAAACAAATGCTCTTTTGAGGAAATAAATTACGCTTCTTCTTTTGATTTTGAACAAAGTAACCAGGTTAAAATATAGCTCTCATTGCAACCGGAGTCTGAATTTATACTCCACTAACGTTGTTATGATGAATAGAATTTTAATAAACGGGCAGAAATACTGAATCCGTTTGAAATGGTTCGTTAGGAGGTTTTCTTCGTGATAAAATACAAAGATTGGATTCTGGATTTAAATTTCAATAGAATGTGTTATAGCAATAAAGTTTTTCTTATAAGGGTAGGTTTAAATCAACAATTCAAACTTTTGTTTTATTTTGTATTGAAACACGATGGCAAGCATTAGGGAGGCCCAAGAGTGCCGAAGAATGATATAAAAATCAGTAAAAAACTATACTAAGATACTTTTCAATTGAAAGTGGTGCGTCTTAGGTGCTCCTCTCAACCTCCCCTCAAAGGGGGCTTCTAAAACTTGCCTCACATTATTAAAGTTAATTTACTTGGGTGCAGACCATACGCGACGTAGACATGCGAAGGGTAGCTGCCAACAGCCTGATACGGTAAATTACAATGTCGGTATAATAATGCACACGAATTTCACGAACAAAACCTATGCGAAGTGTATTACTTGATTAGACGTTATTTGAGTACCAAACTTTACAAAGTTTGTCGCATTACTAACAGAATCCGCTTCGCCGTTATTTTATTTCTATAATAGTTTTTAACCGTAGACTTCCTACTAGGTGGACTGACAACATAGTGAAAGTCACGAATAACCGGTGGATGCAACTGGCATCTTGTCGTTCGGAATGTCTTTCTAAGGGGGAGGCCTATGTTTACCAGGACGTCTTCTGACTGATGATAATGAACCGTCCCCTAACTTGAGCCTTATTTATAATTAAAGATATTGTGATATTTTTAATTGCAAAATATGTTAAAAGACTCAAATAAATATTAATTTTATTATATTTTATCAACGGGGAATTAGAAAGTATTAACAAATTAATTAAGATAAAAGCAAATTAGAATTTGTACAAACTTCTCAAAAGTATTAGCCTCATAAAATAGAAGTTTATATTACAGGATTTATTACAGAAAAGGTTAATATTTAAATGTTATTTACACAGACTGAAATACGTTAAAACATTTTTAGTAACATTTAAACTTTTGAAGCATTGACTGTTATTTATTAGAGCAAATTTAAAAGGTGCTTAATGTTTTTAGTACGTTCGACTACGCTAGGTAGAGTGGTTTATAATTAATCTACCTGTAATATACTTTAATTGCTTCTTAATTGCGCATCAGCCTGGGGGATTTCCCGTGCACCGGTGCAGTATCTAATACACCTCAAGGCACGCCGTATCACATAAAGTCTTTAATGCCATCTCTTCCAAAGTTTCTAGTAAAGCTGAAAAACAACTTTAGGCATTGTTCTTGACGCACATTTTATAGCGATTGATATATGAAATGCGGTCGTTAAGAAGTGTATGTGGAGTGATAATAGGAGAATAAGGAATAGCACATTGCGTGATAGATGTGGTTTGAAAGAAGATGTAGTGACAAGGATTGACAAAGAAATGCTTCGATGGTTTGGGCACATGGAAAGGATGAGTGAAAGTAGATTGACGAAAGGAATTTATAAATCTGATGTGGATGGATGTGTTAAACAAGGTAGGCTCAGGAGAGTGTTCTCGACCAAATCGGAGACATCCTTAAGAAAGCTAGGTTGCCTAGTGCCCATAACCACAGGGCCTGTATGAGGTGAATTGTGGATGTGAAGGAAGCAAGGGAGTTGTGTAAGGATCGTGGTAAGTAGCGCTCCATTGTCTCTGCCTATCCCTGTGGGAAAAAGGCGTGACAATTTGATTGATTGATTTGATATATAAAATACTTGTGTCAAAACCGCAATCTGGGATTTGTGTAAATATTATTTTATGACTGTATGAATCATTAACATTTATTCCCACCACAGCTTGCTACAGTTATGTGAGAATAAAACAAATAATTATGTGTTTAATCTCTTTAGTAAATATTTGCTAGCGCAATTAAATGGTGTTCACAAAGTTCTGTTTAACAAATAAAACTACGTCCGGTGCGTACGAATTAAAACAATTTGCTTCGCTGACTGTTCGTCCTTGACCTATTTAAGGATTTGTCCTCTCGCCATCCAGACAGTCACGGAAAATGTACGAAATATAGGGCGATAGGGATATATTTGTACATATAGATATATGTATGCTCGGTTTTAATATATTGTATTGTGATGATTTTAGGAACATTAATTTTGTAAGATACGATATTTGTATAAAAATAAATTGTTATTAAACCAAACGATTGTATTAAAAGCTTAGATTTCTTATCGCGAGATTAAACGCGATTAACGTAATTTTCATCGCGGCCAGGTTCTAATACGCTCCTAAAACCTAGGATAAAAGTATTTTGAAACTTTTAATTATTATCAAATTATTATCATCAAATCAAATCTATTACCAAACTTGGGCAGATGTCGATAATATTTCTACTCAAATATAATATCTTTAGTTTTTATTTATTTAGTATTATTTATTAACGAAAGGTATTAAGGAACTTAATAAAATTTAGATTCAAAAGTTTAGATTAGATTCAAAACGAAAAAAATGGTATTAATATTTATTTTGTGACCTATGACTCTTGCTTAACAAAAATACCTGAGTAATAAATAACTGATACAACCTATATATTACTAAGTACTGGTTGCAATAAAGTAAACTTTCCAATACGTCATTTAATAAAATTCAGCGTGTTTTGAAAAAAAGATTTTATTATCAATTATTTTTTAACATTTTTATTATGAAAAAAATAGGCAAGCATAGTGTGGTGAATTGTTCTTTTTTAGTCGTAAGTGGTTTTTGACTGTCCCTGGTTTTACCATTCGGTAGGACGATGTCAGATGTATGAGTCTTAATAAAAGAAAGAAATACATAATGATATAACACATTAAGAATAATTTTATGCAATGCGAATCATTCGTGTTTCCAACTGAATTAAGCAACCAATTTACGGACCTTCAGTTTGATATTTACCGTACTACACTTTGATATAAATGAAAACCAACTACCGTTCCAACAAACACGGCAATTGAATGTGGCAGTAGCAGTAATAAGTGATATAACCCCGATTTAACAATTGCCATTTGTGAAGTAATTTGGTCACGTATCGGGATCAGTTTGTAAGTTGCCGGTTCCAACTAGGCCGGCATAGTGGATGTGATTGCTAGTCACAGTTATTGAATTGTAGTAGCAGTGACATCCATTCATGGACCACACTTCGGCTTAAAATCAAGCGGGGTGCTGTTATATGTCGAGTCACAATAAAAAAACGACTTAATCAGAAGTAGGTCTTGTTTACACAGTAGTCATTCCCAATTATCCGGTAGTAAATTAGATTGAATCAGTAGGTTTTACGTCTTAACCAGTATACGTAATAGATTGTCCGACTTAACCAGTAAACAATCAGAATCACCGGTCATTGCGACTGAGCCAATAGTCATTGAAACTGTTAGTATAATTAAGGTATCGATGACGAGCGAACTATTAACGTCCCGACGGCGCCAATAGCCATTACGGCTGAACCAGTAGTCATTCCACTTGATCCAATAGTCTTTTCGATTGAGCCTATAGTCATCTCGACTGAGCCTATAGTCATTCAGACTGACTAAGTATATTTGAGTAAGTATAAGTTTAAAATGAGGTATCGTTGACGCGCGGATAGGGGGAATAATTAGACAAATAGAAGCGTTTTGTTCATCTGCTGGTCTTTTACTTATCTCTATTTCAAGTATTTTTTATAGTACAGGTAAAAAAAACTATTTGTAATCAGGCTAATTAAATTGTAACTTTTTAAACTCATAAAGTCTGGGACTTTACTTGAAAGTTTGTTCAGGAAATTCAATTTAAGCTACAGTATACCCATGCATGGATTAATCCTATTCATACTGCGCGACGTTTAAAGCGGCAAGTAGTCTCTTTACTGAAAACAAAACTGCATGAATACTTTGTTTATAAGTAATGTTAGTTCTGCGAATAAGCGACGAGTACACGGTTTCAACTTTATGGCTATGAAAAGTCGGGTATAATTTTCAAATTGCAAAGGTGCAAAAGATCATGTAAATATAGTCTTACATTTAGGATTAACCAATATCCTTCGCTTCCATAACCAGCTTCAATCCTGTAGCCCACGCATGGAATATCCATGCAAAAATTCGTCTACTTAGCCACGTAGGCAAGTAAATCGTATACCTAGAGCTTTAAATGGCTTTGTGTCTGATCCTTTGAAATGATACGGAGAAGCAAGGGTTTACCACGATCATATTACTCATACGAAAGACGCATGCATATGTGATACTAAAATGCGAGTATTAAAAAACTATGGACACTGAAATGACCGGCATCTTTGACCTTAGACCGGCATAGTGACGGCGACTGAAGCAGACTTGCAGGCAAGCAAAGGCCTTAATTAAATAGTAATAATAAGTATTAGCTATAATCCTCCTAATGCTTTTAATCGTCAACGAAGTATTATATCTGTATAGTAAAAACTAAAGTAAACTAACTAAAAACTAAAAATGACTGTACATGCCAGGAAGATAAGTTTCGTTTTAACTGAAATATAATAATTTAAATATTGCACTCAAATTGATTTGCAAATGAACACTTTAAACATTCTAAACGTAGAAATCTTATTGAGTTTCATCGCCCGACGTCTTCAAAGGGAAGATTAAGTGGCTTCTAGATAGTTATAATCCTAGATCACGATTGATCTCAATACTTTACTGGTTACATTAAAAAATCTTTTTCCATTTTCTCGATCCAATAGCTATTGCCAATTGCACAATTCTCTCTACGCGCGCGTCTGTCTGTCTTGATAATACTTTAAAGCATTTTATTATTGGATTGTCAGTTACTCTATTATATTAAAAAAAGAAGATATGAAAGATATTTATTTATTCAGCTTTACGATTTGTATTCGTTTTAAACAAGAGCAGGAAAATAGAACTTATGTACTCGTACTCGTCGTCTAATAAGAAAGTCAGCCCACCGTAAGAGCTGTCAAATGAAGAAAACAACAAACTAGAGAGACAAAAATGTCTCTGCTGGCATCATGCCAAGTCTCCTTGTGATGACTTTAGGAGTACCTTTCACATATAACACCATATTATGACACTAGAAACTTTTACTTAGACAGTTTGTCATTTCTTCATGTAAACAAACATAGTACAATGTAATTTAACATTTAGCACTAAAGAATTATTTAGTACATAGTTAGCTTTTGTTATTAAATATGAAAAGGTTGCTCAATTTTTTTTTATATTGTTATTCGACATATGACAGCCAGGGTTAAGCTTGATGTAAAGCTGGAGCAAATTACAAGCTGATCCCGAAACGCGACCAAATCACTTCACGGTCTATATAGTTGTAAGTGGTAGGTGGTACTACCCCGGATCGGCAGACTGGGCAGTATTGACTCTGTATTATTGATTAATTAATGTCAAGCGTAGAATCAATAGCTTGACATCAAATTGGAAGAATGGTCTGTTACGATTACTAAGCTTGTAGAATACACAAGACAAACTAATTGATAAACTATGAATAATTCATATCTAATTTCTGTTAGTTCCCATAACCTTAGAGCTTGTATGAAGAGAATTGTGGATGTGAAGGAAGCGAGGGAGTTGTGTCAGGATCGTGGTAAGTGGGGCTCCATTGTCTCTGCCTATCCTCATGGGAAAAAAGCGTGACAATTTGATTTGATTGATTTGATAATTTCTGTTACAATGCTGTTTGATTTTAATATTATTATCATTATTCATCAGTTAATTTGAATGTTGAGTGAAATTTTGAATCTGCAATGTAGCATCTAATCTGATATTAGTGGTTTTGTGCGGATTTAACCAAATATCAATATTGTGTAGTAAATGAGAAATTTTGAATTATATTATGTACTTGTATTGAAAACACTAGTCGACGCCAAATTTAAAGTTAGCTAATTGTAAAGTAAAGAGAATAATAATTAAATTTTCTTAATTAATACTCGATTAAAATAAACTAAATCTTACTTATTTTTTATATTACTTACTGGGTTTACTTATTAAATTATATTAAAGATAATCTTTAAATAAAGTAATACTTAAAAAGGAATATTAAGTATAAAAGTAACCGTAGAGTTTTTATGAAGAAAATTGTGGATGTGAGGGAAGCGAGAGAGTTGTTTCAGGATCGTAGTAAGTGGCGCTCCATGGCCCTACCTATCCCTGTGGAAGAAGGGCGTGACAATTTGTTTGATTGATTAATTGATTAATTAATTGACTATGTGTAATAAACTAAGAGTAGTAGGCCCTGTTATTAAGTGTGTCGATCCGGTATAGTAACATCACTTACAGGTATACAAACTATGAAGACTAAGACTTAGTCGCGTTTTTGGATCAGCTTGTAAATTGCTAACTGGATCGATAAGAGGAGATATTTTCTTCTTATCTATTGATGTATTAGATTATAATTGACGACAGGCGTGAACGAACGGTTTAGCGATTGGTTTGTTGCGCGTAAAGTCCCGGGTTCGATTCCCGGCCGGAGCAAATATTTGTTTCATAGCTTTTATTTGTAATGGATATTTGCTTCGGATCTGGTTATCATAGAGTGGTAGGCAGTGGTGCCCAGTCTGCCGATCCGGGGTAGTACTTACAAGTATATAGACCGTGAAGTGATGTGGTCACGTTTCGGGATCAGCTTGTAAGTTGCCGGTTCCATCTAGGCCGGCATAGTGGATGTGATTGCTACTCACAGTTATTGAATTGTAGTAGCAGTGACATTCATTCATGGACCACACTTCGGCTTAACATCAAGCGGAATGCTGTCATATGTCGAGTCAAAAAAAAAAAACTCACTAAACTATAAAACTGACTGTTGATGAAATATGTTTGCATCACATTTAAATTTAATGTGCTCCAGTGATAATTTAGCGTATTTGTGTAATTAGTTTAAATGTTAATAATCTGATTTATAAATTGGCGCGCAATATTTACCACTCAAAATTCTGACACGAGTAAATTAAATTATATTGTATAAAAGGATTAAGGTCATTTGTGTAAATAATATTTAACATTCCAATGTATGTACCACTTATAAGCTTAAAACGAAATTTCATATAGTCGACGGAATAAAAACATATTTTCTATATTTCTGAATGTTCTGAAGAGCTCATTTTTAATTTCTCTCGTCTTTTTACGAATTCTATCGACGAAATACCTTGCATCATCTTTTAAAGAATTTTTAGATCGTATGTCGAAGGCGGCATTGGTGGGCAATGGGCATCTTACAATATTTTGTTGGGTAGAGGGGATAGTGAAGGCAGGGAAGGTGAGTGTTGATATGACACAAAAAGCTTTGAAACCTACATTTCGGTCACAAGTCCGAAACGCTGCCTTCATTCTCCCGCCTGCCACGCGATGGACCCGGCACCCGCACGGAGAATCTATGGATGCTAAGAAATTGTTTCATTCATAGTAGTAGTTGCCGCCATTCATGCCACACTCAAACTTAACATCAGGCGGGATGCTATCATACTCGTATGTCAAGCCACAATAACTAATGAAATAAACAGCATCTGGAGCATTCCCTTGCTCATAAATAAATCAAAGTATATTCACTACAATCTACTTAGATTAATTTATGAACTAAAACATTGTAGTAATAGGTTGTAGATGTGAAATCCAATTAGATACCTAGTCATTCATATTAACATGTAGTTGACCCAAATACTAAGGAAAGTGTATTAGCTATCTATATTAGTTTTAATATAGGTTAGTACTTGTGTAAACACAATTAATCTTAAGCACTATCTCGTAACCTCTTGTAAGGTGTGAGCACAATTGTCCGTAATTCAGGATTAACTTTAATGTTCTGTGGTGTTTAGAGCTATTTGGGGCTTTAATTACGGTTAACGATTAGCGTATATAAAATTGTAAGCTATTACAATGAGTAGTTTTATTAACAGTGAGTTGTTGAATAAAGCTCGGTTTCTGTACTATATAACATTAATAATCGCATGCCATAAATATTAATCAATCAATCAATCAAATTAGCACGCCTTTGCCAAGATAGGCGTTCAACAGGCAGAGACAATGGAACGCCACTTGTCACGATCCTGACCCAACTTCCTCGCTTCTTACAATTCTATTTATACAAGCTCTAATCGCATGATAATCATTGTGTTACATATATATATATATATATGTTTGTTTAAAAGTTTTTAATAGCATTTTACAATTTTAGACATAACATCCCACTTTGTAAAAACGTCGTCTTTGCTCCACTAACCCTCCTGAATTTGAACAGAGCACCAGTTTGCCGGTTCAACCGTTTGTCATGACGTCTGGTGAATTCGTAATTCACAAATAGACTGACTGACATTCTAATTGATAAATTCTTTGCTGAACGAAGAAAGTTTATTAAAACTTGAAGTTGTTGAAATGAGATCTTTGAGCAACTAACTAGAAAAACTGCTGTGAAATTAAATTACTTTTGAAATTAAATTCATAGCTTTCTTTAGATTTTGTGTAGAAATTTGGTACATAAATTATTATTATTATTTGTGGTAACAAATTTAATTTAATATTACCACAAAGAGAAAATAACAATCCATTTCATAAATTGTGCAATTAATATAAATTGTTGAATAACGTCGGAATAATACTTAAAAATGTAAAATCAAAAACCAATAACAACGCGATAGTAAGCCGCTCAAAATTAATTTAATTTAATTAATCGATAATTAATATCGATTTCAATTAGGAACTGGTATTTAAAGTTCGATTCAATAAACACAATACAATCAACATTCTTTATGTAAAGCTTTATTTTGTTTTCTAGAGCACAGTAGGGAGCAGACATTTGACTTTCAAAGGAAAATGTCATTCAAAAGATATGATCATCGTCAAGTTCGTATTATTTCATATTTATTTAGAGTTTATATAGCATTTTAGGAATAAAATAACCAACGAATAAACTTTATCTTATTATTAAAAATCAACCAATCAAATTGTCACGCCATTTTCCCATGGAGATAGGCAGAGACAATGGAGCGCTATTGCCTCGCTTCCCTCACATCCACAATTCTCTTCATACAAGCTCTAAAGTTATGGGCACTAGGCAACTTAGCTTTCTTGAGGAAGTCGCCGATTTGATAGAAAAACACCAAACATACATACATACGAACTATCCCACTCCTTACGGCCTAGTTGGAACCGGTAATTTTTAAGTTGATCACGGAACGCTACTGAGTCATTGCACAGTCTGTACACTTTAAAGTACTACCCGAATCAGTAGACTGGGCAAATGACCACGTATTTTCCACTTGCTATGATAGACGGTCATCCCACCATACTTATTGGGCTTGTGTGCAATGTAATTTTCAATTTCTATATAAACAAAGAGTTCCTAAGTTACTATAAGAACAATATAGTTAAACACAGCTTTACAAAATAGAGTGGGCTTAACTAATAAATAATATCTTGAAGTATATCTTTAATTACCTACGCTTATTACTTTTACGTTATTGCTGTACTATACACATTCATAGATTAATTCTCTCTAATCTATACATATAATAAAATTGGAGTGTCTGTTTGTAATATTAAAATAACCGTTTTTTAATACATGTATATGCCTGTCTGTCTGTCTGTTTGTTCCGGCTAATCTCTGGAATGGCTGGACCGATTTTGACGGGACTTTTATTGGCAGATAGCTAATGTAATAAGGAGTAACTTAGGCTACTTATTTTTTGAAAAAATCCTTTATAATAAATAAAATAAAATAAAAACATTTTCCCATACAAAATTGCGTGCGTTTAGAAATTGATTTTGGGTAAACTAAAGAAAATATATCAAGCTGTTGAGAATTGAAAACAAATTATTATTATTATTTTACTATTATTATAAATGTGAATGTCCGTTTGTTTGTTACGCTTTCACGGAAAAACTGCTCAACCGATCATCATGAAATTTTGTACACATATTCTTGGAGGTATCAGAAGTAACATAAAATACTTATTTTATTTTTCCTTTTATAAAAATAGGTACAAGGAGTTGGTTCAAACCCTGAGTACTATAATACCATCGCACTGTATTACCGTCAGTCACGTCAACATCTAATCAACTGTACTATGGAGACTATACACTATACTTTCCATAGACTATACTTTCAGCTGTTTGAAATTTTTCGTTATTGTTATTTCCTTCTGTTACTAATGCATATCCTACTATTGTTATAAATGTGAATGTGAGTTTGTTCGTTACGGTTTTTATTTTTGGAGGTACTAGGAGTAACATGGGTTACTTTTAATTAAAAAAATAAATTTTTGACTATAGTTTCCAATTGACTATAGGTTTAACTGTTTGGAATATATATTTATTTTTATTTCCGTCTGTCATTTATGAGTTATCGAGTTATAAATACAAAAAAATCGAATTGAGAACCTCCTCCTTTTTTATGACTGTGTTATAAACCAAATTTTACGCGGGTGAAACCGCGGGCACAGCTAGTAGTAAATAATAAATTAACTAGAATCTGTGCATTGAATGAAATATTTTAAACAACAAACTGCCAAACCGGTGTAGTACCACCACTTACAACGTGACTTAGTTGATCAGCTTGTAAGTTGCCGATTTCAACTAGGCCGGAATAGTGGAAGTAACTGCTACTTGTAGTTATGAAACAGCAAGTAACAATCGCCTCTATTGATGTACCGCGTGCTATCATATGTCGAGCCTTAATGAAGTAAAATTAAAAGATCATTGAGCTTATAAGTTGTCGGTTTCTGACAACTTACAAGCTTAAATGACTGGATATCACCATTCATGAACCTCAATAAAAGCCTTCAGCCTCAATAAAAAAAGAAGATCTCTTCAATGTTTTGTGACAAATTTTCTTAAAATATTTATTAACATGTACAGTTGAAATGTTTGCATAAATTGTTTTTAAATAGCTTGTTCGATAGTATTTTCAATATTCCTTTACCAAGATAGTTTCTACTTGACATGCTCATAGAAAGAGCTTTCTTATGTATTATGCAAATTATCGAGAGTCGATGGATTTCATTTTTCCTTTATTCTTCAAAGAGCATAAAATTTTCATTGTAAATTTTTAACCAATTTTCCTGCCGATGTATTAGGTACTTTTGAACAAAAATAAAAATATAAACTAAGCTTAACAGGCCACAAACAAATCCACCTTTTACAGTATTAAACTTTTCATATATTTTTTTACGGCAAGGGATTAATATTTTCATTACTTACCAGTGAATGTAAACAATGTCATTTAGCTACTACGTAGAAATCTAAAAGCTCGCAACTTTTATTATTTATTTCGTCTATATTTTAACTTTTGATGAAATTCTTTAATTATAAAAATATTTTATCGCTCAACATTTGTTTAAATTATTATTTTTTGTTTCAGACTGCCCTTCAGAAATTTGTATGGATGACCTTCACAGTGAGATTCCACCTCCGCCGATCACAAGTAAGCCTAAATTATTATTTTTAATTAAAAGTAAATCTGACGGGACTTATTCAGATTATCAGATTCCGTTTCAAAGTAGTAAAAAATTAAGTTTATTTATCTTTGTCTAGCCTCGTGGAGGAGTGACGTCAATGTATTCTATATTCGTATATAGACAATACTAAGGGGTAATTCACTTATGAATCATACATATGTATGGTATGTTTCTAGTTGAAGTGCGCGTCAGAACACCATTGACAGAGAGTAAACGGGATTTGTCAATAGCAATTTATCGTTTCGATGATTTTCAATCAAATAAACGTCGACCTATTGCATTTCGACACAATATAAGTTAAAATGGCAAATATGCTTTGTGTTCATTTTACAGGTGAAAAACCCCTGCTTTTTGTAAATCTTTATCTCAGACATAATAAATTAATCTTTACTGTATTTTTAACATTTAATCATAATTGTAAATGTACATTTTAAAGTAATGTTACATTTACATTATTAATATCTTATATAGGGTCGTCTTATAACTTCAGATTAATCGTTTATTATTTTTATTGATTTGACTAATGTCGTTATTATTACATTTATAAATTGTTAACTCTAATAATTTGTAAATTTATAAATAAATTTGTTCCAAAATTGTCCATGTTAAAAGGTATATGCAATCCACTTTGATGTATAGTAAAATATATTCCTGGTAGACGTACGACAAAGTTGAAGTGATAGTGTAGCAAAGTGTGTTTGGATAAGAAAATAAAATTTCGCTTACCGCGCAATCGGTAAACCTGACTCACCACTTTTCAGAAAACCTGCACAGGAAAAGTTTACAGAACTTTATCTACAAATAATTCAAAAGGTTAGCCACATCGAGTTTATCGTTCTATGATGTTACATAACAGTTGCTCTCTTCTCCTTGCTCGGAGATCTAACTTAGTTTCTACATTGTTTTGGGTTAGTCTAGCGTTTAATTCCAACTGAATATCTTTGATACTTACGTCTCACAGTCATCATTGTGGGATATACATAAAGCTCTTGCATAAGCCAGGATTATCTCTGAAAATGGCTGACTACTCCCTCTCTAAATCATATTCACAAAGGGACCTTTACAATAACGATAAAGCTATAAAAACGTTTCCTCTAAACAATGTCTATTATTTAGTTTGCCCTAAATTGAAAGGTTTATTAGGTCTCTATTAATGTTATAAACGCCAAGCAGCATTACAAAATTTATTGTTTCCGTTCATTTAGTTCATGGCGTATATAATAACTTACCTATCAACCGACAATGAACTGATAAAAGTTAATACTGCGTGTTAAAAGTATAAACAAAGAGGCTTTTGGATGCTCAGAATTTTATGTGGGGCTTAATGTTGGGAACGTTTCACTGTTATTGTTTTCCGATCTTATTTCGTGATTTACTCGTGAAATTTTTATGAGTAGACATGATAAACAACCTTTTAATTTTCTTATTTGCAATTTCTTGAAAATATTAGTCGTTAGTTTGTTTCGTAGCTTGTCCATAATAGATTAAGATACCAGTTAGACATGTAAACGCTACAAGTATAAGTACCTAAGTAGTCTTTAAAATAAAAGTCAGTATATACAAAATTGTCATGTTTTGTTAAGCCGAGCTATCAACACTCGTGCCTTTAAAGCGTGAAGTGGTCGCTCGATAGTGACGTTAGAGTGCGAGACAGGGGTTGGCGGGTGGCTGCCTACCCTTTGTGGGATTTTTTATGCTCCCACTAGTTGATTTAATGAAATTCACTCTCAAAAACCTTTATTCTATATATTTAAATAGTGGAGTTTTACTGCTCGTATGTCTTTTAGCTTTTCTCATTTTTATATCAATATCGTACTCGTATTCGTTTTCGTTTTGTTTTTTTATATTTAAGTCAAACTTTTAGTAAAAATTCAGTAGTGTTTTTTTAATACATATTTTTTAATGGCCTACCCACCCGTTTGGTTCATCTAAAAAAATATATTTAATATCGAGGAATAAAATTAATGTAAATTCTGGTCTTGTTTTTAAAATTGTTATTCCTTCGCAACTCTCAAGTTACCTTTTTACACCACCGACACTATTTATAACAGCCGAGCTTTTAAATTCAACTTATTTTCTGTGACAGAATTACTTTCTTGAAGCAAGTTTTATGACAAAATATAAAACTTGTACAACATTTTAAAGAAAACATTTTTACTATACAATAAGACTTATAAAACCTGCGACTACGAAAATAAACTGCAATAAATGTTAAACGGAAAACTTATATATTTTAGATAAATCCAACTTGCCGAAGTAGACGAATTGGATAAAACCGCAAATGCAGAGAATTACAATTTCTTTCTGCCGCGGGGCTTTTGAAAGTTTTGATCATTTGATATGCACACATGTCTGGCTTCACTTAAATTCAGGAGGTCGCGAGGGAATACTTTCAAACATTTTGTTAAAACAATATTAAACTACTTGACAGTTTATATGACGGCTTAGGAACGAAGTCACACAAATAACTTTGTTGATATTTGTTATATACCTTTAGCTGTTTAACTTATTGACTATGCTATCAATTTAATGGAGCAGCTACTTATTTTTATAGAGCCAATAAATTACTTTATTATAGAGTTTATCCAATTTAAGTAGTTTTAATTTAATTGTGTTTTATTTCTTTGAGAAAGTCTAAAACGTAGTGCTTGAGCACAGATCCTGATGCTGACATGCATATTATCTTTATACTGTAGTAATTAAAAAATGTATTAATAATGTACTGTATAATAATACGGAATATTCAGTATAGTAGATTAGTAACAGCTCATTACTCTTTAACATATTATATACTTGTATAATTTAATCCTCAAAACATAGCTTATATTCTAGATTCTAGAGAATAGATATATTCTAAAATATGGCTATTGTGGTGAAATCTCAATGGATTATAAGTTTCGAGATTATAAATTTCAGCTTTAAGTTAGGGCACATTCAATCTCCGGTGAACCTGGATTAGGTTAATACTCAAATCGTATTTATCAATATTTGAAGATAGAGCAGACTTTACAATAATCCACTTTAGAAAAATAGTACCTACCTATTTTTCTAAAAGTATATTGTATTTTTATAAGAAGACTTATTTAGCTTTTATATAACGTGAACCGACTTAAGTACCTTATATATTGTACAAGAAGACAATGCAAATATGTTTTTGTGTATATATATATTTATTTAACTCATACATTAAATTATTGTAAATTGAGCTTACCTGTACATATATAACATGAAAAGAGACGTGAAAAGTATAGGAATACAGACGCGTATGTCATCATTTTCAATTTTTCTGCAATAGATAAATAAGGTTTTAAAAAAGATGTAGTGACAAGGATTGTGTACACGGAAAGAATGAGTGAAAGTAGATTGACGGTTAGATTGAAGGGATTTTTAAATTTGATATGAATAGATGCGTTTCCGACTAACAGGTATTACAAATATAATAGGTATTTTCAGACAAACCTTATTTAGAGCGACTTTAAAATGTTAATTTTAACGACTCCTAATAAAGTTTTTCATTTATTTTGTAAATACAATACATTTGCTACATCAACAGCGATTAGACGGTTAGTTCAGGGGGTCGTCGTTTGATTATCATAAATTTAAGCTATGTGAAATGCTTTACGGGCTTATTTTTTTTTTATTGTGACACGACAGCTGACCTCGTCCCGCCTGATAAGCAAGAGGAGGTCCAAGAGTGAGGACGACTGAGAAAACCGAGTTTGTTCACGGCTGCCTCAGTCGCCGTCACTATGCCGGCCAAAGAAATTGAATGGGGAGAAATATTTCTGCCCATTAGCATTAGAGTCAACTGTAGAAATGCGAGTCCGGCATAGTAAAGGTGACTAAGGCAGCCAAAAAATTGAGTTGTTTTTTTTTAGTCGTCACCATCTTGAATATCAACCTTTATTTAGTTTATTGTGATGTGACATCTGATCTCAACTTGCTTGATTTTAGGCAAGAAGAGGGCTAAGATATAGCGCTGAGAGATCAGGTGTCGATTTAAACATATGTTATTTTCCAATAAAGTGAAATTAAATTAATTGCATTTACCTTCATATTAAATTTTAAATTTTGTATTTAATCCTCTTTTCCCTAAAGTGCGGCTTTGGTTCGTAATATCTTTAATTTCCATACATTTATTTTCCATACATATATTACATCTATTTTATAAATTAGTTTTATAATTAATTTAACAAAGGAAATTAATTAAGCATAAATTAAATATAAAATGTAAACGACCCACATGACTCTTTCTTGATCAAATCGAGGATATTCTTAACGGGGCAAGAGTCCGCAACGCCTATGACCATCGACGATCCAGAAGTCTCTTTCTTGATCATATCGAGGACATTCTTAATAAAGCAAGAGTTCGCAACGCCCATAACCATCTAGTAGACGACCCAGAGGACTCTTTCTTGATTTAAATGGGGCAAAATATGGTTTCCACGCATTGTGATGATCTCAGATAATATAAGTATATATATTATATGATCTGAGGTGATGATGTATACTAATGCAGTGTAATATACCAAAATTATCTTTGTTACCTTTTCATTAATTATAAGGTCAATCAATCAATCATTTGAATTGTCACACCTTTTTCACATAGGGACAGGCAGAGACAATGGAGCGCCACTTGCCACGATCCTGAGACAACAACCTCGCATAAAAACAACTGTAAATACTTAAGCATTTTATAATAGAAAAAAATGAATTTATTCTTAATAATAATTTCAAAAATCAGCTATTATAAAGTTAAAATAAAAAAAATATGTGATAAAAACTTTTCATTGTTCTTTATTTGTCACCCTAGTATTGGGGAAATGTTTTTAATAATAAAATTATATCCTCGGTCGCATTTGACCGCGCAATATGCAAGCATGAAAATTTTCCATCCAATTTTTATTACACCTTTATACATTTACCACAGATATTTATATTTCAGTCTCAATCACAATATAATCAATTTTAGTACGTGCCTCCATACGAGCAAAGTAATGAAATATGTGCGTTGAATTTAATAAAAACTGACTTCTTATTTGTATTTATTGATGGAAAATAATAATAATTCAAAAACCGAATTATATCAAATATAAATCTATTTTCAACTATCACGCCTCAATTGTCGCAGAGTTAGGCAGATACCAAATTGAGATCACTTTCTTCGATCTAGAATCAACCCTCTCGCTTCCTTCAGACCAATAATTATCTTACTACAATCTCTATATTAATGGCTAGTTCAATGTTTTTTAAAGATAATATCTATTTATATAAAACATATCTATACAAAACAAATACAATACAAACAAAAGTTCCAACACTCATAACTCCAGAACGGCTGGACTGATTTTCATTGATTTAGATTTGTTGTATTTGTCCCCGTCCCGAATAACTATTAAAACCATTGGAAAACTGACGAAAAATAAAATTAAAATAATAACATTTTTCCATACAAAACGTTCATGGGTTTCGTAACTGTTAACAGTTAATGTTCACCCGTCGATACGGTAAACGCTCTATGCGTTAAAGATGCCATTAAATCTTTTAACTACTGAACAACCGACATGTAACATTTTAAAATACTCTGCAATTGAAACAGTTTTAGTAGCCTAAAAATCATCATATGTGATGAATGCACAATGGCGCAATGGCGCAAAAACGGAAGCTCTTGATCGAACCTTAAAAGATCTGCGCAATTTTCGAGAATTTTCGGTGGTGCAATGCCAGTCATTCCAAGATCGACTGCTGACGATGAAATAGACGCTTGCCTCAAATCATAAAATCTGTGATGCTATGTGACGAAATTTTAACTGGTAGCAAATATGAGAGTAACATTGTTGAACGACCCATCTGCTTAAGATTTCTTTGAGCAACTGCTGACTATTGGTAGTGGCCATGTTCCTGTCGACAAATCAAGCGGATCGATTTCATTTACTCCGAATTTTCGCAACGTCTTCTCATCATAAGACGAACTTATCAGCAAAGTATTCTCAAAGATTATTGCTAACCACAAAAATAGCAAATGGTTAAGCCAGCGAGCAATTTTGGCGACTAAGTTTTTGAAAATATTTATATTTTCTCTGTACATGAATGATATTTTCGTAAATAAATTGTGATGCAATTGTAAGGAAGTTAAACTACTTGAATAGTTTCTTAAGTGCACTACGTGAGCTCAGATAGTAAATTGAGCGCACTGCTTCTGCAAAATGAAAATCGATTCGATCTCGGCGGCACTGCCTCAAAAAAGAATTCTATAAGACATAATACTTGAAAGTTCATATTTGATTCATTGCAGTGTAATAGGTGATGCGGACGTCACAAAAACTCTACAGCTTATTCGATTTCGCATCCGCTTAAATTTCGTCCCCCCCCCCCTTTAATTTCGGATACGCTTCAATTTGGCCCCCCTTCAAATTCGAGTCCTTTATTGCATATGCCACGGAGAATATTCTGAAGAGCTTTTCAACCTCGTTGCCACCTCAACAATTATGTACTTTTCTGTCGTCCGAGTCTCGAACAACCGAGAAGTGGAATATACAATCGGTTGTTTCGGTCTGTTGGCCTGTTGGAAAAGCTCAGAGTCGCTCAGCGGGCAGAGAGCTATGCTTGGTGTTTCTTTGCGCGAATAAATCCGGAACGAGGATAAGAACCAAAGTTACCGACAGAGCCCGTAGGATTCTTAAGCGAAAGTGGCAATGGGCTGGCCACATCGCTCGAAGAACCGACCACCTCTGGGGAAGAAAGGTTCTAGAGTGGAGACCACGAACCGGAAGACGCAGCGTAGGTAGGTCTCCCACCAGGTGGACTGACGACATAATGAAAGTCACGGGTAACCGGTGGATGCAGATATTGATGCCAATCTTGTCATTCGCAATGGCGTTCTAGAGGGGAGGCCTATGTTCAGCAATGGACGCCTTCTGGCTGATAATGATGATGTTTCGGTCATCGACATTCCAGGACCTTCCATTAATTATCATGAGGCAAGTCGAGGTCAGATGTCAAGTAATGTAGATGTATTATTTTTATTGTGACTCGACCTTTCTGATGTTAAGCTGAAGTGCGGTCTATGAAAGAAGTAGCAGTCACATCCTCTATGCTGTCCTAGTTGGAACCGGCAACTTAAAAGCTGATCCCGAAACGCGCTAAGTCGCTGAGTCTGTATACTTGCAAATGGTGGTACTACCCCGGATCGGCAGTGCCCCCACTGCCTACCACTCTTTCACAATTTGCGGGCCGACGGCGTAACTCCATGACAAACAAATAAAATTGCGCAACACACGAAGAATCGATGATTTCATTATCAGTTTAATCTTATTAAAACTATTTTTTTTAAATAAAAATAATTGTATTATATAAATACAAAACATTAATGTAGCAAGAGGCACTGCATTTTAAACCAGCAGACGTGTGCTTGTTTGTTTTTTGTTTTTTAAATTTTGTCTTGGCGTATGTCCAATGTAGATTTTTTTATGATTCGCTTGAAGGATAAAAAGAACTCGTAGGCGGATAAGACAATTGTACTAGTAATTCATCGTTAAAAATTAATTTCCTCAAACAAATTACGACTTATTCAAAACATCAAATGTCAAGGTCACAGAGGTTAGAATAAAATCGTTATCAAAACATAAAATAAAAATTATTTACGTGATAGTTTGTATCTAAGAGAAGAGTCAAAATCTTAGAGCATTTAGATTAGAACATTGTCAAAAAGTTGGAATGTTAGTTTGATAGAGGTTTTAGCGCAGTAAACTATTAACAGTTAACTTAGCGCAAAAAAACTTGCTTGACTTTTGTATTTGTAATCGATTGTATTGGTTTCTAATCAATTAAAATGTCAGACAATGCCCGAAAAATCTTAAATATGACCAAAACCGTTTTACAATAAAACACCGTACTACAAAATGAGCAAAAGGTAAAATATGCACAATTTCATGGCGAAGAAAATCAAGAAATCATTAAATTTTTGATTTTTTGTAATTTTTGTAAGTATTTGTAAGTATATTAAAAACAATAAACACGCGTACTAATTAATATTATGAGCTAAAAATTAAATACAGTGTAGGTATTGTAATCTGACTAAGTCAACATTGTCTGTAATGGGAACCCACAAATTAATTTATCTTTGTGTAATTATTTTAATATCTTTAAGGCATTAAACCAAACGCCCACATCCAGCTTTGTTTTAACAGAAGTCAACGTCCCTTACCAAAAATTAAGTAGAAACTTTTCCTACCACTTATTGAAATCTTAATTCATACATTATTCCACTCAAGAAAATTTATCAGGAGATTTGCAATTTAAATGATTTTTTGTTAAATGTAGGATTCAAAGATGGATAGGCAGACCGTGAATTGACTTAATCGCGTTTCGGGATTCGCTTGTAAATTCCCATTTTTAACTAGACCAGCATATTGAAAACGACAGCTACTTTATTTAATTAAAGTTATTTAATTGTAGTAGCAGTCCATAAAAATAATGTTTTTTTTTACTAATACCTAAAAACATACGAGTTTAAAATATTCAATACGAGTATACCTTTTTACCTTCACTTTGTATGTAGCGTTAAATGAATAATCTGTATGTAATAAATTTGTTAGTTTACTTAAATAGTGATCTGGGTGTTGGGAGAATGTAAATTTGTTTTCCCGCCCTACCACCGCCCGGCATGTCGCGGGCGGAGCGACTGGTTATCAAATTATTTTGTGTATCCTAATATTATTTATGAGTTAAAGGTAGCTTATTTTCAGTAAACATGGACCACCGCATTGTTTTATTAGATTTATATTTAATACACCGATGTTTATTAGGACTATAATTTTATGTAAAGGGTTTAGTTATAATTTTACAAGTAAATCTATTAATTTACTCGTAAAATTACCGTAAGAGATGACTAGTTATTATAGAGTTCAATTATTTTCGTAGTCGTTTGCGGGAAAATAATTGCGCCATATCTTCTCGTCAAACATTCCGCTTTGTCTAGAGATCTCTACATGTGTCTTCAACCAATGTGTGTTGCCAGTGATGACATACGGCACTGAGACGTGGTCCATAATATATATCCTGGTGCTTATTTTGTAGCGCGACACATGATAGCACCCCGCTTGATGTTAAGTGGGAGCGCATAGAAGTCCAGTTAAGTAATGGTCGTAATACCGAATGTTTACCACTCTTAAAAATACCAAGTTTTATTTAAATAAGTTGTAATACTATAACGGTCGTACTACAAAAAATATATTTAAAATAGTGTTTAAATATTGGCTTTAATACCATTAAAATATTGGTTCCAATAACCGTATTATTATTGTTTAGGCGAGGAGAGTGATACAGCTGATGCAGATGGGCGTCAATCACTTGAAAATTCTCCACTGCGGCAGAGACGTGGGGGCATACTTAAAGGTGGGAGACTCTGGAAATCGTCAATGGAAGGGGAAAAAGAAATTGAAATCGTATGTATAAAATTGTATCTGAATAAAGAACTGAAAAGATAAGAACGTAGGCGTTGGGTCATGTTTTATGAAAATGAACGAAGTAATCCTTACTTTGACAGAATTGAATTACAGAATCTGTAACTTTTTGAGAGCCCTTATTTTAATAAAAAATAATTATTTTTCAATATTTATCGTAGAAAGTTAATTTGATCATTTATAATAAATGCATACTAATTGTGAGGTATTCGGTTTTATTTTTAATATTCATTTGAATTTTTAAATAAATATTGTTATATAGTAGTAAATGACATCATTCATTTTGTATAGAGACTTGGGCTAAATTGTATTAACAGTAGCATATTCATTTTAATATAGTTTAATGTATGACATTTCAATTCAGAACTGATAATATGGCGTGTCTTCGTGATTGAGAGACGATGCAATATTCATGTCATATTTTTCAAATAACTTAATTGCATAACAATTAAAAGTTGTTATTAGTTTTATCAATACAATTTATATTTTTTTTTTTCAAAAGTAGTACATACAATAATAATAAATAGTAATACAAAAATAGCCTAAAATGACCTTTAGACAATATGATAATAGAGTTTTTTACAACATAGTTTATCATAATTACAATAGTACCTATTTTTAAACTGAATTAATCTTTATCGAATTCTATATTTTATTTCACTATGAGCTAGAGGTAGTTACCGTGTCAGAAAACTTTAATAAAAATAAAATTAAAGGTAGCAACTTATTTTCATTCAAATTTTTATGACTATATTTTTTATTAAAATAAAAAGGTTTTTTTTCTAAAGTAGCTTATGATATTGCTTTATATCTAATTGATATTTTAAGTGTTTTGATAGAAATATTTTTATTATTCATTTCAAAATAAATTCATAAAAATTTGTAGCAAATTGAGGATCGTTCCACAAATGTGCCGAGTGACGAAGATGGTCCTAATACACCGAGATCAGTAAGATTTGTTGAGAGACGTGAAACTAGTGAAGTGGAGATAAATCATAAAAATGAGGTTGAAAGAGCCAACGAACCTGAACCACCGGTTCCCAAAGAATTTGCATCAACACACAGGTAACATAAGTGACATAAATAAAAAACTAAACCAATACTTTTTAATACTGCCTAACGGTTTTTAATGATAATCAGGCGAGGTTTTATTTTTACTTGCTGATTTAAGTCCAATATATAAAAGTATAGGTAAGTACGAAATCTATTAGGTTTACTATTATAAGTAATTACCTTCTTTTTTATATACATTTATTTACACCGCTTTCTCCTTAAAACTTAACGCAATTTGTACAAATGTGCTAACCTACTCTTTTTTGCTATTAAATATAAACTAAAGTAAAAATGTAGTAATAAATATATTTTTAAAGGCGGAAAATGGACATGCTTTTAATAAAATAAAACTAACTTTTTTAAGTAGAACTTTTTTTAAAAGCGAACTCGTCAAAAGAACGTTACATCAATGATCAGCTAAGATCTTTATAAAAAAGTGAAGTCTCTATTTTAAGAGAAAGCTAATGAAACGGTGATGTAAAAAAACTTGTAAAAAACTTAAAATGAATTTTCAATTTTAAATATTTTCTATAAAATAAATGCACATTTCATATTTTTATGTTCAAAGTTATTAAGTTATAAAAATATCCTTTGAAAGGTTTTACTGAAAAGCATTTTTCACAAAGAGTTTTAATTCAAACACTTTGTGTATCTGCCTTATTTTTTCAAAAAAATAATTTCAGCGGGAAAGTAAACTTTAATATTTACCTTTTAGTACACGCTTTAGCACAAACATTAAACAAGAAATTGAGTTTGATTGTAACGGAGGCTAAACTTGGCGTTACTAGTTTGGGTTAAAAGCAAATATATGCAAAGCATATACTAACAATTTGCTTGTTTAAGTTAGAGTGCACTAACTTGGGAGACCAAAACATAATTAAGGTCTTGTCAGATAGGTAACACGTTACGTGAACTAAACTGACATTTCATATGTTACGTATTTTTTTGTATTATGTCTTTTTTTATTGTGGCTAGACATAAATGACAGCATGATGTTAAGCTTGAGTGCGGTCCAGGAGTGCAGGCGACTGCTTTTTTTTATTGTGACTCGATATATGACAGCACCCCGCTTGATGTTAAGCCGAAGTGTGGACCATGAATGAATGTCACTGCTACTACAATTCAATAACTATGAGTAGCATTCACATCCACTATGCCAGCCTAATTGGAACCTGCAACTTACAAACTGATCCCGAAACACGACCAAATCACTTCACGGTCTGCATACTTGTAAGTGGTGGTACTACCCCGGATCGGCAGATCCCACTGCCTACCACTCTTTGATAACCAGGCCCGAAGCAAATATTCACCTCTTTTTTTATTAACAAATATTTGCAATATTTACTATAATTAATAAATATTACAAATAAAAGCTATGAAACAAATATTTGCTCCGACCGGGAATCGAACCCGGGTCTTTACGCGCAACAAACCAATCGCTAAACCGTTCGTCCACGTCTGTCGTCATCATTTTTACGAGTCCACGTGCTTAGTAGCAGTGTCTCCGATTTGTTTGGAAAACACCCTTCTGGGCCTGCCTAGTTTAATGCATCCATCCATATTTTATAAATTTATTTCGTCAATCTATTTTAAATAAAAAAATATAATTATTTTTACTACAAGGTTGGACACTCCCCTTATACTGACAAACCACGCGCCGAAGTCTAATTCTGCAGTGCAACAGTTGTTCAATAGCAGCCGACCACCACCGCCTTCTATCGAGACACATCATGTAGCATCGGATGCACACAGGTATGATACTGTCACATACTGTTACATAGATTATTGGGAAAGTTGCGGTTTATTGGTAATTTACGGCTTACGTGTCACAAATAGTTCGGTATTGCAGACATCCGGAAACTATTGAGGTTTATATTAACCGCGGAATATTAGCTTAAAGCAAGGAATTTCAGCATTATTGTGTATTGTGTACTTATTATATTTAATATAGTCGACCGTGGGTCAAGTGATAGTGAAATGGAGTCACAAGCCAAGAGTACCTGGTTCAAACCACTTACTAGTACTAATTTGATATGTGTACTTTAGTCGATCTGATTCTAGGATACAAGTACATTTAGTCGCTTAGTATAGAAAGGTAAAAATAATTAAAAATTGAATTAATAAAAGATGTTTTGTGACTCCGTCCTATCCCTGTGGGAATTGAGGCGTGACAATTGATAATATATAATATTTTATGTATAAAATTTGTTTTAAAAAAAGTTTTATCTACGAGTAGAAGAATATAAAGTGTTATTATTTATGTTCTTCATTTATAGCTTAGAAACTAGGCGTAGAGTATCTAACTTTTAAGAAAGCCGTGTGAGTTATTTATAAATATAAATTTTAGCAGACCGTGGGAATCGGGCCTCAGACCTCGTCATGAGGAAGTAGCAGTGCGGCGAGTAGCTGAACGAAATGCGTTACGGTGCTCCCTACTGAGGAGTGAAGCTCGCAAGAAACAATTACCTAAGGTCAATAAATTAATAATTAGACGCAATAACAAACTAAACTTTGATTTTTGGATAGCTAGATTAAAATTACATTTAGTGGATTGCCTTATAGTAACGTAACAATTGTGTTGTGTCTTAAATGAGCGAGCATTAAACATTGAAATACATTTTTCACTTCCAATTGTTAATTTATTAGTTAATATTTGCGTGATAATTGCGTATAAGTAGTGTGGATATTTCATTGTAGTGTCATTTTTAATTGATTTAATGCTTTTTTTTATCTTACTTTGCTCTATTCATTTTTTACTTATGAAAAAGCAGTGAAATATTATGCTTATTAATATTGTGTATTACGTTACGTTACATTATTTACGCCAATAAGTAAAATTAAATCAAGCAAAACACTTAGGAATGAGCCATACTCATTAAAAATATTCATGATATACTTCACGCTAGTAACAGTAAAAAGTAATAAAAAGGCCAATCGTAGGTGTCATTTTAGTCTAATTTGAAATTAGATTGTAATCTTATTTGATATCTTACAGCAAGAAACTACATCTCTTACTGAGAGGATCCGTTTGCTAACTTGTGATGTAGATGATGAGCCAGAAGAAGAACGTCCCAGTCCTACCGTAGTTAATATTGAAAGGTCTTCTAATAGTGTTGATAAATCATTTAATACAAATGACAAATCATTTAATGCCATCGACAAAGCTAACGAAAAGGCATTCGGTAGCACGTCATCCAGTTCTTCGTCTTCTACACTGTCTAATACGGTACCAACGAGAATGCAACCTCCTGATCTAGCAGAAGTACGCCATGATCATAAGGTTAGTTGAAATTACCAACCCAATATTACCAAAGGTCAGTTGACATTATTACTTGTTTATCATTACCAACCCAACATTACCAAAGCCTAATTAACATTACCTATCAAACATTCAAATCAAAAAAAGAACTCATTTCACATGTGCATCCGACTATATAACTTTAAGCAGATTAAAAAAACACTAAATCATATTAAGCTTAGAAAATACTATGTTAAACGGCTAAATAAACGCTATTTTTATCAAATAAATAAATACGTGGAGTTTTAATAACTACAACCGGTACTTTTTTGTCTCTCACTAAATAAAACGTTATTATTAAATATATATTAACAACGTTAAAAACTATATGTAAAATTTTCTTAGATTTTGAGCGAACATTAAAAAATGAATTAAAAGCTCTCGAACGTCAGAATTAAAAACTGTACTCGTACAATCATTAACCAAAAATAAACGCGATAGACTAACTGACATCCAAAAAAGATGTAGGATAAAAACGATATATTACCAATCGATTTCATTTTATTTCATTAAAGAACACAAACAAAGCAAAAAATCTAATAATAATATTCACTAAACATGGATGAACATTTTATGCCATTGATAATCCTCTAATTGAAATTATGACCATGCGCTTGAATATATAAGACGAAATTCGTTCCAATGCATAATCTCAAAAGGAAACATGACCACTGACGTAATTGCATCATTATTATTCAATTTGAAGACCATAGGACGAACAGGCAGAGGGATTGAGTATCAACGTCATGCAGCTTTGTTTTTTTCTACAGCCACGCAATGAGCACCGTCGGCAATTTCTGGGTTCACTTACTGCCTGCGTCGGGGGGACCGCTCATCACGAGGGTTTCTACTACATGCAGACTGGAGACCGCATACCACCTTCATCGAGCACAACGCTCGATTTTCAAGATATGGATACACCAGCACCTGACGTAGTAGCCGGTACACCAGGTATTCTTTTATATGGTTAGGGTTCCAGGTCAAGGCGTTTAGGTATTTGGTGAGATTTTTTTGTCTACACTTACACAAAAAGCTTCATAAAAATCCATTTTATAATTAGAGTAGAAAGAAAAAAGTAAAATATTTGGTTTCTATTCCTATCAGTAAATGCAATATCCGAAAAAATCGGATTTGGCACGTGTTTTGTGTTGCCAGCACATCGGCCCGTCACAATCTAGGGCTGAGTTTTCTTGGTCGTGTCGAGCTACTCTTATTTTCGGCAAACGGGATGATGTCGCTCAGATAGTCACCGTGACATCCCGTGACGATGGACAAATGGCCTCAAGCTAAAATAGTCTAATAAAAATAAATAAAACCTTTTTGAAATCTTGAATTCGGGCAACATATAAATTGGAGCGATTCCCGGCTAGTGATATTAAGACCTCAACGCATTGAAGACCCAATTTTGTGCACGGTTGTGTGCATACACAATAATTTATGGTTCGGATCTCAAAAGACTGGCCACGTGGGAAGCATCGCTCACTCGTTCGCACTGGTGTCCCAGTACACCCGGGTACAATATACATATTATGTACATGGCAGTATAATCGTAGTATGTAGCCAGATACGCAGTTTCGGTTAAGGCTCCTTTGTTGGCTTCGGATCATTGCCTGGTCGAGACGATTGTGCCGAATCGTGCTACTTAGTCTTTATCTTGCGAACAGACAATGCCAGAGATTCGCCACTATGCCTTTTTTTACTAACAGTACAATACAATGAAACTTCAAATTTTTGAGAAATAATATACTTTTATACATAAACAAATATAAATCCAAACATGACTAATGAAGATGTGTTAGTACTTCCTACGGGATATGGCGTTCACTATTTATTTCCAGGCGGAAATTGCAGTCAGCGGGAAAAGAAATCTAACGCGCCGCACGTATCGCTGACTTTATAAATGCAAATGCGTTCCATTTTATATAATATTTTATAACAATATTGCTCCGTCCGTTGTACAATATAACAAATAATGATACAATACTATGATGCATTGGCATCTAGTCAACTTTCAAGTAAGGCATTCACGTGTATTCCAAATCCAATAACATAAGAGCGGTCATGCGAATTTGCTTTGAATAGCTATCGTGTTTAGATCTTGCAGATATTCGTGCACCTGCTTCTAGGGGGATAAACTAGACCATGCTTTTTCTCTTATATTGCACATATATTATCATTTATAGATTTTGACGTCAATCATGAACAATAATTTTATTTTTGTAACTTGCTTTAACAGCTTGTAAGTTGCCGGTTTCAACTAGGCCAGTATAGTGGGTGTGATTCATTCATAGACCGCTCTCCAGCTTTACATCAGGCGGGGTGTTGTCATATGTCGAGCTCCATAAAAAAAGAAACAGACTAGGTTTGAATACTTGTATGCGTAAAGGAATATTAAGGTTATATCACAAGAACATAAGTTGAAAAAGTGTATCATTTTGCTTAATTAGGTGCAAATGACGGTGATGATGGATTAGTCGCGTTTGCACGTGCAACAGCGCCCCGAACTGAGCGTTTGAAGCAGAAGTACGGTCAGGAATCACAGGCTGGTAGCAGTGATGACGAACACGATGACTATGGTAAATACTTATTTATAAAAAATATACATTAGATTACTAAAATGGAAAATAATCGTTATAATTGTTCAATCAATCAATCAAATTGTCACAATCTTTTCCCACGGGGATAGGCAGAGACGATGGAGCGCTACTTGCCACGAACTCAAACAACTCCCTCGCTTTCCTCACATCCACTATTCTCTTCATACAAACTCTACGGTTATGGTTATACTGTTGGTTATTATATTTATTAATGTATGGCAGAAAAAGCATGATAGTAGCATTGATACTTACTGTAGGAAATGTGGATTAATGAATGCGGATAAAGTGAAGAATATAGTTGTGCGTAAGAAATGTGATTTAAAAGCGGAAGTGGTGACAAATATCCAGAAAGGTTGTTATGATGGTTTGAACATATTAAAAAAAATGATAAAAGATGATAGACGAACGAGATTTTGATTTGATTTGTTTTGATTTGATTTGACGGTTTTTGATCAACTAGAAAATATTCTCTTAAAAAAACTTAAGTCATTAGTGCCCATAACCATAGGGTCTCTAGAAAGAGAATTACGGATGCAAAAAGAGGAAGCAGATAGATCTCAGACCATCCCTGTCAGAGATCAGGCGTGTAATTGATGATGACGAATTTTTGTAAGATCTAAAGAAAATTCTTAATATAATAGGTTTCCATCGTCGCCCGGCAGTCAGAGGCATAGCAATTAAAAAGCAACTTGGCACTTCAGAGGATTTACTTCAGCAAATGCAAAACGAATTGCAAGCGTCCTCTATGGCTGCCCCCTCGTCTCAAGTCCCCACTCATCAATGCGTACGTGCAAATGCAAGCTACCCTTGGCCATATTATTCTGATACGAATATGGTGAATTCCAGACCTCAAAGTCGAGCGTCAAACGCTAATTGGTAAGTCTTTCTATGTTTTCATGTCAATAGGTGTTAATATATGTGAATAAAAGGTGTAATTATAATAATTTAATAGAAACAAAATTATAATTAAGTTATGAATGTTCTAATAACCGTTTATTCGCCTTAAACAATATTTTGTTCATTTGTTTTATAATAATATATATTATGCATAACCCTGATATTTTATTCAAACTTAGGACCAAATAAATTAGAATTTCGGATCAATATGAATATTTGATCAGTCCTCGTCTATCCGTTGATTTAATTTCCATCTCAAAACTTCAGTCAATCATTGGTTTGAGTAAATAATGGCACAAGAAGATTAGTGTTTGCCTATTTCAAACTAATATTGTTCAGAACGCTAGAGCGATCACAGTTGACTCAGTTAATTGAAGTGGATACTAATTCTGATTGAACTTAACCTTTTGTTTAGGTGGTTGCCTAATGACTATTGACTTGACCAAGTCTGACAATTTAACCTAATAAATAAAATATTATATTAGGCCATTTTATTTGTATTATTTTCACTGTTCACCAACAATAAGCTAATTTAGTTTAGGCCAATATAGTCGTAACATTATAACGAAATTATAATTCAATCAATTAAATTGTTACGCCTATTCCCCATAGGGATAGGCAGAGACAAAGGAGCGCCTTTCTCGCTTCCCTAACATCCACTATTTTCTTCACACAAGCTATACGAAATTAAAAGTAAATTAGTATTTTTATTTATTGTGGCAACACACCTGATTTTGAACAACACCTCGCCTGATATTAAACTGGAATCATCATCATCATCATCATCATCAGCCAGAAGGCGTCCACTGCTGAACATAGGCCTCCCCCTTAGAACGCCATTCCAAAAGACAAGGTGCCAGTTGCATCCACCGGGTACCTGTGACTTTCACTATGTCGTCAGTCCACCTAGTGGGAGTCCTACCTACGCTGCGTCTTCCGGTTCGTAGTCTCCACTCTAGAACCTTTCTTCTCCATCGGCTGTCGGTTCTTCGATCGATGTTAAACTGGAATGCGGTCTGATTATTATTGCACTTTGTAGTCGCAATTGTTTTCTGTGCAGTATTCTAAGAAAAGATTTAAACATGAACCGCACTCTAGCCTAACATAAGGACAAGGGTATTATTATATCAAACTCTAAAAATTATATCTTCATAATTATATTGCCATAGGAAAAATTGTTTTACGTACTAATTAGAAGTAAAAAAATCTTTACGACAAGTTTCTACGATTTATACGAAGCATTACATTCAATCAATTAAATTGTCACGCCTTTTTCTGTAGGGAAAGGCAGAGACAATGAAGCACCACTTGCCACGATCCTGACACAACTCCATCGCTTCACATTCACAATTCTATTATAAATGCTCCATTATAAATGCTACAGGTTTCTCCTGTATATTTTATGTTAGAAAAATCTTTAAAAGATCAACAATAGTTCTCTTTACGTGATAAAACTGTACAATTCCTGTGAACTCAGAGATAAAATTTTATTAATAGAAGGCAGGGTTGTCGTTTCCAATGGTCATAGCATCGGGTCAATTATTTTTATAGGTCGAAGGCTGACTACGTGACAGTACGCGGTTGCAGCGGTACCCCTCAGCCCCAACATTCTGAAGCGTGTTATGTTTACGGACAAAGCGTGGGAGGGTATCCACAATATCCAAAAAGGCCAGACGCTCACCATAGAAATTGCTCTTTGTATGCGAACATTGGGTATGTACTCGTAGCACTAGCTAGCTATTAGGAGCTTTTAGCTCTGCACGCCGTATATTACTGCAATTTTAGAGATAAACCGCGCGCCACTTCTATTAACAGCATGTCTGCGTCTGTCAGATAACTTTATGCTTTTAACAGACTTTTGTATTTTCTCACTTTTATAAAATATTGTGAATGTGGGTGGCGTGGCTACTTAGGAAATATCTAATGGAACTTTTACTAGAATATACTCACATATAGGACTTATAAAAGTAATTTTAATTGGGAACATAATTATTAACATAAGTTTTGTTAAATAAGGCTTAACATATAACATGAACATTAAAAAGAGTAAGCCACATCGTAGTTTGTTCAAAAAATCATAAAGAGATGCAGCCTTATTTCCCGTCGCGACTCCAATTTAAACCGCCTTCGGCTTCAGCTGTACAGTGCAACTTTTCCAACTTAGTTAGGAATATAGTCTCGCTACCATTTACTTTCCCGGCTCAGTATTTAATACGATCGTACTATTTAATTAGTTGTTATTAAAATACTAGTTCTTTTTTATTTATTTTCTTTTAAATAAACACTTCTACATTTATTGTACAATTTATATTTTGTTATTAATAACCGTTTAACTGTACTCCCATTTTTTTTTAAATATTAACTCGACATATTATGACATTACCCTTGATGTTAAGCTGTTAAGTTAAACAACTGCAATTAGAAGTCGTTTCATTTCATCAGCAGCTGGCCCCGTTGGAACCGGTGACTTTCGAGCTGATCCCGAAACGCGACTGAGTCACTTTACGCTCTGTACGCTTATTTTTTTAATTATGACTCGACATCTGACCTCGACCCGACTGCAAGATTGTTTTTTTTTATTACATTATTAGTATTTTTTAACATGTATTAATGATTAATGTGTTTTAGTAAACATCGGAATATAATAAACGACACGTTTAACATAGGGATTCTCCCACAGGGATAGGCAGAGCGCCACTTGCCACGATCCCTACACAACTTCCTTCACATCCACAAGATATACCACTGTAAATAAATGCTAATATATTATCAGTTGTTCGGACAGTAGCCTGGAGTTGTACAGCTCGCAGACCAGTTCCGAGCAAACATCACCAGTACGTACTCCGCCACGTTGCCGTCGTCCTGAATCACCACCACCGATTCGGAGTCATCATCAGCTGTTGTATGTGCCATACAATTCGCACTACCACTACCAAAATCACTACAACAACTGGAACAATACTGACAACTGTAAGTATTTTTAAATTATTTCAGCAACACTCTTGACATGAGAGTTGTTACATGCGCAATCTCTATATTAAAATCCCGTAGTTCATAAATCTAGTGTTAGTCTTAACCTTAGAGTATGTATATTTTTTGTGACTCGACATATGACAGCACCCCGCTTGATGTTAAGCCGAAGTGTGGTCCATGAATGAAGGTCACTTCTACTACTATTCATTAACTGTGAGTAGCAATCACATCCACTATGCCGGCCTTGATAGAACCGGCAACTTACAAGTTGATCCCGAAACGTGACCAAATCACTTCACGGTCTGTATAGTTGTAAGTGGAGGTACTACCCCGGATCGGCAGACTGGGTACCACTGCCCACCACTCTTTAAATGTATACTCCAAGGTTAAGACTGTATGTATACATTCCTTAGGACATTAGGAATGGCTAGTGTATACTCTAAACTCTAAGGTATTAATTAACATTATGGCGAACATCGCATTTGTAGATGATACATGTGTATACGTCCTATAAAATACTTGCGGTATAATAATACGAGTAGTATCGTTTTACACAAAGAACCTACAAAAGAGCTAAACATTTACGGTCATATAATTAATTAAAGACCTCTCCCGGGAGTAGGGTTTTAGGGGAGCGATTGTTTGCTCAGACGCGGTCGTAGTCGCTCTGCCCTTGGTTGAAAGTCCATTTGAATCAAAGTGTTATAATATTATTCTTTTTAGCCTTTTGACTATGGCAGAATACCATTAATTTAAAGAAGAAGAAATAATTAAGTAATAAGAAATGTAGTTTTCTTATTATTTAGCTTGTTGGTGTTGATTAGGTACGAGTAGATCAAGTTGTAACTTCTCTTTTACACCGTTTAAAATTTCGCGCACAATAAATACATATAAAACACGCCCTCTAGCGAATATTTAAAAAAACAGGGATGCTGCAAAATATAAATTAAACTAGCTCCATCTACCTGAAAACTTGAAAACTAACATTAAACCTTTGAATTAAAGACTACAAAATAGTTTACACAGGAAGTTGGTAGATGGTGCTACAAAATACTGTTAGAATGGCATTCTTTTTCTTTTTAATTGTGACGAGATATCTAGGCCTTGATTTTAGTAATACATATTAAGGCTTGGGCCTTTTGTGACAATTAAAAAAAAAAAAACACGTGCTTTCACATCTGTCATACAATGTGCTCTTTAATAAAATATACCTTAAAATATAAACTGTTATCTTAAACCACGCTCTGCTACAGGTTATGGGCCCAGATTATTATAAAACGTAATTATGGAAGGTTTTACTACGAAACTACATGTTGGTTTTCTCGAAGGCAAGTCAAATTGGCCGACATGGAAATACAAAGTTTCTATCATGTTACGTGGTACAGAAAACGCCATGGACATAACAGAAGGTAAACTGCAGAGACCGGTATTGCAAGCTGGAGCAGGTGACGCTCAAATTGCAGCATATAATTTGTCTGTCGCAAAATTTATAAAAGCTGAAAGTAGCGCACTGCTTATTTTAACGACAAATATGAGTGAAGATACACTGAAAAAGGTGATGCGATTCACGACAGCTAATGAGGTATGGCAGGAACTACACAGATTATTTGATGGTCAATCAGAGGACAGAGCTTACAATTTGTGTATGAATTTCTTCAGCTACAGACACGATCCTACAGACGACGTAGCGTCGCATATGAGTAAATTAAAAAACATATGGAGTGATCTAAATGTAGAAATCTTACATGAGACTAATCAAGAACTACCAGAGCTGTTCTTGATATGCAAGATACTAGACACGTTAGACGAGAAATACTTTGCATTTAAGTCAAGTTATCTATTACTGGCGAAGAAGCAAAGAACAATAGAGAGCTTAACGAGTCATCTGTGCGCTTATGAGAGATCGCTGACAGATAAAGGCAATACTAGTCAAGAGGCCCTAGTTATTAATAAGTTTGTGCAAAAGTCAAAGAATAAGGTTGAAAAGTTCAAGTGTCACTACTGCGCTGAGAAAGGTCATAGAGTAAGAAACTGTAAGAAGTGGATAAGAGATGGAAGACCACCTAAGCCTAGTACTTCAGCCACAGACTCTTCGTCCAATGTAGTACAAAGTTTAGAGTTGATGACTATAAATGAATGTTCACTGACAGAAGACCAAGATAGAGACAGTTGGTTTGTGGACAATGGTGCTACAACTCACGTAACTCATAGAAGGAATATATTTCAAGAATTTCATGAATTTGATTCAAGCCACACAGTAACGACTGCAGATGGAACCATGATTCCTGCAAAAGGGAAAGGCTCTGTAAAAGTGGTGTCAAATGTCAATGACAAAAAGGAAATGATATTATTATGTGACGTCTGGTATGTACCCTCTTTAACTAAGAATTTATTTTCAATTTTGGCTGCCCAAGATAATTTAAACAATAGTACATTCACATCTACAAGAACTGAATGTAAGTTAGAGGTAGATAGAATTACAAAAGTATATGGAACACGTAGTCATAAAGGTGGATTATTTAGATTAACTATGAAAGCAGTAGTACCTAACAATTCGATTAATGCTCTGACTGGTTCAAATTTACTGCAAATATATCACGAGAGATTTGCTCATCAGAATAAGAGGCATGTTAAGGAACTAGTGAAGAGAGAACTAGGCATAAACTTAAAGGCTGATGATGTCAAATGTGAAGGTTGTATATTTGGTAAATCCCATCGTTTACCATTTGGAAAACGAGAGAGAGCATCCAAACCAGGAGAACTTATACACACGGATGTTTGTGGACCTTTTGAGTGCAGCTTCTCAAAGTATAGATACTTTGTTTTGTTCAAGGATGACTACTCTTGTTACCGCTTTGTTTATTTCTTAAAGCAAAAATCTGATGTTAAAGATAAGCTAGTACAAATGTTAAATGAAGCTAAGACTACTGGACATGTGGTTAAGACTTTATTGAGCGATAATGGAGGAGAGTTTGACAACAAATGTATAAAAGATATTTTGACAAGGTATGGAATTCAGCAGCGTTTAACGATGCCATACACACCAGAGCAAAATGGCTGTAGTGAGCGGGAAAATCGGACACTAGTAGAAGCTGCTAGATCCATAATGCATTCCAGGCAGGATTTTCCACAAGCACTTTGGGCAGAATTTATTAATACGGCTGCTTATGTACTAAATCGCACCGGCCCTACTCGAGTTGAGAATAAAGTTCCGTTTGAGCTCTGGCATGGTAAAAAACCAAAGATATCTCACTTGAGAGTTATTGGAAGTGAGTGCTATGTCCATGTTCCAAAACAGAAGCGACATAAGCTTGACAAGAAAGCTGTCAAATGCAGACTTATCGGTTATGACAACGATGATGGATATCGTATCTGGGATGGTGAAAAAGCTTATAGATCCAGAGATATCAACTTTGAGACAGATATTGAATTTAGAATATCATCGAACATTGCAAAAGATCCTATTAAACCAGAGAAAGATAATAATGTTGATGAGGATAGAGTTAATGTGGAATCAGATGACACATCACAGTCAATTCAATTAGAGGGAGATAATGATAAGTTAGATACACCTGTAGATAATGATGAGTTAGATACACCTGTAAATAATGATAATGATATAATTACAGATGACGGATTTAATTTAAGAGACAGAAATAAACTTAAACTTCCTAGTAAATTGAATGACTATGTATTGACAGTATGTATGGAATCTTTTCCAGATACATTTGACGAGGCAATGGAAAGAGATGACAGAGATAACTGGTTAGAAGCTATGAAAAGTGAAATTAGATCACTAAAAGAAAATGATGTCTGGAATCTACAAGATTTGCCACTTAATAGAAAAGCATTACCCTGCAAATGGGTTTACCGAATTAAGACAAACCCAGATGGGTCTATTAAGAAGTATAAGGCGAGACTTGTAGTTAAGGGATTTAAACAAAAGAAAGGTATTGATTACAATCAGATTTTTAGTCCAGTTGCCAGAATGGCTACAATAAGAGCTCTTTTGAGCGTTGCAGCCAGGGAAAGTATGTACTTAATACAATTCGACGTTTCTACAGCCTTTTTAAATGGAAAACTTTTAGAGGAAATTTACATGAAACAACCTGAAGGTTTTACAGATGGTTCGTCCAAAGTCTATCGTTTAAAGAGAAGCTTGTACGGCTTAAAGCAAGCACCGAGGTGCTGGAATTCATGTTTTTCAAAAATCCTTATAAATTTACATTTTAGACAGAGCGATGCTGACTCATGTTTGTATGTAAAGGAAGTAGAAAACAAAAAGATCATGATTACTCTTTATGTTGATGATGGCCTGGTAGCTGCAACTGACAGTGATTTGGCGAACAGTTTTTTGGATGATATTCACAAGTTTCTAAAGATCACTACTAAATCGGCTTCATATTACTTAGGTCTAGAGATTGATCAAATGATTGATGGTTCTATAATTATTAAGCAAGAGGCTTACACTAAAAGGATTTTAAAACAATTTAATATGACTGAGTGCAACCCACTTAGTACCCCAATGCAAAAAGAGGCACCCACTGATATTCAGATAGTGGACACCCCACAGGAAAAGAAATTTCCTTATAGAGAGGCGGTAGGCGCTTTAGCTTATTTAATGGTCGGGACGAGACCTGACATAGCATATGCAGTTGGGGTCGTATCAAGGAAATTAGAGAATCCAAGCCCCACTGACTGGCTTAGAGTAAAACGCATAATGCGTTATTTAAAGGGAACTATGTCTTATGGCATAACATACAAATCAGATTATATTACTGATAAAATAGAAGCATACAGCGATGCAGATCATGGTGGTTGTGAGAGTACAGGCCGTTCGACATCTGGGGTTGTTTGCTGCTATGCTGGAGGAATTGTATCATGGTTGAGCCAAAGACAGGCATCAGTTGCAATATCCACAACAGAGGCTGAATTAGTGGCCGCTAGTGAGGCAGCACGAGAGCTCATTTGGCTGAAACGCATATATGCTGATTTGATGGTACATGAAGGAATTCCAGTATTGAATGTGGATAATGAGGCAGCTGTACGACTGGCACACAATCCCGAATTTCACCGACGAACGAAGCATATTCGTTTAAGACATTTCTTTGTCAGAGAAGTTGTGATGGATGGTGACATTGAAGTCAAGCGGATAAGCACAGCTTCACAAGTTGCTGACATAATGACAAAGGCTTTGCCAAGACCTAAGTTTAACGAATTAAGTATGAAGATGGGATTAGCTTCTAAGAATTTTTAATTGAGGGAAAGTATTAAGGCTTGGGCCTTTTGTGACAATTAAAAAAAAAAAAACACGTGCTTTCACATCTGTCATACAATGTGCTCTTTAATAAAATATACCTTAAAATATAAACTGTTATCTTAAACCACGCTCTGCTACAATACACAACTTCAAAACCATTTATTCACGACCTTGGAGTTTTGGCGGGCAACTGCAAGTGACAGGACACGCAATTTTCACTTATTTGATAACTTTTTCACTCGTGTTTCTTAAATATTGATGTGTTATATTGGCAGAATTATTTTCCAGTTATCAATTTAAATTTGATTAGATAAGTGAAAACTGTGAAACACCAAAACTCCTTCCAAAGTTTTAGTAAAGGTTTTCCGCCGGACAATCAGCATCAACCACACTATCATTCTCATCTGGTTTTTCGTCTTCATATTGCTTTTTACTTAACAATGTTTTAACATTGAACATAATATTTTACCCGAAACCAGTGACGTTTATTAGGATTTGTGCCCTGTCTATAACAGGCTACACCTATAAATAAATATTAATTACAGTTGGCAGTCCCAGGTCCTGTACCCTGTAATGCCGCTGTCTGTAATATAAACAAGCACGGGTTCAGTCGAAAGTAGTGCCAAGTTGTCAGTTTATCGCTGTAGGCATTCGGGCGTGAAAATTAATAATGAGGATGATAGTTTAGATTTTCATACCAGAATCTATCTTCAGATAAGTGTAGAAGCCAGAATGGTATCGAATTTAAGCCTATTAGATAATGAAACGATTACTAATATCACGACACATATCAATAATTGGACGACATCCATCCCCTATATTTAGACAAGGCGATTATAGAACCAAGCAACCAAGCACGATACTGAGAAAACTCTTTTGCATGTTTAGATCCATTATTATTATCTTTAAACAAGTTTAAAGTGGACTCCTGCTATTTAACAATGTTTTATTTATAGATCAAACTCGCATGATTCAGTACTATCAGCAACAGCATCAACACCCACCTGCGTGCAGTGTGTCAAGTTTACCACCAGCGTCCTCTTCGCAGCCAACACAACGTGCTCAATATGCTCATGCGTTGCAGGTAAACCATATAACTAATTTTATTAAATAATGAAGTGGAATTGATCTCAATTATAGGGGAGAGTGGAGTAATTAAACACGCTTAAGGAAAAATTTCAATATAAGCCTAATGTATACAGCTCGACAGCTAACGACGTAGAAAAATCTAGCGTTGATCGTTACCGCAAAAGTCGAAAATTAATTAAGGATAGGCGACGCGATGCCCGGTGTATCGCGCGGTAATCGTATAAACATAAATGTCAATGTATGGAATTGTTTACACTGGACCATTAAAATAGTGCCAATGTGCAACCGGTCCCTAAGGCGGCCGTTTAGACCCTAAAAACTACTGTCCGATAGCTATAACCTTAGAATTGTGCAAAGTCATGGAGCGGATAATTAATGTTCGCCTTATGGCCTGGAGGGTAATCAACTGATCAATGAACGCCTAAAGCTTAGGACGAAACGGTCAGCCGTGACCTTCTGACGTGTACCACGCAAACTTCTACAAGCGTCTGGTACAAGGCCTTGTTGGATACCTTCATGAAGGTATACTGTTTACCGGTTTACACGGATGATAGCTGATTTCCTGCGTCGGGGGTGAGTGCATGGTCATTCATTGCTATGCAGATGGCAGCACGGATAACCTCCCTCGGTATCTCGGACAGACTGGATATCCTTGAATTAAGATTTAATTCGCACTACTACCTATTTTGGAAATAGCGCATAGAGTACATAGAAACCAACTGGCCGGGGTTGGTGATCCCATGCCACTAACTAGTAAACGTGAAGTCCCAAAGTTGTCGTTCCGAATTTGGCCTGCAAATGCAAATCCTACTTGCAGTTATTTATATGTAGTAGCAGTCACCTCCATTAATGAACAACACTGCAACTAATTATGTGGCTCTCCAGTAACAGAGAAGAAAATTAAAGTATTCTAATTTTTGACATGCCCTAATTTAATAGTATCTGTGCAAATGAATATGTACTCGTATTTTATTATAAATTCTGTATTTACAGACTTTATGTCCGGCCCCTGCACGATACAGATCAGTGCCAGCTCAGCAACCTGGAGGTGGGAAGCAGATGATCTCTTATTCTGAGAAGGTATTTCATTTTAATGATATGGTGTTATTATAACATCACTTATTGCGGTTCTCAAATTCTTACTTTACTACTTATATCTATAATTATCCAGGTTCAAGCACCACATTACCAGCCTGCACCAGGATCTCCGTCCCGTGTCTCCAGGGGGGCCCCTGAAGGGTCCGCTACTGGCGCTCCAGCTTCAGCTACGTCACCGGTTGCACCTACACCCAACCCAGTGTACTATGCTATGAATGTTTAATGAGGAAACTAGGTGGGTAACATATTTATGTTTGTAAGATATTGTTGCTTAACACTAATCTGTCCAAGTAAGTGGTGATGCTGACATCAAGAAAACTTTTGATCCCCTTAAATTTCGCAGAGACATGGCGATAAAGGACTTATTTTATATCGCATGAAGAGATCTTTAACCCTATTCCCTATCTTGTCTGCATCCGAATTCTTTCGGCTAAATCGATAAAAACGACGGTTCTGCGCGTCGTTTCTTTATCAAACAAACAACAAGTGTGTGAAAAAGCACTTTTGGCCGGCTTAGACGACAACTGAGACATCCGGTCTCTTTAGTGTCGGTACAAGTATAAAATTAAATTGCTTGTGCGTAAAAAGAATTGATAAAAGGAGTTTGACGAAAGAGATTTATAAATTGGCTCAGAAGATTGTTTCATGATAAAATTGGGGACAATTAGACACTTCACTTTAGCGCGCGGCACTGTCTGCTCGACCAGGTCTTTAACTGTCATTTTATACCGATTTTGACCTGTATTTTATACGGTTGCTCTGTAGACGGTTCAACGCAATTACCTATAACAGAGATACTTTGTACCAGCCAGTGGTTTTAAATAGGGAGTTCTTGGTTTGTGTGACAATATCATTACCGCTAGATCACAGTAGTCTTAATTTGTTCATATTACATAACACGATTATAATTTTAAAGAAGATTAAATATTTGATCGTCTTTTCAGCTAAGGTCCTCATGGAGACGTACAACTCAGCGTAAAGCATTTGAAGGATCTCGAGATAAATCTGCCTCAATGATCTACGTGACAATGGAATTCCAAAGAAAAAAAACAATTCTCTCGTAACTGTCCTAAATAGATTACCAATTAATTACAAAGTTATTTTTACATTTAAATTCAATGCCTCTAATATGATTCCATGACTGTGCAGTCTAAGTATAATATTTATCAGCGTCAATTTACTGGAAATATCTATGGATGTGTCTTTGTATTAAAACTCAAAGAAAATCCCATTGGCATGTGTATGGCTGATGAAAAGGGACTATAAGGATATTGAAACAAAAGCGAATTTTCCATAAAACTATTCCGCTGTCAGTTACATAGCTCACAAATGACAGGATTGTATACAATAACAAACCAAGTTTCATGCGTATTATAGTTCACTTTTGTTTGTCACTTTTCCGAATGTTACAACTAAAAATCCTGCGCTTATAGGATTTCGACTTTACGTCGAACAATCCATTCCTTAATGTAAAATAATATTTGCAAAATATGATATTTTTATGTATTTTATGAATCGTATTGTTAGCTTTATTCAGTATTATGCCTATTAAAGGTGCCAAATGATGTACGCTAAAATTGTAATGTCCTTAAAGTATTGCTTTTTCATGTATTTAGTATTAAATTAACATATATAGTATTGCTGAATGTGTGTTTCATAAATTTATATTTAACTAAATATTGGTCATATTTATCATATTTATTTGCTAGCTCATTTGTAACTGTAGTTAAATTCACTTTTTATTAATACTAATATAAATGTTTTGGACATTCCATAACAATAACATCTTATTAGAGCATTTTAGGTGCTCGAATTTGTGCAGAAGTGACTTGTGGTTAGGACTGATGAATATTGTTTTAGTTATAATAAAAATATAAACAGTTTAAATTAGTTTACCAAGTCCTTTGTGAGATGTTTAATAGAAACGTATTTTAACAAGGTTAAATCTTTTAAACACAATAGCAAATATGTAGTAAATAGAATGAGAAATAATAGTATTAAATAAATAAATATTTTAGAGCATTTGTACGCTATATTTATCGCCGGCCTATTCGCGTTGTATATTTAACTTTAATAAAAAAATTCTGTTTTTAATTTTACAATATTTTAGAAATTTAATCAGTCTTATTTTCGCACAAAATTAACCAAAATTCTTTTATGTTTATTCTAGGTTTAGGTATTAATGATGTCATCTCAAAACTGCCATTTACGTTTAGTCTAAAGTCAAATAACGATTTAGAATGAATGGTATTATGTAATCGACTGATACACTGATGAAAAAAGTACTTTTCAACTCTGTTATTGTTATTACTAGTTTTTTCAAAGTTAAAACCTCACTGTGTATAAAATGTATGCCATTCTTGTAGTTTGTAAGTAGTTTTTACATTGTATATTTTATTTTCGATTTCAAGCGTCTTTAGTCGCTCTAAATTTTGAGGGTTAATTACAAATGTTACTGCAAGTAAATTGTGATGGTTAACGAAAAAAAAACAATCATTTATTAAGTGATAAATTGTTACTTAAATCTTTAAAGAAAACTTATTAATTTCCAAATATAATTATTTCGTGTAATTAAGTCATCAAGGCGTGTCTTTTAAAGATGGTGACATTAAACCAAAGATATTCATGACCAGTATTATCTGAGTTAGTTTTGTTTTATTATTTATATCGTGTGATAATTAATAAATACTGGATGGTTATTGTGTGATTGAATCATCTTTATCAACGTGAACTAATAAGATACTTAAGTTTTGTAAATACGATTTTGAAATCTTATCAATAAAATTGTCTGTTAATAAATAGGTTTATTAATCTTTAATCCACAATAAAAACAAATATCTACAATAAAATGAGTAAAAGCTCTTTACTGGTTTTAATTTACTACGATTTAATTCTTTTAGTAGTTTAAGGTAACTACTTTTGTTGATATCAAAGATAACTTAGTTGTAATTATTGTACTTGCTCCGTTTTAGGCTATAAATATCTTAACGTTTTAATAGATTTGTGGATGATTTAAACATTTAAATATCTGTTTAAAATATAATGTAATTAAATTTTATTGCCATCAGATTTTATAGTTGTAAAAATAAGAAATTTTATTAATAATTATAATAATAATTAACGGGTTTTTATTATATTTTAAACTTCTCGTCATTTCGTCAAATATACTCATTAAATATGTGAATGTATTTTGGGAATTTATATCGAGTCTTCTCTAAATGATATTAATATAATATAAAATTGATTTTATTATTTAAAATACTTATACTTTTATTATAGTTAGTTATGTTTTAAAGCTTTAACTAGTCAATTTTGTGGTATTGTTATTTATTTTCAGGTTTGTGTTCAAAATATATTACAATATAGTTATACAGCTTATTGTGATAAATATAAAACTGAATTGTTGTTAAATTTAATTGTTTATATACTAAAGCTACTTTGATTTTTATTTGTTAGTGCACATAACTGTTAGTTTTTTTGTTATGGTAAGTTGTTCAGAAGTCAACTGAGACTACAGTGAACTTGTACTATCGTATAGTAGCAGAATTTACTTTCTTGACATTAAGTTATATTTTTTTTCATGTTATTTATTATCATCGACTTTTTGTAGAAACGCAGTAATGGGTTACGTAAACTGTCAAAAAGGATAGTCTGATTTTACAACGTAATCTCGGTGAAGAAATTAACTGTGACCATTTAAATGTAACAGATTATTTCATATATTTTAATACATCGATATACATATTAGATGACATATTTATTATGGAAGTACATATTAAAAGGATAACTTCATTGAAATATTTATTAACAATATTAATAAAAAAAAATTAAAATGATTCTCAGGCTATTAGAAAAAAAGTTTTTAAGTAATTATTTTTTATTTATCTCGTACAAGTTTGTTTATACATACGAGTATTATGTTTGTAAATAACATTATTAGCTTATAATGGTATTTTTTACTTTGTTATTAACGAGCTGCTCTTATGTTATTTAAATAGCTTAAACTGCCTTTTGCACAGACTTAGTGTTTGATGACATTTAAGAAGGCTTTATTTAGCTACAATATTATTTGTTTTTTTTTTCATTTTTCTTTGTTTCTGTTACGGAGTGTTATACGAGAGTATTTACAATAAATTAATAATAATGTCACAAAGTACATAGGTAGGTTATAAAAAGTAGGTTATAAAAAGCAAATATTGCCTACTGCAAGTGTAAATGTTTAAGAAATAAGTTTTAACTAATTTTCTTACGCGGTGTTTTATTAGATATCTCCCATAATTAATAAAAAATGATTTATATCCTGTTAAAATATATTTTGTGGCATTTTCTTTTCATTAATGTAATTGTCAAACTGAATGCATTCTGCGTCTAGTCTTCCGCTTAAAGCGAACGCATCACGTATACTTTGAAGAACCTAATTAATGTTCTCATATATTCATATATACAACCGGCATAGTGACAGCGACTGAGGCATCTGTGAACAAACTTGGTTTTCTCAGTCGTCGTCACTCTTGGACCTCCTCTTGCTTATCATCAGGTGGGTCGAGGTCAGATGTCGTGTCACAATAAAATAAATGCTGCAGTTGTTTAGCATATAGTGTGGTACGCAATATGCTTTCGGTCTGATAAATTCCTATCTGTCATAGAAGGTGAAGCTGCAATTAAAAATGCAGTTTTATCTGATCTGCTTGCACAAATATAGTGATATTTTATTTGTACCTATGTATTATTTTACGTTTTATTTTTATTTGGTTTTGTACGATTTCTTTTTAAATAATTACCAAGTTGACATTAATAGTAATTTCGTGCAAGCGGGTCATATTTATAGGGTATGTTTATAATGTCATTAAGACTGTGGTTTAAATAAATTAGTTTCTTTCAACGTGTAGCTGGTTTAGTTTAAATCTGTTTTAATAAATTAAAATACAGTTCTTTGTAAAGAAAGCATTAAGGGGCCAAAATGTGGAGAAATTACAAAAATACTATATTTAATCCTGTTCTTAAATTAAAAGACTATAAATTGTTTTTGAAAATTATAATATTCGGTATGCACTTGTGGCCCTTATTAGTTTTTGTTACATAGTTTTTGACATAACGTTGAGTCTTAGCCGTTCCAATGTATAAAGTACAATGTGTTATATTAAAGATGCTGATTTATAAGTGTTAGGGCATTTAATCGCCAAATTGTTTCAAGTTAACCATGTACAAAATGTATTCGTAGGTCCGTCATTAAATAAATAAATATATAATAACATATTTTGTTTAATTTTACGCAGTAGAAATGCGGTTGTTAAGGAGTGTTTGTGAAGTGACGATAGCGGATAGAATAAGGAATAGCACACTGCGTGATAGATGTGGTTTGTAAGAAGATGTAGTGACAAGGCTTTGATGGTTTGGGCACATGGAAAGGATGAGTAAAAGTAGATTGACGAAAGGAATTGATAAATCTGATGTGGATGGATGCGTTAAACAAGGCAGGTGCAGGAGAGTGTTTTCCGGCCAAATCGGAGACATCCTCAAAAAAGCTAGGTTGCCTAGTGCTCATAACCACAGAGCCTGTATGAAGAGAATTGTGGATGTGAAGAAAGCAAGGGAGTTGTGTAAGGATCGTGGTAAGTGGCGCTCCATTGTCTCTGCCTATCCCTGTGGAAAAAAGACGTGACAATTTGATTTGATTTGATAATTTTACATTTTCTTTATTGAGGCTTGACTTATAAAAGCATCTGACGTTGATGTTAAGCTAGAGTGAGGTCCATGAATGGAAACGACTACTACTAGAGTTAAATAATCGCAAGTAGCATTCGCATCAACTATACCGACCTAACAAGATCCTGAAACGCGACCAAGATGCTTTGTAAACTTGTAAGTGGCGCTGTTGTCCGGATATGCTTTTTTACAATTGTGACTCGACATCTAACCTTAACGACATGTAACCTTAACGACATTTAACCTTAACGACATCTAACCTTAACGACATCTAACCTTAACGACATCTAACCTTAACGACATCTAACCTTAACGACATGTAACCTTAACGACATCTAACCTTAACGGCATCTAACCTTAACGACATCTAACCTTAACGACATGTAACCTTAACGACATCTAACCTTAACGACATCTAACCTTAACGACATCTAACCTTGTTAAGTTGCCTGATGGTAAGCAAGGGGGGGACCAAAAGTGCTGGATGACTGAATGATACGACTTAGTTTACCACTTCCTCAATTTCTGTATAGATAGATGTACTTGACATTGCTCTTTTACATTCTTAACATTTACAATTGTATTTATTCAAACAGATCATAGGGACTCTGAAGCTCTAAATTAATAAGATTATCTTTATTGGATCAGAGAACTCTTCTAGGTCGTACACATATTTTCATTTGCCTCGCCTTTAAATTATGATGATGATGATGATCAGCGACTCCTTAGTCAGTACTATGATGCGCTCTAATGTGACTCGCAAAACCAATTTTAGTTTTAAATATACGGTTGCAGGGTACCCAAAGTAGTTGTCCATTAGCGTTATATGTATAATGATAGCTACGTTTGGGTCTAAAACATGGCGTTTTTCCTCTAACGTCTGAATTGAATGAATAACTAAACTAATCTAATTATAACTATAAATTATAAGCCTACCACAAAATGATCAACCAAACAATTTATTGTTATAATTAGGTTAGTTATGTTTTTTTTTCGTGCTTGTGTCATGCTGTGTTCACTGCTTTGGGTTACAATCTAGGCTTTATTTATTGGTATAGTCCTATTATTACGTTTCCATTGTAAGCTGTTTGTGCACCTCTTTCGTCAAACACCTTATATTCATCCTATTAATGTGCTTAAACTGACATAACCTGAGCCCGGACAAACTGAGCTAGACATGTGTAAATGGAATAAAATTGCCTTAGTCGCTGTCAAAAAGTTATTTGTGTAATAAATTCTGCAATACTATGGGAATAATAATAAAATGGATAAGAAATAAAACACAACCATTGATATGTTAATCAACATTTATTTTAACATTTAAAATTACATAAAAAGAAGGCATTGTGCCTTTAAAAGTCTTTGAATATTAATAAATATGTGCCTACAGAATTGATTTCATTAAATAGAGAGCTCTGTGCCACATGAAATTATACAATTTACAAATACCCGTTGAATTGTATCATTATACAAACGAATAATGGTTTAAATGCATTTGATCAGATTAGTACCTTGTTTAAATAAATGTTTTTTTAATTATTATTTTGACTCAGCAGGAAGGCGCTCCATTAATGCCTGATTGCAACCGAACCGGCAACTTACAAGCTGATACCGAAATGCGATCACTTAAAGTAAGTCAATTTACGGTCTGTATAAGCGGCGGCACTACCTGGGACCGGCAGACTGGGTACCACCACTGCGTACCATGAATAAATTTATATTACATTAATTGAATAATTATTAACGTTCGTATTAGACGTTATTTTAAATAATATAATTATTTTCAGAAATGAAAAATATTATATTTAGCCGTTAGCCGACATATGTGTGTACGTACGTGTTTTGTGAAACCTGTATAAAAGAAGAAGCACCTTTGGCCGGCATAGTGACGGCGACTGCGGCAGTCATGAACTAACACGGGTTTTTTAGTCGTCATCACTCTTGGACCTTCTCTTGCTTATCATCAGAAGGTTCCTCGTCAGATGTCGTGTCACAATAAAAAAGGTTTTATTATTTATTATGACCTGATATCTGACCTCGACCTGCCTAATGGTAAGCAAGGGAAAATCCGAAAGGACTGACCTCTGAGGCAACCATGCCATTCAAGGTTGCCTTAGTCGCTGTCACTATGCTGGCCAAAAAAGAACAATGAAATTTTAATTTAACCTGGTATGTATCAAATAACACTTAATGACATACACCAGTCTCATTTGCTTGTGTATACAATTTTCATTACAAATTTACGAAGTAATAATACAAGTGTGGTAGGGAGTGGTACCCAGTCTGCCGATTCGGGGTAGTACCACCACTTACAAATATACGGACCGTAAAGTGTCTTAGTCGCGTTTCGGGATCAGCTTGTAAGTTGCCAGTTCCTACTAGTCCGGTATAGTGGATGTGACTACTACTTACAGTTATTTAACTGTGGTAGCAGTTACCTCTCTTCATGGACCGCACACCAGATTAAAATCAGGCGGAGAGATGTAACATGTCCAAAAAAGTAGATTGGAATATTGACTTCTAGGGGCCTGATATAATCCTCATGTTATGCTGGAGTGATGTCCATGAATAAAGGCAACTGATACTGCATGTAGCACCTTCACATTCATTATTCCGGACCAGTTGAAACCGGCAACTTACGAGCTGATCCCGAAATGCGACTAAGTTACTTCACTTCACTGTAAGTGGCCAAAAACCAATATAAAATCTCTTACGTTATTTAAATCATATTTTTGTTATTTGATTTACAAGGTACGAATCAGATAAAAAGCAATTAAAAGTTATTGTTTGATTTTTTTAAACGTAAGTGTTACTTAACTTTATATTGAAATGCTCCGGGAATTATATTTTTCAGTTCAAGGTTAGACCGTATACATATTGTCGTTACTGCCAATACATTTGTAAATTGATAAAATTAAACAACTTATAATGAAATGTAACAAATAGATAAAATTAAAACTATAAATAAAAAATATCATCTAATGACGATAGGATAGTCCCAAGGAGACTGGCAACATTTCCCCTTTGTAGCAAGGCTAATTCGTTGGCAGAAATAATTGCCAGCCTTCCTGTATCCAAACTTCTCGAACTGAGTCGGTTTTTTCAATCAATAAGAAAAATAAAGAGGTTTAAAATTTGTCCAGAAACTAGAAGTGCTACGTAAAGTATGCGCAGATGCTACAGAGTAGCAAAAACATCAACACGTGTTTTCAATCAATTTTATCAATCAGGTTTATTAGATTTAATTACCAAAAACATTTATTTAAATTTATTTTATGTCGCTCTAACATCGGACCTCATATGCGACTACAGTTGATGGTCAACTTTAGTGAAATCCTACAATGAGTTTACAGAATTTTTAAAATGTTAACACTTTATCAAATATACCAATCGATCAAAATTTAATGTATTGCAATTTATTGAAATATATTTTAAAAATGGCGCTTCATTGTCACAGCCTATCCCTGTAAGAAAAAGGCGTGATAATTTGATTAATTAAATATTGTCATCATCAACATCGATTTTACGCCTTAGACAACGGAGCGCTACTTATCACGATCATGACATAACTTTAATTTTTTTTATTGTGGCTTTGCCTGTGTGTGATCCATGAATGAAGGCGACTGCTACTACAGGCTCATACTGAAAATGACTAAGCCACTTCATCACGGTCTGTATACTTGTAAGTGGTGGAACTAATCCGAATCTGAAGACACCGTTGCCTACCGAAGTCCTATACGTTGAAAAATCATCAATTTACAAACATATAAGTAGTTATTAATTTGGTCCCGTCGCACGTAAAGGGGCACTTTAAAAAAGGTTTAAGGTATTTTATTGGCACTATACGATTGATTTTTTTTACACTCATGAATTAGGGCATCAATTGTAAGTGGTGGAACTAATCCGGATCTGAAGACACCGTTGCCTACCGAAGTCCTATACGTTGCAAAATCATCAATTTACAAACATATAAGTAGTTATTAATTTGGTCCCGTCGCACGTAAAGGGGCACTTTAAAAAAGGTTTAAGGTATTTAATTGGCACTATACGATTGATTTTTTTTCACACTCATGAATTAGGGCATCAATCTAGATCATCTTTAGCAGTATTATAATAAGACATTTATGAAATAAAAACGCCAAATCCCTTATTTATGTAATTGTGACACGACATTTGACCTCGACCCGCCTGATGATAAGCAAGAGGAGGTCCAAGAGTGACGACAATTAAAAAAAGCTTTCCAGCTTTCTTGCTTGTAAAACACCCTCCTGGACCTGTCTTGTTTAACGCATCCATCCACATTATATTAATAAATACCTTTCGTCAATCTACTTTCACTCATCCTTTCCATGTGCCCAAACCATCCAAACTATCGAAGCATTCCTTTGTCAATCCTTGTTTAAACCACTCGATGGTACTCGAATCACCTCAAATCCGCATCCTGCTAATTTATAACCGCCAGCTGCCGGATGTCGGCAAGATATAATGTCCACACATCGCCTGATGTTGTGGTCAAAAGCGAATGCCTTTACAGGTTAGCAGACAAAAGGTCTGCAAGCAGTAGACGCATTTACTACTCCAGCCTATCTGAGTTTCAAATTATACTGGATATCTCACAGCCATGCGACATGGAGAAATACTTTATATATATAAGATAGGACATTTTACTAAAATAAGACTTGATTTCATTTTAATAAAATAAGTAATAATAGTTATATTCACGGATTTTTAATAAATCGCCTGCCTGCTCCAGAAATCGATCTAAGTGAAATCTAGAAAATATTATGCATTTTTATGTTTCCAAAAAAAAAAAACGGTTCAATCCTTCCCAAGCAATACAGTGTAGCAAAACAGTATTACAGAGTCAGTTTGTTAAATGTATTATACCACAAAAAATGTATTATTGTAAAAGATTATCTATTAAGCAAATGCGATTATTACGGCGTTTAATACAGAAATGAAAAAAATGCTCTCTCCGAATAACCATTTTGATTGCAATCATAAAAATACTGGTTGTTCTTTTTCCAGATTAGTTAGAACGATTTACAGTACATGCTGGACATTCATCAAACATCTGTCGAAGGATGTTTTGTTTTTTTTTATTTCGAATAATGAAATATACCCTTCTATAAGTAAACTCCTTTTTCTTCTACCTTCAATTTATAAAAGAATATTCATTCTGTATGGCATAGGCTTGCGATACCTAGTACATATATTTAAAAATTATGCACAACTCTACTGTTTTATTATATATCCTAGTATTTTTTTATTGAGCGGCGACATATATCTAGTCTGACGTCAGTGATCGAAGCATCGATAGATCAAAGTATTGTACATATAACTTTGCTATAATACGGCTAAAGATAATTATAGTTACCCCACGAATGATAGTAAACAATGAAAATTCATGTTTGGCACATAGTTATCTACTAATGCGAATGTATGGTGAATGAGGAGCTATTAATATATATAGGCCCGTCCTACCGTGTTTAATTCACGCGGTATTAAAGTCATAATTAAATCATTTATAAACATGGCTTAACGATTTTATTTATTTAAACTTGTTTCTGTCTATCTATATATAACATAACACATAACAGCTCGACAGAGCCATTCCAGATTTGCAAACAGTACTCCGCGCAAGTGCGCATTTGAGGCGATGCTCAGGCGTGATGGATTGCACCTTTTTCAGGATGCTAAGTTTGTCCTAAGTTTGTAAGCAATTAAATGTCGTTAGTAGTCACATCCACTATACCGGACTAGTTTATAAATGTTCTAATTATAATATTATAATATAGGCCTTTGAAATATTACATAAAGTGATATAGAGAGGCTGACTTTAGTCCTTTTCATGACTTCTATCTAAAAAGATCGTCATCCAAGATACCCCTTTTTAATAAAGTACACAATACATAAGAAATACAACTTTGTGATATTTAAACACCAAATTTTAACATAGTGCGATGAGATATGAGAAGATATTTTAGACAATGATATGAATGAGTAACATTAAAATCGATGATAGCTTTTAATACGGCTGAAAGATAATTTATTAAATTTGTTTTGATTAAACCAACTAAAGACACTGTCACCAACTAAAGACTCGTACTTTTGAAGGGTGGAGAGACAGAAGAAAGAAATTCCATATTTTTTATTTAGTTACCTGTTTGGGACTTGTTTTTATTTCATAATTAAATATTTATTTAATTACTGTGGCCCATTTTATTTATATGTAGTGTATTATATGTACTAGAATTTAATTTAAAATTATAACCATATTTTTTCTGCTACTACGATATACTTGATTGATGTACGAGTATAGTTACAGAATCACGATAAAAATGCCATGAACTATGCTAGAGTGCTGTCCATGAATTGAGACGGCTGCTACTAGCAAGTAGCACTCATATACAACGGCAGCCGGCCTATTTGGAACCGATAACTTTCAAGATGATTATGAAAGGCGACTGAGTCACTTTACGGTCTCTACACTTGAAAGTTGTGATATTACCCCGGCTCAGCTAATTGGGCCAATAACCGCCATTATATATTATTAACTATTTTTATTGGGTTAGCAAGAGTTTCGACGACTGAAAAAAGGTTGCCACAATTGCCGTCACTATGCCGGGCAAATAGACATGTAATGAAGCTGTGCGATATTTTTTGATTGTGTGACATTATTAACATTTCTCCGCTTGACCGCACAAGCTTACCATTAAGCAGTATGCGGTCACGATTATAACATAGCGTATCAAAATAAAATAATTATCTTCAGCCGTAGGAAGCCATTAATCAACACAAGAAATGAAGTTAAGACTTTCATAAACATACATTAAAATACACCAAGAATTTATATTTTGAAAACACACATCTAATCTAATATTATGCACATAAAATACCTATATTTACCAAAAGTGTTAAACCAAGATCGTTTAACACCAAACAAGCGACTGTGACTTTGAAAAAACGACTTTAAAGCGCTTGGTATAAGATTTGTTTTAGTATACAGTGACATTGTATACTGTAGACATTTGCCTGCATTCAGCTTGAAGTTAGGATGAAGTGCGGTCCATGAATGGACGTGACCGCTACTACAGTTAAACAACTGCAAATAGCAGTCGCATTAAATATGTTGGCCCAGTTGGAACCGGCAATTTACAAGCTGATACCGAAACCCAAGCAAATATGACGCTTCTTTCATTTATTTTAATATTTTTTTTTTTTTTTTTTTTTTATTGTGACTCGACATATGACAGCACCCCGCTTGATGTTAAGCCAAAGTGTGGTCCATGAATGAATGTCACTGCTACTACAATTCAATAACTATGAGTAGCAATCACATCCACTATGCCGGCCTAGATGGAACCGGCAACTTACAAGCTGATCCCGAAACGTGACCAAATCACTTCACGGTCTGTATACTTGTAAGTGGTGGTACTACCCCGGATCGGCAGACTGGGTACCACTGCCTACCACTCTTTGATAACCAGACCCGAAGCAAATATCCATCCCTTTTTTTTTTTTTATTAACAAATATTTGTAATATTTAATATTATTAAATATTACAAATAAAAGCTATGAAACAAATATTTGCTCCGACCGGGGATCGAACCCGGGACTTTACGCGCAACAAACCAGTCGCTAAACCGTTCGTCCACGCCTGTCGTCAATTTAATATTATTAATAAATTCTGTGAAATAAATCTCAGCTCCGACCAGGAATCGAATCCGTGACTGCGCGTAATGGACTGATGTGCTAACCAATGCGCCACGCGTGTTGCGTGTAAATGATTCCACTCATGCTAACAGTTTTCGCACTAGATATTGTAAAAATACTTGATTTTAAACTGAAGTGAACACCTTAGTAAAAGCTACTTACTACCTCACAGATAAATGTCAGTAAGCAGCAGTAGCATCTACTATGCCACTCAAGCTTAATTTTGGCAACTTTCAAGTTGATTCTGAAACGCGACTGAATTGTTTCTCCGCCTTAGAAATGCACCTCAAAGTCGAATCTGATATGAAATTAAAATATTGCAAAGTGATATGAAACGGTTTTTCAATGTTACCGGAAAACGAAGCCGGGACGGGACTTACCGAGTACCGGACTGGGCTCGTAGCGTACTAGGCTCGAGTTATCATTTTACAAAATAGCTCTTATTTGAAGCGCCATAAAGTCTTAGTTTCAATGTCAAAGCGTATAGACGCATAGTCACTCGTAAGGTTATCTTCATATGTGAAGTATTATTTAAGTAATATTTACTCTTTTTTTAAAAAATTACACTTTAGTGCTTTTATTATACTGATATTATTTTGGATTATGACTTTAATATATATAATATATCTATATATATTTGAATTATGCAAATCTGTTCATTATAATATAGTTCTGTTGAAAAATACAACTTTTTGATGCAAATCCAACACAAAATAGGTTCATGGTAATCGTGGGAGATTGCAGCCATCATCATAGTCGACCCATAATAAGTATTTTATTATATTTCGTATATATTATGGTTCTTTGTAATAATAGAAAATGTTACTTATAAATTGTTGATCATACATATCTTTTACATTTTTTATATAAATTACACTTAGACAATACACAATGTAAAAGCGATAAGTGAAAGTATTTATTTATAAAAGGTTTATAAACTTATAATAAAAACCGTTGGAAATATATATTTATAATAAATTAGTATCCTAATAAACAAATAGATTTATCAACAGAACTATATGACAAGAATAAATGAAATAAATTCCTTCCAGCAAATATACAAATTGGTTTTGTGTTGTTTGTTAATAATAAGAGAAAAGTGGACAGTCGAACAGTTTCTTATTAATTCCTAATTAATAAATTTAAATCGAGTAATAAAGTAGTATAGTCCACTTACCCCTAATCTTTAACTTCTATATAATATTGAAAACATAATATATAAATTACACTACAACATATAACATTTCGTTGTCTATAACCCACATAATATTAATACAATACATAAGTAAATTACTCTAGGAAATGAAATAGATTCTTGCAGGGACTTAATCAACTACATTCATTTGCTTAGCTTACAATGTTTTTACAAATGGTTAAGGAGCTAGTGGATGACATGATGAGGTGCATCTAACATTTAACATTCAGAACATTAATTTCTAATACAAAGGAGAAATAAAGAGTCACATTTCGCCACACTGTGAATTAATCAAAGGATTTTATTATTATTTTATTGTGATTCGACATATGACAGCACTCCGCCTGATGTAAAGCTGGAGTGGCATCCATGAATAGAGATGACCATCAATTACTACAGTTAAATAACTGTAAGTAGGAGTCACATCCACTATGACGGCCAGCTACTTACAATATGTGTGTATTTGACTATCACGACCAAATAAAAATATAGGGATAAATTTATTTTCTATTAGTATTTACCCAAATATATTTATATAAGTTTTGCTAATATTTCAAAAGGATTTAATGGAAGGACTGTATGTTTTACAAAAGCGCTAACTTAAAATGGCATGTGACTCTTCGAGCGATAGAAATTGCTAAAGCGAATCAGCACAACTTATCAACAACATAAAAACATTTAGCTTAAATTATAGAAACTATATTCCTATCAGAACATGCATAAATATTAAATTAGTAAATAGAGTCTGTCTAAGCCGTAATGACGCGCCCTTCTACTGCATTTACGCACACGAGCAAGTGTAAAATATGGATAAAACACATCGAAAATGCAATTGTAATTAGTCAATCAATTGCTGGTTAGATACAAAAGGAGGAGCACGCTGATGATAATAGTATAGTTAGTATTATTTGCATTCACATATTTAAATAAACTAATAAAGTGGAGGGGCGCGTCATTTATAGTTAGACAAGCTATACCTAAATATTATTGTGGAATACTGAAGAATTACTTAAACCGTTGTTTTTATAATTACCGTACGACTTCGTGATGAACTGGACAAATTCTCCCGCCAGCTCTATCCTGGCGAACAATGGCTCAAAAACGTTTATTCAACCTCCATACCACAATAGTAAACATCTAAAGTACGACTTACTAAATCTACATCCCTTAAATTTGTCTCATTTCTAAATTTAAGTGCATAAATCTGAACATATAATAATTCCCATACAGTAAGTATTTATACTAAAAATATTATTAAACATCAAAATTGTTAGATGGTGAATAATTTCTACACATACTGGCTAATTTACTATCATACTTTTATATTACACATTGATTTAAAGGGATGGGGTAGGTAGGGATTCATGCAATTTATCACTAAAATATAACCTAATATATCTAATATGTTCCGCCTTCTATATATACCCAAAATGGATTTTGAAAACTTTTATTTATTGTTAATTTTTCACACTTAATTTCTCTCATTTATTACATACAATATATTTTATTGCGACTCGACATCTGACCTCGAGCCGCCTGATGATAAGAAAAAGTCCAAGAGTGCCGACGACAGAAAAAACCGAGCCAGTTCATGACTATTTCAGTCGCCGTCCCTAATCCGACCAAAGGTGCTTCTTCACGCATCGCTTGAAGCATCCAAGGTTATAGCATAGAAATAATTATTAATTATTGTGGTCACTATTGATTTCACAACATTGAATTTTCGCAAGTCAATAGAGGCAAACACAAGAAATTTAATATTGTTTTTTTGCTGTATAAGTAATTTCATTGACAGAAGATTACCAAGTCTCACGCCTACTATACAGCGTATGTGAGTTCATTATTTCAAATATAATATTTAGAGCGGAACATTTACCTACCTAAAACAATTACCTACTAAAGATCACGGGTCGTGATCAAACTGTACAATTTAGTATTGCTTTTATATGAGAATACAGCGTATTTTTTTCATTAATTATTAATAATAAACACATAAAGCCCATCAATATTTTGCAACAACATAACAACAATTACCTTCTTAGAACATTTCACCAACGGAATTCTCCCGACATATCCGACATTTATTAATACAACGGTCATTATAATCAACCAGGCCGGATAGTGGATGCGTCTGTTACTTACAGCTGTTTAACTGTAGTTGCAGTCGCATCCATTCATGTTTTGCACTTTAGCTTAACATCAAGCAGAGGCTGTATGTCGAGCCATAATAAAAATACTGAAGGATTGACTAGTAGAAAATGCCTAGCCGCATTATGTCCACATTTGATACATATAAATATTGTTATTGAATCAATATTTTTCTTCAAGTTTTTGTGAAGACAAAGTACGAAGACAAATGTTACAGGTAAGGCTGATTCTTTCTATAAATGCTATTTAAAATAATTTGCAAAATACAATGTAAGAATTTACTATGTTACTGATAACTTTATAATAATATGACATTATTAGAGAGGTATGATCGTTCTGTTGGTTAAACGTTCTAAGATAACATTGATTAATAACGATTAAACATTAAATATAATATATTACAATTGTCAATTAATTCACAATCGCAAAGTATCCAAACAATCCGAAGTAACAAGCATCGATTTTCTAAAAACACTATTAAACAAACTTTTATTAACACAAACTCATCGTGCCGTTTCGCTATCACACACTTATTCTGATTCTTACAAACAACAATTTCAACTGGTAGAATAAACTAACTATAATTACACCTCAATAGTCGTACCGCTAGCTCGCGATAATACAGATTAAATGGACACATATTTTACGAACAACTATTATTATCTATGTTAGTACGTGATTTAAAATGGCATAATACAAGTGCCCTAAATCCATTATTAAACATACACACCAAGTTACAATTACATTTAGACAATAAATTAAATTTAAAAAAATCACAAACAATACCAATACAAGAGAAAAGTATAACAAGATAATAAAAGCTCAATACAAAAAAGTAAATACGAGTATAACAAATAAATAAATAATTATAAATTAAACCTAAAAGAAGGACAAATTTCATAGTCTTTAAGACATGGAAATTAGACCTACAGGGTATAATTAGGAGTGGTATTAATGAACAAATACATGTGAAGTAAAACTCCTAGTTGCTATTTATTATTACAATATAGACAACAACTGTACTACATTTTATTTACTATTATTTTTTATAGAGCCTCCGCTAAAAGCTAACGACAGATTGCGAGAGTTCAAGTCGCCTATTTCCTACACAATTACACATTGATTTACAATTACTATTACACAGCTGATTATCAAAGAAATCACATATACTAAAGATCTATTAATCGAACTTGTCTCATTACTTTAGATTCTAAAGTAATGAGACAAGTTTAGAACATCAATACTACTCCCAATTAAAATACCAGTGAAAAATTAAATTATTGTTTTTTATGACAACATTTACGATTTTAAATCTTAATACACTAATAATTAAAACTAAGTGAATTCAGAGACTAGTTATAAATTCGGGTTGGTTAAACCTCTGTGATCGAATCTATAAAAATTAAGTGAGCACTGAAAGTACCTAAAAAGCACTAGCGAGTGAAATGTGAAACATATAGACGCAATAATTGAACAATATATACAAATAAGTGTGCAGACTTCAGATATGCACATCTGAAATTTACACTAGAAAAACGCACACTAAGAAGAGAGATCGTGTATTAGCTATTTATAAAAGCACAGGGTCAATAGTTAAGTTACTCATTTCACTCGCATGTTTATTTAAAATCATCAATTACTATTGTCGTTTTTGAGCATTTATTAGATGCGATCGTATCAACAAAGCACCAACTACAAAAATATTTATCAAAATTCAAGTGCTCACACTGCCAAGGTAGAAAGTATAATATCTAAATGCTCTACCTTTATGAAATCAAGCACAGTGAGACCGACTATAGCGCCAAAGAGATGTGAGGCTACTATAATTGAAATATACAATCTTAATAATATTAAAACAGGATAAAAAAATAGGAGTAGATTTGGATAATACTAGAGAACGTCTTACTTCGAATGTCACCATAAATGGTCAAGCTCGGTATTTTTTAAACACCTTTAATAAGGTCCTAAATTTAAATAGCAGCGTTGTTAAAAACACGTGCAGTAAAAACGACAACATTCGAGGTAAACCGCTGGGAAATAGGAAAAGCCGTAAGGCTGGTGAAGTTGGAAGATCAAGAGAGCGCAAGGCGAAGGGCGTGTTTTAAACGCGTAAAAAAGAGAGACTATCAGTACTTATGGTCATATAAATCGTATTACTATGTTTGATAATAGATACAAATATAGTCATAGAAACTCGTCTTGAACAGTCCAAAAGTAATACTAAGGGGTTACTAAATCGTATAATGTAAGTGGTTATTCAATAACAGGTGCCTACGTAAAAAAACTTCCACATCCGAACAGTCTCGGTTCATGTGGAAATTCCAACAATCACTCAAACATTGTTACAATCCTATCTACTGAGCAATATGTACGTGATATTTTAATTGTTTTCGTAATTATTGAAAGCAACAAGTATCACATACTATATCCAAGGCCGAAGCCGCATTCCTATACCTAGTTGGTACACACGTAAACAACGTTCCTAAACAGTTCATTCAAACACTTGTGACAAAGGGGTGATTGTTTGTAACTAGAAGTCGAATCCGGTAATATTTATTTACGTTTGATTTTTAGTAGTCCATTAAAAGTTCAATTTTTAATATTTAGTGTGGAGTATGACATCATTCCTATTAAAACTGTGTTTCGCGTTCCCAGTTGTTTACTGTCCTTATATTAATTTGTCTGCTTTGTGCTGTTGACATGAGCGCATTTTCTATCGTCATAACTCCAACAACCCTGGATCAACGGGGCAAAGGCGGTTTAAAACCATGAGTCATGGCCTCGAGGTAGCAGTGGAGATCATGGAAGCGCGGGCGGTGAGAGGGTTCGCGGCGCCAACACTCGTGCATCAAGTCGTACAGCTCGCGGCGACATCGAGGCAACGGTGCCGCGGGCACGCGAGCCTTCATAGTTCCGCGGCGCCAGTTCTCAGCATTCTCGACCACCTAACAATTAAAACACATTAGAATTGTTGATAACATTTACCAAGAAGTTAAGAGTGGTCGATTGCCCCGTCTGGTGATCCGCGGTAGTACCACCACTTTAGAGTGAACAGATCGTGAAGCGACTTAGTTGCGTTTTAGGATCAGTTTAAAGTTACCGGTTCCGACTAAGCCGGAATAGTATATGCGACTGCTACTTGCAAAGATTTAACTCTAGTCGTCTTTATTCATAGATCATACATACTTAACCACAATAAAAAAATAAAAAATAATTATAATTCACCTGATCATCAGTCATTTCTTCAAAAGGTTTCATATCACAGTGAGTTACCACTTCCCAAACTGTCACGCCAAATGACCATACATCGCTCGCAGGTGAAAACATATTCTTAAAAATAATAAAACATTTTATTACCAACAAAAGAAAAAAAATAATATCAAAAGTTATAGCAAATGAACTAACAAGCAATATATTCTCCCAAGCCATCCAGCGCAGTGGTACTTTTGAACCGTCAGCCATAATGTGGTAGTCAGTGATGTATTCGCGGCAAAACATCGCGTAGTCGGAGATTTTAACAGTGAGATTCTCACTCACTGTCACGTTCCTAAAAATAGTAAAATAATAATAATATTATTATTCATAGTACATAACGCTTAAAATGCTTAAACATGAAGGTTGAATTGTTATCGGTGGGCATTTAATTGAAAGTTAGACCCCAAACCGGATTTCGTAAATCATATTTTATAGTGGCAACAAATATTTGTTTGTTTTAATTCGTTACTTACCGGGCTGACAGATCTCTGTGTACTAATTCGAACGATTCCAGATACTTCATGCCGGCTGCTATCTGACAGCATATGTGAATCAAACTCCCGTAACTGTAAAAACAATTCACATTAAAACTTCAGTCATTTTAAGCAAACACTTTATATAACAACACAAAAGTTGACATGTTAATATATGACATAATAATAATATTTAATAAATCAAATTGTCACGAATTTTTCGCACAGGGATAGGCAGACACAATGGAGTGCCACTTTCCTCGATCCTGACATAACTCCCTGGCTTCCCTCGCATCCATAATATTCTGCTGTTATGGGCACTAGGCAACCCATCTTTTTTAATAATAATAAGGCGAATAATAAACCCAAGAGTATCTTTTTGTTTCTTGTTCAGTAATTTATCACTGACAAAGTTCGATGTCATTTAATATTCTGGTTATTGATGATATTTTATAAATGATGCAAATAATGTTTACTTCAATTTGTTGTCCGCCCTCAGGAGAATAGGCAGGGGAGCGGCATCGCCACGGTCTAGAGCTGCGCATGGGGGTTCTTGGAGGCTCAATCCTAAAACTCGAGCAAGCTGCGGATGTTTCAGCCCAGCTCCCCATGTAGCCTCGCGTGCGAAAGCCGCCCTGAAAACAGAATTAACATTTACCTTCTTATCATCCCCTCGGATTATGCTCTCTAGGTTGGTAAGGGCTAAAGCTTAGCTGTTAATGTAAAAGCTCTCATCTCTAAGCCTCTTTCGGGGTAGCCTTTACGGTGAACGAAAACGTGAAAAAATGAGCAACAATTTAATTACTCTTACAACCGGTACAACGTATTATATATTGAACAAATAATAAATAATGAAACAATAGTGTAAGGTTTCAAAATACGAATAAATGTCATATTTATATGAGAATTGTACACGAGCAAAATCTCGTTTGCATCGATTTATGTCTATCATTCTGCCCACATGTCGGAACAAAACAGACATGCATCAGGGAACACAAAGCCCAGTTTATACTTTATTTTTGTTTTTTAAACCTACGTATACCAAATAGTATAATAAATTCGTAAATTTTGATAAAAGAAGAATTCAATATCAATTCTTTATTCAACATTTAAAATCATTTTTACTACTTAATACACAATAATGTAATAAAATATAATCTAAAATAATTACCTAATAAAATTTAAAAAATAAATATAATACAATATGATTTATGTAACATTGTGTGTACGCAAGGGTGAACATCCTTATGTACGCAACAATATAAGGGTGAACATGTGATATAATATGGGCGTAGTAAGATTAGAAGTGATTATAATATGCCTTAAGGTGTTCCATAATAAAGGGAGCAAGTTTCCCTAGCAACAGTTTCCTCAGCAATCGATTGATGTACATTTTGAGTAAAATAATTTCCATTAATCATATCATGATTAAAATTTATTAAATTAATTAAAAAGTTATTATTCTAAAAGTTTAATTGCTAGATCTTCATTTCCACTAGGATATATATATTTTTTTTTATTGTGGCTCGACATAAAATCGGCTTGGTTGGAACCGGCAACTTACAAGCTGATCCTGAAAAGCGAAGAAGTCACTTAACGGCACTTACAAGACCTATCTGCTGACCACTGCCTACCACTATTGATAAAACTCTCTCTTTTTTATTAAAAGAGAGAGACTCTCGCTTGGCCACTGCAGATACTTGTAATATACATCAGTAGTGTTTTCATACTTACTTCACATCGCTATGGCACCCTCTCCACAAAGTTTTGACGACGACGAGACGCCGCCGACGAGCGTCTACTTCCTCGTCGCTCAGCTCGTCGATGCCGTCCGTCTCGAACACCTGGACCTGTGTATATTAATCACTCATTAAAACTTTAAAATGACATTGATGAAGTATTTTAGGTTTGTCTTTGAAATATGACACCTAAACTTTTGCTTCACAATAATACGAAATTTATACAAGGACAGGTTACAAATTGTTTCCTGTGTTCTTTACTGAGTTGATATATTATTTTAATAATGAAAACGAAAGTTTTTATTTTATTTTTACACCTATGTAAATATTATAAATCTCTCTTATCACCAAGGTAGACTAGCAGAGAAGTGCATTAAGTTTACCTATTCTTAAAACAATACACATGATACAAGCACATTTTAAAGAAATGTAAAATCTAAAAATAATATTAAATTGATATTGTAGGTATGTACAAGACACATTATGTGAGACACAGAACAGTTACTAAAATTATCGTAGGGCACGTTACATAGCATAACCATCAAAAAGACCCAAATCTGGTGATTTGTATAATAAAAGCGCTTTAGACGTTCCACATAAGAAAAAATAAGGTAGGTACCACTTTTATAACCCTACTTTATACTTTTTTTTTATATACACCCGCCCTTTTGTATTCGTTATATAATATTCCCATTGAATAGCAATTCAAAGTTTAAAAGATTTATTGATATCACCTACTCGTATAACTAGTACTATATTCAACGTGAGCCTAGTTTGACCTACTTAGAAAAGTTTATTGAGCGTTTTAAATTGCTTAGCTCTCTTACATTTTGCGATAAGATTTTTGGCACTATTTATACGTTATACTCGTATATTGGAATCTATTTTGTTAAATCGTGGTGTGAAACTAAAATTTATGACGGAAATTATGTCAACACTTGTTTTGCATGTTTTTTTTTAAACTTTTTTTCCGAGTAGCAGAGAAATACTGCGTTTTACAAAAATTCAAAAATTCTTTAACTCTTGGGTTGATACAACTTTATTATTACAAAAATATTCTGTAATCATCATCATCAGCCAGAAGACGTCCTGAACACAGGCCTCTTCCTTAGAACGCCATTTTGAACGACAAGATGCCAGTTGCCTCCACTGGATATTCGTGACTCGTCATCAGTCCACCTAGTGGGAGACCTTCTAAGCTGCTCTTCCGGTTCGTGGTCTCCACGCAAGAACCTTTCTTCGCCATCAGTTGAAGCTAAAGCTTAAGTCCATTGCTACTTTAGCTTGAGCTTTTTGCTTTGAGCGACTTTGACCTTTTCCAACAGACCATCATTTAAGTGCTATATGTCATCACTGGCAACACACCACACACTAGTTGAAAACCCTTGTCTTCTGGCACTGCGGAAGTTTGCACTAAAAGATATTACGTACAAGATCCCCGAATTAATTTAAATCGAAATGACAAAAATAATATTTTAATTGAGATATATCTACTGAGGACAACACTTAAAGGTAAGCTTTGTAGCTTTTATTGAGGTGTAAAAATAAAATTATATTATTATTTTTTAGATCTAATTTATTTTATTCCGTGAATTATACTGTGAACGGGGCTGAATCCCGAATTACGTGCCGCGTTATACGAACAGCAAAATCATAAAAGTTTCTACGGCAGGTATTCTAAATTATATTATTCTATTATCATATTTTAAATTATAGTATTATGTTACAACATTGTAAAGTGTTTCACATTATGGATAAAGTATGTTGTGCCACTCATGAGATAAAAGGAATAAGCCGGCCTTTATAATTCATCTCAGGTTTTTCCGTTGAAAGGGCTACTACTACTCATACTATCCTGGATGAGTGCTTTTAGAAAATTCTATTTTTAAAACACTTTTCTTGCTTACAATACTTGCATTAAAAATAGGTAATTGTTTGATATTTGTTTTATTTAATTTAATTCGAATCATTGTTACTTAATATTAATGTTTATATGTGGGAAAAGGGCATGACAATTTTATTGATTGATTGAATATTCATTAAATTATAATTTTAATTAATTAATTGGTATTAAATATTAATTAAAAATCTTAAATAATTGTAATAAATCACAGTATTAAAGTATATATATATATTTATAAATGTTCAAAAAAACCTTCAATAAATAAATAAATGACATAAAGCTGTAAGCAATATGTAAAACATTTTTCCCTAAAAATCTCTTGTAAATTTAATTTCGAGCCCGAATAATACTCGTACATTGTCGTTTATTAGATTCACGCTAAGGCAGTAATGGTATACGGAATTCTATTCTAAATGGAAATTAACCTACATGCAAGAAAACAAAATAGTTTTCAGTTAACCACGAAATGACAGGGCGCGCAAGTTGATTTATATCAAAGTAGGTCCCCAGCTTTCAAACACATTTACAATTTAAATATTTAACCTAATATGCATTTTAGTATAGCATTTAATAAACATGTCCCTATTTAATTACTTTAGTATAATGACTGAAACATATTTCTTTTACGTTTAATATAAGCTGCTTAGTCCTTGGCTGGCATAGTAACAGCCACTAAGAACATCGTAAACTGAGTCGTTTTTAGTCCTTATTCTTAGACCTACTCTTTACGAGGTCAGATGTCGAGTTTCATCTGCGCGACGGAACTCCATGAGCGCTGATGCCTAGTATGCAAAATCCCAGTTTCCATAACAATGACAAGCCTATAAAGGAGCACGCTTCACTTGATAGACCCGAACCTATCCGTGGTAATCCCGTTAGCTGATATTTATAATTGTTGATAATCGTCTTTTTACTCCTGTGATACAGGCTGGGGAAGCATCCGCATGCATTCTATCAAGCAAATCAGCAGTCGAACTAATTGATTCGGCTCGACGACAAATGGAATGCTTTCCCAGCCTATGTAGTCTCCCTATCCCATAACTCATTTTATTAGCAACTGTTTGCATCTGTTTGCAACTGAGGCAACAGTAAATTGAAACAGATTTTTAAAGTCGTCGGTGGTTTTATACCACCAAGCAAGTAGAGTTCAGATAAACATCTCAATAAAAATAAAATAATAATACAACTTGTATTCTCTGACGTCATAAACTATTTAGATCGGTGTTATTATTATAATGATTCATTGAATATTTAGGCACACTCAGGGAGCTCCGGGGCAATTGAGAATTATAACGTAAAAGCGAGTTAAGTCCACAGGGAGTTAAGAACTTAACATAATAGATCACAACGCCCTAACATCTACATTTTAGACGTAGGATTTTGCGTATTATGTAGGTGTGAACTAGGGATGGTATGGAGCTCCGTAACCGTAACAGTAACCGAAACCATCGGATATTGGAAATAAAAACCCGTTATAAAAGTTTCAGATAATTTCGGATAGGGGCGGAGACTAAATGAAACATGTTATGACTTTTTAAATTCCCTAAAAATCTACTATCCGTAACCAAAATTATCCGAATCTATCGGATGACCCGAAAACAAAACATATCCATAACCGTATCTGAAACCGGTATAATATTATTCCTATATCCGTATCCGTATCTTAAATTCCATATCCATAACTTCCCCAGCGTGTACCCAATTTTAGACAATGGGTATTCAAAAACTTTACAGAACACATCTGTGAAGGATTTAACGACTTCAAAACATAAGTTTCTGATAATTTGTAGACAAATTACTCTGAAAATAATGTACGTTATGGAGGTATATAACATAACCACATACTCCTGGATCTCTTCTTGCTTACCTTCTTGCTTACAATAAAAAAAAGCTAGAGTTCGATCCATAAAGTGGAGGATACATGGATGTATTACTCTTGGATTAGCACCAGGAATAACAGTAAATATCTTTTTTCTATATTTGTTAGCAAACATTTATCGGAGACATCCTCAAGAAAGCAGGGTTGCCAGTGCCCATAACCGTGGAGCTTGTATAAAGAGGATTTGATTTGATTGATTGATATTATATTTTGACGACAGGCGTGGACGAACGGTTTAGCGACTGGTTTGTTGCGCGTAAAGTCCCGGGTTCGATCCCCGGTCGGAGCAAATATTTGTTTCATAGCTTTTATTTGTAATATTTAATAGTATTAAATAATGCAAATATTTGTTAATAAAAAAAAAGAGATAGATATTTGCTTCGGGTCTGGTTATCAAAGAGTGGTAGGCAGTGGTACCCAGTCTGCCGATCCGGGGTAGTACCACCACTTACAAGTATACAGACCGTGAAGTGATTTGGTCACGTTTCGGGATCAGCTTGTAAGTTGCCGGTTTCATCTAGGCCGGCATAGTGGATGTGATTGCTACTCACAGTTATTAAATTGTAGTAGCAGTGACATTCATTCATGGACCACACTTTGGCTTAACATCAAGCGGGGTGCTGTCATATGTCGAGTCACAATAAAAATAAAAAAAAATATAAAATAATAATTTAATTTTAAAAATGGTTATTTCCAGTGGTAGATGATTTATCGCTGATGAACAAATGCAATGAAACATTTTTTACTCTTACCGGGAATGGAACCCGAGACCTACGAGTAGCGTGGAAACGACAATTCCATGCGCCACTCGGGTCTTCATTTTAGCTTTTAACATAAATGCAATATTAATTCTACTCTCAATGCTAAAACCGCACTTCATCTTCAAAGGCGTACGAATCTTATTACTTAACATTGCTATAATTTCTAACTACACCTTACAATACTTGCCGCATTTAGTAGACACATTTAATACCACTTTCATATGTATATAAGTATACCTAAAAAGGTTAGTTGTTAAAGAATGCCTAATAGGCATTAAACTCGCCTATGTACCTAATTTTAAGTTTATTTTGGTGCAATATAGGATTTAAAATAAAATATATTATATTTTTATTGTCACTCGACATATGACAGCCTGATGTTAAGCTGGAGTGCGGTCCGTGAATGGACGCCACTGCAACTACGTATCTATGGCAGTCATTCCTACCTAGTTGGAATTGGCAACTTAGAAGCTGATCCTGAAACGCGACTAAATCACTTCACGGTTTTTATACTTGTAAGTGGTGGTACTACCCCGGATCGGCAGACTGGGACTCTTTGATAACAAGACCAGAAGCAAATATCCGCTTAATAAATATTTGCAATATTCAATATAATGGATAATGGGAATTTTTATCGAAATAGTTTTTAAGACACACATTTAATAGATATTAAAATGAAAATTGAGAGCTTTATTGGAATTAGCATATAGATTAAAGGTGAAAAAAATTATCACTCTTAGTATCAGAGCGCAAAAAGTTTCATTAAATCTAGAAATTGAAAGGCAACATTGAAAACGTTTAACTACTTTCTAATGGAATTAAAGTCGTAGTTGCATTTACTCAGGTGGTTGGAAGCTCAGTGGAAGAACTTCAAAGTAAATACGTTTACTCTAGGCTTGTCGTACTAACTATATAGTTTGTTATATATCCATTTACCCTAGAATGAACTCCAATTAAATGTACACTGGATAGTGTTGATTGAACCATTTAATCGAATTTTCGATATTGGAGTTTAAAAACAAGCTAAGGAACATAGTCAATTGACAAATTTATTTAATTTATAGGTTAGTTTTTATTTATAAATATAAGATTTATTGATTTAAATACAACGAAGTAAAGCGTAAATAGTGGTATTCTATTTTTAGAGCGAAAATCTTAGACGACCTACAAACAAACAAACGAGTATTTTCATGCAAATACTCGTAGTTGTGTGATCTTGCAACCTCAAGAATGTATGAAAACTTAATTTGGTAACCTAGTTAATACTCGTATCAGTTTTAAAAATAGAATAACAATCGGTTTAAATATTTATTTATTTGAAGCGAAATATTTATTGATGCAAGAAATATCCAGTATGTATGTTAAATATGCGAGCAAGTAAAACGTGGATGCAGTGTTTAAGGTTCATAAAGGCGACCGCGGTGTAGTGGCAGTGCAATGGTTACGTAAGCCGATGTACGGATTCGAAACCACTCACTGGTACCAATTATACATGCACTTTAGTAGCTTAGTATAGAAATGTGTATTAAAAACAAAAAAATATTATTGTCGAATTTTGCATTTAAATGTTTTACGCTGCGAAATTTTATATAACTTGTCATACAGAGCAAAAAGACGAGTAACGGATATACTAACGGATTAGTTTCATCAAATTTCAACATTTTGTTGGTTCGTAAAAGTTTAAAAGCAGGTTTTAATGTACTTGAAATTTAACACAATAATATATTTTTTTTGCTTTAAAAATGAACACACCTCATCTGAAGTTGGGTAGCAGTTGCATCAACTATGCCGGCCTAGTAGGGACCGACAACTGATCCCGAAACGCGACTGAGTCGCTTCATGGTCTTTACACTTGAAAGTGGTGGCTCACCATATATACCACAAATATTCCAATTTCATATGTATATATAGGTATATTATATATATATACATTAAAAAAGATTTAAACCAAAAATAAATAATAAAGTCGTTTCCTAGTACAACATGGAAAGTAAAGAATATCGAGCACCTTTTTGTATCAAATTCTTACGCCGCAACTGAGATCTTTTATTTTATAAATCTTTTAAAAAGATTCTCAGTTACAATTCAATTCATTTGAAGAATGGGCTAATTTTATTTACGAACGCGAAACAGCGGTTTTTCGGATGTAAATAATTTCATTAGGATTAATTAAATTACCTACGGGTAGTAAAGAATTTCATAAAAGGGAAATGAAATATTAACCGCATCATTCCGAGAAAATTGTTTTGTTTATTTGAAACAAAAGCTTTTAAGGTTAGACAGATTATAATTAAACATCTTTGAAAAGTTAATTGGTATTTGTTCGCATTTGATTTCCAATAAAATAATTTAAAATCTGCTAATCGTACTGTCATGAACAGTCTTTGATAGCCAATATATTTTATTTTGAATTTGTTTGTTGTCTTACAACGTTATATTAATTTATTAAGCAAGGCGACCGTGGTGTAGTGGCAGTGCAATGGCTACGTAAGCCGAGTGGCACGGGTTAAGAACAACTCACCGGTACCAATGTATCTTTGATATATGTACTTTGGCTGTCCTGTGTCGTCTCGCCTGATAAGCAAGAGGAGGTCCAAAAGTGACGACGACTGAGAAAACCGAGGTTGGTTTTCTACAATTAGGTGTGCTTACCAATGCGCCAAGCCTGTCGTCAAAATAATGATTAGTTCGGCAAGAGAGACTTTTTTATTGTGACTCGACATATGACAGCACCCTGGTTAATGGTAATCTGGAGCGTGGTCCATGAATGGATGCCACTGGCCCACTACTACTACAATTCAATAAGTGTAAGTAGCAATCACATCCACTTTGCCGGCCTAGTTGGAACCGGCAACTTACAAGCTGATCCCGAAATGCGACCAAATCACTTCACAGTCTGTATACTTGTAAGTGGTGCTACTACTCCGGATCGGCAGACCTACCACTCTTTGATAACCAGACCCGAAGCAAATATCCACCTCTTTTTTTTTATTAACAAATATTTGCAATATTTATTAAAATTATTAAATATTACAAATAAAAGCTATGAAACAAATATTTGCTCCGACCGGGAATCGAACCCGAGACTTTACGCGCAACAAACCAATCGCTAACCGTTCGTCCATTCGCACTATTAATTGACTCGTAATAATTGTTAAATGTACTCGAATTTAGAATAGGAAGTATATCAAATCAATATACCTATAAGCACAGTGATAATATTGAACATTGTTGTCAAGTGACCCCCATATTAATTTAATGATCTACTCGACTAAGTTGCAAAGTCACGTGTAAGGCAGGTCATTAAATGGCTATTTGTAAAATTAGCAACCATGCTCCAACTTAAGTCAAAGTACAGGCATCAAGTTGGGCTTAGATTACGTTTTCTTGCCACGGAAAAATAATTGGAGTATTTATTAGTATTCATCATCATCATCAACCAGAAGGCGTCCACTGCTGAACATAGGACGCTATTTCGAACGACAAGATGCCAGTTGCATCCACTGGTTATTCGTGACTTTTACTATGTCGGCAGTCCACCTAGTGGGAGGCCTACCTACGCTGCCTCTAGCGGTTCGTGCTCTCAACTCTAGAAAAGTTCTTAGCAATAAGAAATGATCACCACTTGACACGAATCTTGTATCTCTATCTCCAATCGCACCGTATAGGCGTGGCTCTTCAATTAGTACACCAATTAGTTACGCGTTAAACCCGGCTTTGACTCCCGGTCGTAGCAAATATTTGTTTAATATATACATTTTATTTGAAATATTTAATTATAGATTGAATATTACAAATATTTATTAATAAAAAAAGATATGGATATTTGCTCTGGGTCTGTTATCAAAGAGTGGATGGCAGTGGTGCCCAGTCTGACAAATCTGGGTATAATTGGGGTAGTTAAGTCTAACAGGCAGAATGTACCAACGGGTGTAAGACTATTATATAGAAATAATAATTTAGGGCGACCGTGGTGTAGTGGCAGTGTAATAATTACGCAAACCGAGAGCACGAATTCGAAACCACCTACCGGTACCAATGTAACTTTGATATATGTACTTTGGTTGTCCTGTTTCTATGATACAAGCACTTTTAGTAGCTTAGTATAGAAATGTCAATAAAAAAATCTTTTTTATGATTATTACACGGGCGCCATGTAGTTTACAAAGTCATGACTATGTTCAAAATGTTATAGGGACTAAAAGAGAAATCATTCATGATCATAACCATTACTGCACACATAGTAGTTTGTTCATAGTGTAACGGCACTGCTCGTTTTTATTTTATCGTAAACTCCGATGGCTTAGATAAAACGATAATGTGATGGGTGGCACGCGAGTTGGGAAGTTAATGGTTCCAAATTAATGTTTAATGTCTCCTGTATGTAGTAGCATGAGCACACGTACCACTATAAAATAACTACAAAATATCACAACTTACTGTGGTAAAATGTAACGAATTCGCACACATGCCAACAAAGTTTAGCACTCGTTAATATGTGGGATTCATTATCGTTAAAACGAAATTAGTAATACAGTTTTATGAAGATGACTGAACGAACATACCAGTATATACTCAATAGAGTTAACCAACAACATCTGACATTTTAAAACATTAAATTTTCAAATTTTAATCATTATAACTATTCGAACCCCTATTAGTAAGTTGTTACTATGAAAGATTGTCAGGAATTAAAATTGCATCCATTGTCACGCAATAATTCACACATATTTAAACACACATATTGTTTTTCTTATTGATTTTCCTTTCATCATCATCATCATCATCCCATCGATCGAAGAACCGACAACCGATGGGGAAGAAAGGTTCTGGAGACCACGAACCGGAAGACGCAGCGTAGGTAGGCTCCCACTAGGTGGACTGATGACAAAGTGAAAGTCACGGGTAACCGGTGGATGCAACTTGCATCTTGTCGTTCGGAATGGCGTTCTAAGATGGAGGCCTATGTTCAGCAGATTTTCCTTTATTAAGTGTAAAAGTCAGTTCTTATATCATTCAGTTATTATAATTATTTTAATTTGTCCTTCAGAATCATCAAAAAACAAATAATTAATAAATAGGAATAGAACGCTTTAGGCTCAAGTGAGTAGTTTTGTAAAAAAAATAAGTTTATATAAATAAGAGTCTGTCGCCACTCAGCTTAAAATGTATTAAATTCTAGGCTAAATGCTGCTGCATTGCAGTCCCGTGTGATTTTTGGTTACAAAATTTATGGCTTTTAAATAAGTCTTAAATATTAGTTTAATTAGTTTTAATATTCAATATATTAATTATGTTTATATAACAACCCCAGATTATAGGGCTATGAACAAGGATACAAATCTAGGAAATTTTCCTAGTGCCTAAAAGAACATTGTGAAGCGAGTTGTGTCAGAGTCGTGGAAAGTAAAACTCTGTTGTCTCTGCCTAATGGGTGGTAAAAGATGACATCTACTAAACGACAATGCAACCACGTACTTCTATGATTCAGCTTGTATTATTGAAACAGGATAACCGGAATACCAATTAAAGGTTGCCAACAAAAAGTTGCAACACCGTGGTTACCTTGAAATTTTCTTAGCACTTATAGCAAATAAACCATATAGAGTATATATTATATACTCTATACAATATTGTATGTATATATGATAGTACGGTTGAACGTAAAACTTTACCACCAAAATAAAGTACAAATACATGGAAAAGTTTAGAAATATGACAGCTCTATGTATTTTATGGCCCTGGTTTGGATGTCACACATAAACCGAGATTTATGAATCGAATTTATGAACGCTGCACGACTTACTTGCGTACATTAAAAATTAATACCTTTATAGGTAATATATAACGTTTTAGTATTTAAACTACTTTTTACACGTTAAGGTACTAAGGTAGGCAGAAACATGGTGGTCCTATTCCCAGTTCGTAGACCCTGGGTAGTTTCACCACTTAAAAGTGTATAGACCGTGAAGCAGGTTAGTGAAGTCGTGTTTCGAAAGTTTAATGTTGCCAGTTCCAACTAGGCCGGCATAATGAATGCGATTGCTACTGGCTGTTATATACGCATGGCCGCACTTAAGCTTAATATCAGGAGGGGAAATAGTTGATTTTATAATATGACCATATTATAATATGACATACCAATAACTGTCACGCCCTTTTCCCACGGGGATAGGCAGAGACAATGGAGCGCCACTTACCACGATTCTTACACAACTCTCTTGCTTCCTTTACATTCACAATTCTCCTCATACAGGCCCTGTATATTATGACAATAAAAAAAACATTGTGTGTCTTCAAAAGCTCATTTTTATTTTCATTGTGACACGACATCTAATCTTAACTAGCCAATCACAATTACAATTTTGTAAGCAAAAAGAAGTATGCCAACGACTGAAAAAACCGACCCAGAACACGGTTGCCTTAGTCGCTGGAATATTCCATTTCAAACGATACCTATATCCTCCTCCCTGGTGGAATGAGGTACCGCGCGCGGTATTGTTGTCTATCCAGGTAGTTGCCAGATATTACTATAGGGCTTTAAGCGATAGTCGAGACCGCTCCCGTACATTGAAAGACCCGGAACGATATAGGCACCCGTAGATCCTGGCCTGACAACCAAGCTCTACGTGTATCCAAATGCATACATGATTGGATGCTCTATTTCAATCGATACATTCAAAAGTGTTCAATCGAGAAATTGGCTGAACAGTTCAATAGATCGAAATTAATAGTCTAATTATATTCGTGTTTATGGCAATGGTCAGTCCATCTAATGAACTCGTAACTATGTTTTATTGATAATTAACATCTATCAAACGGAGTGTGTATTTGCGGTAAACCCAATATAGACAGATTGGTTTTGTGGTAAGTCATGTAAATCGAGAGCTTGTGTCTGACAGGTAATTTTAAATGAGAATGCAAGCTAAGCAAATGTGCTGGGAATTTAAGGAGCAAATAATTTATTTTACTTATTTTATTTTGAGTCAAGTGGCGCTCCATTGTCTCTGTGGAAAAAGACAAGGGAGAAAGAAAAAGGCGTGACAATTTGATTGATTGATTGATATTTTGAAGTTTAAAATTACACAAAGCTTTACTAAAAATAAAACCAAAGTTATATTATAAATTGAAGATTATCGCATAGTAAACGGTTGAATTACGGAAACAGGGATCGTACATAACAGTATGTAACTGACATTCGGTCTATGTAAATTTTTGCATCTCAGTTATGCCTCTCTACGTTATTTACAAACGGATTTTTAAGTATGTATACGTAAAGACATCTAAAAGAGAGGTAGGCAGTAGTACCCAGTCTGCCAACCCGGGGTAGTACCACCACTTACGAGTATACAGAGACCGTAAAATGATTTGGTTGCGTTTCGGGATCAGCTTGTAAGTTGCCGGTTCCAACTAGGCCGGCAAAGTGGATGTGACTGCTACTTACAGTTATTGAATTGTAGTAGCAATGACATCGATTCATGGACCACACTCCAGCCTAACATCAAGCGGGGTGCTGTCAAATGTCGAGACACAATAAAAAAAACTACAATATATATAAATTTGTAACAGACATTGATTTCAGATGTCGAATTAATGTTCGGCGTTTAATATAAAATTCAACAAGCTAACAAATTTTCTTATATGATTTCCAATCCCCAATAGTTATCAAATTATGAGAATACGTGAGCTGAGGGAAACGTTCGAATCACTTCACGCGTTTAAATTGTTACATGGGATGTGTACTAGAAAGTGCATTTACTTACAGTTAAGCGTTCAATAGGTGGAATGTTACACAAACACGGGTGCGCTCTCCTGTTGTTTTTTCATTAAGGACGTACAAACAGAGGGAATTAGCGAGAACCGCGACCACCTGTGCCCCCCCAAGCCAACGAGACCTCCCGCTACCTCCACCTTATAAGCTTCGACGGAAATCGATGAGGGGCTCTTAAATACTGTTAAACGTTACAGGCTCTTTTTTCGTGAAAAGAATTAAAGATCTAATGTACGATGTTGTTCACAGATGATAAGTTTACCTGTTTACAGAGTTTTTTCTATTTTATTTAAGTAGGACATGGTTTAAATGCCTAGATTATGAAGAGAATTGTGAATATGAGCGGGTTGTGTCAGAACCTGAAAAATTGCACTCTTTTGACTTTGGCTATATCTGAACTACGAGATAGAGCTGCGTCGGAAACATTAAAAAACTTTATTACATTGAATAACTTTTTATAAAAAAGCTGCCTTTCTCATGTATGGTCAAGGAAAAAAAATACATTTTGTATTTTACATACTAAAATTTCCTCAACCCACGTAGACCTAACGCACACATAAGGTAAATTAAGTACACAACCTATCGTAAATCTGAGATCCATGCATGTAACTTTCGTTCGCTTTGAGCCCTATCTACTTACGAAATAATGTTAACCGTCAGGTTTTTCCCTTCTTTTATTACAACAGAAAATAAGTAGTATTAATAAATAAATAGGAAAGTGTTAATTATATTAAACAATATTTTTTTTTCTTTAATTATGACCTATGGACGCTTTATAACTAATTTATTAAAGAAAAAACTAAAATTTAAAGAAGTTGAATGACATGTGTCATTAAAACCATCAAAATTATAATCAGAAAAATAAAAACCATAAAATAAACAAATTCAAAATTAATATTAATGTTTTAACTACCTAAAATACACATAAAAATAAAACAACATCATGGACAATTTCTTCAAAAATTTGAAAGACAAAATATCTGTTGATAATTTTATGAACTTAGTCAAAGAATGTAAGTAAAAAGAACTTTATTTATTTAAACATCGACCAGATTAACGCATTGTCCTCAAGATATCGCTTTACAGTGTCTGATGTAACGTATCTACTATTACATCACAGCGCCGTTAAATGTTAGCGCAGTAATATAACTTAGTATTTAGAAACTTACATGTGCATAAAATATAATAGCATATTGTTTTATAATGCGAATTGTCACGCATTTTTTCCACAAGAATAGGCAGAGGCAATGGAGCGCCACTTGCTACAATCCTGCCTCGCTTCCCTCACATCCACAATTTTCTTCATATACGCTCTACGGTTATGGGGTCTGGGCAACTTAGCTTTCTTAATGATGTTTCCGATTCGGTCGGAAAAAGAGGGATTAGCCTCGTTTACAGCATCCATCCACTTCAGATTTATGAATTTATTTCGTCAATCTACTTTGACTTATAAAATATTTATCTACTTTTATAATATTTTACATACATTTATTATCTAGAACTGCTGATGCTAACAATTCGTACTAAAACGCTGTCACGCGGAAGTAAGGTTAAGTCGACGCATTATTTTAAAAGTAATCTATACAAAACAATCAATCAACAGTTAATTCTACAAGGATAGGCCATTTTTACGATCTATCGTTTCATATCTATAACTATTTACGAACTAGCTGTAGAGCTTATAAAGATATGGGTTATGGAAACGACGAAACACAGTTTACTTAATAATGCTCCTAATAATTTAATATACTTCTGTTGTTTCGAAAATGGTATATATAAATGTCTATGTTTTAGCGCCAATAGGACAAAGTATGAACAATGAGGAGGTTAATGACACCGTTCAAAAATTAGACCCTAGAAACCTAACGACAGATGATTTATCAAAGAAAGTGTCCGATATAAAAGAAAAATCAATGCAAGTAATTGAAGAAGTCGGGAAATCAGTAGCTGAAGAAACATCGATAATAAAAGAAGTAGCAACTGTTGTAGATGTAGCAAAAAATGTAGACGCAGGTACGATAGTAGAAGTAGCAAAAGCCGGCTTCAATATATTAAAGAAATCTAGTAATGAACCAATTTTACCAGGTAAACCATCAAAAGATACAGTACCAAAGAATGATACGTTACAAAAAAGTAACGCTGACGATGATATGGATCCTGTATGGGATATTTGAATAACTAATAAACACTGACTATATAAAAAAATTGTTATTTTATTTGACTTCCTGCCTTACATTAATGTAATCATTCAACAGATATCCTGATGGTATACACACTTATATATTATATAAGTATGTATGTATCTATGTATGTATTATTATTATTTATATGTACGGTATAATATTTTTAGTATGTAGTATATTTAGTGTATACTGATTAATTCATAGAGTGTATTAGATTATAATATACTTTATAATAAATAACCGCCACATCGCTCAAAGAACCGACAACCGATGGGGAAGAAATGTTCTAGGGTGAAGACCACGAACCGGAAGATGCAGCGTAGGTAAGCCTCCCACTAGGTGGACTGGCGACATAGTAAAAGTCACGAATAACCGGTGAATGCAACTGGCATCTTGTCGTTCGAAATGGCATTCTAAGGGGCCTATGTTTAGCAGTGGATGCCTTCTGGCTGATGATGATGATGATATTAGATTTAGTAGTATGCTTAAGACATTTAGTCTGAAGCATTTATTTTGTTTTGCAAAAAAATACTTTAAATTGGCTCTAAGGTAGACTAGTAAGAATGCCTAGCGGCATTAAGTCCGTCTTTGTAACTAGTGCAAGAAGTTTTTATATAAATAAATATGTATCTGGAAAACCGCTTACAAAGATCAGTGTTGCTTTGTGTAAATGATACTTTTAGCTCATTGTAAAATGTACTTACCGTCCCATGTGGGCCCTCGCCGAGGAAAGTAACTGGTCGCATGCGCCCCCGCGGGAAATCCAGCAGGGGCGCCACTCCGTTTGGGGGCTCCGCTTCAGGTAGTTTTATAGAGGTGAATAACCCGGGGCAGGGTCTCTCGTGTTGGAGATGACGATCTTCAGGGTAAGTCTGTGATCAAAAAATAGGAATCAATAATTTATAGTTATATTAAGTTATAATTAGAAGATTCAATTATAACATATTCCTAAGTGTTTCTCTGAATGTCTTTTTTATTTTATTTTTTATTGTGACGACATATGACAGCACGCCATCGCTGTTAAGTTGGTGTGCGGTCCTTGAATGTAGGTCACTGCTACAATGATTCAATAACTGTAAGTAGCAGTCACATCCACTATGCCGGCCTAGCTGGCACCGACAACTTACAAGCTGATTAAGCAACGCGACTTAATCACTTCACAGTCTGTATAGTTGTAAGTGGTGGGTGGTACTACCCCGGATCGGCAGACTGGGTACCACTGCTTACAACTCTTGAATACCGCTTTATCACTATATTGGTATATCGCATTATTGATAAGTGGTTTTCAAAAAAAGTCAAACCAAAGTTTATTAATGACGTGTGTATATATCATGTTTGTATGTACTTTTTAACTATAACAATAACAAAAAGCCCTAATATGGGAGTACACGTTCATAATTACGCCCCGGGCTCATTTATCATTTGAAACCCGAGTTCGAATAATACCCCTAATGGGTAAAATCCTAGCATACCTTGGGCAATACCATTAATATTACACTCCTGGACTACAGCGGTCCGCTCGAATTTGTTTGTCGTCTGCAGGGTTATACATGGAGTTTGCGCCTCGAGCTTGTTTTGAAACGTGTGACATATTCACGATCTCTTTACCCCGAGATTAGCAAATTTCTAACAGTGACATTCACATGATATGATATAAAGGAATTAAGTTATCAGTTTGGGGTTTTTATTTATTTTTTAATATATAATTTTATAGTATATCTGTAGCTAATATCAATCAATTAAATTATTACGCATTCTGAATAGGCAGAAACAATGAAGCGCCACTTTCCACGACCCTGACACAACTCCTTCGTTTTACTCACACCCTTAATTCTCTTCAAACAAGCTCTACGGTTATGAGTACTAAGCAACCTAGCTTTCTTCAGGGTGTTTCAGATTTTGTCGGAAGACCCCCTCAGGTCTGCCTCGTTTAACGCATCCATACACATCATATTTATAAATTCCTTTTGTCAATCTACATTCATTCATTCTTTTTGTGTGCCTGAACCATTATTATTACTTAGTTAATCCTAGCCACTACATCTCTCCAACCACATTTATCGCGAACTGTACTTTTCCTTATTCTATTCGCTATCGTCACTCCACAAGCACTCCTTAAAATGACCGCATTTCTATAGCATTATCTCTACTCTCATGCTTTTTCTGCCACACCTAACATTCACTTCCAATATTTTTTATTTAACATTTATATACTAAGTTATTAAAGTGCTTGTATCTTGGTAACAGGACGACTAAAGTACATACTCGTATATCAAAGAAATATTTGTAACGGTAAGTGGTTTTGAACCAGTGCTCTCGGTTTGCCTGCCATTGCAGCTACACCCCGGTCGCCTTAATACTCGTATATGTGGCAAATATTAGTACTCGTAAATTAGTAACCATAGTGTAATTATAGGATTAATGCCAAAATATCACACAAAGATCGTCGTGAAGTGATATAAATAAACTTAAGAATATATATTAAAAAAACATTTATGCTGATTTAGCTGGTGAGTTATATTTTAATATAGAACCGAGAATATTCGAAAGTTATGTAAGAACTATGTAGAAATAAGGTTTGTTCAACTATTTCGAATATAGGTATTGAAGAGTTTGAGATGAGTTATTTCTTACGTGGGGCGATAATTTTACCGCGAAACCTAGTCATTAACAACTGTATTGGAACTTTTAAAAATATTTTAGAGAAATAAATATTGATATAAACTAAAATAAAATATTGCAGTTAAATAACACTACGCCATAAACATGTAACTATTGCCTTGGTTATTGTTATTAGCATATATTAAATTTTTAAAAAAGTATTCCTAATCCACCACTGCTTAGCTTAACGCATAACATTAGCTTGTTGTTGATATTTTTATGGATAAAACATATAAAGGCACGCAACGAAGCAATCATTATTTAAATTTAGTAGGGTTAATTTGCAATTTTACTAAAGGCATAACTACGAAAACCAGCTGCAACTGAAAGCTGCACAAAGCGAAAAAACGTGTCCTATTAAATTTACTTCTAAACCTTTTACTGCATGAAAGCCTACAAGAAAAAAATCACTGCACGTTTTGCGTCGTCGGTGGAAATAAAGCGACTCTTTGATATTGTGTTCTTACAAAAGCATTTGTTACCGTTCCGAGGTAAATTAAAATTTTATACAGAATACCAAGTGATAATTATTTAATTAAGAGTACAGTACATGTCCTGATTTCATATTCCTTTATGGGTACACAAATTGTTGAAATTTTCATGCACGAATTTGCCGGGCTTAACATAACACAAACTATTTTGTTGAAGTTTAGAATCCTCGCGGCCCAAGGTTCGCAGTTACTGTATAGAAACAAGGGTAACAGCTCATATTTTATTAAAGAATTTATGGCATTGTAAACGTGTAGCCGTGTTATTTATCAAACACAGCCTTCATATTTTGGAGTGTTCTATATGATTTTATATGTAAGTACGTGTATAAATAGCCTTTTGAAATAAGCAAATTCCTATCAATGAATCTTACAATGCGTGAGACTCTTTTAACAGTGAAATTTAGCACTACATGTCATCCTAGTGCATGTAAAGTTATAGTTTAGAGTGCTTCTAAATAGCGGCTTCAACACTAAGTAAAATACAGTACAGTCTCAACAATTAAATCGAGTTAGTATTACCATTATTCAGTTTAACCCACGAACCGTTCGTTTTATGTTTGATTTAAGTAAAGTAATATGGATTTTTTCCAACATTGGTTTACGTTGTTGGTAAAAATACCAGGAAAATTATATTAAACATGTTAATTTTTTTTATGTTTTGTATTACTAGCCTTATCCACATTATATCTGCATGAGCTTGTATCTGTTAATAGTCTAGGTTTAGTTTATAATGGGAATGGCATCGCCATGTTATGTGTGTTATTTTATGTGATTAAAAAAAAATATATTTTTAATTAGGTACCCAAACTAATTTGATAATCCAAATTAATAATTACAATTTGACTAGTTAGTAATTAATAAATTGTGAGCTAGATAGTTTTTTTTGAGATGAGACATTTTATTTGTCGCCTTAAGCCAAGGAAGTTCCAAGAGTGCTGACGACAGAAAAAACATTCAGTTTTATAGTTACCATCTCTATGCAGTCAGGAAATTAAAAATATTTAAAAAATCTAATCGAAGCATTCCTTTGTCAATCCTTCTTCTTTCACTACATCTTCTTTCAAACCACATCTATGACGCATGCGAAATAGAATTCATTCTATTTCTGATTTTCTGGGACGTCCTCGTTTATATAATTTACAAGTACATTCGGTTTATAATATATGTATTGAACTTTAAAACTTCAATGCAATCAATCATTTAAATTGTCACGCCTTTTCCCACAATGGATCGCCACTTGCTACGATCCTTACACAACTCCCTTGCTTCACTCACATCCACAATTCTCTTCATACAAGCTCTACGGTTATGCACTTCAATACAATGTTCGAAAATAATGAAAACATAACTTATTTTAAAACCATTAGTTTTCTACGACACCCTTGCGTGTAATAGGGGTGGCGATGATTAACCCCTGTAACAGACATAGCAGTTTACTTGTATTCTATGTTTGTGAAAACTCTTTATAACATTTAATTACTTCACATGTTTCATTTTATATGTCCACAGATCCCCTTTGGATGAACATATAACTTTAAATATTTTATTCGTAAAGAGACAGACAGTACATGAAATGTAATCCTTTGAGCTCAGCTACAAACATAGATAATGAGAATTATAGTGGTTTAAATGGGAATTGTATTTAGAGAGAAGTTTTAACTGAAAATTGGATGGATATATTTAGGTACTATTTAATTCAAAGTATTAAATGAATTGTGAATTAGAATAATGAATTGAACCTTACTTTCACATTTCTATATAAAAATAAAGATGTATACTTTGTTTTTGTAGAAATAACATTAAAGATTTTCCGCAAAAAATAACGTATTTTAGACGCGATCGTAAATAACGGTCAAAACACTCGACAGCCCCTAATTGGCCCCAGCACATGTCGTTACAAAAGTAAGAGACGTCGCTCGACGCGTCGCGAGTGCGGTTCTGGCATGCTCATACATGTAATGGCTTGGGGGTATCATTATAAAATACAGAGTGGCTCGAGTTTGAGAAATGGATGCAGGGACCTGTAAAGTACCACCGTGGCGCGTCGTACCACCTGAGTCCGCCCTCTATTACGCAGTGAACGGTCGTGCGATATTTTAAGTTTTTGACCACTTTCACGTACCTTTTAAACACCCTACGGGGCTTTAAAAGAAGTTTATAATGACACTTTTAAATAGATGTAATATTAAGCTATTGATTTTTCATTTACTTTTATCGTGAAACTAAAATAAAGATTTGTTTATTGTGACAATAATTAATATTAGCTAATTTTAGGAATAAAGCATGAGTTAGGAATAATATTAGTTTTAACGAATGAAAAATATCTTTTAATTGAGACTCTGTGATTAGATCTCTTTGTTAAGTGCAATTAAATGTATGGTGACTGACATATTTTAAAAATAATCTATTAGTTTTATTTAGATAAATACTATGATACTATAGATATTATACTATGAAAAACAAGATGTGTAATTTATATTTAAAGACGGCCCTGGTGCACACCGGTTGACTGCAACGCGTGGCCAGTGTACACGCGTGAATATTTACTATGCTATTTTTATTATTTATTTGTACCATATACATTGGAATATGCTAAAAACTAATTTAGAAGAAAAAAACACTTAGTTTTACAAGTATAAAGTTTTTAGTAAGTAGGCAACAGTCTCGGATGTTTAAAGAACTGTGTCTAACGGGTGTAAGTATTCATTATTCGCAAAATATGATACAGTCGACCTGCTTTGCACTGCGACCATTATTCCTAAACACATAAGGTTCAATTTTGGAATAAACCTCTTTACCCAACCTGCTTTTCCCCGCAGGCTGGCTTAAGCCGCACAATGATGACGAATGTAGCTAAAATGAAGATGTAATACAAAATGTCTGTGCCTATCACATAAGGCACCGAGAATAATGATTTAATGTATGCAAAAAATACAAATAACATCATACGTTACTGTGTACCATGACGACCCTAAAAAGTTGCTAAAGTAACCATAAATTAATTAATTGATCTGTAATTATTATATTTACTAAAGTGGGACTGGGCAGGTCATCTCTGCCGCATGTCTGACGCATTATGGGCAAAGTCCGTAACTGAGTGGAATCCAGATTGCAAGACATCGTAAACGTAGGTTTAGGTCTAAACGAAGATGACGAGATTAGACTTCTACAATAGTTCGTGTCAAAAGGCCGCAAAATGTCGTGAGGCCTTACCAGATACAAAGAAAAAAATGGGCTAATAATAATATTATTATTGACAGTAAGTAAGTAATAGTAATGTTTAGGCGTTTTAGTTTTCACCAAAAACATATTTTATAATGGCTCGACATTAAAATAAAAAAATAATAATAATTAACAGCACCCGGCCTGATATTAAGCTGTAGTGCGGTTTATGAATGGATGTGACTGCTTTTACACTTAAATAACTGCCATGTCTACTATGCTGGCCTATTTGAAACCGGCAACGCACATCAAGGCAACAAGTTGATCCCGAACGCCACTAAGACACTTCACGGTCTTTACTTTTTAAGTGTTGGTATTACCCCGGATCGGCAGATAAACACCACTACCTACAAATCAGGCTTGATTTTAGCGGTCATTATACCAGGTAACCCATGTGCGACGTATAGTGGAATTATGATAAATAAGGTTAACATACTTTATAATTATATTATTGTTTCTAATATAATAAACACATATATATGAGATTTTTCTCTCTACTTGCAGACCTCATCAACCTTCCCTTGCAGCAAGTCTAGTCATCTAGTCAACAAGGGGAGGTCGATGAGGGCCAACAAACAACTCAGTTTTTTTTTTGAAGAACCAAAGTACAGACGAAGAGGTACAGAATTCTACGTTGTCGATTTTTAAAAAGTTCGATAAAGAGAAAAGAGTTGCCTAGTTTAAGTTGATATGATAATGGAAAACTAGACTTGATTTCAATAACATTAAATTTATTTTCATTTTTTTTATTTTTTTTTATTGTGACACGACATCAGACCTCGACCCGCCTGATGATAAGCAAGAGGAGGTCCAAGAGTGACGACGATATGAAATCACTATAAATATTAATAATACAACTTTAGCAATTAAATATTATGGTCACCCTACATGACGCAGTCTCCCGCTTACAGTTGAATTTATAGCTGCAACGTACTTTTTTCCCTCTCTACTCTCATTACTGTTACCCGAAGTGAGATTCACCATTTCTGAATATCCTTATAGAAACTCTTTTATTTCAATAGGAACGCTCATTATGCTTTTTCATGGATGATCAAGCGTTGCGATTGGAAACACTTTTAAATAGTTCTGTTACATTTACTATAAAAATTAAATTTTCTTCTTTCTTAAGTTTTTTACTTTTAATTCATTGCATACAAATTTTACATTATTACAGCTACAGTTAGTGACAGTTAAACGGACAGAATAGCACGACAACAGGCTGCGGAGACATTTTTGGATTATGGAACATACGAATAAGATAAAATGTTACCTATTTCGCCATTCACATATTATTGCAAATAAATAAAGAAGGAATTTGTCAAGAATAAAACTCTCTAGAATAATATATATATCTTGATAAAGATGAGTTCTTAATTTTCATGTTTTTATTTCCAGCTTACATAAATAACCAAGCCATAATATCAAATAGCCTTAAAAATATTATTCAATATTTTCCGTTAAAGGGAGTTACAGAAGTGGCTTCCTTTTGCATTATGTTTCGTATGATGTTTAGAGTGTATTTCCCATGTACTAAAAGCATTCCATCACTAATACAGCTATTCACGTGTAATATAAAACTGGAGAAACACCTGAGGGAGAGTAAAGAAAAAAGTAAACAAATTAGGTAACTCCCTCATAAGTAACTCGTAACTCCTAAAATGAATGTGTACTTACGAATTTCAAAAGAGTTTTCTTGTTTTTTAAAAGTTACATTCGAGTGGGAAAATTATGTTGACCGAGTATCGCTTTCTATATTCTGAATCTCTCGGTAAATCTTTAAGAGGCAAAGTTTTAATTTAATTTGTAACATCTTTTAGGTATGTTATTTCAAAAGGAAACCTTTTTATATTGTAAAATATATTCACTTGTTATTCCCAAATGGGGTCACAAAACTTCGGATAATAGATTGATGTATCACACATCATATTCCCTCTACCCACATTATCGACATTTGACTTGCGAACTTTACAACACAAACCGTGTGGTTTGTATCATGTATCTGTGTAGACATAAGAAATACGTATTACTTACAAGTTTTAATTACAAAGAAATATACAGTCTGTTGATCGGGGTAGTAAGAGTACACAGACCGTGAAGTAACTTAGTCGCGTCTCGTAATCAGCTTGAAATTTGTCGGTTTAAACTATAAACTGCTGCGTACAAGTGCATACTACTACTAGTTGCAATTATTTAATTGTGATAGCAGTCGCCTCCATTCATGGACTGCACGGGGTGCTATCACATAAAAAAGTACGAGCCACAATAAAAAAAAACATTCCATAATAAGAGAAAAAAGGGAGTTGAGTCAGGATCGTAGAAAGTTAGTCAATTAGATTGATTGATATTCTATAAGATTTTTATTCTATGTTATATCTAATTCTAATGAAATTCTATGGTATTCTATAAACACTTGTAATTTGTAATAACCTAAATGAGATATTATGATTACGTATTGTGAATTGTAAACAATTGGACCGCATGAAACCTAATATATTTTTCATGTGAAAATAATTTCCCTGTAAGCAAATACTGTCCCCCACTTACATAAATTATTCTTAAGGAAAAAATATTATCATGTTACATTATATATACAGACGTTATATCCTATTATAAAACACGGTGTGTTTTTTTTAATATCTTCAAGTAAATATATATTTATAAAAGTAAATTTAAAATATCTCGCCTTATTCCTTCACATAATATTTATCCTGCGTAGGGTGGATTTATCTGCCGATCTTTCTTTGATCCGTTAAGCCATATCTAAAAAATATATTTTTTGTTTATAAAAGTCGCTCTAAAGAAAGAAAAAAATCACTGAATATTTATAGGATACCAAAAGTATTTAAATCCTAAAATTCACAAATCAGAAACATCTTTAAAGACGTGCGATCGATTATCGAAATATATCGAGTCTATGTAACCACAAATAACCGTGTTAAAGGATTTTATTATTCAAGTGAAAATATATTTTATTGTCGTGTTTTCAAGAATAACAGCTCACTGAAGCGCTGTGTGAAAACCGCATTTTGTTCAGCTTTGAAACTATCGGGGACATTGTCACTTGTTCACTTTTCTTTATTAATAATTTGTCGCACCAACCTCATATTTAATGCTGTGGACTATTTGACTCGACCAGCGTTTAGGCATTTGCTCTCTCTGTTTTTTCTCTCGGACTTTCCGATCAGCCTTACTACATTCTTTCCATTCCTTCTCAAGATATGGCCGGAGTATTGCAGGACCCGTTAGAAGTACACGCCAGACGTGGTCGTTTTTCAATTACTAAACATCAATCAAATTGTCGCACCATTTTCCCACAGGGATAGGCAGAGACAACGAAGTGCCACTTGCCACGATACTGACACAACTTCTTTGCTTCCTTTGCATTCACTATTCTCTTCATACAAGCTCTATGGTTATGGGCACTAGACAACCCAGCTTTCTTGATGATGTCTCCGATTTGGTCGGAAAACACCCTCTTGGGCCTGCCTTAACGCATCCATCCACATCAGATTTATAAATTCCCTTCGTCAATCTACTTTCACTAAGTTTTTCTATGTGCCCAAACCCTCGAAGCATTCCTATGTCAATCCTTCTTTCAAACCACATATATCGCGTACTGTGCTATTCCTTATTCCATCCAAACTGTGCTATAGCTGAGTTACCTAGTGCCTATAACCGTAGAGCTCGTATGAAAAGAATTGTGGATGTGAGGGAGTTGTATTAGGATCGTGGCAAGTGGCGCTCCATTGTCTCTGCCTATCCCTGTGGGTTTTGTTTGTATAATTTTTGTTTGCGTTGCCTAATCCGCTTTTTTATATTCATGTAACCATAACTATTATTCATTCAGAAATATAAATAAATAGCTGACTATATAGCACGAAATCCCTGCTAGTACTTTTTCGTATCTATAAACCTTTACGTTTGTACAGATGAATGAAGCTTATAGATATCTTTAAAATTTAAAATGTTTGCTACTCGTAATCCTTATTTTCCTCTAAAAATGTACATAAACTTAAAGATCTTATTTGCAGTTGTTGTTGTTAAATAAATGTACCACTTTATAATAAATTTAAACAATAATCAAACAATCAAATTGCCACGATCTTAAAACTCCATTGCGTCCCTCATATCCACAATTATCTTCATGTCTCCGATTAGATCAGAAAACACTCTCATGGGTCTGTCTTTTTTATTGCATCACATCGGATACCTTTCGTCAATCTACTTTCACTTATCCTTTTCATGTACTATAGAAGCAGGACGACTAAATTACATATATCAAAGATACATCCACACCGGTTTTAAACTGGTAGATATAGGCTTTGCCTGTCCAATTTACCACCATTAGATCACAGTCGCCATGTAGGATAATGTAAGATAATATAGATTTGCATTCAGAATATCATGTTGCCAACATGATATTCAGGGGACTAGTTACGATGAATGGACATTTGTAATTTTAGGTCATTTATTTTGAAATGTCAAATGTATTGGCTATTGACACATGAAAGCAACGGTTCCCTACAATCCAAGGTAATAGGAGAGAAGGGACGGAATCATTAATATCCGTTTTCACTTACTACTGTGAGCGCGGTTATTTTCTGTCTGAATACAGACAGCTACATCTGCCATTCATTTGCAAAAGATCTCGAGGGTAATAGAAACATTGATTTTGGTAAATTTATAGCCCATCGTAGATATTAAATGCTAAAAGCGTAACGTTTATGTTGAAATTAATCCTTAGTTAATTGGTTTAAGCACTCTATAAATAAAAGCTTAGGAATAATCTTTAATATTATTGGTATATTGAATATTATACCATTTTTCGATAATAAAAAAGCTTAATTTAAAAGCGGATCAAAGATTCCAGATCACGTTTTGGAATTAAATCACTTAAACGCGAATTTAGCTGTTCATACAGAACAATAAAAATATTCGAATGCGTTTTTATATCTCTAAGTGATACAAATTTGATACACTTTTAATCATACAAATTGGTTTGGTAGAGATACGACTCCTTGAACTGAATGAATTTCAGAAGCTATAAGACCACTACACTACACATTGCCAAAATTCCTGCGTAAATACTTTAAAAAAATTGAATTGTCACGAATAATATGGATTATTTTTCCTATTTAAACTACAATGGTCGTTATGATGAGAGAAATAAACCCAACAATTGTACAAGGTGAAGGATAAAGCTCGCTAACAAGTAAGGATGACCCAATTTCCAAACGATTGTTATGCCTACCAACATTTTAAAATAAAAATGATTCCCTTTATTATTTTTCATGTCCACAATAGGCTTTAGGATTTATTGTTATAAAGATAAATATAACATGGAAGTAATAAACCGTCAAGTCGCCATAAACTAAAGTAAGACGGCGCGGATTTAGAAAAGATTTTACCTCTAGAAAATTTACTATAATAAGTTGGTAACAATAACTAACTGTATGCCAATGTTAAAAATACGTACTTTGTTTGTCATGTTACTATGATACGTTTAGTATAGAAATGTTAAAAACAAATATACCGATACAATTGAGTATATATCTACATAATGTATTGGCTTAAAATTAGGCCTGATTTATAGGCAACATATTTACCCAAGTTTGTAACGTAGTGTTATGTTAAAGTTTCAAAGCGAACTTAACGGTACTCTGAGCAGTTGGCCGAGATTATAAAGTTACTCAAACAATTGACATATAGGTACACGTGGTGTTCGATTAATTAGAATGTCCTTTCTCGGCAGATGTGTCAGTAGGTGGTATGTTTTGAGAGATTTACAGTTTAAAAAAGGCGACCGTAGTTTGGGGGTGGTGAAAGGTGACCTTGGTGTAGTGGCAGTGCAATGGTCACGCAAACCAAGAACACGGGTACCAATGTATCTTCAAAACCACTCGTCGGTACCAATGTATCTTTGATATGTACTTGTACTTTGGTCGTCCCGTTTCTATGCTACAAGCACTTTAGTAGCTTAGTATAGCAATATAAAATAAAATGATCACGCAAAGCAAAATCTACCGGTTCAATAGTACATATCGGTACCAATTAATATTTGATTATGTACATATACTTTGGTTGTTCTGTTTCTATGATACAAGCATGCGATTAGTACATGCTTTGTATAGAAATGTAACAAAATGTTAGTTATAAAGTACGAAATTTCTAAGCAAATTTAAGAAAATTTTTACGGTTTATTCAATGAAAAATATAGATGTATGGAAACCATTCTATTAGGAAATATTTAATTTAATTTAATAATTTGGGGTCAATTAAATTTAGCAGATTCATTTCTAGATATATATTTAGTAATAAAAAACCGAATTACCCATCATCATCATCAATTTCACGTCTTGATTTTACACAGGGATAGGCAGAAACCATGTAGTACCAATCAGTCATGTGATACATAAGAATACTTGAAAGTCTCTGTGTCTACAATGAAAATTGAATCGGATTCGCGGACTAAATTGAAACCAGCAATGGATTTATAGCATAGTCTCCTTAATAGAACTGGATTACGAAATTTTAAAATTCATAGATTCGAGCAAATCGCTTAAAGGATTAAAACCAAAATCGGTCACAAAAAATACTCGTGGGTAACCTATTATTGCACATATATATAGTAGTATTCGATAGTATTCGCAATTTATATCTACGTTTTATAGATATAAATTTGCCTTTTCCCACAGGGATTGACAGAGACAATAGAGCGCCACTTGCCCTTGCTTCCCTTACATCCACAAGCTCTACGGTTATCGGTACTAGGCAACCCAGCTTTCTTGAGGATATCTCCGATTTGGTCGGCAAACACAGAGGACTGGGTCTTCTTGATTTATCATCATCATCAACCAGAAGACGTCCACTGCTGAACATAAGCCTCCCCCTTAGAACGGCATTTCGAACGACAAGATGCCAGTTGCATCCACCGGTTATTCGTGACTTTCACTATGACTTTCACTTGATTATAATACTATAAAAAGTAATAAAATTTAATACAAATATATTAAAGGGGATGTTAAATGAAATGAATGGGCAACAATTTTATATCAAAAAGTTTTATTATCAGAAAGATATTGTGAAGGCGCTTGTCACATTTCCGTGACAGCGCGCAATTGTTCGCAATCATTTCCTGTGCCACGCGATTACTGGTGATAATAAAAACTAAAACTTATAGCTTTCAATTTGCATTTTTGGTAGACAACCAAAAATGCAGTAAAATAACCAAATAAACTATTTTGAATAGGTAAAAATGCGCTGTAGAAATGCGGTCATTAAGGAGTGTATGTAGAGTAACGATAGCGGATAGAATAAGGAATAGCACAGTGCGTGATAGTTGTGGTTGGAAAGAATATGTAGTGACAAGGATTAACAAAGGGATGATGCGATAGAAACATAGAAAGGATGAGTGAAAATAGATTGACGAAAACAATTTAGACATCTGATGTGAATGAATGCGTTAAACGAGACAGGCCCAGGAGGGTGTTTGCCGACCAAATCGGAGATATCCTCAAGAAAGCTGGGTTGCCTAGTGCCCATAACCATAGAGCTTGTATGAAGAGAATTGTAAATGTGAAGGAAGCCAGGAAGTTATGTCAGGATCGTGGCAAGTGGCGCTCCATTGTCTCTGCCTATCCCTGTGGGAAAACGGCGTGACGTCAGCTTTCTCGTTGACGTTAAAGCAGATAACCAAAAATGCAGTAAAATAACCAAATAAACAATTTTCATAGGTAAAATTGTAAAAGTTGGAAATAGAAAATGCAAGACAAAAGAAGATGCAAATGTTATTGACAAGTCAAATAAGTGTAACAAAGTGAGACACAGGCTTTCACTGGATTCACATGCTTTTAGCTTTTACGACCAACTATTGAGTTCCGCATCTTTAGCTAGCAAAGGCAAAAAGGCAACGTTTTATTTAAAGTTAGAATATCAAGCCGGGAAAAGTTATTTCAATATAAAATATTAGTTTATAATATTTTCCTTTGACGATGCACAGCAAAGGGTAACTTTAATTAAACCAAAACCAGGTCAGATTATATTTGTTTTACACTGAAGGCAATAACTAAGAGGAATTACACTGACAAATTATTGACTATAATCAAATACTCGTGTGCTACAGGCGCATTCGTTAGTGTGGCAGTTCTTTACGCGTGAATTCTTAGGTTCAATTCCCGGTCGGAGCAAAGATTTGTAGCTTTTATTTGTATTATTTATCAATAAAAATAAATATAACAAATATTGTTTTATATATAAAAGAGGCTCCGGGTATGGCTATCACTTACAAGTATACAGACCGTGAAGTGACTTAGTTAGGTTTTGTGATTAGCCTGTAAGTTGCTAGTTGCAAGGTCGGCGACTGCTACTTCCAGTTACTAAAATGTTCTCCATTCGTGGACTACACTCCAGCTTAACATCAGCCGGGATGCTGTCATATGTCGAGCCACAATAATAATAAACAATATGAAAAACTATTGTTATTTTTTATTAACATTTCTATATTAAGCTACTAAAGTACTCGCTTGTAACATAGAAACAGGACGACAAACTACGTATATTAAAGATACAACATTGGTACAGACAAATGTTTTTGAACCCTCGCTCTCGGTTCGCCTAACCATTGCACCACCACTACACCACGGTTGACTAACTTGATATTGAATCAAACATATTTTATGATCTAATTTGAATTGTACTTCAATAAATCAATAAAATTATTACGCCCTTTTCTCACAGGGATAGGCAGCAACAATGGAGCCTCTTGCCACATAAAATAACGAAAACAGTGACACTAAATTATACAACATGATATAGCATGTTTATATTGTCAGTATAAGGTTTGTTGCATGTCGACAAATCATGAATACGGCATGGATACTGAAAAAAAATTGATTGATTGTAAAAGAAATATTCTACTCTACCTTATAGGAAACTAGCGTGTAATACAAAATAACAATATTTTTTATTTCAAGAAAACCCTCTGATATTTGGATAACAATTTACCAGAACATTCATTGAAAGGTTTTAAATGGTTACTTCTTTAATCAAAAACCATTATAACTAGATGTTCTAAACCGCGAACATAAACGGTTGATAATATTATTATATTATAGAATTTTCTTAGATTTTGCGCGAACAATTATTTATTAATGAATTAAACAATCGCTATAGTAAGCCGCATAAAAATTGTTTAATTCAATAATATTATTGAGGATACAAATTACGTATACATTTAGAAATCAATGTAGAGAAAGAGAATATAGCCATCAGAAAAGGCATTATCATTTGATTGAATTGAAAGACATTTTAGTATTCGAGGAAATATGTTGACCAAAAAACTATTTAATGAAATTGTGGTAGCATCGGTTATTGCCATCGGTTTTTAATACGTGTCCCAAATTTTAAATTATTCAGTGATGATTGGTGAAGTGGGTGACTTAAGATTAAATTAAAGATTACGTTTACATACATACAAGTCAAGCTAATAAAGCGTGTTAAAAAGGCCAGTGCTCGAAGACAACATCCCCCTTGATGTTAAGCTGGAGTGCAGTCCATGAATAAAGATGAATGAAATAATGCAAGTAGCAATCGCATCCACTACGTCGACTTAGTTAACAATGACAACTTTCAAGTCCCTTTATAGTCGTTTACTTTAATGTGGTGACTAGGATCGGCAAACTGGGCAAATGATCATTAACAAGTATACAGACCGTGAAGTGATTTGGTCACGTTTCGGGATCAGCTTGTAAGTTGCCGGTTCATTCTAGGCCGGCATAGTGGATGTGATTGCTACTCACAGTTATTGAATTGTAGTAGCAGTGACATTCATTCATGGACCACACTTCGGCTTAACATCAAGCGGGGTGCTGTCATATATGTCGAGTCACAATAAAAAAAGCTCTTAATGAGCTCTTAATGGAGTTCAACTATTAAAACGAAGTTCATTGTCATTTTCATTAAGTTACGCGTTCGGCCCGCAGACCCGGATCAAATATCTGCTTTTTTTTATTAGAATTGAATATAATTACTCAAATATATTTTAAGACACATAAGAAAAGTGTAGGTTATTTATCTTACACAATGGTGTCATTAAAAAGGTATTCACTAAAAATGAAGATAGATGTTCTTTCGATTAATGTTTACTGTTGACATGGTAAGCTCTAAGCAGGGAACCGCTGCCTTCACCCTAGGGAAATCAACTATACACACAGCTTCTATCAGGTAAAAAAAAAACTATAGCAAAGTCATTGTTAACTCCTATATACAAATAAGAAACTTATTTGTTCAGACTTAACAGTTAATTTTATCAAACAAACCATACAAGTTTATACTAATTAATAAAAGGTACCATTTTAATAATTTATATTTGCTTAATATTATAGTATAATAGCTTGTATGAAGAGAATTATGAATGTGAAGGAAGCGAGGGAGTTGTGTCAGGATCGTGGCAAGTGGCGCTCCATTGTCTCTGCCTATCCTTGTGGGAAAAGGGCGTGACAATTTGATTGATTGATTCAATTAAAAATACTGTTATTCATACTAGAGTACTAACAGTGGAAGGCAGTGGAGCCCAGTCTGACAATCCAGGGTAGTACCACCACTTACAAGTGTAAAGACCGTGAAGTGACTTAGTAGCGTTTTGGGATCAGCTTGTAAGTTGCCGGTTCCAATAGCATAGTGGATGCGAATGCTACTTATTGTTTTAAGGTTGCCTAGTGCCCATAACCACAGAGCCTGTATGAAGAGAATTGTGGATGTGAAGGAAGCAAGGGAGTTGTGTAAGGATCGTGGTAAGTCTGCCGCTCTAAGTATAAAGATCCACTAGGCGACTGCTACAGACCGTTATTTAATTTAACTCGCAGTTGCCTTAATCCATGGACCGCACCACAGCTCAACACCAGGTGACCCCTGATAAACACCCGTTCTCCTATGTTGAGTCTCAAAATAAATATATAATTCAACTAGCTGTACCAGCGGTTTTACCCGCGTAAAATTAGGTTTAAAACATAGTCATAAAAAAGGAGGAGGATCTCAATTCGACTGTATATCCCTTTTTTGTATGATAACGCGATAACTAATATAAAAATGACAGACGGAAATAAAAATAAATATAGAAAAATTCCAAACAGCTGAAACTATAGTCAATTGAAAACTATAGTATTTTCTTTAATTAAAAGTATCCTATGTAGTAACATCTAGTACCTCTAAAATATGTGTACAATGTTTCATGATGATTGGTTAAGTTGTTGCGTGAAAACGTAACAAACAAACATTCACGTATATAATAAAATATATACGTAGGAAATTGGAAACTATAGTAAAAAATAATATTATTTTAATTTAAAAGTATCCTATGTTACTTCTAGTACCTCCAAAAATATGTGTAAAAAGTTTTATGATGATTGGCTAAGTAGTTGTTATGTGAAAACGTAACAAACAAACTCACATTCACATTTACAATAATAGTAGGATTATTGTATCCGTCAACCCTATCCCCGATTGCCACGAATAGCTTTAGAAATTGAGATCGAATTGTTTGCATAAATTGTAAATTAAATGCCATTTTCACGTAGCTCATTTCATAATGACAATATGACTGCATGGCTTCGTCAATGATAACCATACAAACACCATTTTGGGAGTTAATTAAAGTTCCAATACAACCGACCAGTCGCGCTATTATTATGTCAATACAACACCTTTGTTAGCGTACAACATGGTATTGAGTACTTGATTGAAATGCATATCCAATTGTCTACGATTTCAATATGATCAGATAAATTAGGCTGATAAGCATTAATAGTAGACTATTGACAGCGATGTGAATGACAACCATTGTCTATATTTCAATAATTAACTTGCTTAATCCACTTAATAATAAAAGCAACTGTGGTGTAGTGGCAGTGCAATGGTTACGCAAACCGAGACCACGGGTACGTAATCTTTGATATATATGCTTTGCTTGTCCTGTTTTTATGATACAAGCACTTTAGTAGCTTAGTATAGAAATGTAAAATTATAAATATATTTGTAAAATATTAAGAGTGGTAGGCAGACGGTGGGGATCGTTGGCCTAGTCTGCCGATCCAGGGTTATGTCACCGCTTTCAAAAGTAGTTCACCACTTCCAAAACACAAACTTGTTTATACATTTGTTTATACATTTGTTTTAACGCTTGAATGATTTTTTATTGTTGTGACTGGACATCTGACCTCGACCCGCTTGAGGAGGTCCAAGAGAGCCAACGACTGTTAAAACCGAGTCTTTACGGTTGCCCCAGTCGCCGTCACTATGCTGGTCAAAGAAATGTCTTTTTCAAGTCAGTTGGCATAGTCGTATCCATTTTTTGCGGCTATTTGCATTTACCTGTACTAGCAGTAGCTCTTCATGGATTCTACATCAGCTGAATATATTTAGCCTTATTAAAAAATACACTGAAAAATACAGACCGTGAAAACTTACGCGTTTCGAAATAATCTTGAATGTTGTCGGTTCCAACTAGGCTAGAATAGGACATGCTACTTGCATTCAACTGTGCTAGCAGTCGCTTTCAATCATGGATCTAGCTCCAGCTTAACATCAGGCGGGCTGATACCATATGTCGAGGTACAATAATAAAAAACAACGTACTGGTAAAAGTTTATCATTTTATATAAGATAAAAAAACAATATACTCACGTGGTGAATGATGTCGGTAGCGGCATAAAAATTTTCGGCGGGTTCGGCTCGTCTCATCATGTAGGGTCGCGGCAAATCGCTCTCCTCGCATATTTCTGTGGGCGAACAAAAACTTCGTCATTATTACGAATTATATACACATTACGTTGAGGTCCAGATGTTTTGTTTTCGTGTAGCCTATGAAGCTTAAATTATCACATAAAATTGTGCATTTTAGATTTGTTTTATTAAATTTCAATAGTAGCCTTATTCTACCTTTATTCTTTTGATGGATTTTCCGACAAAATCGGAGACATCTTCAAGAAAGTGCGTTGCCTAATACCCATAATAGTAGAGATTGTATGAAGAGAAATCTGGATGTGAGAGAAGCGAGGGAGTTGTGTCAGGATCGTGACAAGTGGCGCTTTATTGTCTCTGCCTATCCCTGCGGGAAAAAGACGTGACAATTTGATTGATTGATTGATTATTATTGTTGTTTTAAAAAGTATATTCTACAATAGGAAATAAAATTTAAAATGAAATTGTGTTTATTGGTATTATTGTTATGATATTATTGGCATTTCAAACATATTTTTTTAAAATATATTTTGTGGTGATAATTTTTTTGGCCGTAATGTTGGACGTTTTGCATGCCCGTAATTAGTAGTAGTGTAATATAATATATATATATATATATATATATATATATATATATATATATATATATATATATATATATATAAATGCATCGATGCATCGGCGTGACTTTTATATAAATATATAATATTATCAATATATATTTTAAAATTTGGGTTTATTTTGTATCGAACAACTCCTTCATCTTTTTGATATTGAAGGGAACAATAGATAGCCTTTTCCGTCGCGGACATCCGGGGTTCTATAACGAGGCAAGATGGCGGGAACCCGACCGTCTTCTTAAAAACTTCTATGTGCGACAAAATCACGATATCCTATTGAAAATTATTTCCAATAAATATTATATTTCAACGAGTTTTTGTGTTAAAATTATATTCATAAAAATAATATTATGTTTACTGCAAAGAAAATATTATTATTTCTAAGAAAGAACTAAAAGGAATAAGAGAAACATAAAAGTTTTATTTACGGAAAGGTGGTAACGGGAGCAAAAAACATTTTATACCTTAACAAAGTGGTTGTTTAATTCTAAAGCCTCTTAAATTATTAATGTCGTACTCGGGACAGAGGTACAAGTGGCACAACTAGTTGTAAGTCGCATAGAAACTAACCACGAAACAAAAAGTAGCGTTGTGATGGATTTAAGTATACTCGGAAAGGCTGCAAAGAGAAGTCAAGTGTTGTGCACTGACCTAACAACAAACAGTTTTACTAACATAAAATATACTGTTTAAAAAATAAAAAAATATTATGTCTTTCTTTGGCCGGCATAGTGACGGCGACTAACTAACTCGATTGTTTCAGTCGTCGTCACTCTTGGATCTCCTATTGTTTATCATCAGGAGGGTCGATGTCAAATGTCGTGTCACATAAAAAAAATGTATATTATATATCGATTTATTAATAGATAAAACTGTCCATTTATAAAATCTTACCGTTGTATTCGTTCTGATCAGGGTTGATAATATCATGCTGCACTGGTTTGAGGCTGTGACGTCCCAATGTTTCGCGCCATATGTTGTAGGGTTCACGGTAATCTTCGTCCACAATTGCTGGTCTGTTAAAAAATATTAGTCATATATTTCTTGATCTCATTTCTATTAATTTCTTAGTTCTTTTATAGTCTGTATAAAAGAGAATTGGGGATGTAAGTTAGCAAAAAAGGTAGTTGTTTGATCGTGTAAAGTAACGCACCGTTTTCTTAGCCTATTCCTGTAGGAATTAAGGATTGAAATTTGTGAGGATGATGATATAGTTCCCGGCAGAAAGAGCGCTGAATTATGAGGTGCGCAGTATAAGGATTGGCAGATTATAAGAGCTCTGGGCGACTGCGGTAGTCCGCCTATCTATGCATATAATTGTGCATATAATTAATTATATTTGATATTTTATGCGAGTACGCATATGTAAAAGTATGTAACAAAACATGTTGCTGCACAGGTTCAATGCCAGCGCTCTTATTATCTGCTGGGTCTAAATATGAGTTAAATTACCTCATCATGTGAATCGGAGGGCAGTTTGCTAGGGCGAGTGCGAGACGCGGGGTTCGTCGGTTGTTACGGGCTTGTGATCCTCCTCCCAATGCGATCCTGGGACAAAATGGCCTCTTCCACAATTCTGGGAATCCACGCTTCAGAGCTCGAGTCAAGACAAAACCTAAAGCAGCAAGGCAGCAACCGCCAGCAACTATTCCACCGCATGCAATGCTAAATGATATGCTATAATCCCTGGTATGAGGCGTGCCTCGTTGGTTTGGCGGAATATCAGTAGTGTAATATTTGTCCAGAAACTCCGTTGACCTATTCACAGTTGTCGGTTCTGTCAGACAAAATAATAATAATTAGTAATTAGTAAAAGCAAATTTTTCATACTTCTTATGCAATTTACAATTTTAAAAATCCTCCTTTCTGTCTGCATCAATAGAATTTTACGGAAAACCGTCAACTGAGAGACAATGAAACAAAAATGAATAGGTGTCAAGATCAGGTGTAATTATTACTTTACACAATAGAAGGATATTCAACAAACATAAGATTTAATAAATTTTCGTCTTTTCTATGTTGTAATAATAAAAAAATAATATAAGAAGAAAAATGTAAGACTTTATTAAAAAAGAAAAAAAAAAGAATTTCAACTAATACAACTTTGGAGAGGAGCTTTCTCTATCCAGGTTAATCCGAAACATGAATACCTCATCAAATGTTGCTTACAGGTTCATTTGAAGAATGTAACTTAGTGCTAAAGTTTTTATTTATTATCTAATTATATTGACACAAAGGAAAGGTTATGAAGCATATTTATTTAGCAACTCTTAGAATAATTATGAAAAAGTACCAATCGTAATCCAGATCAAAGATTTCTCTTAATTAGAATTTCGTAATCTCATTCGAGGCGATTTATCACTTAAAGGCGATTTCCTCAAAAGAGCTGCGGATTAATTAGAAGCAGATAAAATTTGTGAAATAGCTAGAGGCAATCCGAAGGATCGCGAGTGCCACGTTCTGATAAGAACCGGCCCACTCCTCGATGAGAACTAATGGTTCTATTAACGCGCCGACTCCGTACTCGATCCCCGAGGCCTTCCTTCTTTTTGTACGCACGAAAAATCGCCAAATCGTGCTTATGAATCTCTCACTGTCTCATTTTTTTCTGCCTCTGAGTAATTTGCTCGATTTATTTGTTTCTATAAAATATTCGATTCGATAAACTGTTTTCTTGAGCCGCTGTTGATAATTTTTTCGAGTTTGTTTACGAATTCACTGAGGTTTAATAATTTAATGGATTTATTTATTAATAAGGAAGTACATTATTTAATTTTAAAATATTTATATATCCATGTTTTGGTAAACATGTTTACTTTTTGCTATATTAGAAACAAATAGTATGTATGTACCTGATTTAAACGTGACTTCACTTAGCAATATCCACTGGTGTTGGAAAGTCAGCTGTATCTTTACATGGGTGGCTGTCCGATTGTCCAAAGTGATGTTAATAATGCGAGCGTGTTCAGAAACCCTGTCCTGTTTTGGATCGTAAGAAATGTATTCTTCTTGCCAGCGTTCTCCCTCGATAGAGAAATAAATTCGCGCGTTTCTGAATAACTGTAGGAGTATATATATTGTGTTAGTACGAGTATTGTAATTTAATGGCTTTATTACGGTTCTAAAGTATTTGTAAAATTTTGAAATAATGGTCCAATAAATATTTGCTTAAAGAGATATGTTTCGAGTTTTTATAAAATTTCATATAGATTTACGACGCGTCTTTATAACCAGGGCTAGCTTTAACAGTCCACAAGGTATTCCTTATTTTTTACCACTTTTATTAACTACTACAATAATTAGTACAAAGCCTTTAAAAATATAAGTATCTATGTCTTACCTGAACATCTTTAGTAAACATGTTGTTAGTGTGAATTTCTACATAGCGAAAAAGACGTGGTTCACTAAAGTTAAAAACGATAACAACTGGATCTTTAACAACGGTGCGATTCCATCCGACCCAACGAGAACCTTTGTGACAACGAAATGTATACATTTATAATTATGTCATTCGCATTAGTAAAATAAGAGAATAAACGTCAATAAATTTACCTGCAGGGTCTTCATCGAGTAATTCAAAGTCGCTTGGACCCAGTATAGAATCCGTCATTTGACCAAGTCCGTCATAAGCTAGTCCATTGCGATAAAGCCCATCATAGGATACATCTGTGAAGAGAGCTCCAGCTGCCATCGCCGTCATTATTCCTCCTCTTGGCGCAGTATAAGAGATGATAGCCTCTGTGAAATTTATAATTTGATAAAGTGACCGCAGCGGTGCCCTAGACTGCCCTGTGTTTAACCTTATTTTTCGCTTTGCAAATTTTGCAACAACGCACATGTATAGATATAGGCATCAGCATTATACACCCTAGAAATCCCGGGACCGTGCCAGCTAAGAATAATACAATACTGCTTGTTGTACCTACGTTTCCAAAGACATCCATATATTTCTATTCGCATACATGCAGTCCGAGGATGATGTGAATATGGAAAGAAGCGAATCTTCTGAGCAACAAAAGGATTCTCCAGCGTCCACTTCACAGGCGTGTAAGTGTTAGAATTTCCTGGCATTAAGACCTATAAATAATAAATATATTGTATAATCAAGTTGGTCTAAGCATAACTAATGAACTATTGGTAGATTTGTATAGTTACTTGTATAGTATTTAATAGATTATTTATGTATAATAACTAAGAAAAAGAAACAATAGAAAATAACAGGTATAAATGAAATTTTAAAAAATCATACATTCATCTATAACCTACTGTCACATAATATTTCACAGACATTATGATAAATAACATTATTATGAAATAAAAGTAACATCCACAAGAAAATAAGGAAGAATAATAATAATAATGAGCACTAACAATTATATTACTTATGACTGTATTATTGAAACATTTGTATTCTGTAGGCTAAATGTTTTGTTTACTTATATATTATAATATATTATATAGTATATAAATAAAAGGTGCTTTGGGTTTATAAAATAAATTGGAAAAAATTATGAACTGAATAATTTGTATAATCAAAACAACATGATCCAAGGTTGTTTTTAATTAAAATTAGGTCTTAAGCAACAATTAAGTCTGGTATTAAAATCTCAAATTTATATTAAAGACTTGATCTGAAATGTTGATAAGACCCAGCTGTTTTAATTAGATTTTAAACTTGTTTCATGACTTATCAAGACATCTGTTCATATTACTATTTATTATCTTGATGACCACGAACCGGAAGACGCAGCGTAGGTAGACCTCCCACTAGGTGGACCAACGATGCTATTGAAAGTCACGGGTAACCAGTGGATGCAACTGGCATCTTGTCGTTCGGAATGGTGTTTTAAGGGGGAGGCCTATGTGCAGCAGTGGACGCCTTCTGGCTGATGATGATGATGATAAATTATCTTGTTTATAAATTATTGGTACCCTGTGATTCGTCTTTATCAAAAACTATAATAATAAAAAAGGAACTATGAATAATATACCTTTGTGCCGTTTGGATCTCTGTATCTTATCCATCTGTTAAGTTTGGGACGCCAATATTCTATACCATAACTCTCCACGAATTCTACACCCACAGAATTCGCGAAGCGTCCTTGTGTTTCTGTCCCCGTGATGAGAAATTCCTGATGAAGGTCAACCTGCAGATACTGCCTGCTACGGGAGTGGATCAACCCATTTGGACACCAAGCGCCACCACGAATTTCGGTGCGAACCCTGATATAAATTTAAAATAGAACTAATATATTTTAGTAAAAAATATATTATGGATTGATAAGGAAAACTTTTTATATTGGTTTTGAACAAATCAATAGAATACAATGATATAAGTAGTCGACATCGATTAATATGTTGTGGAGGATATACATACATTACATATGATATTATCATTTTCGAATTTTTATTTTGGTATTTTTTGTAAGAGCAAAAAATGTATGACTAAATAATCGTAGTTTTCTTAATAATGAAGGGATAATAATTATGGTTATATCTTCGCCTAATAATATTGAGTGTTATCAATGAGTGGAGGCTAATAAGGCTAATAATAGTCTGAAAATAGCAGTTGCATTCAATATACCGGCCTAGCAGTTATGGATTATTTGGATTGGATTATTTTCCTAATTAATCCTTCAGAAATGCGGTCATTAAGGAGTGACGATAGCGGATAGAATAAGGAAAATCACAGTGCGCGACAGATTTGATTTGAAAGAAGATGTAGTAGCAAGGAATACTAGATGGTTTAGGCACATGGAAAGGATGCGTGATAGTAGATTGACGAAATATATTTATAAAGGATGTGGATTAACGAGGCAGACTCAGAAGGGTTATTTCTGACAAAAACGGGGACATCCTCAAGAAAACTGGGTTGCCTAGTGCCCATAATAGTAGGTTTGTATGAAAAGAATTGTGGATGTAAGGGAAGCGACAGTGTTGTGTCAGGATCGTGGCAAGTGGCGCTTCATTGTGGGAAAAAGGCATGACAATTTGATTGATTGATTTTCTAGGTTAAAGAAGGAATGAAGGTTAAACAAGTACATCGCGAGGGCAAACATTAAAGGCTTTTACATTAAATTATTATAGTCAAAACAACAGATAAACTAACTTGTTATCAGTTAGCCCAACTTTTCTTACAGGCTTTGGATTACCAAAGCTTTATTCGTAATTCATATTAAAATTTAATTTCTGTTAGCGAATTTTCAAGCAAAGCTCACAGTTGCCTTCCATTGTTTCAAGTTTCGGGTTTATGCGGGCTTAATGTGCGAATGTGGAGGGCTGATGTTAATTGTTTGGCTAAGTATCACCGTTTACTTTGTTTGCGGTTTCGGATAACTTTACGATTACTGTAAGTAACAATTTAGCCGAATCAGTGTCGCATTGTGTTTTCACATATTTTAGTTGGTGTTTAGCGATGATGGCAGATTATTAAAAATAATTATTTTATTGCGTGACAGTTATTAAAACACATTTTTCTTTTATTATTATTGTAATGACAATATTCACTCTCCTATAGTTATGAATATATAAAATGTTTTTACTTAAGTAACTTTAAAAAGTAAAATCTTCACACATGCTTTTAAAAAAGATGCAATTGTGTCACGCGAATAGAATATTAAACAATCGGAAACTTACCTGGCACTGAGAGGTGACACACTCTGGTCATAACTGGAACTAGCCGTGAGGGACTCGTTGCTGATTTTCCCGTTTTCCATTCCGAGTGGTACCTCGCAGGAGCCCCTTTCCGCTGCAAACAAATAATTTATTTCAATAGGACTACCTAATGTCTATTTTGGTGAAGAAAACTAAATCATTTTGAGCCTTATTCAAACAAGTGTAAGGTATATTATTTTGTAACTGCTATTTACAGATTACAAGCCTTTCAGATTGAATAGGTAAAGGAAATAACGTCCGTGACTTTGGGACAAATGTTGAAAATACTAAGTTAGATGCTCAATTGATTACTTTTTAGAAATGTTAACATTGCTCTACGATCGGCGTAGTGAGGCTTCTGAGACAGTCGTAATCTGAGTCGTTTTTTATTCATCGACACATTTAAACCTGCCTACACTTAAGGCTGCATGTCGAGTCACAATAACAAAAAAAAACTTTTCTATAAATTTCCAATTTTTCAATCGATCGAATAAATTGTCACGTCTTTTTCCTAGAGGAATAGTCAGAGACAATAAAGCGCCACTTGCCACGATCCTGACACAACTCGCTTTCCTCGCATCCACAACTTCTATTTCATTAAGATATACTTAATTTAGTTATATATATAAAATATATTCTTTTCACAAAAAGCCAGCCCAAATTACTACTATATTACTAAAAGGAAATATTTTATTAATTAATTAATGAAATTCCTTGTGGAGTATATTTGTTATAATTAGCAGGAAGTGCCTTTCTTTTGGTAGGAGGAAAATTATTCACTTTACTTGTCACATCTAATAGAGCTTGTTTTCCTTTAATTAAAGAATTTAATATTGTAGATCCCGCTTCTTAGGGTCGTTCGCTAAAAGAAAAATAAAACTAACGAAGCATTTTAGCTATTTGCAATTAAAACATATTTTTTTAAATCCTAAAATGAATAAACGGTTTACATGTTCTTGTAAAAATTATGACCTTCTCCGCTTGTATAATAGTTATGAAAAGAAAATGTTGCCTATTTACATAATTATTATGAAGTCTAGGGTTCCGCAAGAATCTTTGCCCCTGTTCCACGATCCACGACATTTTTTTATATGCAAATTAATATTCAAGAAAACAGTTTTATTTATGTTTTTAAATATTTAAAAATATTTTAATTAACTCAGTTGACAATGTTAAAGAATGTTAGCGATCGCCATGTTAGATTAGTAATACGCATGTTTTGTTGTACTTATATGTGTTTCTAATTCCACCCCTGACATGAGATAAATTACACACAAACAAATAACAGGGAGAAAAACGTCTACGCCATGTTTATTAATTTGCAGGTAAATTTGATTAGGGATAGAACGATTTACTTACTTTGTACTATATTAAAAGGGATATGATTTATTTAATAAAATACTGTATTTAAATATTGTATAAAGTTTTACTACTAAATAAAATTATATCCGAAAAAAAAAAAACACTAGAAACCATAACAGTAATTCCTTTATTTATTTTTAGTAATGTTTTATCTATAAATTTATTCCACAGTGTGCCAAATGCTATAAAAGTGTCGGAAACTTGTGAAAGTTGATATCCTTCAATTTAATACCTTCGGAGATACATTGATATAGAAACACTTTTGGATGCGAGTTCTCATAAACTATTTCAGTGAAAGATTTTAAACTTTGTTTGCGCTGCCAATTCAACATCAATTTTAACAAATTTTCATGGGTCAAAAGCCAAGTGAAAATCTTATTACGTTAATTGCTAGACACAAAAGGAAAATAACTATTAAGAATTCATTGTTTTGAGGGCGGAACAAGTTTGGGCCGGATAGCGTTATTAATATTAAATTCCACCGAGACGGCGCCGCTCCTAATGTCCTAATTTAAAATTCTTACAGAAACTTAATATTTAAGTGGGGCGGATCTCCCTAGAGATGCTATGCCTACTCAGAAATTATGTGAATTTGTGACAATTTTATGAAATACTTGATACAACGCTGGTTAAACAATGAACATTGTAAAACAATTTTCCTTAGTGTTGTAATGCAAAGCTTATTTTGCGAAAATTCCACATGAGCAAGGTAACATATTTGTATAGCGTAGTAACGAGCTAGACGCGCTCGCTCCGTAGTACATAAATTTGGTATGTTGCTACCGCAGTGGAGCCGCAGTACCTAGGGTGTTCCAGCAACGAGAACGAATCATTCTCTGTATGCCTCCTACGTGTAAAACGGCCGAATATAAATAATGTTCACATTGCAAGATGCAGTACTTGCACTTCCACCATTTCGCTTTCGATAACCTTTTAGGCATTTAAAACACCTTCGAAAAATGTATTCAGAATTTTTCTTGGACAATTTGCGTTATTACTAAGAATATCTTGGTCAATTTGTATCAAAAACGAACGTAACAACTCGAAGAAATGAGAACTAAGATTTGCCGCTTCCGAGAGCAAAGGCAACGAATAAATGAGGGATCTAAAATAAATTATTCATGTTGGAATTAAAGAAGTTAACAAACTTACTCCTAATGAACGACTTTAACGAAAGTGTTTGGAATGTCTGTATCAAATTAACAAAATTAAGATGTTAAATAACAAAATATTTTTATTTAAATACTACTCTTTACAAATTGTTTCTTTGTACACATATTTACACTAATCATATTATAAAACAAAGACATTCTTCATAAGCTCCGGCATTTACTGTATAAAGTTATTCTCGTTTATTTAAATGAAGCGAAAATAAGTTGCACATTTTATGAATGGTGTCACATCAAAGCCACATCATTAAAATGCCAAATGACGCGATGGTTTTACGTAATTGTAACTTCATAACAATAGTACCAGGGAGCGTCGATATTTGCTGTCGAACATAATTTAATTTCTGGACAAATAGAAATGTTGCCGTTGTCATTTTCAATCGTAGTTACCTAACAGAACGTTTAACTCTACACTTGTATTTCCAAGAAGTTGTGAGTCGCACTGTGACGTTTGAACAATAAATTACCGAAAACTTGTGTACCCTTCTCTGCCCCCTGCCTCTGTTCTCACAGAAGCGGAGCGGTTCATTACATCTGTATGTCATGACATAACTAAATGTGCTTTGTACCAGTTCATTAATTTTATTATAATGCTTAAATACGTCTATAATAACATGAATATGTCGCATAAACGTTTGTATGTCTCACTGATTGTAACTAAATGTATTGTATATGTAATATTGTATGAAAATAAAGTACAAGTATCCGGGAAAGGAAGTAATAATTTTCCATTGTCACTTTAATATCCGGACTTGTGTTGGAGGGGACATCACGTAAACTTCCTCTAACAATAAAACTTGCCGGACAATACACTGACAATAATAAGCGAATGCTTTAGAATTTGTATTACCTAAATGTCATATACATATATGAAAATAATTTGTCCAAGACAGCCTCGGGAAATGACTTGTAAAGGGAATTAATACAAATAAACCTAATGTGGATATCACAATCTGCAATGTTTTTAAAATTTATGTCACTGTCAAAGCACAAGTACTAATTAACTAAAGCTAGCAAAATGTCATTAAAAAGTTACTCATAGCAAAATTTGTATTTGATGTGTATGTACACTGATGTTTTTCGTTCATTTTCCCGTTTGATTTTCTCGACACTATTCACCCTTCTGTTTCATATTTGTATATATATATATATTTTATTCAGATAGATTTCCCATGGCTTTTTGAAAATTGTTTTGTGTATGTGTTTTTCTAATTTAACATTTTGCCCCTAACGCTTATATACTTTTTGTAAACCATGTTAAATTCTTTGAAGACAATTATTATATAATTATTTTCTTTTCATTTTTCATAATATAAGCACTGAGTCAGAACTGTAGCCACTCTGAAAAATAATGACATTATTATTTTTTCCTCGTTGCCGACGCACCCTTAAGGAAAGAGACTAAGAAAATATTTGTAAGTTCAGTATTTCAATATCAGCTTGAAACGAGAAAATGGAGCTTTTTGAAATATTTCATTTAATTTTATGGTGATAGAGGACCGAAAAATGCGATAAGAGAAACGTTTTTTTTAATTTTTTTGTGGTTCATAATACAATGAAAATATTTCTTCAATGAATTCCTAAATTAAAAATAAAAATCCAGCATATATAACACTATTTTGGCATGATTACATACATTAGTTAGTTAGTAACTTTACAATACGATATCATCCGAAATGTATTATTTATAATACATGGTATGTACCTATATAATTTTAGAATATTAAAGAAAGATAGTTTGTGGTTTATCAGTGTTTACTTATTTCATTATTCAAAACCATATAATTTAAGATAAATTTCAGTAATTAATTAATTATAAATTTTAATTAAATACTAGTAGATCCTTTATTGTAAAGGTCAATTCGCCTCAAAGTAAATTAAATAACCGGCGTGGTTGTAATTTTCTGGAAGTATGAATAAAATAATTTTGTTATTATTAGGTAAACTAGGAAAACAACGGTACAAGCGCCGTATAAGGACAAATAATTTTAAATCACTGTTAATAAATAAACAAAGGTGTTAAGGTACTGGTTTAAATAAAAATAAATGTTACTGAAACTTATAAAGATGAAACACGATGTTACTGTATTTTACTAATAAAAATAAATTTACGTATGTGAATAAAGTTATAACAAGTGCACAGCTTTAATGCTGACAATAATTGATATCTGTGTTAGAAAAGTACGCGCGCGATTGGTGTACGAATCTGTACACCATCGATTGGTGTACGGTGTACTAGTAGTGAAGGTTGCCTTTGGAGTAAAAACGTATTGTCAAGATTCCTGGAAAACATAATCTTGTTCAGGCCAATAAAATATATGTATTTTCAAAGTAGGCCATAATAGGAGGTGGGCCTCGCGCCTTTTTAGAGTACAGTACCATACAATCTCTGATCAAACGACCCTTTTTTTAAATATGCCATAAAATAGTCCAAAATCATTTTTAATAAACAATAAAAAGAATATAGTATTTTTTGATAAATGTAAGTGAGCATATATTTTATCTAAAAAATATGTTTAAAATATTATGTATAAAATATGTATAAAAGTCCGATATTTATAATTTACGCATAAAAATATAATTTACAGTTTTTATTCTGACGAGACGCGTAGCGTCTTGATTGGCACACCAGACCGTTACGCGTAAAGTAACCGGGTTTGATTCCCTTTTGTATATAATAATTGGATTAAATACATATGTAATTGAGTGGTAAGGCAGAAAGTGCCCATTCTGCCGATTCAGAATATACGTACCACCACTTACAAGTGTACAGAGCGTGAAGTGTTTCAGGATCAGCTGGAAAGTTGCCGGTTCTAACTAGGTCAGCATAGTGGATGCGACGGCTACTCGCAGATATTTACTGTGGTAGCAGCCTTTATTGATGGACCGCACTCCAGCTAAACACCAGTTTCATGTCATGCCTCAATAAAAAAAAATGTGATTCTTATGAAGTGTTTTTAATTAATTAGGTACATAATAAACCTATAAGGAGTCCTACTGCAAAATTAATTATTTATTTTCTCTTAAGTCCCCTGAGCACTAAATAAGCTTCATAATAAGGCATAGAAAGTTAACTCTAAAGGGAAATACTCATTCATTTAATACAATGAACTCTTTGTAATAAATTTATATGTAAATATAGACTTTCAAGTTTTTATTGTGGCTTGATAATAAAAACTTGACAACACCCTGAATGATGCTACTAAGCTGGAGGGCGGTACATGAATCGAGGCGGCAACTACTAAAATTAAATAATTGAAAATTGTAGTCGCACCAATTTCAAGCTGATTCCGAAACACTTCTGATTCACTTCACGGCCATAAGTGAAGTAGTGGTTCGGCCATGTAGTGGTTACTACTCCTGATCGGCAGACTGGTCAAATGACCACCAACTGTCTGCCTACAACTCTAAAATACGCAGACCCGCAATAAATAGCAGCTTTTTAAAGCAATATCACAAGTAACCAATAATAGCATATATTTTATTAAAGTACGTTTTTTGAATATTAATCCATTGCAACCCGCTGCGGACAGAAAAACGCAACGACAAGATGGACTCACTGGATGGAAACCGCTGGATCCTGACTGCTTTAAGAGGCCTATGGAGATCGCAGCAGATGACAAATGGCTAATGATAAATACAGTGCATAGAAAACTTTGTTTATTATTGCAATTAGTCACCTGTTAGAAACGTTATCGACATACGAGTATTTATTATTTTTAAATATGAGTGCGTGGAAAATTTAGAAATATTTTGTTCTGACAATTACATGGCTACAGCCGGTGTTCCGCTACATGCACACGTAAGTATAAACGAGACCTAAAGATTGGGTTGTAAAAATGCGAGAAAGAGAACACATCTTCTCTTGCGGGACCAATTTGTCACTGTCTTCGCCAATTTCCCTTGTAACTAGTTTTTTCTTTGCACCACGTAAATTTAATTTCAAGTCTTTGTAGACCGGACCTGACCTTACTGTTTTTGGTTTTCAGATATCTCATACGTTTATATTTTCCTTTTCAGATTTACATTTTAATTTCATTAACTATGTAAAGCTATGTATATATTTTTTCTTTCTGTTGAGCCCTTAATGTTAACTGGCAGAGAATGTCTGACAGCATTACGTTCACCGTTTGACGACAGGCGTGGGCGAACAGTTAGCGATTGGTTTGTTGCGCGTAAAGTCCCAGGTTCGATTCCCGGTCGGAGCATTTGTTTCATAGCCTTTATTTGTAATATTTAATAATTATAATAAATATTTGTTAATAAAAAAAAGAGGTGGATATTTGCTTCGGGTCTGGTTATTAAAGAGTGCTAGGAAGTGGTACCCAGTCTGCCGATTCGGGGTAGTACCACCACTTACAATTATACAGACCGTGAAGTGATTTGGTCGCGTTTCGGGTTCAGCTTGTAAGTTGCCGGTTCCAACTAGGCCGGCAAAGTGGATGTGATTGCTACTCACAGTTATTGAATTGTAATAGCAGTGACCAATGAATTAGAAGGGTCTTAATTAAAAAATATTGTAAATATAATAATGACTTCTAAAATAAGTATTTATACGTATATCATTTTAAGTTTATCGAAATCAGTGCAAAAGTAGTAAAAGTTTCGTCAAATGTAGCTTTTGGTCTGTTTTACTTATTACTTCAAGCGCAAAGGGATTGAAAGCTCTGAAAACGGGCTATATTGAATTACTCTAATAGAATTGCTTTTCTAAGCTTTGAGAGATAGATACATTGATTGTAACAATAATGTTAGTATGTAAATAAAATGTAAATTCCAATAAACTTTGTTGAGGGCTGAGCATGTGAGCGTAGTATTGATTAAAATAAACGTTTTGTTGTTTATTGAAAGTCCATTATTAATTATCCATTATCTACGAGTCTATTCACAATATAGGTATCTCATATTTTGTCAGTTGAACGCTGCTTTTTTTTCATTGTGACTCAACATAGCGCCCCCTCTGATGTTAAGCTGAAGTGCGGTTCATGAATTGAGGCCTACAACTCAACTCAATAACTGTAATATCATAAACTCAATAACAACTGTTCAATAAATTCTAAGTGGCATTCACACCCACTATGCCGGCCTAGTTGAAATTGCCAACTGATTACAAAAGATTACAAGCTCAAAACGCAACTAAGTAAGTGGTGGTACCACCCCGGATAAAAGCCTACATTGCTTCGCTTCTCTCTTGCAAATATAATATACTAGCTGTGCCCGTGGTTTCACCCGCGTAAAATTAGGTTTATAACACAATCATAAAAAAGAGGAGGTTCGCAATTAGACTGTATATCCCTTTTTGTATTTATAACTCGATAACTCATATAAAAATAAAGAACGGAAATAAAAATAAATATAGTAAAAATCCAAACAGCTGAAAGTATAGTAATTTTTTTTTAATTAAAAGTATCCTATGTTACTTCTAGTACCTTCAAAAATATGTGTACAAAGTTTTATGATGATCGGTTGAGTATAGTTGTTGCGTGAAAACGTAACAAACAAACTCACATTCACATTTATAATGTGAACATCCAAAAACATCCAAAATTGCGCTTCAAAGGATCAGGTCGTATTGTACTCGTAGCAGTGCGAAACTACGAGTGTAAAAATATCTAGGAAGCGTTTCTAATGAAACTCGTTACGTCATGTTTTTTTTTTATCAAGACTTTGACTTGTCATATCGTAAGCAAGGGTTACGTTTCCCAACAGCCCACCTCAACATGGACAAGACGAAAATCATGTTCAACGTCCATGTTGTGCTCGTACCGGTAGTTGTTGGGAACGTTGGGTCATGCCTATTTTTCAACAGGGATGGGTAGAGACCATGGATCGCCACGATCCTGCCAAAACTCTTTCGCTTCCCTGTATATAAAACAATTTATAAATAAGAAGTAAACAACAATTTATAACAATTTATTTCCTCCACTTTACAATTTTACTTTTCTATATTTATAATTTATTCAAATTTATGTAATATAATCTTTCCATTAACTAATAAAATGAGTCAATTAAATTATATTTTGAGTAACAAGTGAGAAGAAGATCAAGTTCGACCAAAATTAGATTTGTTGACTTGAAAACAACTTGGCTACTAGCAGCTGTTTACCTGCCTTTACTCGTGAAACTTTTAGCAAGCTTTTAGGTAGAGTTTTTTTTTGTATTTCAAACAACTTCTGTTCCTTAAACAAATATGTGGGTGTACCACCAGAATTTTGTGAGAGTTTTTAGCAATTAACATTTCTGTGCTGTAATTTCGTATTTGAGTTTTAATTTGTGTTGAAATTAAAATTGTTTTATATTACGAAAATCTCTTGGGTGTAATTCATTTTTGTTTATTATTAACTAAATAATTTATAGTTTACCCGGGTATTCTTTTCAAATAATTAAGTAGAAGAAACAGATGCGACCCTTGTCGAGTCGCGATTTTTTTTATGTTTACTTTTCCTTTTTCCTAAAAATATTTCTGCAATCTTCAAACAATATTAGACCAGAGAGATTGTATTCTTGTTAATTAAATAAATTGTTTTCGCTATAATTAACAAACAGGTACTAATCAGAGTATAAATGTTTCTTGATTATTATCAAAACTGATAGCTTCGATTAATATAATGAAAATTCATCTATGCCAGAGCTTAATGAAATTCAAATTAAACTAAATTAATTTTACCGGCAATTTATTGTTTATCTGTGCTTTACTCAAATATATTCGGAGCAATTAAAATATAGGTAATTACGGAGTGAAATTACATCTGTTAATTGCTACAGGGAAATAATAATGAATTACTTTCTTTTAAATATAATTAGCGTGGTTATAATATAACAAAAATTAAATATAGGAAAATTACCCACCGCAACGGGCTCCCAAAACTCTTTAAGCCATTTGTGCCCTTTCCGAGCTCATTTTACGTAATAAAAAAGTTAAATAGGTGCCTAACACACATAAATTGTAGTTAGTAAAACCAAGATAAATTTATAAATGACATTTATTATCAAGTCATTTCCGTGAAAAGCGTGTCGGGAAATGTATCCAAGACTATCTTCGAACTTTCCCCATGAATACATAAAGCTTTTCAATTTCGGTTATGTCTTTCCTGTTGCGGCCTCCAGCATACACCTAATAAAGTTTTCTTGTACTTTATTTAATTAGAGTATTTCAGCAAATAGTTTTATTTTAATTTGTTTGACAATGGTACTTACTTCTTATACGAGCATTAAGTATAAACAATCTCTACAGACGTACCGACGCGTAGTTCATACTCAGAAGATTACAATTTTAACGTTTGAAGTGCTTGACGAAATTATTTATTATTTTGTTAATTTCTATAAACTATCATATCATATCATTCTAATGATTATCTCTGTAATTTAGTAATGTTTTTAACAAAGGCTTTATGTAATTGATTTATTGTATAATAAAATAAACAAAGTACTGCCGGTACTGCCACTTGGTTCCGTGCAATATTGATAAATCAATTAAGTGGAATGGGGGAGCGAACAGTAAACCAGTGATTAACGACAAGGCTCTAATGAAACTAAACACATACGCGGCATACTTTTTGCTTGTTTCTTTTTACGTAATATACTTTTAGTTTGTCTTTAAGTAAGAAGATACATCAAAATTACTTTTTCGTTTTATTTTAATCTTTGTTCATTTTAGGTGATTCGCTATTTGATTTGTATTAATTTATTTTATTAACGCTTGGTTTTCTTGGGACGGCAGCCTGGGCGAACCGACTGCCGACTAAATATTTACCTATCCCGCTCTTATCTGCTACGCGCTGCCAGCCAGATCAGAGCGAAATAAATGTTTATTTTTATAATTCATTTTTATAATATCAAATCAATAAACATTAAAAAATCTTTAACACAAAATCTGATTCGACGCAGTATTTATTTATTGTACTTGTTTTACCACTAAATAATTAAACTGTATGAGTTCCATAAGTATGCACGTAAGTAAATAATTAGATCTTTAAAAAGAGTTTCCTGTGAATATTTTCCTGCGAGAAAAGTATGTCAAAGTTACGTCTTAAAACTTTCCGATTCAGAACAGTACTTTAAATTCTTATTCGCTCGACTGTTTAAAATAAAGTTTTGTGAAAAATGTTTCTGTAAACTATTGTTGTTTCGCTATTAAATAATGTTTTAATTTCTTGTTTATTCTTTAAAAAAGAATTATGAAGATATTTTAGCTTTAAAATCTTAAGTTGTAATTTAAGGCATTTTTAGTAAAACTGTTTAAAGGCGGGTGAAAATTTTGTTAAAATATTTACTACTTAAAATAAGTTGTTTTAAATAGAATAATTTTGTTTACTATTTCTGTCTTACTTGTAGGTTCTTGCTTAGATGTGTTATATAAAATTATTATAATTTTTTAATTAGGCTTAATTTTATCAGTTTTACTAATATTTTATTTTGCCTGTGAGATAGCAAAGGTGTTTGATATTGTGAAATCGTAGGAAATGGCGCTTTTCTCTTAGATCACTATTAAAATAGAGTCCTTTTATTAATAAATAATAATTATTAAGTCTTTTTAATTTGATAAAGTTTCTTTAAAACATCAATTAACTTTAAAATATGAATAAATAATAATTGTTAACATTGTAACCATCGTTTGTATAAAGTGAAGGAAGGGAGAAAGTTGCGCTCCGTTACGCTACCAGGAGAGTTGCGCTCCGATGTCTCTGCCTATCGCTGAGGGAATAGAGGTGTGACATGATGTCAAAATAATTTGAATACTATCATATTGAGAGAACAGTGGGCGTAGTGTAGAACAGTTACCAAAGAAGGTGGTAACAAAGCTGTCATTATAACGTTCTAGGCATCAAGAAGTCGGCTGAATGCCAAGAGTGCTCCCAATGGTTATAGCGCAACTAAACATTCACAGAAATACTCCTAATATTAAACTATAGAATAAATAAATGTACATATTTTTATGGAACTTTCTAAATAATTCTAATCAAAATTAAAATAATAAGTTATTAGATTTAATTATTGATATAATGTTGATTAGTAAAGTAATCGTAAGATGCTAATTGATTTGTTTACCTTATGATAAAATTAAATCGTGAAGTGACTTAGTCGTGTTTCAGGATCAGCTCGTAAGTTTCCAGTTTAAACTAGGCCGACATAGTGGATGTGACTGCTACTTAATTTATTTAACTGTAGTGCCAGTCAACACCATTCATGGACCACTGGCTTAACATCAGGTCGGATGCAGGTCGGATGTCGAGTCACAATAAAAAAATACACCAAAATTAGATACAAACATAGAGGTCAAGTAAATACATAACATTTGTCAAAGTTAGGTATTATTCATTAGTGGATCTAATACATGTAATATTATGACAGAATGACATATTTTATGTGTCCAATGATATTTAGGGATATCGATAAAAAAATGAAAAATGGGCTTTTGCAGAAGCCAACTGTCTATCTAATAAAGGCGATGTTGGCCGCTCAAGTGCCGTGAAATGATGCCTTTGGATTGAGGCGCATCCCCCTTACTCCATCCTACCGTGAAAGGAGGGAGATGGTCCCCCTTCTATGTTACGAAGGTATATAATTAAGAATTGATAAAGAAACTTTTCGCCTACGCATGTTTGCCGTCTCTCGAGAATGCAGAAAAATGTTTACCTGTCTTCAATGAAAGATATAGGGAGGGAATTCTGTTGTAAGTTGAATTTATTTTAAGAATATATTAATTGGTATTTTACAATGCATCTCATCAAACAATATAGGCCTTACGAAAGCTGAATAAAATGTCACTCGTAAAACGTACTGGAATTCGCATAAACAACAAATGTGCACTTACACAGGGTCCTAAAACGAAAATTACGGGAATCTCCATTTTAACAGCTACAAGAAAGTGAATTAAAACAAGTCCCCAGGGGTAAGACAATTTGAATTTTCTCACGTAAGATGGTGAAGAGGGACTTTCCTTAAGAAACTATTCTCCTTTCCCGGAGGGACAAAACCGCATTCTATCCGGGCAAACTGTTTATGAAACTGTTTATACCTACTTTTGTTGTTATTGACCAGTCAAAGGCAAACTAAATTGTTTATAAATAAGAATATGAAATGAGTCTGTGTAATTTGTAATTTGTTTTGAAAATTGGATAAGTGTATATTTTTTGCAAACATCCAATTTGGTTACTGAATAAATACCATGGGAATATTAGGCAAATAAATATACTAAAACAGAAACAATCAGTAAAGTCTTGTTTATCCTCTGAGGTGAAATCAGGTATAAATCAAGGTATAATTAAGCGGTCGTTAAGGCGTACGTGCTCGGGTCGTTAACTCATTAATTTCTCGCAGGTTTTCTCTTAGGTAAAAAACAAATTACCTAGCATTAGGTAAATTAAAATCAAGCTTTCATCACTGTGTGTTTTATCTCGTAAACTATTGGAATTCACAGTAATCAATTGTAATATCTTATAAGACGGCACAATCTGTGCAAAATTATACCAATAAGTTTTCATCAGAGCTTAAGTAACTACCACTTCAAAATTGAATTAACTTTCCTAAAGCACCATTTAGGAGCATAAAAAGCTTTAACGGCGACAGTCTGTGACATCAATAACTTATCGGACGGACGTGGTCGGAAAAAATACATGGTCTCAAAACGCACTAAATACTAGTAGCTATTTATTTTCACTTATTTCGGTACTATTCAAATGAATATTTAATCTTACGTTGTAGGTGTAAGCATTCCTTAATGAAGGTAAATTGTATAACCTAAAAAGTAACAAGCTCTATTAGACCAAATGAATCAACGAATTACAAAGAGATTTACACATTTAGCCGAGTGTAGCTAATTCACTTGTCGTTAAATAAACAAAATCTATTGTACTTTTTTATATGAATACTATATTTTATGACGACAGGCGTGACCAATTGGTTAGCATACCAGTTTGTTAAGCGTAAAGTCTCGGGTTCGATTCCTGGTCGAAGATCATATTTGTTTCATTGTTTTTATTTGTAATATTTAATTATTATATTAAAATATTATTAATAAAAAATAAGCGTATTCGCTGCTGATCCAGGGTAATACCACCACCAAGTATACAGACCGTGAAATGATTTAGTCGCGTTTCAGGATCAGCTTGTAAGTGGGATCAGGCCGGCCGGCACAGTGGATTTGGCTGCTTCTTACAGTTATTGAATTGTCGTAGCAGTGACCTCCATTCATGGACCGCATTTCAGCTTAGCATCAGGCTGTCATATGTCGAGTCACAATAAAAAAAAGTGTAGTCGTCTACGCGTAGTTACTAATAAAAGTGTTACTTACTGTGGTCATAGTGTCTGGGGTCCAGTGTTGTTGTGGGCAATTGAGTTGTGGTAGTCTCATCCACATCCTCAAATTCCAATTCATATGGATCTATTGTTGTTGTCGTCGTAGTTGTCGTTGTCCGTCTACGTCTCTGTTTCCGTTGAGCCTTCGGCGGACGCGTGGGCGGTACTGGGGCCAATTTTGTAGTAGGAAGAACATCGGCATGTGTTTCCAATAATGATGTGGACGTCGGCGAAGGCTCGACGACAGCCCACGCCACCAGTGACACGACAAATAGCCGTACCACCAGTGGCCACGTGCGCGCCATTTTACCTGTTGAATAAAAAAACATATTTAGTATATCATAAGAATCCAGACATTTTTTTTTCTAAAAGATTAAATAATCCACAGTATTCTTTGGCCGGCATAGTGACGGCAACTTTGGCAGCCTCAAACTATCTCGGTTTTTTCAGTCGTTGTCACTTTTGGACCTCTTCTTGCTTATCATCAGGCGGGTCGTGGTCAAATGTCGTGTCACAATACAAAATAAAATAAAAAAAGAGAAAAATACAATAATTTATTCAGATTATATATATATATATATTATATATATATATTATATATATATATATATATATATATTTAATTAAATTTCTATACTAATATACTATAGTACTTGTATCATAGAAACAGGACAACCAAAATACATTATCAAAGATACATTGGTACCGGTGGGTGTCGAACTCGGTAAATGGTTCAAATTGTGTAACCATTGCACTGCCACTACACCACGGTCGCCTTAAATTCAAAGTCCCTTGTATTTTATGAAGGCCAATTCGAATAATATTTTCAAAGTTAACGGTTATTTTTATTACGCCGCCACATACATATAAGGCGTGGTCCCAAATGGAATTTTACTGTAGGGGTGCGTGGATAGCCCTCAAAACTGACGCTCGTATATAAATCATCCGCACTTCTTGGAGCTATGTATGTATGTTTAAAAGCATTTTTCTGTTGTATTACCGGTTATTTTGTGGAAATGTCTAAATTATTTCGTTCGACAGACCCTCGATCGACCTGTCAGATATTGACATCGGATACGAAATCTAGACGGCTTAATAGGTATAGATACCGTTTTATATATTAGTTTTTATTTTATTTTTTACATGAGAATTTGTTAAATTGAGGTTTTAAAAAGAAAGTTCTTTTTCTGCACAGTATACTATTTTTCTGTTTTTAATTTTTATTTTGTTTGCATGTAGACTGTATGACTAGTTTTTATATCAACTACAGATTATATAACTTGTAAAAATATATATAAATAATTTAAATTACCTGTTTGTTGCCAAAATAAATAAATAAAATAATGCAGTTGTACAAAATAAATATAGTGGGGGCGCATTGCGAGTGCTTATAGCGAATATTTTATTTAGATTATTATGTAAGTAAAAGTTTGCAAATAGAAGACGGTAATAATATAGCTTTGCCGTTGTTTGTTTAGTACTCAACATGGTAACAATGTTTGTTTTACAAACATACATTCATGAGGAACAAAAATAACAAGACAAGAAGATATACAATTGTAATGTAAGATTACATAAAGTTAAGCAAAACATTATCATAAGAAATGTTTCAACAAGTTCCTCATGAGCTAAATAAGAATTTATACGTTGTTTTCATTATACGCGACGCTCCTCCAAACAAAACTCTAATATTTCATTAAATAAATTAATTAATACAGAGGAAGGGTTTCACAATTTTATATGACGACATAAAATTGTTATTATGTGTGCAAAGTTAATGACTGTTCAAGGAATTTCGTGATGATTGTCAAAATTATGAAAGTCACGTGCAATTGAAGTACAACATTTATAAGACACAAGCGAAACATTGTTATTTTTACTCGACAGCACCACGCCTGATACTAAGCTGGAGTACGGTCCATGAATAGAGGTGAATGCTACTATAGTTTAATAAGAGTTACAATTAGTCACGCCTAGTTGAAACCAATAACTAACAAGCTGATCCCAAAACGCGACTAAGTCACTTCACGGTCTTTATACTTGTAAGTGGTGGTGTGGTACCCTGGATCGGCAGACTGGGCACCACTGCCTACTACTCTTTAACCTAACAATACATGTATAACAATACTAGTACTTATTAATTAATAGGGAGTATTGATGAGCTCGGATGTATTTGGTAATGGTTTCGTCCTCTCCGCTCATTAATTATTTGCATATCAATCAACCATCAGTCCGTTTTGTATTAGTATCAACATAATATAATCATAAGCAAACATATAATATCCCTAAAACATTATATAGAATGAATATAATATTATTACCCTAACTAAAGTTTTAAATATAATATATTTTAAAGTGTTAATTCTCAATTAAGATGCCAATTTTCAAATTGTAAGAACATCCAATTACTCTTTTCACAAAATATAGTAACTCATAAAGTTTATTTAATATATTGTTGTTGAAATATTGATACGTATTTTTCAAACATAAATTTGTCAACTCGGTCAGCCAGTATGATAGATCAAGCTCTGTTGGTATTTAATAAAATTATTAGTTCATATTCTTTCTTTTAAAGTTATATTAGCCATTTTGAAAATCCATAAGGCTCAAAATGAACCTTCTAGTATTATTGACACTTAGTAAACTAATAAAAAAAAGGTAAATCTCATTTAAAATCACATAAGATCTTTTTTTGTGTTTTTTTTCTTCAGTTATATTTACTTTGTTTACGACAAATCAATTATTTCTGATAAAATATTGCATTTCATTTTAAGTTATATTTTTGTGATTAACAATTGTCATTAAACAATATACTACGTTACAAAAACATATATTTAAATTTAATATATTCAATGATAAAATGTAAAACTAATAAAAGTGAAAGCCGGTGAAATAAAAGCGTTCTCATAGACATAAAGAGACACTGTCTCTGTAAATTCCCCAAAGAGTATACATCTACCTATATTCCAGCAGGTTAGAAGTGTCAAAGTAATGGACGTTTTAGACCCAACAACTATATTCTCAGGGGATTGAGTTTACTTTAAGATAAAACACAAAATAGTCTTTATGTTTGTGGAAAACTTTAAACGTATATACGAGTAGTTCTATTTTCATATAATTATCCATGACGACACGCGTAGAGTATTGGTTGGCATACTAGTTCATAGTTGGCATCGCGTAGTTGCGGGTTCGATTCATGGTTGGAGGAAAGATTTATTCTAAAGCTTTTATTAGTGATAATTATTAACTAGATTGAATTTTACATGTATTTGTTAATAAAACTATTTGGTTCGATCCGGGGTAGTACTACCCACTTAATACATACCGTAAAGTGAATTAGTCGCGTTTCGGGATCAATACGTAAGTTCCTGGTTTCAACTAGGCCGGCATAGATGATGCGACTGCTACTTTCATATATCGTTGCTTTCGCCATCATTCATGGACCACACTACATACTAACTCAGGCGGCGAGCAATCATAAATGTCAAACAATTTTTTCAACCGACTTCAAAAAAGGAGAAGGTATTTAATTCGTCTTTTTTTTGAGCACAGTAAGATTCTTGCCTTCATCTAACTTTAAATCAATGTAATAAACTGTTAAAAAATACGGTATAATAGTGAGGTCTGTGGATCCACACTGAGATTCATTCGTAGAGCAGTCTAAATATTTTCATTTTGCCATTTGCATTTTATTGCTAAAGTTGGTACCGCAGCATGCCTATTTTTATGCTAAAGTAAAGTTATTCAAATGCACGCCGACACCATAAATTGAGAAAGGGGTATTTGGCAACATTCCGAGGAAGTTCGGTGTTTCACGAGGATAGGAGCACCCTGTTTGTAGAGGTACTCCGATGGGGAGCTTTTCTCTTATCCATCTTTATTTTTTATTTCATCTTCTTGTCGGTGTCATCATGCTATTCACATTTTATGTTTGTCACGAAAACAAATGAAACATTTATATATTGTTTCCTAATTTATATTTATTGTTACTTGTTAATATCATGGGATAATACAGTTAACACAAAGTATATTACAGAGCATTTAATTATATTTCTTTTCTAGTATCATTACTATTATGTTCAGGTTGTTATTTTTAGTGTTATAATATAATACTCACAATATTGACATTCAGACCCGCTCTATCGAAAATATGAAGGATGTTTTTGGATACTATATTTAGATCATGTATTAATAAAATATGTGATAACATCATGTTTCGAAGAAAACTGCTATATTAAACTAATATTACCTTCTATTTGGTACAACATATATTTTATATTGAAATATGCTTTTATAATATAGCATTTTGGCATAATAGTTAACGAGAACCTTTCTCCTCGGTGCGTCATTTTTTCCTGAGCGATATCATCGCGACATTACAACGAGCGTTAGGTCAATCGAGAATCAATGAGCAAGAAGCCATTAACTGCGTATTTGGTGGTCCATTAGGTACACTACCTACTTTATTAAACTGTGTCGATGTGGTCCTTGCTATTACGGACTCATACTATAAATAAATTGATTTTTATCGGTGACACATTTTTTCGGAATAGATTGCTCCGTGAACTTATTTGTTTTATCCTATGCGTTTTTTTTGTTAAGTTATGTTTAAATTTCTTTAAGGGTTTTTTGGACAATATGAATCAATCAAACAATTTGTCACGGCTTTTACTCATAGGTATAGGCAGAGAAGAGCTAGCGCCACTTGCCACGATCCAATTACAATGTGAAAATTTACACCACGAATAATTATTAACTTACATCTATTACTTGCATGACATGTGTTGTATTATTTAATCAATAAACATTAACATAAATGTATTAAGTTTTTTAAAGGCTCGAAATATAGATTTCCACTTTTCCCGGAAAATATTTTTTTAATATAATATTATAGGTAATTTATATTGAAAGGTAATTTCCTTGGATAAACTGATCTCAGTTCACTTTTCTTAACTGTTTAAAAATATTTTTTAATTAAATTTCTAAAAGTTATCAGGTCAATTATTTACATGACTTGTTCTACATGTAATCAAAGTTTTATTAGAGCTTTGAAGTAAATTTGAGTCAAAGAGATTGCAGCATCAACGCCGTTGCCCATTTGCATTTTCTATTAGTCTTGATAGATACCTATCTACATCCTAGTACTCAGGGAGATTGAATTTTGATGCGGTTTTACTCAACGTTGATTCAAACTTCTACACATTTATCAAAGTGGAACAAATTGTCGACTTGCATTATTATGAGCATCGCAATCGAAGGTGAAAAATCGATAACTTTATTAAAATGCTAATAATTATTTCACAAAATCAATAACTAATATATTATCAAGCTCCTGACACAACTCACTCGCTTTGCTCACATTCACAATTCCCATTATACAAGCTCTATGGTTATGGGCACTAGAAAACCATTATACAATTCAACAAATATATAGTTTACGCAATATCTATTTAATTTTAACATAAATAGATAGTATTTTTATGTATGTATATTTATATTGAGATAAAATTGATACCTATACCTGTCCATATACGTATAATGCGCGAAAGTTTCCATCAGACCTGAGGGTCGAGAAAGGTCGCATTCTCCGTAATTAAGGTTGGTTTGCGACAACTTTTCGTCCATGTGGTTTTTAAACCAATAGCAAACAACTTTAAGTAGATACGAAGTAATTTTGTCGGTATATTGTAAAAGACGAGGGATTAACACAAACGTATAGGGTAATTAATTAAAATATTCATGACAATTGTCTTTAAAAAAAAAGGAAAAGAGTTGATATCAAAGGGTTCTGCATTATACGTGCAATCGTGCGCGCGTAATAGACCATGCTCGATCGCCCCACTTGCTAGACTTAATTCGATTTGCTTTTTTTATTCACGAAACACGAGAATCCAATTACATGTGCTCGGTTCTCTTATGACCGAAACTTGAATTTTCTTTCGAATTTTACCTACTTTTACCCAGACATTTTCCGTAAATAGGAAATATTTAGGCGAAATCACTTTTGAAATAAGTATAACTATCAACATTGAACTAGTTCTTTGTTCCTTTTGCAAGAATCCTATTCATTTTATGACTTTTATCTCTTCCACAGGAGAGAATTTAAATGTGAAAGTAACACGTGTATGGTAAATGTTTCCTTAGATAGAAGTTACATGTAAAATTTCTATTTTATTCACTGTAACTTAATATTTACGATTACAAGTAACATTATTGATTGAGTCGCATATATACAGTTACGAGCATCATTTGGATCCGAGGAGTCATGTTCAGAATCATCATCAGCCAGAGGACTTCCTCCACGGCTGAACATAGACCTCCCCCTTAGGATCCGAAGAGTACTATTTACTTAACTTTTATGTGCTGAAATTTAAATTGTTATTTTAATTTGGCCTAAAATAATAAATTATAATGACCTCCGAGTAATAGTGAAATCAGGAAAAGACCTTTTATTTGGTGAAAACGAGAAGGCCGGTTTTCATGGCTAGTGGTACAGCTTTAGTGGTCGTTTGCATTAATTGACAGTTAGGTCGTATTTCTCTCGCTTGAGGGCGAATATGTTTTGCACCATTTCTCATTAGTATCGTAATCTAATGACAGCTATCGACGTGACGCTCGTTTACCTAATGCTATCAGTTGGCGTCATGTAATCCTGTTAGTGTAATTATGACACACAGTGAGTAATTGATTTCTATAATTGTGACACGACATATGACTGCACACAAAGCTGGAGTGCGATCCATGATGCGGTCCCGAACTGGTATGCTAACCGATTTGCCACGTCTGTCATCAATCAAGTATTTAAGATAATTTTTAAAAAAAGGTTCAATCTTGGCATTTGTAAAAAGTTACGTTCGATATTCAATTTGATTGAGCTAGAAACTCAGTTATAATAATAAAACAAAGAAAAATTATTTAAAGTTGATCTAACACAATATATAAATCCCGTATGTGACTTTTCCTCCAATGAAGTATCGAGAGCATTGTGAGAAAACTTTTAATCCAATGCTGTTCTGTGAGAAAACGTTCCTAAACACGAAAGAACAAATTAATTTGTTTTCCAATTTGCGCAAATTTGAAACGGAAACTTTAAGACTGAAATTGGAAATGTTTTAAGGGGAATAAAAAGCTCTTTTTCTAATTCACCACTGATTCTGTTTAATTGTTACGTTTTTGTTAGGCACAATCAATACTTTTATTTAATGACAATTAGAAAAGGTAAATACTAATTTAACTTGATGGCTTATTGTGCCATTGGCCGGCATAGTATCGGCGACTGAAGCAACCGTAAGTTAAATTCGTTTCTTCAATTCTTCGGTGCTCTTGGCTGCCCTTATTTTGCATTGGGCAAGTCAGTGTCAGATGTCGAGTATCAATCATAAAAAAAGTTTTAGTAATTATTATTGTGTTTGTTTTACATAAAAACAGATAAATTATAAGTAAATTGCAAAGATAAAAATAAACTGAACATTAAGACAACCGTTTGCGTGATAAATTGGTCACGCAAACCAAGAGTCACCGGTTCAAAATCACTCGCCGATACCAATGTCATCTATCTTATATGTATCGGTAAATATGTAAATACTTCATTTTTAGTAACTTAGTATGTAACGAAATAATTAAATTATGATAAACGCAGTAGCATAAATCTTTAGAACTTGGTAAGTTTCAAGTAATAGTTATTTAGAAAAAGAAACAATTGCTCGATCTGGGCCTTGTTGTTTTAAAAAAGTGGTGGGCAGACATTTGGTAATATTTTGCTAATACTGCTTACCAGGATTAGTACCGCCACTATCAAATATAAAGGGAATCAGTCGCGTTTTCGGGATCAGCTTTAAAGTTGCCTGATCTAGCGACTGAGGCAATTGTAAAATGAAACGATTTTTAGTCGACTGCGCTCTTCCATGTCACCAGCCAACCCGAGAACAGATATTGCGTCATAATAAAAATAATACGCGTAGCCGGCATGAAGAATATGATTGCTACTTCCATTATTTGTGTCATGGTAACACTCCAGCTTAACTATGCCAATATGATGTCATAACACGTAGTGCCACAATAAAAAATAAAGAAAAGTTTTTAATATTAAAAGGATTAATTCACTAAATATTGCATTCCGAGCGTCCTCTATTGAAAGTTCCATTACGTGATGCAATGTCCAACTTCTTTGAATGACACTCGTGCTGGTAGACTGGTGACTTTTAATCCATTGTGGAATGTATCGAATGTACGAGTGACTTCGAATGAGATAGTAGGACCGAACGAAGTAGACACTCTACAGAAATGTACGATGTAAAACCACAATCCTTTGACGTTTGTCTACTTGTCTACGAAATCTCGCAGATTGTACTTGATTTACAAACATGCGCTTCAAAATTTTACATAGTTGTGCATTTGTGGTGTGTACGAATCCACAGTACCATGCAAATTTTTACCATATTTTTTTATTAATATAAGTTCATAATTGTTATAAAAATATTTTAAAATATGTTACCTAAATAAAAAATAAATGTGAGGAAGGAAACTCGTACCATATTATCTTACCCCATAAAATATTTAAAGATAAATATAAATATACCCTTGTATGTTTTATGTGTCTTTTCTTTTAGAGGATCTATTTTATTTTTATTTGTAATATTTTTTACATTACGGTTTTATTTACAACTTAAGGTCCAGTCTCTAAGCTTAACCGGCAGAAAATGCATAATGATATTAAATTCACCTTTTGTTAGTACACCTTTTTTTAAATGTATATCATATAAACTGACATTAAATTAGTTATGGATGTAGCGGAAATGAGAAAATTCCGCTAAGATCCTGCAAATCCTATCCTGTTTCTATAGTGGTTCTATTTTTATGTGTTTATTATGAAAATGTTTTACAGAAATCAATTATATTATATTTCATTGCTAAGGTTTTGCAACTGAGTGTGTTTAACTTGGGCAAACACGATGTTTATCGATATACTTGGACTCCACTCACATTTTATTGAGTTGTTGACCGTTTGAAGAAGCTTTTAGCTTTTATTAAACTTTATTTAACTTGCGACAACCCATTTTCAATCATCTAAGTGTATTTGATAATACTTGTGGTATTGTATTCCAGGATTTAGTAATAATCTTGTGAAAATGAATTCAAAATTGAATCAGTTTGCAAAAAGTACCAATTTACGAATAAGTAGCCGTTAGCACGAAAGCTTTGTAATATTTTTACATTTTACTGAAAAGTAATAAAATTTTGTTGATATATTTTTGCAGCGGCTATACGATACCGAAATTGCCGCGAATTAAAAAAACAACTCTATTGTGGGTAGACCATTTTCAGTTTTATAGAAACTGTAATAACAACTGTTATCAACCCTTAAGTCAAAAACACAGTTAAAATATTGAAAAAGTTGTTCGCTTAAATGGATTTAATTCACAGTAACAGTCTAGACCGGACCAATTGGGGGATGAGATACAATAAGGGAAAGGGTTTCTTTCAGGCACCTTTGTCGACTAAAAAATTGAGGTAATGGAACGTGAATAACAATTCGGAGGCAGTGGGAGGATGTGGAAGTTAGGGAGAGGCAGTACGGAGGGGGGCATAGATTGATGATTCCCGTTTGTAGCATCTGTCGTTTAAGTGGGCATCGATTATACACCTCTCGACGGTGTTTCTTTGTCTGGCATGCAACGTTTGACTTGTGCCATCAGTCACTGAGCGGCGATGCTTCCCATGGGATTAATTTCCCAAAATAAACAAATGATATGCTGATATGCAGAAGGGAATGTAGGCTCTTATGAAATGCGTATATTTATACGTTTATTTCGTATGCATGAATAATTCTGATTTTTAATTTACACGTAATAAAATCTTTATAGTCTTTTCTTTGTAGAACAATGGACAAGTGTGAACACATAGGCTTTGCCAGCCTATGTGTTCTCTCCCTCCTATAACCTCGGATCTTTCAAGCGATGCGTGAAGAAGCACCTTTGGCCGGCATAGTGACGGCGACTGAGGCAGCCGTGAACTAACTCGGTTGTTTCAGTAGTCGTCACTCTTTGATCTCCTCTTGCTTATCATCAGACGGGTCGAGGTCAAATGTCCAATATATAAATTATATAAAGTATAATAATAAAATGTAGAAATTGAAGTATAATTATATTAACTATTAATAGTATATATTAATAATATATAAGTAATAGCTTTGTATAATATAATATATAATAGAAGTGGAATTTAAGTAAGAGCGCTTATAATGTTATACCTATCTCGAGAGCATTTGAAACCTCTTGTCTATTTTTAGAGTCGTATTTGTTGTATATACTATGCACTATTTGCTGTATATACTATGTACTATGTAGGTACTGAAAAAAAATTAAGAGTTAGTTGGATATTTCGCTATGAACAGCAGAACCTCTTGAAATATAGCCAATACTCTAGGAAACTAAAACAAATTGCTCTGTTCGGATACAGTAAAATATTACCAATTTGCATACGACATTATTGTACACGTATCGATGATTTCAAACCACATTAAAACCAGTTATATAGCAGTGGAAAATGTTATTTTTAGATTATTTGATTTAAAGGAAACAATTTATGCAAGTTAATTAACAATATATAATATATAAAAATATATTTTTATATTATAACTTTGAGAGGGTGTAGGCGGTTGGTTGATGGAGGTTTACTCGGGATAGATTGATGATTGTTTCAAAATCTCTACAGCCGTATAACTTTTCTTGCATAACAATTAGTTACTATAATAATTATTATTTCAGTTTTGAAAATATTTATTTTTAATTCTTTTATTTATAGTTTTATACTAAGCTACTGTATCTGTATCATAGAAACAGGAATATTGGCAGGCAGAAATAGAAAAAGTATATATATATATATATAAATATATATATATATATATATAAGAGTTTATTCAAATTATTACACATATAAATGTTAGTATAGATGATGCGGACGTTTAATTGGTTACCATTAAGTTCCACGTGAAACAGATGTTTGTACAGATTTCAAGTTGGACCAGGACTTCAATAGGTGTGTTTCATCTTAAGTTTAAGTTTAATTAAAGAGAAAATCGAGAGGTAAACCTCCTGTAGTTGGTAACTTTAAATACCTACCGCCGACAAGATAGAACTTCTATTTAAGTGCTGTACTTAACTCATTAGTTTGCGCCTACCGTTATTTAAAAACTTTCTAGTTTAGAGATATAAATAATATTTTCCATTATTAGAGCGAATCCACAGAATAATTCTGTATTAAATAAATTAATAGTACTATAACTTATATTTAAAAAATATAAGTAAGCTGCATAATTTTTTATGTACGTACACATAAATATGTACAATATTAAAAGAATATATGTAAGAACTAAATTTGTCGATACAAAACAAAAATACCAAGATACACACAGTATGTAGGCAGGGCTGGGGGTAGCGTGTTATAAAAGACTTGCACTAGGGTAGAAGCCTACTTTCGTATATAATGCATGCCACATGCTGCTTTGGATAGTAACTGGGTAATATAAAACATATTTTTATTTACCAACACAGTAAGGACGTGCCGAAATTTTTTTCCTACATAAAAGTAATAACAATATATATTTATTATGATAGGAAGCTCTAAAATATATAGTCAGTTAGCTAACTCTGCTAACTGAAAATTGAATATTATATAGAAATATAATATTCAGTTAGCAAACACCTTTAAAATTGACTAAGTGTTTTGTTACTCAGGTCTAATTTAGGTCTGCAAAGTTTGCGGTCCAAGTTTAATTAATTTGCTGGGTTATATGAAGGAAGATATCTCAAGTCTTATAGTTGACATTGTAAAGTATTAACTACGACAAGATGGAGAATTCACATTTACTAAACAAATTTTGGGTAACTATGTATACTCGTAACTAGCTAGTCGGTTTTGTACGAATATTATCTATGATATTTATTTATGTATATTATTGTGTAGGAATATATTATTAGCTATGGTGTGATGTCCTATTTAATATAACGTATACACATGTGATCATAATGATAGTCAAGAACGACGGGTTTAGGGCATGAATAGAATATTAATAAGAAATCTTTTCTTTAAAGCACAGAATAATTAACTCGCGTGTTTTGAGTTGTAAACTTTTTCTTGAAAGTGTTTTACACTTTCTAAGAAAAAAATCCTATTACTACCTCTGTAATTATATGTGATCCCTAAACTATGTAATCCTGTAATGTAATATCTGTAATCCCCTCATCAGTAAATTCTTATTTTCATTGAAGTAAAAGCTGTGTTTTCCAATAATCATTTCATTCTTATTTACTAGCTTTACCGGATACGCTTCTTTTTTATTATAATTAAAGACCAAAAGCGCCGCGCCGATGATTAAAAAAACGATTCAATTTATTGATATAGTCTTTGAAAGTGTGATAAATTTTAGAATACACAATAAAGGTATGTAAAAATTCTAGCTAAGTAGGTACTATATAGGTACTTATATAGCAATGTTACTTATATAATTTATATGCGTGAATACTGCTTTATGCGCTGTGACTCGTAAAGCGTGCCTTTATAATTGCTCTAAAATAATGGAGCAACACTTTAAGGCAGTAGAGTGGATTAATTTAAAGTTGTCCTGTTTACGGCGGTGATAAAACCAGCGCTCATTGCGACAGACCCGACAACTTTTTCAACGTGACTCTTAAAGTTTGAGCTAGCTTTAGCCGAGAACATTTGTTTATTTTTCAATTTAATTGGCCGTAATTTTATTAAACTATAGAAATTTTGTTTGTTTGTTAAATTACAACTATACTGCCGAGAATTCAGTTACAATTTAGTTACGTTTAAAATCTATTAGAAGTAAATGTGTTTAATATCTGTCCAGGCAAGGAAGGGGCAAAAATATATTGATTCCGAAGTTTATAATCGTACTACTAAGTCTTGGGGAAGGGTATACAAGAAGCAAATAGTTCAAAAAAGTATTGGCTAGGACATTACTGGTGCATCCGATGGATAATCTTCTTAATTGAGTAAAACTTCTAGTGTTACTTACTACTCCACTGAGACAGCCTGCAACTCACATTGCTCTTGCGCGGAGTATTGTTCACACCTCTGCGACGTCTCTGATACGTCATACGTCATGATGCCCTGGATTCATTGCAGCTCTGAGCTGTACGAGCAATAGACGACAGCATACCTGACCGGCATAATGAAGGCAACCATAAACTGAGTCAGTAGTTAAGTGTAAATACCGAAAAGAGACTTAGTCGCGTTTCGGATTAAATCTGAAAGTTGCCAGTTCCAACTAGGCTGCAATAGTAGTAGATGTATTTAAAACGGTTAAATATACTGATAATTTTTAACCAAAAGCAATCCATTTATTATATCACCTTAGTGATATAATAAAAAAATGTTCCAGAATAATAAAATTAGAAATTTTCAATTAGTTTTAAAATGTAAGTAACGGTTGCGCAGTAGTACTGTTAGGAAATAGGTAGTCGTGTACTTTATTGGTGGAAGGATCGTGCCGACTCTAAACGTCAGAGTGCACAATAACGCACGTGTCGTTTAAAGTTATTAGATTTGTTGTACGAGCTTTTGTGACGATAGTTTTTTTTATTTCAATAATTCGTTTAACTTACAAAATGAAGTTTTATTATTATTGTTAATCTAATTAAGCCTTCAGTAAATAAATAATGCAAATAATATTTTGTTGGTTTTTTTTTCTAAATATTATGCACAATAAACGAAATATTTAAATTGATATTTATGTAGCTTAATTTTGCAAATTGTCTTGTAACTTTATAGAGAATATAGATCTTACAATAAAAATAAAGTAACTATAATAACTGTAAATTGAAGTACAGTACATCAAGAATGTTACCAACTCAAAAATTTAAAAAGGCATGCAGGGTAATTTGTGTACATTTTATTGTACTGACCCATCACAGGCTTGCGGTTTCTGACTGAACGTGTTCACTTTATTCATCCATGAATTTCATACAAAGTGACGCTGTGACGGTGCTAAATCAATTTTATTGTATAATTTATTTCGTAAAATGGTTAACGGTTTCAATATGTCACGTGCATCTTGGTTTTACAGGAACGTTTAAAATAACTTGTCAATTTTTTCCCACAGATTAAATTTATTTTTTATTTTTATTGTAACACGACATTTGACCCCGCCCCGCCTGATGATAAGTAAGAGGAGGTCCAAGAGTGACGACGACTGAAAATACCGAGTCAGTTCACGGCTGCCCCAGTCGCAGTCCCCATGCCGGCCAAAGATGCTTCTTTACGCATCGCTTCAAGGATCAGATGCATTAGTCAAAATGGCAGTAGTTTGTTGCGCGTAAAGTCCCGGGTTCGATTCCCGGTCGGAGCAAAATATATTTGTTTCATAGCTTTTATTTGTAATATTTAATAATGATGTTAAATAATGCCAATATTTGTTATTAAAAAAAAGGCTGATATTTGCTTCAGGTCTGGTTATCAAAAAGTGGTTCTTAGTCTGCCGATCCGGGGTAGTACCACCACTTACAAGTATACAGACCGTGAAGTGATTTAGTCACGTTTTGTAATAGCAGTGACATCTATTCATGGACCACACTCCAACTTAACATCAACATCATCATGCCAATAAAAAAAGAGCGAAAATAAGATTAAATAAAAAGTGTATAAGTAAATGTACAGCTATTTTTAATGCATTTGTACCTTATTCTGTTATTTTTATGTAGATATCAATACCCTGGCGATTGCTACTACCGTTAAATGATTTCAAGTAAAAGTCACATCCACAATGCTAGCATGTCTTAATTGTATAGTCTTCACCAAAATCAAATATGTATTTCAACCAAACAAATTGTCACGCCTTTTACTCACAGGGATAGGCAGAGACAATAGAGCGCACATTGACACGATCCTGACACAACTACCTCGCTTCCTTCATATTCAAAATTCTCTTCATACAAGGTCATGGTTATGGGCACTAGACAACCTAGCTTTCATGTGGTTGGTCGGCGAACACCATCCTGGGCCTGTCTTGTTTAACCTAAATAAATATGTAACTATTTATTAAATAGTATGTTTAATTTAGCACTCATTAACATGATATTTCGAGTTTCAAGAAACATGTGTAGTAAATCGAACATGAAAAGCTACCGGGATTACTTGTTCAGTAAATTCGCTCCCCAAATTCTATTTTCTGTTCGGTAGTTTCACGAACGGTGTTTTTAAGATCAGTTTCAAAGAACACGTGTCAATAGACGCAGTCTTAATAGGATTTCATGTGAAATTTAAAACTGTATCCTGGCATCCTACTGAACAAGGTGCGGCGGTTCTTCGCGCCATACCTTCGCCTGCTTTTATACCAGGCTTAAATTCGCTCTTGCGCGGAGTACTGTTCGCATCTCTAGGAGGGCTATGTAGAGTATCTTCTTAATGCCCTAGATTAACTGCAGCGCCAAGCTGTCCGAATTATAGGAGATGCAAAGGTTACACGAACCCTATAGCCCCTGCAACTACGCAGAGACATGGCGGCTCTGTGCGTCCTTTATCGCCTATATGAGAATGTTCCGAAGAGCTCTTTAACTTTGTTCCTACCTGGTATTTTCCGTCTTTTCTACATCCGTAAAAACTGGTCGGGGGAAGCATCCGCATTTTGTCGGCCGAATAGGTCAAACTAAAAAGTTCGGTGTATATTTTCTTTGTAGAACAATCGACAAGTGGAATGCTTTTCAGCCTATGAGTTCTCTCCATCCTATAACCTTGGATCCTTCAATGCGTGATCCTTTGGCCGGCATAGTGACGGCGACTGAGGCAGACGTGAACTAACTCGGTTGTTTCAGTCGTCGTCACTATTGGATCTTCTCTTGCTTATCATTAGACAGGTTGATTGCTTATCATTAGATTGCTTATCTTAAGGTAAGAGATGCCAAATCCTCATAGAGAAGATTTCAGCACACGGATTATAGCTCCCTCAACCCTAACACAGACAGCGTATTTAAGTATCATACGTACTTTTACATTTAACAGTTACTTCTTAAAATATAATCACATGATTTTAACACAAAGTTATAGTACGTCTAAGAGTAATTCAAGTTACCAATAATAATTTAAACCGACATTCTTCTAATCGCTGTCTAGCCGTATATTATCTCTGGATCGGTTTAACCGTTAAACATTGGCGAATGTTTTTTTTGGCTTTTTATGTCTTTCCAATGTTTATACTCGCTTTTATACTTTAAATGATCCGTTATTTACTTACGAAAGCCTACCTAATTATCATTTAAGTTTTGCTTAAGTTTATTTACTTTCTTTATAGTAATTACAGCGATAAATAAAGGATCAAAAGCGTCTATTTTCATTCTCAATAATTTGATAATGACTATTTAACGCTCCATTAATAAAGTTTTTTTTTATAGTGACTCGACATATGACCACACCCCGCTTGATGTTAAGCCAAAGTGTTGTCCATGAATGAATGTCACTGCTAATACAATTCAATAACTGTGAGTAGCAATCACATCCACTATGCCGGCCTAGATGGAACCGGCAACTTACAAGCTGATCCCAAAACGTGGTCAAATCACTTCACGGTCTATATACTTGTAAGTGGTGGTACTACCCCGGATCGGCAGACTGGGTACCACTGCCTACCACTATTAGATAACCAGACCCGAAACAAATCTCCATCTCATTTTTGTTTTATTAACAAATATTTGCAATATTTAATATTATTAAATATTACAAATAAATGCTATGAAAGAAATATTTGCTCCGACCGGGGATCGAACCCGGGACTGTACGCGCAACAAACCAGTCGCTAAACCGTTCGTCCACGCCTGTCTTCAAAGTTTTCTTTGGCTTTCTTTTCTTAGTTTCAAATAACCTAAATAATGAGAATCTTGTTGTTCGGAATGGCGCCTATGTTTAGTAGTGGACGTTCTGATGATGATAAAATAATAGGCATAAAAACAGTACTTATTTTATAGACTGTCTTTTTTTACTGATAAGTCTTTTAGGTATAGACATCTCTCTGGTCGGCAACGTGACGGTGACATAGCCAACGTAGGTTTTTATTTATTATGTCTCGACATTATGACAGCACCCTGCTTAATGTTAAGCTGAAGTGCGGTCCATGAATGAAGGCGACTGCTGTGTCGGCCTAGTTGGAACCGGCAACTAACAAGCTGATCCCGAAACGCAACTAAGTCACTTCACGGTTTGTATACTTGAAAACGGTGACAGTACAGGTCGGCGTCAGGAAAAAATAAGTCATTTGTTAACTGATGTATTACTGTTCATTTACTTAAGAAATACGTTTAATAATAATAATTAATAAAATAAGCTTCATTTATCGAATTAATCGGGATTAGATACAATCAATGTTTACTTCTGAAAAAAATTTATCTTAGATCAATATAAGTAGTAAAATTGATGTAAATCTATATATCTCATTTGAATGGATACAGGCCTAGGAGGGTGTTTGCCGACCAAATCGGAGACATCCTCAAGAAAGCTAGTTGCCTAGTGCCTTTAACCATAGAACTTGTGTGAAGAAAATTGTGAATGTAAAGGAAGCAAGGGAGTTGTGTCAGGATCGTGGCAAGTGGCGCTCCATTGTCTCTGCCTATCCCTGTGGGAAAAAGGCGTGAGAATTTGATTGATTGATTGATTGATATAATTGTTGTTTGTGCAACAAAAATAAATGGTTATGACGCTAATTGGACCGATACAATATTAAACGTAAAAATATCGACTCAGTACTCGTTTTAATACAATCCATCATTTTTATTACCAGTTACATATTTTATGTCAAAAAGGGCCTCGAATATCGTTATTATACGCATAAAAATTGTACAGGAGGTTTCTGAAGCAATTGTTATACTTCAGTGGATAAATTCCTACTAAAACATAAAAAGTTATTCTCTGAAAGAATAAGAAAATGCCAACAATCACTTGATTCTATTTGTAATATCGGATTATTAGAATTGGTGTCTTCAAATATCAATCAATCAATCAATCAAAGGCCGTGGTGTAGTGGCAATGGTCACGCAAACCGTAGGCACAGGTTCAAATCACTCACGGGTACCAATGTATATTTGATATAAGTACTTTGGTCGTTCTGTTTCTATGATACAAGTACTTTAGTAGCTTAGTATAGAAATGTAAAAAACATGTCATAGGGATAGGTAGAGACAATAGAGCGCAATTTGCTACGATTCTGACACAACTCCCTTGATTCTCTCACATACACAATTATCTTCATACAAGCTCTACAGTTATGGGGACTAGATCTGCCTCGTTTAACGCATCTACTCATATCAGATCTGAGAACAGGCGTGGCGTAGTGGTTAGCACACCAGTTCGTCATGCGGATGTCCCGGGTTTGAATCCCGGTAAGAGCAAATATTTGTTTTATAGCTTTTATTTGTAATATTTAAATAAATTTACAAATATTTACTAAAGAAAAGGCGGATATTTGCTCCGGATCTGGTTGTCAGAGAGTGGCAGGCAGTGGTGCACAGCCTGGCGATCTGGGGTAGTACCACTTACATGCATACAAACCGTGAAATGACTTTCGCGTTTCGTAGTCAGCTTATAAGTTGCCGGTTCCAACGAGAGCGGCATAGTGGATGCGACTGCTACTCACTGTAGTAGCAGTCGCCTTATATTTATATTAAATAGCTGCAAATAGCAAGCTAACTACCTATCCCATATTGAACTTTAATAAGTAAAATAACTGACAGAAAACATTCTTAATATCGTATAAATTCCTTTCGTTTTATTCAAACAAAAAAATATTAGGCAAATAGAAAACCCTTTTTTACAAAGTAGATGTATTTTTCGAGTAACATAGTGTAAGCGTTGGTTTAAATAATAATTAATAATATCTCTAACGTAACATTGCCTGGTTGCTTCCGGCACTACGAGTTGATACCCTAAATTTACCATTTACCTCTTAATTAGACCTCAGAGGTAAAAGGAGTTTTGACGGGATGCCTCAGGCGGGATACGTTTCGCAGTAATTGTATATCTTCCCCTCAACACAGCGGACGATGTCGTTATGCTGTACTAATAAAAACTTTACTATTTATTGAAATAAAATACATTAGTTATAACTAGGGTTGTTATGGAGCTCCATAACATCCTCCATAACATCATAGTGACGGCGACTGGGGCAGCCGTGAACAAACTTCCTCTTGCTTATCGTCAGGCGGGACGAGGTCAGATGTTGTGTCACAATAAACAAAAAAAACCGTATCCGAAACCATCGAATATCAGAAATAAAACCTATTCATAACCGAATCCGTTATAAAATCTTCGAATAATTTCGGATAGAGGCGAAGTTTAAATGAACAAGTTATGACAGGCTTCTACTTTTAAAATTCCTTAAACATCTAATATATGTAATATAAGCGGAATTATCCGAAACGTATCCGTATGTACTGAAATAATTACATTTCCGTAACCGTATCTAAAACCGGTATAATATTATTCTTATATCCGTATCCATATTCGAAATTTAATATCCATCACATCCTTAGTTATAACTTATAATATACGTTTTAACTTTAGATATAACAACTTATTTAGGATCCAACACAGCTGCTGTACAAAATTCCTTTAAAATATATTTTTAATTGTGGCAGGCAGTAGTGCCCTGTCTGCCGATCCAGGATAGTATGACCACTTACAAGTATACAGACTCATGTGACTTAGTCGCGTTTTCGGATCAACTTGTAAGTTGCCAGTCCCAATTACGCCGGAATAGTGGATGTGACAACTATGAACAAGTATTTACAGTAGTTCACCTACATTCATAGACCCCACTGCATCTTAAGTTGAGGCAGGGTGCTGTCATATGACGAGACAAAATAAAAACAAAATCCAAAAAAATATATCAAATCGTCACGCCTTTTTCCCTGACACAACTCTCTCGATGTCCTCACATCCACAATTCTCCTTATGCAAGCTCTAAGATTATGAACAAAATACATCAAGATATTATTTCACCTGTATATTAATCCTAGCCTTTCATTTCGCTGAGGCAAGTATTCTGTAAAAAGTAATATTACGTCTCTCATTTTGTACATTTTTTCTTGTATTTGCTGTAACGAGTGAAATTAAATTATTCGGATTTCAAATTGCACTCCATGAAAAAGGACGATTTAATACTTTCCAGAGTTTTTGATGTTTCGTTTACAACTCTGCTACCTTTACTCGTGTCTACGAGTAATTGGTTTTACACTTTTTAATTGAATATATTAGTAAAACTTGCAAATCATACAATAAAAATAGTTCTACAAAAAAAGTTATTTGTAGACCTTGAAGATTTGACAAAATAAATTTTTGAATACAAGCTTTCTATGTTACATAGTAGGCTTTTATTCAAAATTTATCCGTAGCATGAAGCATGGAGGGGTGCGTGAAAAAGGCCAAGTCCTCATTTCACGCCGGTTGCCTTACACACACCAGTCTTTATCCCTTTAAAAACTACATAAAAATCATATAAAAACAAGGCCTTTTTTACGTAATATCCTTTATAACATAAAATATAGATAGGCAGCGGCTAAATCAAACACTGGCGCACAGGTAAAGGATTGATCTTATTTCAAAAAACTCTGATTATAATATTCAACTAATTATATTTACCTAAATTGTTTTTTGGGTCGAAAGCAATAAAAAAATGTTATAGCATTTTCTTATTATGTTTACTTTCGCCTACGAAATATATTTATTATGTGGACGAAGGAAATATTCATAAACTTTGATTACTTCGGTCCCAGTCGGTTCGAAAATTCCACAACATGGAACATAAGCCTACTTTTATTGTTTTCTCAATAAATATTCAATTTTCATATGAATAGTTTACCCCAATTTTCGTTATATATTTAAACTTAGTAAATTACCTCAAAATATAATACATACATACTTATATATTGATATAATAATATGCACGTACCGGTACGATTCATTACTTGTAAAATCAGAGGAGCACGAACTAATTAGACTAAAGTGCTGTCCGATGGTGCAATTAGTAGTTTCTGCAATATAAAGGTACTTTTATAATATTAAAGGAAACGCTGTTAATATAATTAAACTTTAAACTATGTACTTTTTATTTATTGTGACAGGACATCTGATTTCGACCCGCCTGATGATAAGCAAGTGTAGGACCAAGAGTGACGATGACTAAAAAACCGAGCTAGTTCACGGCTGCCTCAGTCGCCGTCACTATGCTGGCCAAATGTAACCTTTTCTATATATCCTACTCATAATTGTCGTTATTTTAATGTTGCCTTTTACCTACCTCGTATTTCTACTCATAAGACAGGTCTTATACCGACCGGTACGGCAGTCCAACTAAAAGACTGGGCGCGTCTTTCTTTGCTAGACAATTGACAAGTGGAATACATTACCAGCCCATGTATGTGTTCCCCCATCCTATAACCTTGGATCCTTCAAGTGAAGTGTAAAGAAGCATCTCTGGCTGACATAGTGGCGGCGACTGAGGCAACCGTAAACCGAAATAGCTTTTTAATCGTTTTTGCTCTTGGTCCTTCCTTGCTTTACCATTAGGCATGTCAAAGTCAAATGTGGTTTATTTTGCACCTTATTCTATTTTTGAATAGAAACAGGAAAACCAAAGTACATATACATTGGTACCGGTAGGTGGTCTAGAACTCGTGCTCTCGGTTTGCGTAACCATTGCACTGCCACTACTCCACGATCGCCTTATTCATTTTCATCTTTTTGTTTGTCCCAAAGGTTAAGTTTTAAATAATGTCAAGTTCACTTTTGCAAATAAAGTTTTAAATTTAATAAATGAATATCAAACTATAACACCTTAAACTAAATAAAATACCTATTTGAATGCAAATCAATTGATCTTTAAATAGGCACTTAAGCTGCGCCATTCTATCGAAGGGGCCTTTCATATAACCCGCTTTAATAGGTAAAGACATCTAGATAATTAGTATGACAAAAGATGGAGTAGAAAGGAAAATTGTGATTGGAATCTAATTCTGTTATTTGTATGTATTTGTTTAGGATTATTTAAGCTTCCTTATATAAAAGAGGCTATATAAAAAGTGTGAATCTGGATTCCGGTCCATGAATTTCCAAACTGGTACTTCAGGTTAAAAAACAGCAAGTAGCATCCACTATACCGACCTAGTTGAAACTGAGAACTTTCTAGATGATCCTCAAAAGTGATTTTGATAAATATAATTAAAATAAACTAATGTTTTTGTATTAAATTAAAAGTTGGAACTGATCTGTGAAGAATGACGAAAATTAAACTTTCTGTATCTACAATTCATAAAGATCTTTAGAGTTCGTGCTATCGCTTCGGGATTTTAATGTAGCTGGCTAGCTGCCCTGGGGAGCTCTTAACGAGGGAAATTTGCTCTAAAACAATTATTTCCGCAAAATTATAGCACCCGTGTTGAATGCCACATTTAAAGTAAGATGGCTATACTTTTCTGTTCATGTGTAAACGAGACAGAATAGGATATTACAATTTGCGATTTAACAAGAATAAGTAAAGATTTGTAGAGCTTGAAATAAAATTATTATTATCTTACAATTTGTTTTACTATTTTTCATAGACCACTAATAAAGTAGTCATGAAAATTGGATTAAAAAAACGTGCAAAGGTAAAAAAGTAAGGTAAATTTAGGTTAATTAAAGGTACCTAACACCTAAATGTAACACACCTAATGTTTAATTAATAAAATTTGTACTATATTTGTACAGGTAAATTCATAATACATAATCTAGGATTGGATTGAACCGGATGTCTGCACTAAGCTACAATAGGGCACGTTAATTTGTACTGACATCAACCGAAAAGTGAATCTTTGCAATAAACCCGGCGTGGATCTATCAGGTGAAAGAACTATACAATGAAATAAAATCAAATCATTTTTTTTTTCCACATGGATAAGCAGAGACAATAGATCGCCACTTGACACAACTCCCTCGCTTTCCTCATATCCACAATTCTCTTCATACAAGCTCTATATCTACGGTTGTGAAAATATAGGATAGAAAATTTCGACGTGAGCGCAAAGGCTTGGTGTTCGAAGTGGTTGCGCCGGCCAGTCACCGGGTTCGATCCTTGGTTAGGTATTATAATTACATTAATGAGTATAAAATAAAGTATATATTTATATATAAATAATATTACCTAAAATTCAACATATTTTCATATAAAGATTATCTAATTTAAGACTAATTATGATGATTGGTCGTTGTCACGTATTGGTTTTGTTTATGCATTTCCGGCAAAACGTTAATTTAGAGTCGTCTGTTTTCCTGTGCAAAAATACCGAAAACCATATTTGAGGGATAATGAAAAATGTTTTATTATTCAAACATTGTGTGTAAGTACGTATATTAAATTTACCTTCCCACTTTGTTAGAGAAATCTGCACACAATATTTCTCTCACAACTTTATGAAATCTTAAACGAGTTGAGGCGTACCTTTTCAGTCCTTTGTTTGTTCGTTCTTTAACAATAACATGCATGAAGGGGACCGAGAATGTGTTTGCTTTTTAAAATATTCCGTGTTTTCATACAATGAAGTTATATTTGATACAAAACAAAGTTGGTACATTTGTATAAATTTATTTTAGGAAATAATAATAAATATAGGTACATAAAATGTAAGGGTGAAATCTCTATGCGCGATACTCGAAAGCAAATTGTCTAGACATAGATAGAAGCTGATTAACACACAGATTTTAACTGTCTATCTATATAAATAAAATTTGAATGCTATTTGCTATTTTTTAATGCTTGTAAGTATAAGAATAAGGTTTTTGGAAAAAATAACAGCAAATTTTTGAAGAAACAAACTAAATCCTCGAATAATTTTTGTTTTGTTTATAAAACTGCCAGGATGGTAACTACTCAATTGAAAAAATATCTGATATTTTTTAAGAGCGACGTTTGGAATACAAATGTATTAGGACACTTGTCCGAACTAACACTTTTAAATTTTAACATTATATGTTTTTCAGTGACGATTCGGATACTTTCGGGACATAATAGCTGTTTTTTGGAAGGAGATAACTGCTAAAATACCACATATTATGTATAAGATGTTGATTTTCATACTAAATATCCGTTTAAAATTTTTAAAGTATTTTATCTGATTCTATGAAACAGCTTTAATTAGATAGTGTCTAATTCGTCTGTGAAGATTTCATAAAAATTAAATAGTGTCAGTTCGGACAAATATTTGTAATGTTTTAAAAATATAAGTACCCTGAAACCATAAACATTGTTAAGTGAATTTGCACAGTTCCCTGAGTTTTCATGTACTTGACATTTTATTTCAAATGTAGTGTCTATTTCATTTACTATATCAAACTAATATATATATATATATATATTTATTTATTTCGCGAATATTTTTATTTTCGAAAATTTCGAAATTTTTATTTCGCGGCTTTCGTTGCATTTTTGCCTTTTTTGTAGTAAATATTTTAAAATGTGTCTTATTTCTTCATACGATTCGCTAATTTTAACAGAAAAAAAAAACAAATGAAAAATAGCGGGAACATAATTTTCCTAATTTTATTTCTTTTTTGAAATGTCACCTTTTTAATGTCATGAAAACCAGCCAGATACAAATAGTACAGCTAAGGATTTTTTATTATAAGTTTATTCATACTATATGAGAAAAGACTTTTTCTCCGACCAAATATAATAAGGTATATTTAAGTGTATTTTTTTTTAATCATTAAGACTTTTAAACCAAAGACAAAAGTTATTACAGAGCCAAAATACAAACATGTGGTATTATTTAATGTACGGCAAAACTGTGCAACAATGTGAATAAAATTGCCTTTCACGGATCGAATAACATTTATATAGCCGTTAGTAAATCCGTGGTAGAAAACCAAAGCAAATTTATAATTTTACTTATATTAGGTACGTTTTACCTGCTGAATTACCATACAATACTTCAGAAGTATTATTGTTATTTGACTAGTAAACAATTTATGTCGAGACAAATAATTCTGAGCTTTTAACTGAGTATCAAAAGTATAATGTTTATAATAATTCATTCTTAATGTGAATAATAATTATAATAATAAAAAAACTTTATGTAAACAAAATTGGAGCTCGTCTACCACAGTTAACTCTATACGAAAATTTAACTTATTAATAAGATGTAACTTAAAAATACATATATGATTTTATGATTATATGATTATATGATTATATGATTATATGAGTATATGATTTTTACATAAAATTCGTATTTGAAGAGTTTCACGTGGTTCGTGGCAATAAACTGACGCCTAATCCTATATTGAATTTAACTTTGTTGCAAGATCAGCACTCTTTTCACCTCTACCCTCATCAGGTTTAAGCAGTTGTTACTTCCGTATTCATATTAACAGCTAAGTGTTTGCAATTTATAGATTTTTTAGTGTAAGTGTACCAGAAGTACTTTATTCTTTTCTATGTTTGTAAGTTTTTACTTTGCCATCCGCCCAAGATTCAGTGATGGCTTTGATACCTTCTGGGGGTGGAACAGCCGTCTAACAGTGCGCGTTTCCCGCATAGAACACAGTTATCACATTAGGAAGATAAACAAAGCAATGAACGCCGGTAATGGGGACTATTAACCAGTGGACTCTGTAATAAAAATATATTACCTCTTAGCAATTCACAAGATTGTGGCTATTGTACACATGCAAGAGTCACGCAAAAGAACGCTATAAGGTGGCGAGCACAGTACCTATTACCGTCCCACAAGGCAGTATAAATAATTCTGGACATGTGTTTCGGCCATTCGTTCCGCCGGCTGGGAGCGTAAACCGCTCGCTATTTTTCTTCCTTTCTTCCCCTCGACAAAATAAAATCAATTTATACATCTTTATACCGCGCCGCGACGTTCCGGTAACGCGTCATCTCTTCACGAAATCTGACAGGTGACACGTGGAAAAAATCAACCACAATGCTCTCGAGCTAGCGACGACGCGCTCCTAACCTTATCGTCCTAAAGAAAATAAATGAGATGATTTTTTTCGGCTTTAAGACGTTTTTCAAGAATTTGTGAATAATGCTTGTAACCTTTCTCTTTTCATACTTTCCATGTGTTCAACAAAGTGGAAAATTCTTTTTTATTCTCATATTTGTTGTATTTTTTACCTGTTTATTTGGATTAACTTAAGTAACATTTCTTTGTAACTTTGGGGTTTTGCAATAAGAAACATAATAATTATTATACTTACAAAAAAGTTACCTTTACTATCTACCTTTGAGAACCAGATTTATAGGAAATCGCTTTGTACTTATTTTATCACATATATCTCTACAAAGAATGTTTTGAATCGTAAAACATCTTTTATCTAAGAAATCTCCAATACTTATACGTTATCTTGTATTCTAAAGTCGAACAACAAAAATCCTAAGATATTTTCTGTTATAATATAATTTGTTATGAAACCCTGCCGGATACCGAGTATTGGCGCAAACACTGTTTGTTCCTCCCCTCATTGTTTATTTACCTCAAACAATCACATATAAGAGGGTTGCGCGGATACGGGAGGTTTGGATAAGGCCTACGTATACTATGATACTCAACAATATTTAATAATACGAGTATCATACTCCTATTTTATATATTTAGGTCGTCGAGTGAGAAAGCCCGTATGCTTTTAATTTAGACCGCGATCCATGAGTGAAAATATCTGTTATACCAAGGAGAGATCAGAGCTATTAGCAGCCGTTTCCACTATGACGGCCAGGTGAGGTGCCTCTTCACACTGAGCTTCAAATGATAGGACAGAGGAAAGACGTGTTCGGGAAGGTTGTTGTATTTCTTAATGAAACGAAAAAGAGAGGCCTAGCCTTCTGGTTCTCGTGGTAATAGACACCACATGGCCTGCTCTGGATCGCTTACTGTTAAAGCTTTCTTTCGAACACAAATAAAGAAAAATTTACAATATGTTTAACTTATACCATCGTCTCAGCAATAATCAGTTAAGTTTAATTAAAGTAATAACTTCAATGAAAACAGTTAGAATGTAACTGTGTAATTGCCACGAGAGAATCAAATAATTAATTTAGATTTTAATTTAAAACATAAACACCGTTGTTATTATATAATAAACTGGTGCACAGAGCGCGTTGAATAAAATATTCAGCGGCATGTATGAAAACAAAAAAGAAAACGAATTTGTTGGCGCTTTCCGCCTTTCGCTTGTTTAATCAAACGTACCTGCTGTCCAAATTTCTGGTAATTAAATTTAAAAAAAACAGATTTGGGTTGACAGTGACGGGGCGGGTTTGGAGAACACGCCAACAGTTGGGGAAACACATTAATCAACATCACCTCCATCACAGGGTCCGGCGTTATCTTTTGTAGTTTATATTGAACTATTTCACAATGGCTTAATTATACTATTTACCTTTAAACGCTTTAGACAAATGAATTATATTATTTTGGCATACTCTATTTTAGTATTACGAGTATTAGTGTATAAGTCAGCTGCTATTTAACTGCTGAAAGAAAGAAATTAATCAATCAAATTGTCTCGCCTTTTTCCCACAGGGATAGGCAGGGACAATGGAGCGCCTCTAGCCACGTTGCTGAAAGAAATGCAATATAAAATATCAAATAGAAGAATGTCGACGCGTGCCGTTTTACTAAGCAAGATCAGAGCGGTCGCACGTCGAACGCCGCTCAATTATTCTATTTGATTTTCATTATTAATTCATATAATATAATTTGTCAATAATTTATTAATTAGTATGGTTTTATAATTACTTTTGTTAATTATATATGTTTCATAATAATTGAATATGCCATATAAAAAGAGTCTGGTTTTAGAATTTGATTTATTAATTTTACAAATATTAATTACAAAACGATGTCCATTTCGTATCGTAGTCATAATGGTCAGTCAGGCTATGGGTGTAAAATTTAAAAATGAAATATAAAAAATGCGTTGTAACGCCGACGTTTCATTTTTAAGGTCGCGTTTTAATGACACCAACGCAATGAATGAAGGGCTTTTCATGCCATGAATATGCAAATTTCACATTCATACCAATTTCTGACTATCTGCCGCAAAAGATAAATGCTACTTGTTATTTATTTTACACTTGTTGATTTAGGGAACGTGCCATGCATAGCTGAGCTTTGAATTGTTTAATACATTCTATGTTATGGAAAACAACACACACATACTTATCAGCACATGCTTACATACGTGACTAATAAAATACATGATTTTTGAACTTTATTTAGACTTATAAATTCCTTAAATACATTTTATTGTTGTGTATAAATTTTTAATCAATTTCTATTTCGTCTACACATGTGGCGTCGTAGTAGTTACCACGTGAGTCCACTGAGAATCACAGACGGAACAAAAAATGATTTCGTAGCATTTGTTTGTACATCCAAAATTCTCTTTATACAAGCTCAACGGTTATGGGCACTAGGCAACCCAGAAGATGCCTCGATTTGGTCATAATATACTTATATGGCGTAAGTATATAAGCGACTATTTGAGCTCTCTAACCCTGTTAGGCATTCCGGAGTGGTACCACCACTTTCAGATGCATTTCGGAACCAATTAAAAGTGGTTGGAGTTCAGTTCATCTAAGACGGTATAATTGATGGACTATTGCTCAAATACATATATTTCTGACAACAATAGCTTCCACTCATGTATCGCACTTTGTGCCAATTTAATAAAATATATAAAAACAATATTAACATTATTGTACATGTACTTCGGTAATACATACTAATAGGTATAGTTTAGTTCCGACATCCGATACATGCGTGCGGCATGACAATTAACCAATCATAGTGTTGATGTTTATCTTTATGTTTACAGAACTCTGTTTTGAATGTTAACTATTGCGTGTATTTCAATACAGAGCTGTCAAATCATTGTAATTAATTAGGAACAGAACAGAAACATTTTTACTTACACTAAACAAACTAAAGAGCAATAAGGCCATAAGGCATAGGCGACCGTGGTGTAGTGGCAGTGTAATGGTTACACAAACCGAGAGCGCTAGTTCGAAACCACCCACCGGTACCAATGTATCTTTGATATATGTACTTTGGTTATCCTGTTTCTATGATACTAGCACTTTAGTAGGTTAGTATAGAAATGTAAATAAAAATAAATAAATAAAGCTTGGATTGTTATAAATATATAATAATATAAAATACCTAATTATATGAAACCTGACTTTAACTTTAGCTTCGTATTCTGTAGCAAGAAGATATCTTCGCGTCAAATAGGTGAGTGCTCCCCATATTATATGTTTGTTGAGTGTCACATTAGCTCTGCTGTCGCGTCACGCTAATCCCACAATAGGGCGGGTGGGTCGCGACATACTGTTTTGTTTACGTTAGAACAAAGCTAAGGGCGTCACTTGCAAATTGCCATTCCCGCGACTACACAAATACTAATCCGTTTACCCACATTTAAAGGTAGGGCGTTGGGTTGAACCCGATTCGACCATTCTTATTTGTCTTACAGATGAACAATTATGTTAATTAGAGGAATTAAAATAAAAACATTTTTTTTTATTGTGACACCCTGATGATAAGCAAATGGAGGTCCAAGGGTGACGACGACTGAAAAAGCCGAGTTAGTTCACGGCTGCTCCAGTCACCATCACTATGCCGGCCAAAGGAGGTGCTTCTTCACGCATCGCTTGAAGGATCCAAGGTTATAGGAAGGAGAGAACACATGGGCTGGCAAAGCATTGTTCTATATTGCGGTTATTATTGTCACCCTACATATCACAAAAAAATCATCAGTTTACATATAAATAAAACTTTTGTAGAAGCAATTATGCTTGACAATGAATATAAAGTAATTTTATTTCCGCGTGCTCAGCTAGGATGAGTACAAAACACGCGATAGAATTTGCGTAACAATAACACGAAAAACTGTTTTTAGTTTTTTTTTTCGAGTCTGTTTTTCCATCAGCACCGTTAAAAGCTGTATGAAGTTTTAAAAGGGTTACAAATGTGAACAACAAAACGCGAGGAATAATAACACTAGTACAGTGTCGCGTCGTCACGCAAATTTGCTATTTCGCCGTTCATTGTGACAAATTGGCTGTAATTTGTGACTATTCAAAGAAAATACACACAATATTAAGTAGATTATTAACACTAAAGCATGTAGTTATTAATTTTGAAAGTCATGAATATTTATATTCATAAATCCGAAACTCGTTAATCGATGTTGTGCGCAATATTAATATAGGTTTGTTGTTGACTTTACCACATTAATACGCTTTCTCGTAATTTACATTTAATAGCATAATGGTGTTTGGAAAGGCTCCTACTATTTCTTAGTTTGCAACTATTAGTATCCGCTTACATGTATCAAAATTTGCTTAATAGTTATTTTAGGGTTTTAAAATAGACATAAAAATATATTTATTATTTTCAACAAGATTTAGTGAGGCAGATAATCTATCTCACTCTATCTCGCTAATCACATAGGACTTGATTCTCTTTCTATGCCCGTTCTCCGTTGAGACTTGGATGCTTTTAGCCCTTGCAAATTGAAATCGTAAAGGGTTTCGTACATTTGCCCCGTTGGCCGTCAATAAACATTGAGCTAAGGGAGATGGATCATTTCCCTTTGTGTATTTTAATTATTACACGGGCGTCTGTCGGCACTCAGCTCTTTAACTGCTAAGAGGTCTCAAGTGAGGGTGAATGATCGCTACTCGAGCCTAATTCCTATGATTGTGTAAGTTATACTTAAAATTTAGACATTAGAATTTCTAAATTTATTCACAGATTTATCTAAAAAAAACTTACCAATGAAGTTATGATATATTGCTTTCGATACAAAAAATGTGATAGAAAATATTAAGAAATTCAAGTGCAGGGGGACGTTTGCCTTGCAGTAGTCTAATACAATTTTACCCTAAATTACAGCTCGCTCGGCGGGCGCACGTGCAATAGTCGTAAAGGTGTCGTCTCGCCCCCCAGGCCACTGGCACCCGTTCTCCCCTTACTTTCTGAGCTTTGTGATACAGAATCACCCTCCCGGTAACAATGGTATCATACAACGATAGCCCTCAATATTTTAAATAAAAATAAGCTGTACTTATAAAAATATATGATATTTGATAGCTTTACAAATTCAATTCATACCTATTGAGAAAAAAATCGACATAATAAAATATAATGGAAAAAGTAATTATTGAAATGAAAAAAATGTTCATTAAAATATATATCAATAAATATTAATATTCATGTATTTAAATAAGGATCCGTTAAAATTTTCAATGAAAAGATATGCAGTATCAAATATTCCTTTTGCCTTTAAAAAACGAATATAATTTTAAAGAGGGTAATTTACTAACGAATCATAATTAACACACCAGATTTCAACGAACTAAGTGGTCCATTGTCATCCGAAGGAAAAATAAAACAAAGCTATGGTTAGCTTTTCTATTGTTCCAACGGAGGGGGAGACCGTTGCAGAACCGTTCACCGGACAACTTTGGTGGACAATATTGCAATACAAACGAGACGGCGAACTCCAAAACACTCGGACCCGACCATAAATCAGAGAACTTCGCTTTGCGATTCTTGCTTACGATATAAATAAATACAAACGCGAGGCGGTCGAAGGGACCCTTCCCTCTTGAGAGCTCATTTGAATTTCATAAAGGTGCTGTATTAAAACAATCGCGGTTCAAAGGGATTCGGAAGGAAAAGCGGAAAACGGCAGTCGTTTCACCTGTCTTAGAGCGGATCATGCCTCTTAGATCTGAATTCGTAAATAAGAGAATAAAGCTTTAAAAGAATAATCGATTTAATATTTCAAGAATGTTTTACATAATTATTATTTACCCTGCCATTTTTTAATTCAATGGCAGGCAAAAGTTGAATTTGTAAAGCGCTTCGTTCTTTGACGTTCATTAATGGAGAATGTGAAAACTTATGGAAACTTGGAATAAGTTCTTGGGCTCTGAAACTTCCTGCAATTGCACTGAATTCCATTTCTACAACTAAAGTATGCACTATGTTTATCCGGGTTATTATTTTAATCTTAGCAACAAAAGTAAAACTTTAATTAACTTTAATTCATAATTGCATTTGGAAACAAATACTTGTATATCGGCCCATCAAGTTCAAATGGCTGTGATTTCGTAAGCCGCGATTTAAGAGGCGGTATGAAAGCACTTCGCGTCAAATCTGCGTCAAATGGCTCAAATTGCCATCACCTCCCCCGATTCCCCCCTCTAGTGATAAATGTTAGGAAAATTGAAATCACGTTCCAATTTTCGTAGTCATCTTTGAATGGGAGGTTGTGACGAATGTTTGTGGTTATAGGAATTTATCACTCCTAAAAATTTTGTACCAATGCGTTCTATCGTATCTCCTGTGGAAAAATATATTAATTTAAAATATATACTTTTATTATTTTAAAAATTCAAAAGTTTTACTTAAAAATACTATCTAAAAATATTTCCTCATTCGCTATATAATACATTATTGATATAGGATATTATTTTATAGGTTGATTAATAAAATAATACCCTAATTCAATATACATAAAGCAGAAAGTCCTGGAAGATAATTCACTTTTGATACACGGCCCTGTCGAACCTTTGTCATTTTAATCACATTTCCGATCTTTCAAAATAATATTATTGAAATATGTTCAATTTCCTGCACTATAGAGTTACAGCGTATCTATAGGATATGTTTCATGGTAACGGAAAAGACGCGTTTCAGCTGTAAACAGGCTTTTATAATGCTGCAGGGAGTCCATTAATAATTTTATTATAATTCATATTGATTGTAATAAACCTTATTTTATTACTATCAATATGAATTAATGATGTTTCGAAGTATAAAAGATTATAAGCGTTACTGTAAAGGTATACGTTAAGGTAATTTGTATAGTCCAACGTCATGCGAAGCAATTAGTCATTGTAGCCTCTATTGTTTGGCGATTATACCATACTTTAATGAAACAGCCCGCTCGTTACCAGGCAACATCAACCAAACAATATATACTCTATATTTGGGCGGGCAGGCAATAGGGGAGTTTATCTAATGACACAATACGCCTATTTTTAATTTATATATATATTTATTAAATGTTGTTTTTAATCTAAAACGTTAACAAAGAAAAGTTAAAAACAAACTCCTATATACAGCAACGTAATAACTAAAAAATCAACTACAAATGCAATTCTATAGCCTTTTGAAGTTAAGTGTTCTGTATTATAAAATACATAAAAAAAATCAGATAAACTCGTCACGAACTTGACAAAAATCTTTGAATTTGAATATTGCGCATGCCATTCAATAAGCAAAGGCAATAAAAATACCTCACGTCAAATCTCTGCCGCAATTATTCATTCGAAATGTGATTCTCCCTGTCTCCCCCTTCGCACGCGGGGGTCCTGATAGATGCCATGCAAATTAAACTGCCGGGTCCACGGACAGGTGACTCAAAAAACAAATGTTCACCAAGATAACCTCACAAATAAACAAGTTAATGAACATTTTCAACGCCTAAAGTAATAACGACAACACCGCGATCATGAACAAAAAATATTTTTGTACTTTTCAGTTTAAAGAATATTTTTGGTGAGTCTTTGATAATTTTATGTATCCTTTTTTTAGTAAATGGGTCGTTTTTATGATGTGCTTTTGCGAAATATATCAGTCTAATGTTGTAATTGTTATTTCAATAATAATAATTACTAAAAAACTAATAGAGAAAAGTAAGTGAAAGTAGATTGACTAAAGGAATTTATCTGATGAGATGCGTTAAACGAGGCAGACCGAGGATAATGTTTTCCAACCAAATCATAGACATATTCAAAAAAGCTGGGTTGGCTAGTGCCCATAACGAATTGTATGAATATAAATGTGAGGAAAGCAAAGGAGTTGTGTCAGGATCGTGGCAAGTGGCGTTCAAAGAGCCGTGACAATTTAATTAAAATTACTAAAGGAAATCATATATTACAAAATTGCATAGTACGTAGTAGTAAGAACGGTCACGCGTTAACTGAGAGACACTAATGATTCGATTCTTGGTCGTGTTTAACCGAGGTGCACGCGTGAAGATTTTTAATCCAAATTTCGATATATTTGATTACAGCGATAATAATAATTAAGTTAAATATAATCGAATTATGCCGAGTGACGACTCATAGCGACTCGTTGCCCACAAGCAAATTTAATCCTTGGTATAAAGTATTTTTTATTGAAGGATATATTAAAAATTATAATAATAATAGACTGATAGGTTGACGTCCATCAATCTATCACCCTTCTCCGTAATTAAAAATTATATTGCACAAACAAAATTAATTATACATTTTAGCGACAGAAGGGCAACATTCCAAATGGAGAGTTTAGTAATAACTTTACACAGTGGGAGTAACAGCACGTGATATTGAAATTCTTCACATTGTACTCACTCACTTCGCAAAATTAATCAAGTTCCGTCAAAACAATGTAATTAATCTATATTTCCGGATGCATCATTTCTATTTCTTCTATTAACTTTGAAAATTCTAATAATTCTAGGACCTTCAAAGCTTTTTTTTAATTCAGAATGTTATTCCGAAAGAACATCCAGCATTAAAACGATTTGCAAAACGTATTTCAATTCCAATCGCTTCAAGTCACGAATATGTCATGCAATAAAAGTTATATCGATAGGATTAATTCGAAAATGTGAAATTGGCCATTAGAATAGATTGTCGTTCCATGGATTCTATTATCTGTGTTGGCATTGTCGTGCTTCGATGTCAAACCGTCACTCTGTGGTTTACATCACGTGACAGCTCGACGCTATCATATCACTACTGTGCAAGATATCTATGCACCACAAAACATGTCATGCAAACGAAGATTAAGTGAATTACTAAAAGTTTGGTAAAATTGTCTTATCTTGTTTTTATTACTCAGTTACATGAGTGTTAATGACTGGGAAACCGCAGTCCGCCCCATCTGTATGGCGGCCATAGCTACACGGCTATTTAGATGAAGAAGGGAAGGGGCTTTACTTATGTATAGCTATTAAAACTAATAAATATGATTTACGATTCATATGTTATGGTATATTTGGGTTCATATGTTATACACATAAACATCTATCATTTATATAGATCTCATTACATTGTGGTCAACATACGCAGGCATGAATTAATTAATCAAATACCTTAGAGTTGGAATGTCGCGGGAAATCACCTACATGTCCCTATAATAGATATTAATATGACGATCGGCAAACTGGGCAAATGACCACCATCTTTCAAAAGAGATACATACATGGGTACAAAGGTAAAAAGATACATAGAAAATATGTAACTAAGAAAATAAAAAAACATTTAAACAGATTTAAAATTTTATTTATTTTTAAATAACTAAATCATTCACGCAGAGCTTGTTTGAAAGGAATTATGGATGTGAGGGAAGCGAGGGAGTGGAAAGTGGTGCTCCATTGTCTCTGACTATCTTGGAAAAAGGTGTAACAATTTTATTGATTGATTATCTCATCAGTGTCTGTGTCTAATCTTTCTTTAAACTAAAGGTACAGAAACTTTCAAATAAAAAAATAAAGACCTTTGTTATTAAAATTAGTATCAGAAAGAATTTTCGTCATACAATAGAGATCATGTTCTGGGTTCAATTACGCCCGCACAATTGAACTTAATTCTAGGAGCAGAGTCAGTTGGGTAATTTTCGACCTGGTTTTATAAACGTCCTAGATTTTTTAATTAGTTGGCAGGCAGTCAAGTCTCAGGCCGGTGGTGGTGCGGAATGTTCAATGCAGGGCAGGTGTGGGATGAGCTGACAAGATTAAAGTTTCATATGAAGTAGGTACAAGATGTTTAATTGGCTCAGTCGCAAAATACAAAATAACTATATTAAATATTTGTATACAAGTTCATTGCTCTATTGTTCTCAACTACATACGTTCGACAGGCGTAGAGTATTGTTTAGCATACCAGTCTATTACGCGTAAAGTCCCAGGTCTGATTCCCGGTCGGAGAAAATATTTGTAATATTTAATAATTAGATTAAATATTACAAACATTTGTTAATAAAAAGGCAGATTTTTGCTCCAGGTCTGGATGTCAAAGAATGGTAGACAGTGTTGCGTAGTCTGCCGACTACCACCACTTGCAAGTATCAGCTTGTAAGTTGCTTGTTCCAACCAGGCTTATATAGTAGATGTTGCTTTCCTCAGTTATTTAACTGTAGTAGCAGTCACCTCCAATCATAGACAGCACTCCAGCTTTACAACAGGGTAGAGTTTTAAAAAAAAAACTATGATCAACTAAATTTAGCACTATCAAAATTGTGTAATAAAATGATTTCCTTTTTTCTTTCTATATAAATGATCGTTAGTTGCTAGTTTATGTGGACAAAACGCGGAGGTCTGCAGAATATTCAATATGTTTTAGTTTGAGTAAGCCAATTTTCGGGAACATGTCCTCCGCTCTTATTTCACATATAGGATACAAATTTATGAAGTAAAATTCAATTTCAAGATACATGTTTGTTATTCAAAACTGAGGCTTTTAATACGCAAAATAATAATTCACCTAAGAGCATTTAAGTAGGAATTTTTAATAAAAATAAACAAGAAGAAAAGATAAAGAAGTAAGACGTAATATAAACAGTTTAGACATTCTTTAGAGTCCAAATCTGCTTATTCATAATTACCCGAATTTTAATGCGAAAAATAAAAACATAAGAGAGCAGCAAATAAAGCGCACCGCTGCTAATTCCTTTGAAAAACGACATGACATTATTTATTCGGACGGCCTCTTTAGATTTTAATACGGATTTATGTGTGTACATTAAAGGAAGAAGCTTACATCCGGGCTGGCAGTGCCGCCAACTGACATGGATGTCCTTGCGGTCCATCTTTATTCCCCAAATATTATTTTTATTTAACATATTTAATATATATTTTGCGTTCTATTGATTGCAAATTTTAACCTTATTCTATAAAGGTGTAATTTGAATCAAATACTTTATATTCATATTTAAATATATTCACAATAGTAAATATTAATATTCTGGAGGTTTTGGTAATATGAATAATTGGTGTTTTATCACTGGGATTTTATTTAAAAATAGCATGTTTTATGTATCGCGATACATATTATTGAATTACATTATTTCAGTATTAAGAGTAGGTAATAGAATGTTGGCCTGTTGGAAAAGCTCAGAGTCTCTCGGCGGGCAATGGAGAGAGCTATGATTGGTGTGTCTCTGCGCGATAGAATCCGGAACGAGAATTATCGCCAAAGAACCGGAGTTACTGACATAGCTCGTAGGATTTACGAGCTGAAGTGGCAATGGGCTGGCCACATCGAAGAACCGACAATCGATGGGGAATATAGGTTCGAGAGTAGAGACCATGAACTGGAAGCAGCAGCATAGATAGGCCTCCCACTAGGTGGATTGCCGACATAGTGAAAGTCGCGAATCACCGGTGGGTGCAACTGGCATCTTGTCGATCGGAATGGGGTTCTAAGGGGGAGGCCTATCTTTACCAGTGGACGCGCTGATGATGTAGATGATTAGAATAATTGTATCTTGTATATCAGTCTAGAAACAAATTTAAAAAATCTTGCTTATAGAGTACGCTGAATTTAGAAACAATGTTTACAGATACAATGTAAGAAATGCTCGGATCTACAATGTAAGAAAAGTAATAAATTTTGAAGAAAATTCTGTTTGGTTATTGGTTATTTTATTTTTGTTCGATAGTTTGGTTATTTTGTTTCTGTATTTTCAATACTCTCTTGTCGGTATAAATTTAATTCATCAAAAATCAAATTATTTTTACTCATTTTGGCATATTCCGTGATAACGTATTATTATTTGTAGTTGAAATAACTTCATGATGGAAAAAAAATCGAATGTCTGTAAAGTCGGTTTACTGACGATAGTTGAACGTGACAACGTCATAAGAAAATACTGATGGAATGGTTGCATTTTTCAAATTTTAATTTTATTTGTTTGATAGATATTTTGTATGGATATAGAGAAGCAATTGAATTGATCTAATTACATTTATTTGTACGCATAAATACAATCATGACAATTTTTTTTATTGTGTATTAAAATATTTATATTAATAGTACGCATCGCTTACTCAAGTAGGAGAGAGACAGATGTCGAACGCTGCCGAACGCGGAGGCCGATTGCACTTCAAGCCTAAAATGGAACGCGGCGGCGAGGTAACCCCGCATGAGTCATGTTTTTTTGTGCGTGCAGCGGGCTCCATCGAATTATAAGACGTTGTCACGTCAAAAACATCTAAGATTCTAAGTTTTATAACTTAATAATAAAATAAAAATATCACGCCTAATATCAATATCATACAGAAAGGATAGAAAGGGACTATAAAGCGTCAATTTCGATGATCCTAATACAACTCGATCGCTCCCTACATATCCGCAACTTTTTTCATACAGTACATTAAAGTTATTACTGCTTAACGTCATCATCATCAGTCTTGGACATAGACGTTTTTCTTACATTGTTTATATTGCTCAAGCAATTTTAGTAATAAAAATAGGATATCGATAGAAATTTATTCCAATTGAGTAAAAAATGTATAAAAATCCTAATTAAATGTAAATAAAAGAATTACCAAATACAGCGGAAAATAAATATTTTTTGAAATCGTATATCCAACCTTTTTTCAAACAAATCAAATCGGATCAAAGGCTCTGTATTCAACAAAGGGTTGAAGATATCGGAGACCTGTACTTAAAATCACATGTATAATTTAAAAGGCGTACCCAATACATCACATTTTACAACCGGATGGATTCAAAGATAATACCACTTTTACAGATAAGCTGATAAAATGAACATAAATTGACACGAAAATGTCGAATGTATTTTTTCGAGAATTGTAAAATAGCATTAATTTTCGTTTATTACTTTTAATGCTTATGGGTTTGTCTTTATATAATATAAAAGTAAATCTACTGGAAAAAAAAAGTAATTTACACCGCTTTATAAGTGAACGAAAAGACATTGTAAATATTGATAAGAGTCTAAAGTCATTGAACAAAACAAGTAAATTATTTTTGAAAATATGTTTTTGGTGTCTTTTTTTTGCGTAGGGTCATGAGGGATACCGCAGCTTGAAGCGATCCTCGAGATAAAACAGGCGGCACGTGACAACGCATACATTACGTTACTACATTTTCATTGTAATCTCTATCAGTCAAATACAGTAAGCTCAGCGTAAATATAATAATCAAAAACAAATCAACAACAATATATAAAGAACTGTCAAACACAGTCACAAAACTATCAGATAGGCCTACAGATAATTTAAGATTACTTTAAATATACAAATGGTTGTTTTTATTTAGGAAAATTGCCTTAAAGACATCGGGAGTGTATAAAATAAGTATAATTCACTCAGATTTTATTATATTATAGGATATTTGGCCGGCATAGTAACGGCAATTGACACAACCTTTCAACGAGGCGCTTACAAGTACACAGATCGTGAAGTGAGTTATCGCGTTTCGGGAACAGCTTGAAAGTCACTATGAAAGGCCAGCATAATGAATGTGACTATTACTTAGCAGTAGTAATCACTTCCAATATGTAATAGCAGCAGCAGTTACCTCCATGCATGACCGAACTGCAGCTTAACATCAAGTAACATCACAGTTAAAAAAAACGATTAATGAAACGATTAATCGCGATTAGACAAGTAGCGATCATAATATGTTAGGATAATATATGTTGCGTCTCAATAATAAAAAAAACTCTTAATCTCTCTATTATAAATTCCTATTTATAATTTTCTCTTAGTCAAAGCGTAAACTTACAAATTCTCTATTGTAGTTGAGGGATAACAGTTTACTGAAGCATATATCTAACTCAGGGATGGGATGCAGTAAAGTTTTGTCTACACGACAGGAACATTGTGAAGTAGCCGTAGAAACTCGAACTTTGGATGTTTTAGAATTAATTCGTGTTAAAAGTAAAAACATTAGACCTCACGTTAGACACGTTACTTAGTGGGATAAAGTAAATTGCACTTAGTGTATTCATAATGGATTTATAGGTTTCTTAATGTTATTTTGTGACTTAGTCAGTCGGTACTAATACCGAATGACAAAAATATCTAGGATCTCATTTAATACTTGAACACTATGAAGCTCATAAACTGTAAAAAAAACATAGCTGTAATATTTATTAACATATATACAATATAATAGGCAATTTCATATATAATATCCAAAAATACAAACTGAATTAAACGTAGTTTTTTTTTATTGTGACTCGACATATGACAGCACCCCGCTTGATGTTAAGCCGAAGTGTGGTCCATTAATGGACGTCACTGCTACTGCAATTTAATAACTGTGAGTAGCAATCACATCCACTATGCAGGCCTAGTTGGAACCGGCAACTTACAAGCTGATTCCGAAACGTGACCAAATCACTTTACGGTCTGTATATTTGTAAGTGGTGGTACCACCCCGGATCGGCAGACTGGGTTCCACTGCCTACCACTCTTTAAGGTTTATTATAGTGAAAAAAAAACTGGTAGCCAGTAATATAAGTTAATTTTTTTATCACATCATCAATAACTTCAAACCTTAGTTTTCACAAAGATAGGCAGAGATAAGAGAGCACTACTTTCCACTAACATGATGCAACTGTACTTTCTACTATTCCTTTACATCCTCAATTCTCTTCGTATGATAACTCGTGCATTTTGATTATGGGCATTGTACCCCTGCTCTTATATCCATCTTTGTACATATATCCATCTTTGATATATGTACTTTGGTCGTCCTGTTTCTATGATACAAGCACTTTAGTAGCTTAGTATAGAAATGTATAGTAAAAAAAAATACATTCTTATTAAATGCAGCATTAAATACATTGTGGATTAAATTGTTAAAAAACTACTCATCAGTCAATCAATCAAATTGTCACGCCTTTTTCCAACAGGGATAGGCAGAGAGAAACTTGCCACGGTTTCACAAAACTTCTTTTTTACCTTTGTAATTGTATTTTATAACTTGGAGAACGAATAACAAAATAAACTTGTATTTGTAACAAAATGTTGAATCAAACGGTCCAGAAATCCGAACTGTCGACTAATTTAAAATGTTTGCTATATACTCTTTGGTACCGTTCGGACCACAAAGATCCGGCCACAACTCCGCAACCCTCGTTACAGAAAACTTCACGAGCAGACATGTATAGATATTACCAAATAAAAGTTAGATTGCCTCTGTAACAATTGTCCTTGTTTTAATTTAATTACCTTAACGAATGAAAGGTAGAGTATTATAAATATATATTTCTACATTGCTATACTATGATATTAAACGTGCTTGTATCATAGAAACAAAACGACCAAAGTACATATATTAAATAAAGATCATTGATGGTAATGGTTCTTAGAACTTTCTCAGGATCCGCATTCTTTGTAGAACAATCGACAAATGGAATGCTTTGCCAGCCCATGTGTTCTCTCTATCCTATGACCTTAAGCGATGCGTGAAGAAGCACCTTTAGCCGGCATAGTGACGGCGTCTGAGGCAGCCGTAAACTAACTCGGTTTATTCAGTCGTCGTCATTCTTGGATGTCCTCTCGTTTATCATTAGGCGGGTCGAGGTCAGATGTCGTGTCACAATAAAAAAAGTTTGTGAGGCCACACCATAACCGTTGCATTACGATGGCCCTAAATAAAAATATATATCTACATATATGTAGATATATGCGTTCATCCGTTTATATTATAATTAACTACATGAGAGAACAATTAAATGCATGTTTCCTTTATTAGTGATTTGATGTTAATTATTTTCGTGCTAAATCATAAATGGGTGAATAATTATATAATTATTTCAATGGTTGTGGTAAAGAGGCGGAAGCACCATTTCCAATTTCAAAGGTAAATTACAATATAATATTTTGCAAATAAAATTATTAAGTGCTCTGATTTCTATTTTTAATTAATATTCAATCTCTTTTCTATTAATTATTTTTGTAACACGTTATATTTGTACTCGACTTCCAGACAAAAACAAATGTTTTCATTTTAGGGTTACCTCAGTCGCCAACACTATGCGACCAAATATGTTCTACATATTTTATTTTTATTTTTTTATTGTGACTCGACATATGACAGCACCCCGCTTAATGTTAAGCCGAAGTGTGGTCCATGAATGAATGTCACTGCTACTACAATTCTATAACTGTGAGCAGCAATCACATCCACCATGCCGGCCTAGATGAAACTGGCAACTTACAAGCTGATCCCGAAACGTGACCAAATCACTTCACGGTCTGTATACTTGTAAGAGGTGGTACTACGGATCAGCAGACTGGGTAACACTGCCTACCATTCTTTGATAACCAGACCCGAAGCAAATATCTATCTCTTTTTTTAATAACAAATATTTGCAATATTTAATATTATTAAATATTACAAATAAAAGCTATGAAACAAATATTTACTCCGACCGGGGATCAAACCTGGGATTTTACGCGCAAGAAACCAATCGCTAAACCGTTTGTCCACGCCTGTCGTCATATCTAATATTCAAAGCAATAGCTGTAGCATAATCGTAGCAGCCATACCATTCATAGCTAAGTATCTTTAAAATATACGTAGCTATGAAGTATTGTAAATAGATTATTTGTTATTCTTTCTATTTTCACAACAATTTGAATTGTTAAAGAAGAAGTAAACTGGAAAGTGCATTAGGCGTCGAACATTAGTTTCCTTTGACTGTTACTGGGAGGAACTCACAAAGTGAACGAATACTTCTTAGGCTCCATCACTCTTCCTCAGCCCGACGGCTGCTGCACGTGATATTTTAAGCACTTTAAACGTAAAAGTATTTTTATAGGTTTAGACCTATTATTTGTTTGAAGGCCTCGAAGCAATTTCTTCTTGACTTCGTTTTTAACTTTGACGTTTTTAACGTTAACAAATATATTTTTAAATGATAAATGCAGACATTTGTTCTGGGGTTTATCAATATAAAATAAATTATTTATTTATTTATTTATCAATCAATTAATCAAATTGTCACGCCTTTTTCCTTTTTTTTATTTTTATTTATATATTAGGTATATTTACAGTAAACATATTTTTCATTGATAATGATAGCATATTTATGTTCTTTTGCTATTATAGTATTAGTATTCGAGTATTCGATGGTTATTCGATGGTATCGAGTATTCGTATGCAACCAATTACAAATATGCACAACATTCAAAAATATACAAATATTAGATCTATACAATACTGGTAGCTAATGGTAGAGTGTTTTAAGTTACGAAAGAGAGCAATTTTACGTTATATAATTCGGTGATATCAGCAATGAGGACAATGACTTAATAATTTAACGCCTAGATTAATTAATGCACGAACTCATTTGCATACAAATCTATTATCTTCCACACAACACATTAAGGAAATTGTAAACAAGGTCATAAAACTACATCAATGAAAAATATGACGGTAAATTTCTTGTGCAAACAAGTTCCAAAAGTATTAGTTAACTTATAATTGTAATAATAAGAAGGTGAGGAAATCTGGGTGCCGCGCTATGTTTGAAATTTTGTTTCATGAATATTTAAATTCATTATTACCTAATTTAAGCCGACACTCCAAAAGTTATTATAGAATAAGCTGTTTGAAATTATATTTAAATAATAATATTTTGTCTAAGAAGATAAAACAAGAACATTTAATGAAACGTATGTTTCTCAAGCCAATGATCTATTAAATTGGAATAGAGCGCAAATCTTCCAATTATCCCATTGTGATGCGAATTCACCTCTAACTCTACTAGTCAAGAACTGACCGCAGTATATGTTACCAATTTGAAATCTCGGCCCCGACAACTTTACCAAGAGCTAATTTTATATCATTGTAAAAAATGAAGTGAGTTATTATAAACAATAAATTAATTATAAAAATGATACAAAAACATATATTATATTTTCCAGTAAAAAAATTGGTACGTAAAAGTTTAAGCAAGTTTAAAAGCGATATGAAATTTTAGAAGCATCGGAATTCCGATCAGTTGTGTGTTGGACGGTACGCGCGAACAAAAAAGGTAAATGGGTCATAAAAGCCATGTCAATGTTGACTCGGAACTTTCACGTAGATCATGTGGGTAATATCACCTTGTACGTGTATATTGAAAGAGATGAAGCCATGGTATACGATGAAGTTTTCCTTTTCGCCCTAAAATAAAATATAAAAATAATCCATAAAACGGTCTTTACAAAACGTTATGTTTGTTTTAAAATAAATATAGTATTTCGTATTTATATTACCTATAGCTTTCCATAATTGTCATAGCTAGAACGTAGGAACACGTTACAGAATATATCAAACACAAGGTTATCAAGCATTTACTTTTTCAATGAAAGCTCCTCTGCCCGTCAGCCATAATTGAGTCGTTCTTAATTCGTGGAACTCTTGGACTCATAGCTTACCATCAGGAAAGTCGAGTTCAGATGTCGCTCATATTAAAAAAAAATATATCAACAGAATATACTAACAATTGAATAATCAAAACCTTGTAATAACTGATAAGGTATAAAAGTTAATGCATAATTTTTATTTACCAACTTTACTTTAGAGTGTGATTTTATATTTGCCATTCTTATTTTATTATCTCTATAAACGACACCCTTTTTCATTTGCCATTACGTAGTGTGTAATTACAGGGGGTACGATTAAAAGGGTTCAACAGTGGAAGTTTTGTTCGTTTTCTCTATAAAGTATCTTATTTCAACAAACAGGATTATCTACTTTTCAATTTGCATTGCAAACCTACCCATTACTGGACGTCTGTATTAATTATTCATTCAAAGTTAAAAGTAGACGCTTTCCTACTTAAGTAATATTTGTCTCTAATAGCTATCGTTTAGTAATATTACCTACAGTTAGCTGTTTTATATATAATGTTATTAATTAAATAGTTTTGTTTTTCCTAAATAAAACGTATGGGGAATACGGTGTGTTGTGCAACACAGATAACGGTTTATGTGAGGGTCGAGTTGTTTTAGGTCCCGTTTTACATAAAATCCAAGTATAAAGTCAAAATTTATGATAATAACCGTCTAATATCTGTTTACTTCCTTCGTTTTGGAGCCATTACAACGCTGATAAAAAATATAATACTTGGTTTATTTTGTTATAAGCGCTTATGGATATGAAATTCAATTTTTTTTAAGAAACCCCCGAAACAGCTTAAACAACTTTAGTCATATTTCCACAATCTCCCAAATATCTCTTGTATCCTCATGGTTTATCATCAGATACTCCATACAGGTCTTTAATTCGATAATGGCCCAGCTAAAGCTAGTAAGTAACAATTTTAGGTAAAGCACTATAGTTCTACGTCTTGTTGATTTGCAGAGCTAAGAGGATCCATGATGGTGCATCATCAGATACTCCAAGCCCAACTAAAGGCTCATAGTAAGTAAAAATTTTAGATAAAGCACTATAGTTCTATCTTTTGTTGATTTCCTGATCTCCTACCTTCCAACTCCTTCATCAGAGTAGCTCAGTGGTGTGTGTCAAGTGTTAGGTCACAGATATGTTTAAAAGTAAAGTAAATATTGATTATGCGTCTAAGATCCTTACTGCGGCTAAGAAACGACCTTAAAACCCCTGATCAGATCTTCATCAATTGTAGCTAAGAACCATCTCGATCACGTAAGCATTTAAACAAACAAAAAACGCATTGTAATCGGTCTATTCGTTTAGGATCTATGATGCTACAGACAGATACAGATACACAGACACGCTAAACCTAAAACACCCGTCTTTTTGAGTCGGGGGTTAAAAATGTAAATAATCGTTTTTTATATTGATTTTCCTAAAATAAAATTAGCCTGATAAAAACTAAAACTATGAAAATACATAACTTTCAATAAACGATGGAAATTTCCTTCATTTTTGTTCGCCGAAAATAGATGAACCCGTTTGCAGTTCATCTGTATGCAGACGTTCCCGCTTACAAATTCATACTGCTTTTGAAGGCCGCCGATGCACAATATCACTCGAAGCCCATTCCGTAGTAGAGTGCTACGCAAGCAAAGTGCGCCAAAATGACGTCCGAAGTGAAATGAAATGGTAATATTCCTCTTTTGTGAGTATCATAAGAAAACTCCTGCTGAATAATATATTTAGATGATAATCATTGCTTGAATATGAATTTTTAAAATTCTAGTAATACTAGGAGTAAATAATAAGTTATACATAGTGAAATCCATTATTAGAAATATTTTTATTTATAAGTTCAATAATTGAATTAATATCTTATATATATATATATATATATATATATATATATATATATAAGAAGCACCTTAGGCCGGCATAATGACGGCCGTGAACAAACTCGGTTTTCTCAGTCGTCGTCACTCTTGGACCTCCTCTTGCTTATCATCAGGCGGGTCGAAGTCAGATGTCGTGTCACATTAAAAAAATATATATATTTATTAATTGTATTATACAGATAATATTATACTTTGCTTCTTAATTATTCTTTAAAATGAAACTTATCACTATGCTATGAATTAATTTAAAGTTTCAATTTGCTTGAAAATATTTGAAAGTCTTTTAAAAATGCCTCTGCGCTTCAGCTCACTTGAGATCGCTTAGAGTAATGGGAATGCATTTTCGTGGTTCAAGATAAAAGAAGTGCATTACCTCGTATGACTAGACACGTGAGAAATTCACCTCCGTTTCTTCTTATAACTCTATAAAATTCATCTTACAATAAATGTACATTTGTTTTACCGTATAAAACCGTATTCACTATCTCGAAATTACATATACGTATATATATTTATTATTTTCGTTATTTTTATATTAGGCTATGCGTGTCATACTATACTTGTATCATAGCAACAGGACGACCAAAGCACATATTATCAAAGATACATTGCAAGTGGTTGCAAGATATCCGGCAAGTGTTTAGTTTCAAACCAGGGGTACTCGGTATATATACTTTATTTATTTATATACTTTATTTATTTATATACCTTATTTATTTATATACTTTATTTATTTATATACTTTATTTATTTATATACTTTATTTATTTATATACTTTATTTATTTTTTGCTTTCAATTTAGAATTCTGTTATACTGGCAAATAAAAGTATGTAACGATGTGATCATATATGCGGCCTGTTAGTAAATATAAAGCGTTGAACCATGAGTTAACCTTTTGTGTGCCATTGTAGATTTTTAAATAACTCTTTTACATTTTTCAAAGTGGAATTGATTTTATGTTTCGTTACACTGACTAATAAAATATTTTCATTCACATATTCACTTTATATTACATCGAAGAGTTCTTTTTTATTATTATTATTTTACGCTTGGTCTATTGATGACTGGAGCCGGGCTTTGTGTCAGTGAAAGCCTAATGGTTAACAGTATTAACCCTTTTCAAACCAAAAACACATTCTTAAGACTATGTTAAGGCTTAAGGTCATAAAATAAATTGAAATCCATGTGTCGATAAAGACCCTTATACACAAACCCGAACCGCACCAAGTCCGAACAATAAATCAACTCACCGTTTTTACTGAGAAAACGTATATAACTGGAAAAAAGTGAGTTTGAAAGTCATTTATTTGTTTCCAAACTATAATATATTCCTTTATTCAAGCGCTTTTACATTTTTTTTATATATTGATTTTATTATATGCCTCGTGTTGCCTTGCGCAAGGGGAGGTCCAAGAGCGCCGACGACTGACAAAACCATTTCATTCTACGACTGGCTCAGTCGCCATCACTAAACCGGTCAAAGGTGCTTTTTTATTGCTTAAAGGATCCAAAGTTAAAGGAGGGGGGAACATGAAAAACTTTTAAAATTAAAATCTCATATAATATTTCATTTGAAAATGGCTCGACATATTTCAGCAGTCAACCTGATGTTTTCCTGGAGTTCGGTCCATGAATGGAGTTTTTTTTTTATTGTGACTCGACATATGACAGCACCCCGCTTGATGTTAAGCCAAAGTGTGGTCCATGAATGAATGTTACTGCTACTACAATTCAATAACTGTGAGTAGTAATCACATCCACTATGCCGGCCTAGATGGAACCGGCAACTTACAAGCTGATCCCGAAACGTGACCAAATCACTTCACGGTCTGTATACTTGTAAGTGGTGGTACTACCCCGGATCGGCAGACTGGATACCACTGCCTACCACTCTTTGAAAAATTGAGGTAACCATTAATACAGTTAAATTACTGTAAGTCACATTCCACTATGCCGGCCTAGTTGCAACCGGCAACTTATAAGCTGATCCCGAGACGCGACTAAGTCATTTTATGATTTGCATACTTATAAGTGGTGGTACTACCCTGGATCGGCGGACTGGGTACTACTGCCTACCACTCTTAAGGAACCAGAACCGGAGCAAATATCCGCCTCTTTTTATTAACAAATATTACAATTATTAAATATATTATTTGTAAAAGCTATGAAACAAATATGAATCTAACTTGGTACTTAACGCTTAACGAAATATTGGGCTAACCAATGAGCCACGCCTGTTGCCAAAATAAACATATTTGCGCGAAATAATATTAAATGAACGGTGTCGCAATGTTTATTCTAAAATTGTATTCTGCAAATGTTAGTATGCTAATTAAACGTATTTCTAAGTGTATGTAAATACTTCATCACTCTATGCGCTGTATGGCAACGCTAAGATACGAATAGTAGTAACGCAAAATCATAAAGGGAATTCATATATATCATATTCGTAATGCATTCATATATATATATCATGTCGTAGTTTATAGCATTAATTTAATAAAACGGGGAAGATACGGTACGGTACGCGTGGAACAGGCAAACTACGTCTGTCTGACGCACTTGAATCCAAAGCACCACCTACTGCTGTTAGAGCAAACCTACTTTCATGCATTCTGTCTCGCTCGCGACCCACTGTGACAAAATTTTCTATCTCTTTCGTTAAAATTGTCGTTACCGAAATCGGAGATGCTACTGTGGGTGTTACTTTGCGCGGTTTCACATTTTGTAGTGAACAATAAAGCGCATTCCGTATGTTCTTCTTTTGTTTTTATCTAAGCTTTATATGTCGATATTTACTGTCTCTAACACGTGCATCAACAAAGATGAACGTCTCAAACAGGAATAGTTTATGCAATGCTGAGACGTCTTGATTGCCAATTAACGTGGCATGAACTTTCAATTTAAATTTACTAAGAAAATTACAAATTGTCATATAATATATTATATAATATAATAATAGGTTTATGGTAACAATATTTACTCAAAAGAACATAATTCGCTTATATGAGTATTTTTAGTTCTGTGTGAGTATTTTACAGTAACAAATGTTTTATTACTGAAAGTTGGGTTGCTTAGTGCCTATAACCGTAGAGCTTGTACGAAGAGAATTGTGCATGTTAGGGAAGCGAGGGAGTTGTGTCAGGATCGTAGTAAGTGGCTCTTCAATGTGGCTATACCTGTGGAAAAAGCCGTGACAATTTGATTTAATATTCTGTTTTATTAGTTTTTGATGTTACATACTTTTAAATTAAAACTTCTTATACTTGGCAAACTTTATTTTATAAATACTACTTAAAATATTAACTTAGTTAGGTTCACATCTACTTTCATTCATTGTCGCTGCGCTTCCTCTACTAATTAATACAGAAATATTTGAAATATTGTTAGCGAAAATCATTATTCTTCAATAAATTAATAAGAACGGTATATTTTTAAAACAAGATTTATTTTTTTACATTAAAGGATGCTTTTGTTTTAACATATTAAATATTTTATTGTTGCTCGACATGTGACAGCACCCTGCATAATGTCGAGCTTCTGTGCGGTAAATAAATGGAGGCGACTTAGTACAGTTAAATTACGGCAAGTAACAGTCATACTCACTATGCAGGCCTTGTTGGGACCGCATTATTGCTCGCTTTCATTATTCAATCCCATTTTTTGTATAAAAGCTCTAATACGTTTGTATAATTGTATTGAAATTAATTTGTATAATTAAAAGTATATAAGTGTTAATTAAAATCAATTTTTTTACTCCTTTTTCAAAGAACCCCCTCTCTTTTCTCACATCCACAAACCTATTCATACAAGCTTTACGGTTATGGGCACTAGGCAACCTAGCTTTCCTGAGTGTGTACTTTTATATACTATTACATCACAATCCTAAATAAAATATTTATGCACTGTATTTTAATCAATACCCTTTCTCTAGACTCTAATCCTTTCTTATAAGGATACATTTTTATCTTGCTTGGAAGACTGCAACCATGTCGGTAAGTAGCTGATAATAGTTTACTTGTAGACTTTTTGCATTGTAGTAAAGCTTATTGTACTCTTGTAAACAGGAGGAAATTTTCAACCCACATCATGGCCACTAACTAGCGTGGGTTGAAGTAGAACTATTTAATAATACAGCAGACAATATAAATGGTAGAAATAGTTTTTTTATTAAATATTTAATGTCATCAAATATTACGCCTTAATTTCCACATGAATAGGCAGAGATGACAGAGCGCCTATTCTCTCTGATATAGAAATAAAATAGAAAATAATTTTCTCCGCATTGACAGCTTTTTCGCTTTCTTCACATCTAAACTTATTTAATATCATCAATTATTACGCCCTAATTTCCACATGAATAGGCAAAGATGACAGAGCGCCTATTTACTCTGATATTGACTGCTGTCTTGTTTCCTTCACATCTACAACTAGAGAATTATTATCTTCAAACAGTCATGGGATTTGATCAAGGAACAATCTTTTAGATCGTCCCCGTTTTTATTTTTCCACTCGTCTCCAAATTATAAATCTCCTTTGTTAATCTCCTTTCATGCATACTTTCAATGTGGCCAAACCATCGGAAACTACTAAAATATTTTCGAAGGATATGCTTTCGTTACATATCTGTTACGATATGATACCTATATATGTGTGTCATACGTATATATGTGACATTTCCTGTGGCGCAAAGTATTGTTTTATATGAGACTTTATAAAATAATGATAATAAATGGTGTGCTGAGTACCAATATTCACCCGGATTTCCTTCAGGTGTAGGCAAAATTGAAGAAAGTTTTATCGCCCTTTTTAATTTGGAACCGCTTTGACGTTGGTTTAATTTAGAACCTTTTTCTGCCTCAGGTGCTTACCTACTTTAATAATTTTTCCAAGATTGAATTTTCTAAGGACAAGGCAATAACGTTTAACCTTTTCCAATATTCTCAAAATCTCTTAATGCCATTTTCGATTTCGCTTGGTAAGTTTCGCAATTAAATATTTGAAAACCCCGTGTGTCCTATAATTATATTTATTATACTGTAACTTTAATAAATGAAAACTAAAATCTTCTAAGATTTGTTTAGTAGGTAAAAATAGTTCTGATAAGCTCTATAACCAATGCAATGTTGCAACTTGGAACTAGGAAAAGGAATTGCAGTCGGAGATATCAAAGAAATACAAAACACATTTCTTTTAAAAAGTATAAATATTCTAACTCAAATACCACCACTTAGAATATTACCTTGCCTGCAATATATTTTTCAGTAGTTTAAAGATTATAGAGCTTTAGCTTTTCAGTTGATCTTTAATAGCGTAGTCGGGATTTCTACTTTTTCTAATAACTTTAACTTTAAGTTTATTTTACACTTTTTAGTTTTATTAATCAAAGTGTAGCACAGGTGAATTGCTTCCACAATAAAGAATCTCTACAGCGAAATAAATATAATTATCTCTCTATAATTAATCTATTAATAAAAAATATCATCTCGAGACGTCCCATCAGAGATAGTCCCAAGGAAACTGGCAACATTTCCCCTTTGTACAGCAAGGCAAAAATAATTGCCAATCTTCCTGTTTCCAGACTTCTTTGTCAGCCGCTTGGACAACTACTTGGCCAGGCGCTTAGCTGAAGGACCCTAAGAGCCTATAGGCTAGACCCAGAAAAGCTAAAGCTCCTAAACTGTACCGAGGTTGGCGTATTTGCGCAGCTTCAGGTTATGAGCAGAACCTTTTTTATAAGAAATATAAAAAAAAAAAATTATAACTTTTTTTTTGCTAAGGCTATATCTATTTTATATTTAATGCCTTATAAATATTGATAGTGACCACAATTAAGACGAATCTAATAACACCTCGTGCGTTTAAAACCACCAAATCCTTTAGACTACAGAGAATGCCAAAAAATAGACATACACACATACGCGTACCTATCATAAAACTCCATTTCAGCTATTAGTTAAAATAAATATAAAGTTTATAATTAATATTTACTACAACTATACAAGTTTCGCTTGTACTTGTAAGATCAAACTCTTTTGAGACTGATAATTACTCATTACAAGATTACGCAATATTATTTCTTCAGATATTTTTAGAAAATGAAAACTTCTGTGAAATTTCATTTTTGACAAATGTCTTTATCGAGTTCCATGAAATTGGAACAAACCTCACACCTGCTCCCACAAAACTGCAAGCTCACCTGCACTTAGAAAATGGATCTGTTAACATTCAATCCGTACTGTAGCTTTTTACATACTGTAGCAGCAGATTACATAGTGATATCATTGCCAATAACTCTAAAAGGCTCTAAAAGCCGATATCATCTCACACTCCAAGGTTTTTTTGGATGTGTGAGTCGAAATGCACTTTTGTAAGGAATAAAATTACAGCCGCCATCTTCTGAACTAAATTTAATGTTTCAGAGGTGTCACGTTATTTACCATTTGAGTTTACGCCAAAATTATAATTATTTTAAATACATATATAAATATTAACTTATGTTTATTACATTTTGAGATTATTTAGTTATAATTTTTGTTTTAATTTTTTGTTATACGTAGTTTGTGAAATATTTTGTGGGTTTTCATTTTCAAGGGATTTCAGTTTCATTTTATGGTTTATTGAAATTATTTATTATTTCGATTTTTACCGTGATATAAGGGAATTATAATTCTGGATGTGAAGGAAGTAAATATAATTACAAAGGAGATAAAATATATAACAATAAATTATCTTGATAAATGTTATTAGGAGTGGCGTCGTTACTTTGTTTCTGCCTGTGAGTCTGTGAGAGTTACAGCTAGACGATTTATTTGTTATTTTAAATATGAGAAATATCTGTATTAGCCACTTTAAGGTATTTAGTTAGGTAGGGTTTTCAATTTGAATTCTGAATAATAAATAAATAAGCTTCTATGTTATTAAATTTTATTTCTTTCAGAATTTAAAGATATATTAATAAATCATCAGTATAATAATATATTGCAAATCTTAATAAATATAATAGTTATAAAGGTATAAATTCTTAATCGCAAATACAAGTTAGGGTAATATTATAATAAATAAGAATGTTCCGAGGAACTCTTTAACCTTGTTCCTATCTCGTCTGTTCACACCCGTAATACCCGCTCAGGTCGGGGGAAGCATCCACATTTTGTCGACCAAACCGGCAGTCGAACTAAAAGGTTCAAGTGGAATGCTTTACCAGCCCATGTGCTCTTCATCCTATAACCTCAGATCCTTCCAGCGAGGCGTGAAGAAGCACTTTTGGCCGGCATAGTGACGGCGCCTGGGGCAACCATGAAGACTCAGTTTTTGCAGTCGTTGGCATTATTGGACCTCCTCTTGCTTACCATCAGGCGGGTCGAGGTCAGATGTCCAGTCACAATAAAAAAAAATGTATTTAAATGTTTATTACATCTACCGGTTGTTATAAATAATTTCCGGATACTCATGTCAAAAGTAAAAAAATGTGGACTCTAATGTTAAATAGTGCCAGGAAATAAAAGTCAATTATGCCTTAAGTTGTGATTGAAGCAATGGGTGAAGATTACTTTATTTTACTGCTGACTATTTCCTGGCCGCTTCCGACGGCTTGGAATAAACTCGTTTTTATTATATTGGGGCTCGACATATGGCAGGGCGGACTGATGTTAGACTGTAGTGCGGTCCATGAATAGAGAAGACTGCTACACAAGTTGCAGTCGCATCTACTATGTCGGTCTAGTTGTAACTGGTAACTTACAAGCTGATCTCAAAGCGCTACTAATTTATTTCACGGTTGTAGCATTTAAAGCTAGCCCGCATTGGCAGACTGAGCGCCACTGCTTACCACTCTTTATATTCTATTATATAAAATACATATAAAATGAAATACAATATATAAAATACCTCAAGGTATGCTATATAAAATAGGGTTAGTATCCTGACTAATAAAATTCACTATCATTAATAATTATTTTGTTAACATCAGCCGCTAGCAAGACGCAGGCATTTTTGAAAAGGCATAAAACTGTAGAAGCTTGAAAAGAGTTGTGTATGTATAGGAAGCGAGAGAGTTGCATCAGGGTCGAGGGAATCTTTTAGGAATTGAGACGTGACAATGTTTTCGATTGATAGCGATTGATATTTGAGTGTGAACTCTGATGCCGATTAATGGTCTCTCAGCGGAAGTCTAAAAGCTCTGAGACTATGCAGAACACGATTCCATGACTCTATGTCTAAATTAAATTATGTATAATAGATTTATTTTAAATTAATCTGTAACTTTAGATAAAAACTTATAACAAGAAAATATATATTTACCACAATCAAAACGATTTATAATTTTAACATAACACGAATTACAACTTTTAATTGTTTTCTAAACATAATTTCAAACAACTTGATCAAATTTAAATTATATAAATATCTCATTTAGTCCCTTTCTCTGAAATTTGAATTGCAAATTCGTTTTTTAGGACAATAAGCAGAGTTTTAACTCTTTTCAGAAAAAAACCAGTTTATTAAAACTTTTTTATCCTACTCAAAAAATACTTCTATGTTAATAATAAATAATCTGGCCTGATAATATTTTAATTTATACATTTATAAAACTTATAAAAAATATATATAATTTTTTTTTTAATGTAATTTATTTAAAGTCGCTTTAACAACAAGGTCCTTTGCGACTACAGTAGATATTTTGTTTCAGTGGAGATTTTAACAGTGGGATTACAGAATTATTTTTTTTTTCTTTTTATTAAAACTCAAAAAAAATATTTTTCCTATACATAGAAAAAGTTAAAACTTACATTTAATTTAAAATAAACCTAAATATAAAATTATATCCCCAAAGTCACCGGTGAAAAGTTTTCAGTATAATATAAAGTCCCGCCATAAATTGCAAAAAAATATTTACAAGTTTATAAACATTAAATATCACTTACCTATTCTACTCCTACTCAAAAGTAGCCAGAAGTTTCTTCACACACGAGATTCATAGTTTTAAAAATGTTTTTAAAGTCACTCAAACACTTAGTACACTTAAAATAGTTCGTACATCGCGAAGTAACAATACTAGGGGTTAGAAAGGACCGCTTGTACTCGTCTGAGTACGAATCGCTTCTGAGTGCTTTGCACGCGGACCTCTGAATTTACGTGGACTGGGATCGCGCGCAGGCGTGCCGCACCCTGTTGCTTCTTAGGGCTGTTCATTTTTCTTAACTTTACAATGCTAATTTAAGTATCCAAAATCAATCGTTTACTCATTCATCATACATTATTAATTTACTGTACTTTTTACCAAAAACATTTTTTATAAAAAAAGTAAATTTAATGGCTATTTTATTTTATAAATGCACATAAATAAATAATAAATTTATTATAATAATAAATGCTTGAAAAACCGATTACCGATGGGGAAGAAAGGTTCTTGAGTGGAGACCACGAACCGGATGACGCAGCGTAGGTAGGCCTTCCACTAGGTGGACTGACGACATAGTGAAAGTCACGAATAACCGGTGGATGCAACTGGCATCTTGTCGTTCAGAATGGCGTTCTAATAGGGAGGCTGTGCACGACGCCTCACATGTAAATATAGTTTATTAATTAATACGACATTGCATTTTGTATATAGATAGGGTTTAATCCAAATAGTCAAATAGTTCGCAAAGTAGGATCGAGTAGGAGTGCCCCGTAGCGGCCTACCGTACGATAGAAGCGACACCGCGCGCTTATAAATAGGACGCACGGAGCGCGACCGGTCAATGCGCCGCCCGCACCCGTTGAGAGAGGACGTCGTCGCTGTGCCCATCGTCGCTACGCCCACGCCATAGAAGAACAAAGGACCCTTGAACGCCATAGAAGATCAAAGGACCCTTGAAGGATATCTTGAAGACTTCACGTCGCGTCAAGAAAGAAACTGGGCACAGCATTCCTCTCTCACAAACAGCTCTTTTCAGAGCTACTACGCGTTATACGGGTGCTAAAACAGCTCTTTTCAGAGCTATCGACAGGACGGCGCATTTCTTCGGTTTCTGCTCTTGACGTCACTTCAAGTTTCTCTGCTCTGGTTGTCAATGTAGATAGATAGTCGCAATGTCATAGGTAGGCGTTCTAGATATAAGTCGTCTTACAATAATAGGTAGGCGTTCTAGATATAAGCTGTTAGGTAATAGGTAGGCGTTCTAGATATAAGCTGTTAGGTAATAGGTAGGCGTTCTAGATATAAGCTGTTAGGTAATAGGTAGGCGTTCTAGACATAAGCCGTTAGGTAATAGGTAGGCGTTCTAGATATGAGTCGTCTTATAGGCATAGGTAGGCGCTTTAGATATAACTCGTTTAGTTATAAGCCGTTAAAAAAGTATAGTTAATAAGACGTATCGCACATAAGTAGACGTCTAGTCTTAAGTCGCGTCACGTTTAGCTTAGTTTTTAATCACACATAATTAGCACATTCGAGAATACGAATCTATTATTACGTATATAGACTAGCATAACGTATCAATAGATAATAATTTAGCCCGCCACAAACACTAAATGTTCGTAAGATAGATTTCGCCTGCTTCAGGGAAATATAATAGTTAGGGCTTAAATTATTAAGTTCGGTTCTTTAAAAGAACAAATAGTTTATCTACCACTACAGGGTCGATATACGTACCAAATCACATAGATGTGTGATTTGGTAACATAATTTATCAAATCACGTTATCGTATAGCATAGAACAGATATGTGATTTTGATCATGTAATTATGTTTATAGAACAGGAAAACCTGCAATGGCCTTTTCTAGTACAGCTTGGTATTTTCCAACAGGAATAGTCAATAGGAAAATACCAAGCTAAGGTACAATAACGGCGCGCTGCTTTCACGCCATTAGCTGATAATGTAAGCGCTGCCATTGGTCGGCGTAATAGACTTGAATCCTTGCCATTGCAGTGCTAATAGTTTTATAGTGATACCTATTATTTTATGTGGAATTGGATAGTTCTAATATAGAATGATAGACGATATCTCATTTTATGTAAAGACACTTAAATAAGAGGTAATATTAAAACCTAGTCAGCATTAGGCATACTAGAATGTTCGGACCTAATTATAGAGTCTAAGTATTAACTTTTCTACTTTAGGTCTTAGTATTTAGATAGATTATAGCTCCTACTACACTTATAGATAGATAAATTGGTAAAAGTAACCAATGTAAAGTGTATAGAGCTACTTAAGCATATAGGATTATTCGGACGCGATTTAAGGCTAGGAATAGAGTTTATAGACATTGTAAATAGGAAAATAGTATAGATTTAAGCTCTTGGCATATAGGTAAGCACTTAGTTAATTATATTGTGTAATAATAGCCCGCTTAGAGCTTAGAATAGTTTTATAGGATAGATAGTTGGATATTACTAGATTTAGATGTAAAATAGACCTTTGAATAGTTTTAGATTAATTTATATTTAGTAATAATTGTAAATAGTTTAAGAAAATTGTTAGTATTAGTAAATAAATAGTATTTTCGTGCAATTTTCTTATCCCCATTCTTGGTTGATCGGCGAATACTCGACGCTCATTGGCTCTCGCGTCGCGGCATGCGAGAGTCACCGAGCGCCGGGAGGGGTGGCGTATAAATATAGGCGGCCTAGCACGCAAAAATCAGTTCGAAGTTTACCACCGCCGCACACGCCACCTCACCGCCATCCGACCAAGACTGGGGACTATAGAAGAGGAACGAAGCCTGAACTCTCAAGATCTGGTGTTTCATTTCATCGCATCACCACCCATCGTGCACCCCGGCATTTCTTCGGTGCATCGGACCGTTCGTCGGCAAGCCCAAACTCACCGGTACTCTCCAGCTCTAGGCTAACGTACGTTGGTCCTCTGGAGAGACCACTGGTGAGCGCGGGAGTCAGCCTGCCGTAGAATTGGAAACCCGTAGATCGACTTTCGTCGTCACGGCTGAGCTCGTCTTTCGACGGCCGCGTTTCCAAGTTCTGCGGAGGTTCGATTTAGTCGACCCGGTCCCGCACATTTTGGTCCTTCGAGCCGGATCCGTGCACGATGCCGATCACCAGATCGAAGAGGGGGAGGGACCAAGGCGAGGCTTCACACGCAGAGTCATTCGACATCCCGTCGTCGCGAGACTATCGCCCTGTCAGACGCACGCCACCGATGACCCCTGCACCACTCGCGCCGCGCGCTACATCGCCGATGCCACAAGCAACCTCGTCAGCGCCGCGCAAGACCTCGTCAGAGCTGCGCACAACCTCTCCAGAGCTGCGCACAACCTCGCCTACGATACGTACAAGCTCACCGACGCCACATGTTTCAAGACACGAAATCACATCTCAACACGAGCTACGTGTCGCACCTACGTCGTTTGAATACTACGCATCTACGCCGACCGCCTCAATACCTGCGCCGTTAGCCTCAACTTATGACATGGCCGCGCCGCAACATAGAAAGAAGAGATCATCAAAAGAGGGACGAGACGAAAATCGCCGACTCGCCCAGGCGCTAGAAGATATAGCTCTAGCTCAACTCAAGCTGTGCGAACTCCGAGCACATAGATTACAACTCGAGGCCTCCGAGTCAGAAGAATATAGCTCCAACGAGTCACAGCAAGAAGACGATATCTCTCAACACTCTGTCAACAAGTCTTGGTCGGATGACAGAGTCACGGCGGAAGCAAATAGAAGAAGCACCTCACACTCACGAAAAGAAGTGAAATCGCTTATTAAGGAAGAAAGGGACAAATGCAAATATAAGGCATCGCAACCGAAGTCGGAAGAGCTGAAGCCGACCGAACAACCTCCTACGAACCCTCACGGATCTTCGCAAGGACTCACAGACTTAGCTATGGCAATTACACAAGCTTGCCGTATCAGTCAACCCACGCAAAATGTCACAAGATATACAATGGACCTCCCACCATTCAACGGTTCATATACACAATGGTTGACGTTTAAAGCAGCATTCGATGAGTCAGTCGAGCACTTGTCAAAGGTCGAGAACACGGCCCGTTTAAGAAGAGCCCTGAGAGGAAGAGCGAAGGAAACAGTGCAGCCCCTATTAATAGCGAATGCCGACGCTCGAGAAATCATGATAGAATTAGAAGAGAGTTTCGGACGTGCAGACGCCATCGCAAAGGCGGAGATGGCTAAACTACGTGGCATTGGGAGAACTACGGACTCACCCAGAGATATATGTCTCTTCGCAAGCAAGATTAGAAACAGCGTAGCTACACTTAAAATATTAAAGAAATCGCGCTACCTGTATAACCCGGAGATAATTCAAGACATAGTGGACAAATTGACGCCTGCTCTACGATACCGCTGGATCGATTTTTCAAGTAATAGAGCCGAAGACGAGCCAGACCTTGTTCAATTCGAAGAATTTATCAAAAGGGAAGCGAAGATGTGTGGAAGATTCGCCCCACCAGAAGTCATAACAGACGAAACTCTTATATCAAATAGAAGGTTTCAGCGGTCGAATTACATCGAAGAACAAACAACTGTGAAACAACAAAAGAAAATTGAGAATAGCGACAACAATAGGCATAGAGGACCCATAAAGTCATCAAGTTGTTCTCTTTGCAAGAAACAAAACCACGCAGAACACGACTGCGAGATATTTAAGAAAGCGGACTCAAAGACAAGGTGGGAATTGGCAAGGAAGAATAGAATGTGTTATCGCTGCCTGCAATATAAAGCAGCCAAGCACACTTGTCCCAAGAAGAGGTGCGAGAAAGACGGGTGTCTCAGAACTCATCATTCTCTTCTACATTTCGACCCACCTAGCACAGAGAAGAACGAAGTAGTGGCTTCTACTTATTCCCGTACTTACACATATTTAAAAATAGTTCCGATCAAGTTAACGGGACCCAAAGGATCCGTCGACACCTTTGCACTGCTTGACGATGGATCAACGGTCACCCTCATAGATGAACGCATAGCTCAGCGTATCGGCGCAAAGGGACCAATCGACCCCTTAAATATAGAAGCCGTCGCCGGGAAACAAACAAAGGCGACGCGCTCTCGACGAGTCTCTATCAATATTAGCGGTCAAAAGAAGAGTTTCGAGTTGAAGGCTCGCACGATCCAGGGACTCAAGCTGTCGCCGCAAACAATAAAACTTGAAGATATAAGAGGATGTCGTCATCTTAAAGAAGTGGAGAGTTACTTGCACCATGGGAAAGCAACGCCTACGTTGCTGATAGGCCAAGATAATTGGCACCTGTTAATGGCCCAGCAGACGAAGACAGGACCGCTTAACCAACCCGTAGCCTCCTTAACAGAACTGGGTTGGGTTCTGCACGGAGCAACGACACGACAGCTGGGACATAGATTAAATTACGTGGTCGAAAGAGTATACACTCAGAACTCAGATGAAGATATCAACGAAGAGATAAAAAAGTATTTCGCCATAGATGGATTGGGGATAACGGCCCGCCAAACACGCGCGGACCCCGAGAAACGCGCCATAGAGTTGCTGAACAAAGAGACCGTGAGGTTGCCGTCAGGTTGCTACGAAACTTCGCTATTATGGAAAGAAAAGGAGTCTCGACTGCCGAACAACTTCGATAATTCTCTAAAACGACTCTACACGATAGAGAAGAAATTAGACAAAGAACCCAACATGAAGATCGAATACAACAAACAAATAGAAAACCTGTTAGCAAAGGGTTACGCCGAACCCGCCACCGCTGTTCCTACACCGGGAAAGACATGGTACCTGCCTCACTTCGCCGTTACTCACCCAGCAAAGCCAGGAAAAGTACGTGTTGTATTCGACGCGGCCGCACGCACAGGAGGGACGACCCTTAATGAGCACCTCCTTACTGGCCCTGATTTATTGCAATCGTTACCTGGAGTTCTAATGAGATTCAGACAACATAAGATAGCTGTAGCCGCCGACATAGAAGAAATGTTTCTGAGAATCGGAATAAAAGAGACCGACAGAGACGTCCTTAGATTCCTTTGGCGCGCTGACCGGCGGGAGGGCCCACCCAACGAATATAGGATGCGGTCAGTTATTTTCGGTGCGGCGTGTTCCCCCAGCATCGCACTATACATAAAAAACACGCACGCTGAAAAATATAGAGAAGAGTACCCGCTAGCTGTAGAAGCGATAATATCCAACCACTACATGGATGATTATCTACACAGTTTTAGAAGCGTTGGCGAAGCCATCGAAATATCTAAACAAGTAAAGAAAATACATAGCGAGGCGAATTTCAACTTAAGAGGTTGGACCTCTAACAGCGACGAAGTTTTGGCGGAGTTTCAAGAAGTCACAGAAAGCCAAATAACCGATCGTCATCTAGAAGACGGAAATAGAATAGAAAAAATATTAGGCCTTATATGGCGGCCTAAATTGGATACCTTAGGGTTTAACCTGAACTTTGCTAGGGTACCCAAGGAGATCACTGGGCCTAGTTTCGCCTATCACAGTCCAGGCGAAGCACATTATTCAAGAGACCTGGCGAACAGGAACCGGCTGGGATGAGAAATTGCCAGACCATTTAGCTGAGAGCTGGAGACAGTGGGTAAAAGGCATTAAACTTCTAAAAGCCATCCATTTACCTCGCTGTCACCCACACCTAAGCGAGAAAAATGTAGTGAACGAGCTTCACACCTTTGTAGATGCCAGCGAGAGGGCATACGCCGCAGCCGTCTACTGGCGAACAATAGATAGCAATGGAAACGTTCATGTGACTCTAGCAGCAGCCAAGGCCAGAGTAGCACCACTGAAACTCGTATCCATACCAAGGCTGGAGCTCCAAGCAGCTCTGATAGGCTGTCGACTGGCCTGCACCGTCGCAGAGGAGTACAAGATAACGATAGAAAGTAGATTCTTCTGGACCGACAGTAAAACCGTGTTATCATGGTTGAGGGCTGGGCCTAAAACATACAAGTCTTTTGTGGCTCATCGGGTCGCCGAGATCGAGGAATGCACCAAAGTTAACGAGTGGCGTTGGATCCCGACTCGACATAATGTAGCCGATGACGTGCCCCCGCACTTTGACCACAATCATCGATGGTTCACAGGCCCAGAGTTTTTGCGTGAAAATATAGAAGATTGGCCTACGGAGAAGATAGAGGTATTAAATCAAACTGGCGAAGAAAGGACTTGCCATATAAAGACAAAGTCTTCAAGTATATTAGAGGCGCTGCCCAAAATAGAACGATTTTCATCGTGGTTGCGTCTTATCCGAACAACGGCGAGAGTACTAGAAGCAATAAATCGATTCAAGAGTCTTAACGAAAAAGTAAATTACAAAAGGACGGCGAGAAGGTCACAGGAAGACCCTACGTATGGGAAAGAGAAAAAGAAGAAGGTTATCAAACCACGCCCATCCTTACATAGTACGAGTACCCAGACCCCACTTGATACACATTACATCAAGAGGGCAGAGGAACTTTGGATACAAGCGGCGCAGGAAGAATCCTTCCCAGAAGAATTAATCGCGTTAAGATCTGAGAATCAAATAGACCAGAAAAATAGTAAACTTCGTCTACTAGCAGTGGAAATAGATGCAGCTGGGAAAATAATCCTGAAATCAAGAATAGCCGAAACTCCGAGAATCTCAGCAAGTCAGCGTGAGCCATCAGTCCTCCATGGCGACCATATATACACTCGACTATATATGGCGCATATTCATGAAAAATTAAATCACGCAGGAGTCGAAACTTTAATTAACGAGGTTCGACAACACCTCTGGATACTTCGCCTACGACCAACTGCTCGAACTATAGTAAAGAACTGTTTGAAATGTCGAATAAGGAAAGCCGAACCAGCCGTGCCACAAACCGGCAACCACCCTAAGAGCCGGCTGGCTCATCATCAACGACCCTTCACATATACAGGGCTCGATTATTTTGGACCACTATCAGTGACAGTAGGACGCCACCATCAGAAGAGATACGTGGCTCTATTTACTTGCCTGACGACTCGCGCAGTACATTTGGAAGTTGCTGCAAACCTGTCTGCTGACTCAGCAATCCAAGCACTAAGACGTATGATAGCGAGAAGAGGCTGTCCGACAGAGTTATACTCGGACAATGGGACTAACCTCCATGGCGCAGATAGAGAACTCCGAGAGGCGTTGAAACATGAAGCTTCAAAACGATCGATAGTGTGGAAGTACATTCCGCCCGGAGCCCCATTCATGGGAGGGGCTTGGGAGAGGTTAGTGAGATCTGTCAAGACAGCCTTATATAATGTCTTAGAGAATCGCCACCCCACAGAAGAGGTTCTACACACATTACTATGTGAGGCAGAATACACAGTAAATAGCAGACCACTCTCCCATGTATCAACAGACGCAGAAGACGACGAGTCCCTAACTCCGAATCATTTCCTGATAGGAGGATCAGGTCAAGTGCAAACGCCAGGAACCTTCGACGAGCGAGATTTGAACCATAAATCTCACTGGCGCCGGGCTCAGCAACTCGCCAATCATTTCTGGTCGCGATGGCTCAGAGAATATCTGCCCGACCTACAAAATCGGCGGGAGCCAAGGAGCAAGGGAGCGGCGTTAAAATTAGGAGACGTCGTCCTGATCTGCGATAATACCTTGCCCCGCAATACCTGGCCAAGGGGTAAGGTAGTGGCAACATATCCGGGCAACGACAACATTGTACGAGCCGTGGACGTGCAAACAAAGGGTGGAGTTCTAAGGCGTCCCACAAAGAAGCTCATCGTCCTGCCAACCGACTACAAGCCTGACGTCGTGACACCGGTAGCAGAGGATGCAGCGCCATAGTCAACCAACAGCAGCCTACGACACTGCACGGCGGGAGTATGTGCACGACGCCTCACATGTAAATATAGTTTATTAATTAATACGACATTGCATTTTGTATATAGATAGGGTTTAATCCAAATAGTCAAATAGTTCGCAAAGTAGGATCGAGTAGGAGTGCCCCGTAGCGGCCTACCGTACGATAGAAGCGACACCGCGCGCTTATAAATAGGACGCACGGAGCGCGACCGGTCAATGCGCCGCCCGCACCCGTTGAGAGAGGACGTCGTCGCTGTGCCCATCGTCGCTACGCCCACGCCATAGAAGAACAAAGGACCCTTGAACGCCATAGAAGATCAAAGGACCCTTGAAGGATATCTTGAAGACTTCACGTCGCGTCAAGAAAGAAACTGGGCACAGCATTCCTCTCTCACAAACAGCTCTTTTCAGAGCTACTACGCGTTATACGGGTGCTAAAACAGCTCTTTTCAGAGCTATCGACAGGACGGCGCATTTCTTCGGTTTCTGCTCTTGACGTCACTTCAAGTTTCTCTGCTCTGGTTGTCAATGTAGATAGATAGTCGCAATGTCATAGGTAGGCGTTCTAGATATAAGTCGTCTTACAATAATAGGTAGGCGTTCTAGATATAAGCTGTTAGGTAATAGGTAGGCGTTCTAGATATAAGCTGTTAGGTAATAGGTAGGCGTTCTAGATATAAGCTGTTAGGTAATAGGTAGGCGTTCTAGACATAAGCCGTTAGGTAATAGGTAGGCGTTCTAGATATGAGTCGTCTTATAGGCATAGGTAGGCGCTTTAGATATAACTCGTTTAGTTATAAGCCGTTAAAAAAGTATAGTTAATAAGACGTATCGCACATAAGTAGACGTCTAGTCTTAAGTCGCGTCACGTTTAGCTTAGTTTTTAATCACACATAATTAGCACATTCGAGAATACGAATCTATTATTACGTATATAGACTAGCATAACGTATCAATAGATAATAATTTAGCCCGCCACAAACACTAAATGTTCGTAAGATAGATTTCGCCTGCTTCAGGGAAATATAATAGTTAGGGCTTAAATTATTAAGTTCGGTTCTTTAAAAGAACAAATAGTTTATCTACCACTACAGGGTCGATATACGTACCAAATCACATAGATGTGTGATTTGGTAACATAATTTATCAAATCACGTTATCGTATAGCATAGAACAGATATGTGATTTTGATCATGTAATTATGTTTATAGAACAGGAAAACCTGCAATGGCCTTTTCTAGTACAGCTTGGTATTTTCCAACAGGAATAGTCAATAGGAAAATACCAAGCTAAGGTACAATAACGGCGCGCTGCTTTCACGCCATTAGCTGATAATGTAAGCGCTGCCATTGGTCGGCGTAATAGACTTGAATCCTTGCCATTGCAGTGCTAATAGTTTTATAGTGATACCTATTATTTTATGTGGAATTGGATAGTTCTAATATAGAATGATAGACGATATCTCATTTTATGTAAAGACACTTAAATAAGAGGTAATATTAAAACCTAGTCAGCATTAGGCATACTAGAATGTTCGGACCTAATTATAGAGTCTAAGTATTAACTTTTCTACTTTAGGTCTTAGTATTTAGATAGATTATAGCTCCTACTACACTTATAGATAGATAAATTGGTAAAAGTAACCAATGTAAAGTGTATAGAGCTACTTAAGCATATAGGATTATTCGGACGCGATTTAAGGCTAGGAATAGAGTTTATAGACATTGTAAATAGGAAAATAGTATAGATTTAAGCTCTTGGCATATAGGTAAGCACTTAGTTAATTATATTGTGTAATAATAGCCCGCTTAGAGCTTAGAATAGTTTTATAGGATAGATAGTTGGATATTACTAGATTTAGATGTAAAATAGACCTTTGAATAGTTTTAGATTAATTTATATTTAGTAATAATTGTAAATAGTTTAAGAAAATTGTTAGTATTAGTAAATAAATAGTATTTTCGTGCAATTTTCTTATCCCCATTCTTGGTTGATCGGCGAATACTCGACGCTCATTGGCTCTCGCGTCGCGGCATGCGAGAGTCACCGAGCGCCGGGAGGGGTGGCGTATAAATATAGGCGGCCTAGCACGCAAAAATCAGTTCGAAGTTTACCACCGCCGCACACGCCACCTCACCGCCATCCGACCAAGACTGGGGACTATAGAAGAGGAACGAAGCCTGAACTCTCAAGATCTGGTGTTTCATTTCATCGCATCACCACCCATCGTGCACCCCGGCATTTCTTCGGTGCATCGGACCGTTCGTCGGCAAGCCCAAACTCACCGGTACTCTCCAGCTCTAGGCTAACGTACGTTGGTCCTCTGGAGAGACCACTGGTGAGCGCGGGAGTCAGCCTGCCGTAGAATTGGAAACCCGTAGATCGACTTTCGTCGTCACGGCTGAGCTCGTCTTTCGACGGCCGCGTTTCCAAGTTCTGCGGAGGTTCGATTTAGTCGACCCGGTCCCGCACAGAGGCCTTTGTTTAGCAGTGGACGCTTCTGGCTGATGATGATGATAAATATTATACAAGATATTGCTAACTTTTTAATATTCATATTAATCCTATTAATTTATTAATATCTTATTAAAACATGAAAATTAATTAAATCTTTAAAATAAATATTGATTGGCATATTTAATTTGGATTCAACGATCTCGTATCGACATAATGTATAAAACATCTCTAAGGGCCCTCATACTCCTTAACCTGTAACGGCAACCGCCCCCCTACTATCGCTTAAACACTGACTTATCAAAAAACTTATGTTTGAGTTCGATGGTGTAACAAGTTTCTCGACCGTTACGTTGTCTGAAGGGTTCGGAATTTTGTAGGGAAAGGGGATTCAAGTTCCGCCGGAAACAAGATACCGTGCCTAAGTATTCGGGCCGGTGGTTTTCCCTAAACGACTTTGGTAAAACTGCTCCTACTGTTAATTAGAACGGTGTTGATGACGTGTGAAGCTCCAAGACATAAAGGGGTGAGATGCTTTTTAAATTTCTAATATTTATACCATTAAATATAAAATATTGTCTTTGTCTGATATCAACACCTGCAAATAAAGAATGTAAATAATAATCTTTTTTATAATACAATATTAACAGTAATAAAATATAATTTTAAATTCCGTACTCAAAATTTTAAATTTGAGTGTGGAATAACATAAAATAACATAAAAATAACCTGTTTGCGACTATAAAGAACCTAAGTTTTTGTGTTTGGATTAGAATCATGAATAAGCTCCTAAAACATTGTTTTAAGTTAACAAAGGTAAGTTTACATAGAAAATAATATAATATTTTGCACAAATGTTAAGAGAGAATTTAATACGAGTAACTTGCAGAGTCCTTTGTTTATAGAAATTAATAACACTTCATGGTTTTCAATATGCATTAAAACAAAATGGAAACGAAGCGGAAATTGTTTGTCTCTGTAGAACTTTAGGTATCCTACAGACAATGCATCTAGATTCTAAGCTCTTGGAATAAAGCAATGAAAATGACGGTAGAATTGAATAAACGTAAACATATGTCATGTTACATACATAATAATACTGTTCACGTTTATTTACTTACATACAATAGATTTATTTTTTAAAACATAATTTAGAACCCCTCTTCAACTTATCAAAAGTCAAGAAGTGGAAATAATATCTGGCATTTACAATAGCTGAATTTACATAGTTAACACTTTTCGTGGCATTTATTCTGATAGACTCGCCATTCAGTTAACTGATGCGGAAAACTCTTCAACTCGATCGCTGTCGGTGGAATCAAAACAATAGATTGTTTTTCCCGAGGCATGAAATAAGACAAAAGGCGTGCATTCAGATGCAAAACGCCTTCCTCCAAACACGTTTCAATGAACAGGAGGTGATAGGCTTTTGTTGTTACATTTTACATTTGACATGTAGTATTTGCTCCGTTTTTAAAAATGCATAAATAGTATGTATATAAACAAACTTGAGTTTAAATTAGTAACACAATTTAAATTTTAGTTAGACACCACACTAATATTGACACAATTTAGCGGTTACTTAAGACAGACAGTTGGTGATCATTTGCCCTGTCTTATGATTTGTGGTTAACATAGGCACCAATACCACTACTTCGAAGTATACACCTCGTCTTTTCTCAGGTCGGGGAAAGCAACCGCACTCTATCGACCGAGTTGGCAGCCGAACTAAAAAATTCGGTGCGTCTTTTCTTTGTAAAACAATCGTCAAGCGGAATGCTTTGCCAGCCCATATGTTCTCTCTATCCTATGACCTTGGATCCTTCAAGCGATGCGTAAAGAAGCACCTTTGGCCGGCATAGTGGCGGCGACTGAGGCAGCCGTGAACTAACTCTGGTTTTTCAGTCGTCGTCACTTTTGGACCTCCTCTTGATTATCATCAGGGGGGTCGAGGTCAGATGCCGTGACACAAAATTAAAAAAAAGTTTACAGATCGAGAAGGATTAGCCTAACCAATGCAGGTTTCAACTCAGCCAGCATGGATGCAACTGATATTTATTGTTATTTAAATTATATATTTGTATATTGATTTAAACTTGTCACCAGAATTCAGCAAAATCTTGATTAATTATTTTTTCATTTATTCTATTACTAAAAGCTTCGGTGCGTCGTTTCTTTGTAGAACAATTGACAAGTGGAAGGAATGCTCTACGAAACAGAGGCCATAAAATTATATGTTTTTGTGAGTCGTCGGCGCCTTATAACCTCCCTTTACTTACTATCAGGCAAATCGAAATGAAATGTCGCGTCTCAATTATAAAAGAATAAATCAGTCATATGTTCAGGACTATATAAATCTGATAAGAATGCGTTGAAGGAGGCAGACCCAGGAGAGTGTTTTTCGACGAAATCGAAGACATCCACAAGAAAGCCGGATTGCCTGGTGCACATAACCGTAGAGCTTATGAATTGAGAATTGTAGATGTCAGGGAAGCGAGGAAGTTATGTCAGGATCGTAGCAGGTAGCGCTTCATTGTTTCTGTTATTATTGTATACATACAACAATAATATACTTTTTTTTATTTATACTTTAATTTTTTTAATACCTTCTATACTAAGCTACTAAAGTGTATCATAGAAACAGGACAACCAAAGTACATATATCAAATATACATTGATACCGGTGAGTGGTTTTGAACCCGTGCCACTCGGCTTACGTAGCCATTGCACTGCCACTACACCACGGTCGCCTTAATAAATAAATACACATAATAATAAATACACATTTTGTTATATTTTAAAATATTAGGTTAGATTAGCAATACTAATCTAACCTAAATGAGCCGCTCGCATTTATCTTTTAATATGCCAAAATCTTTATTAGGTAACACAATCAATTTTTATAAAATTATTATCTACTAACTCTATCTGATTTATTTCTTTTAATAAGACGGTATAGGGGTTAGGCGACCGTGGTGTAGTGGTAGTGCAGTGGCCACACAAACCACGAGCCGGTACCAATGTTTATTTGGTATATGTAGGTACTTTGGTCGTCCTGTTTCTATGATACTTTAGTAGCTTAATAACTGGTTATTGATTGGTTAATGTGATAAATTTCTTAGTATCACATTCATTACTTCATGCGATTATAGCAAAAATTTGGCCGGTATAGTGACGACGATTGACCGTAAACTAGGGAAAACGTTTAACAGTAGATGTCGGGTTTAAAAATATACTCGTTTTAATGAATAATTCCTGCCATCACACTTACCGTCACAATATGTTGCCTTTACACCACCTAAGGATACATTGACATATGTAAGATTATAAGAACATATAATAATAGAGTATAAGTAGTTCTTGGATTCCGGTAAACTTTTATTCGAAATGTTTGTTGTGAGAATTTTATAATATATTAGAAAAGTTTCTCGTGCACACGCCGTTACGCGGGGATGCATATACCTAACCTACTTTTAAAATCTTTTACCGCATTTTGTTTTTATGTGAAGAAAAAAGTTCTTATCTTCCGGTAATACTACCATCATAATAGGCTAAGATGTAAAGAATGTGTTATTGCATATTTTAATATACTCGTACTTATGAAATTATATAATACTAGCTGCCTAACCCGGCGTTGCCCGGGTCAAAATACATCGCAAGCATAATGATTTAATAATCAGTTTTTTTATTATGTATGTAAAATCTCTATACCTACCATTAACGTATAGTGTATATAAAATTAATTCATTGATTACTTATCAAAATTATCAGATGTTGTATCCATAAAAATAAAAATAAAACTTTTTGAAAATCCAATATAGCCTATGTTACTCACAAATAATGTAGCTTTCTATGGTGAAAGAATTTTTGAAATCGACCCTGTAGTTTCTGAGCCTATTCATTACAAACAAACTTATAAATCTTTCCTCTTTATAATATTAGTATAGATAAAATCCTAAATATGATGTCAACTTTATTCCATTTATGTATCTAAGTATTTGATGCTTTTGTGCAAAATAAATATGGAGGTACGAAACAGAAAATTCAATTAAAGTAGCTCGCCGGGGGGCGACATGAACAGTGCAAAATGTTGTATAGACAGACAGACACTGGGTCCAGGAGTTGTAATTTCATGTGGGGTGACTGGTAAAAATACGACAACCATTTTACTTAAAATATTAAGTTGTATTTTTTAAAATGTATAATGAATGTTAAAACAAAGAATAAAAGTTTAAAGTTTTAATTAAAGCCTAAGCTACGTAAATTTATTAATCAATGAGCCCAAAATAAAACATAAAAAGAACTAATAATATCTCAGAGTTAGCATTCTTTTATGCAATATAGGCATACAACTTTAGCTCTTCCGCCTTTTTCCTTCAACTATTCTGTATATTTATTGATTCAGATTCGTTTATTTTTTCATTCCTTCATAGTAATTGGTTCTTCACAATTTATTTCAATCTACGGCGTTTCCGTACTTTTATTTTATTGCTCCGACGAGCGCCATTTTTAAATAAATATTTGTATGAGGCGAAGACTACGAGTGGCGAGTGCTAACTAATTTTATCAGCCATATTTTGCATTTTTATTATTATAAAAAGCAACCCAGCAGACTACGTAAATGTAGTTGGCTGCATTTTTACAGAAATAAGATTACAGCGAACGGAAAACAAAATAACCTCCCATAATGTTACATTAGTTAGAATAATATTTACCAATTTGAGCACATTAAATTCAAAGGTCACAGACACGAATAAAATATAAATATTTATTCAAAAATATGAAAACGATATTGTTAAAAAGTGTACGAGATTGCATGGCAGACTAAAATTAACAAAATACTTCTTTATATAAACTACACGTCTCTAAGTTGTTATCTAACGGGTTTGGTGTAAGTGTTAACAGTTTTTTTTACAACATTCCAAGCGAGGAGCTATGTCGAGACACAATCAGGTGTCACTCGTGCGGAAGGGCTTCATGTCAACTCGCCACCCGGCCCTAAAAGCGATCTTCGCAGGAATTCGATAGCGGAATTTACTCTATATTCTATGAAGCGGTACATGTGTTATAAATAATGTTTAATGGCCTTTACATAACATTTGATTTATTCTAGTCTAGTCTTAACATTATTTAATTTTTATTCAGCAGATTTCTAAAAAAACATTGCGGAACCCTTTTCTTAATCGATTAATCGATTTCAATAATCGAGGCAGACAGGCAGGTGTTTTCCGACCAAATCGGAGACATTCTGAAGAAAGCTGGGTTGCCTAGTGCCCAAACCGCAGAGCTTGTATAAGGATAATATTGGATGTGAGGAAAGTGAGGGAGTTGTATCATGATCGTGCCTAGTGGCGCTCCATTGTCTCTGCCTATCCATGTGAGAATAATGCGTGACAATTTAATTGACTGGTTGATTAAAGATTTTGAAAAAGCGTATTCCTCAATACCAGTAAATCCAGTTTCGATAATAGTGCAGTGCGGAATAAAATATTTCACTTAATGGACTAAAATAAAAAGGTGTAGGAGATAAATTAAAACCTAGAAGGTCATCGATAAACATTGTTGGGACTAATCGCAATAATCCACCACCGTCGTCCCCGACCTGAGCAATTTGCGGTAAACGCTTTCCTAACTTCACCCATTACCACCCTCAAATTGCCTCCCGGCTGGTCACACCCGTCTATATAATACATCTATATTTTTTAATCTATCAATATTTTCACTACACAGCATGTAAATTTAAAAATATTGTCACTTCTCTCATTTTTATATGAACATAAATTTCACGGTTTTTGTTTTAAAAATCCGCATAGTAAAATGTAAATACGAGTATGTTGTTTACGTACCTTACGAAAGTAGTTTGTAGTCTTTCACCATATTTATGTTACACGCGATTGTAGCTCAGCTCATACAAAGGAAAATGGCACAGGGAAAATTTGATTAAAACCTAATTTTCATATAATATGTATTTTTAGTAACATAATAATAAAAACATAATAATTGCGGTATATCTTCTCGTCAAACATCCCACAGTGCCTGAAGACAAGGGTCTTCAACCAGTGTGTTTGCCAGTGATGACATATGGCACTGAGACGTGAACCGTAAATGTTGGCCTGTTAGAAAAAATCAGAGTCACTCAGCGGGCAATGGAGAGCGCTATGCTTGGTGTGTCTCTGCGCGATAGGAACGAGGATATTCGCCAAAGAACCGGAGTTACCGGCATAGCTTGAAGGATTTGCGAGCTAAAGTGGCTATGGGCTGGCCACATCGCTCGAAGAACCGACAACCGATGGGGAAGAAAGGTTCTAGAGTGGAGACTACGAACCGGAAGACGCAGCGTAGGTAGGCTTCCCACTAGGTGGACTGACGACATAGTGAAAGTCACGAATAACCGGTGGATGGAACTGGCATCTTGTCGTTTGAAATGGCGTTCTAGGGGGGAGGCCTATGTTCAGCAGTGGACGCATTCTGGCTGATGATGAATAATAAAAAAGTTTGTTTGTCCAACATAGTGACTGTGACTTAGGCAGCTGTATATTAAATCGGTTTTTTTAAACCATCTGCGCCAAGAGGTTAGATGTCGGTCGAGTCTCAATAAAAATTTACATTTGTTTTCTAAATTATTAAATAAAACATTTTTCATTGGATCTATTGTTGATTTTAAGATTATTACTAAGACTGTGGGGCGCGCCCTATTCGCAAAAATATCCAAGAGAATGCAGCATTATTATGCAAAGGGACCCTGTGTTAATTTCCGCTAACGAAAACATATTGCCGGGAAGTAACGTGAAAATTAATTTAAAAATAATAATGGATATTTTATTCAAATTAACGCCTTTTTATTTCAATAGTCTCGACAATTTTAGTAATGGCCGACCAATGCATTAATAATAAGAATGATTGCTAGTATTTTACCTTTTAATACCAATTAACTCAATTATTAACAAAATTATATGACATTTTCGCCGACCGACGTCAGTTTAGTAATCTACATAGTTATTTTACTTTCTACGAAAATTATACGTCTACGAATGCTTTATGGGAATAAAACCATCTGCGCCAAGGATATAATGTTCACCTGTTGCTCAGCTATTGTCATTTTTGTAGAACATCTTCAATTTATCCCCCGCGGGGTTTCATGGGAAATGTTTAGCTATGAATAAAAGAGAAAAATGATGCCGGAGTTTATTAGGGAATAGGGAAATCTTATAAAAAAATATCGCTTTTTTCTCTTACAATAAGTCTCAATACAATGGCCTCCCTTTCTAATTATTATCCACTTTACGTAATATTCTTATTATTTAAACTTAGGTAATAACATGTATTATTGTTTACAAAATCAATTTATAAGTGAAACACATTTTAAATAATTATACGAATAGAAAGCAATTAATTTATTAAACAAATAAAATTATCTGGTTAAAAACAGACAGAGTGCCCCCATGTTTACACAGGGTAAGTAATATCACATAATTCTGGCATATCTAATGTGCCACAGCTGCATACAGAGCCATTATTGCAATTTCATAGGAGAGGAAAAAATGCTACAACCCCAATGTATCCAAGAATAGAATGATTAGGTAACAAATGGAATTATTTTTATTGCTCACAACTGTGGACGTGTGTTTTGTGACGTAGTAGTGCACACTGCCACTCGCGACGGGGGTGGCATATATCAAGATATTGGGATATTTATTGCACGGTACATATTGCGTTTGTAAAATGAATAAATATTGCATTATAGTGTGCACGTGTTGTCGCAATGGGATTCGATTGTACGAATAAAATTTTAATTTCATTCAAATGGTTGTTTAAATAAAATTTAATAATTGAATTAAACAAATTTCCGACGTTTCGAGAGCTTTGCAGCCATCGTGGTCACAGAGAGATGGCTGCAAAGCTCTCGAAACGTCGGAATAATATAAATTGTGAAATCAAAACCAAAATAAACGCGATAGTAAGCCGCATAAAATTTGTTTAATTCAATAATCAATGTTTGCGCAAAATTTAAGACAATACTAAAATTATTTAATTTAAATATAACTTTAATACTTAAAAATAACTTTAAAAATGTATTAATTTCTACAAATAACGGCGACTGTAAAATAAACTGTTTTTCAGCCTGCTCATGTCGCGTCTTAATATATATCGATAATAAAAATAGTTATTTTAAATATCCATTTCCAATATATAGAATACTAACAAATTTTTATTGACGAACTATTTATATTAGAGTATTATCGATGGAATTGAAAAGACACAATAGAAAGAAAATCACCGTTTTTTTTTTCAATACTCGACATTCACAAATAGTAGGTCTCTAACAAAGGACCTCTTTTCACTTAGTGTTATTATTTGATGTGGTAATGTAGCGCTTTGGCGGTCCCCTCCGCTTAAGGATCTTGTAATGTTGTAATGGGGTCCTCATTCGTCCTATTGCATATAACAAAAGAGAACAGATGAGCGATTGTGTCATATTTAATATCTTAACTAAATCTTGTAAAAAGGAAAGGTATTCAAAATCAATCTAAATATTTGGATTTTATCCCAGTATTTATAATTTTTAGTCCCCAATAAGTGAAGGAGCTCCAAACTTGGTAGATACTCAAACAGATTGTGAAAACAACAATAGAATAAAGGCTGTATTCGATGCTTTTCCTGAACCTCTCCTTTTGTACTGTACTTGAAGATTCCGAAAAGAAGTGAAGTGAAATTAGACTAAATATTCCTTTAACTTAATTAGAAGATTAATAAATTTTATTTTTATAAATAAAATTATTAAAGTATTGATATAAAAAATTACCGCAAAAATATACAGGAACTTAGTAAGAATCCTACGTTTATTATATTCACTTTATGTGATGTAGCCATGTGACCCTACTTTAATCGCCCCGCTCGCCGCACGCTTATCAAGTACACAAAGAACAAGCACCTGATCCGCGTCACCTGCTGAGTTATTGCGGTCGTTACCAGCGTAGCTATTTCATTTGGTTGATCGGCAAAGAAAAATTCCTACCCTTCGTTCAGAGTGCAATCAACTTTTTTTTACAGACTCTTAAATCACTTTTATCGAAAAGTCAGTCTATCATTTTTAATCGAGATTAAAAGAAGTTTTTTTAGTACGTATTTTATCGATATTATGATAGCTATATTGAAATATATGAAAAGTGATTTTTAAAATATTGTATTTGGCATATTTAGACCTACCAAATTTATTTTGGGACCTTTTATAATATTATTTTGTAAATAAAAAACATCTGAATTGTTTGAAATAATAACATGTTTTTGTAAAACTCCTTAAAATATAGGTTTTTTGTTGTTGCAAATAGTAATTATATTACTTTCAATTGTGCCGACCACGTTGAAATAATTAAATATCAGATAATGTTTCAAATATCTTGCAGGAATTTCATCTACACAGGGGAGTTGCCACGAGCATTAATTAAATTTCCTTTCCCTAATAAGTACATTGAATATTCTAATATAAATAATAATAGATATTTATGTATTTTAATAAAAATATGGTAAATAGCCATAAAATATGGAAAGAATTTAAAAACAATATTATTTTATTTCTAACATAAGTTAATCAATCAACTACAAGGAGGTTTACTACAGGTACTACAGGAGGTTTCAATTACAAATTAATTAATTTTATGAAACCTTATAAATAAATTATCTTATTTTATCAATATTATCTTATTTCTAACATAGGTTAATCGATCAACATTTACGCCAACAACTATTTACGCCTCAATCCCAAAACTAAAGAACGGGAATTTATACGATCTTATATTTACACGATCTCAATTACAAATTAATTAATTTTATGAAACCTTATAAAAAAATTATCTTGTTTTCATTAGCGCTAACAAGTTCATGGAATTAATATAAGGAATATTTTTAAAGTAAAGTTTGAAATAAAAAAACGTTCCCAGTTGAAATAATTATAATATTAGTGATAGTGATATTGACAGCGCTGTGATTTCTTATTCGTTTCCTGTTTAGTAACCAAGTAAAGTAGTGCCCGTCTTATAAAATCAATACGAAAACAAAAATGTTTTTTGAGCTTAATGCTTTATACGCAGAGTCCCAAAATAACATAATCGCTATAATATAACAAAAGCTACTGACTTTTTTAGTTTTTACAATTTTATTAAATTACAGCAAAGCAAACGACGGAATAATTATATTAATTAAAAATCAAATAATTTAATCCTAAAATAAGATAATAAAATAACTGTTTAAACATAAATGAAGTTATAATAAAGTTATATTAAATTTATCGAATTGAATCCCTCAAAGCCGTTCGTTATAAGCACGGTCAAAATTAGGCTGATGTATATTGGCACGTCAACTTAAATTGAAAGTAATCAAAGGTAAGTAAAATTTCACGAAGGGGATTTATGGTTAATTAAAGATTTTAGAGTGGCAATCAAATGATGTCAGCCGACATGCTTTTAAGTTCAAAATGTTTTTAAAGTAAAGTTAGGTCGAATATTGTATAATATCTGTAAAATTATTACTCCTAATATTTATTTCATAGCATGGACCATGTAATATGTATGTCGTCCTTAACAGTGTTTTAGTATCTTTATTGTAATGACACTAAAATTTAATTTATAATAATAATTACAACAAGATATTTTCAGAGAAAAACTTTGTCCTAAAAAACGCCCTAAAACTATTATTTCAACCTATTACACAAAGCGATTCATATATGATTTTTAAAACCTATTTTCAAATTTCAGATGTAAATTTCATAAATTGTGAATTTCGGCAACATTGTGCGCTGTTGTTCTCAATCAAATTATAAAATTCAATGCAATAAATGCACGATGCTTGAATAAAGCAATCATAAATTCAATTTCATAAATAATGATCCTATAATTTTCAACAGAGAGCAGCGAGTTGTAACACTTCTACAGTTTATGCATTATGTACAGCTATTTGTTATATTGACATTCTTTATTTAATATTATAAAAGTTGACGTTGCTATTTCACAGCAGCTAATATGGCTATTAAGTTATGTACTATATACGTGTATATCATACATAACCTAATATATAGTACCAATAAAGTACCAATATAGTGAAATTTCGATGTATAAAAGTGCTTCTTTAGAGCCTAATTAACTTAATAGATTAATCTAAATCTAAACCTCCCATACATAATATAGTATCCTGCAACTATCTTATTAACGCTGCTGCATGCACGCCTTGTCACATCTCTATAATTAAATATACGCATGTACTTGGAAGTGTTATATTGTATAATACTCGTAAAGACAGCGCAACCTTTTACCGGAAAAAAAATTGTAAGCTAACAATATTGATTATGATAGAATATATTTTCGAATATCAAAAATCTGAATTAGCTGTACTAATAAGTTAAAAAAAGTAATTTTTAAGCTATTTCATATTTAACGTGAATATTAACACATGGTATTGGGTACTGGCGGTAACATGTCGTAGTACCGGGCGCAGCCGCGAATTGCCCACTCGGGAAATCAGCTAGGCTCAGCTTGGGAGCAATGTGCGGCCGCGCAAACCAACGACGGACAACGCGTCATCATTACCATGCATGAATTCTCATAATGCGGGAATGTCGTAAAAGCCAAATGAATCGCCATTTCAACTTTTCGTAATGAATGTATTTTTTAATGTTAAATGCGATATGCTTTTATTATTGCAATACAAATAAATATTATATTATAGCAGCAATATCAATGTTTTACATTGCTTTTATATTGTTAGTACTTTCATACAGTTATTTATTAAAATATAATTGAACTGCATTTGCAATAAAAAGTATTTTCGAAATCAAACAACGTTAATTACTCTAGACTTCAAAGGTAGCAAAACGAATCATACATCGAAAAATTGTACGTAGTTTTCCTCTTTTTATCAATACCAATATACTGGATGTGTTTACAGTCTGAGTATATTTGCACAAGCCCCCAGTTTTTTTTATTCTAACTCGATATATGACAGCACCGCGCTTGATGTTAAGCCGAAGTGTGGTCTTTGAATGAATGTCACTGCTACTACAATTCTATAACTGTGAGTAGCAATCACATCCACTATGCCGGCCTAGATGGAACTGGCAACTTACAAGCTGATCCCGAAACGTGACCAGACTGGGCAGACCGGGTACCACTGCCTACCACTCTTTGATAACCAGACCCGAAGCAAATATCCATCTCTAAATATCATCATATTGCCATAGATTAAAAATATATATAATTTTGATGCAGTACACACCGAGTAAAAATATAGTATTTAAATTAATCCACGCGTATCTCGAAATAAAGCAACTGAAAAAAGCTTTTAAAGAGTGTAATGCAACCCTCTTGGCTATTACCATTAATGACTGGAAAATATCCAATGTATGCTATATTCCACCTCGCATTAATTTAAATATTAAAATACACGGCGTGAGCATTAACAAATAAAGTATTATACAACGTGAATTTATTTCGTTAAATTGCGTTACAGGTAAAATGTGATGACTATTTTCCAACAGATTTGCATTATATAATATATACATTTGCAAATTACTATTATTGTTTTATAACTAGAGAGAGAATTATGTGAACTGGTTGTACACTGTGTACAAACTTTTTTATTTTTTTGATTGTGACTCGACACATGACAGCACCCCGCTTGATGTTAAGCCGAAGTGTGATCCATGAATGAATGTCACTGCTAATACAATTCAATAACTGTGAGTAGCAATCACATCCACTATGCCGGCAACTTACAAGCTGATCCCGAAGCGTGACCAAATCACATCACGGTCTGTATACTTGTAAGTGGTGGTACTACCCCGGATCGGCAGACTTGGTACCACTGCCTACCACTCTTTGATATCCAGACCCGAAGCAAATATCCATCTCTTTTTTTATTAACAAATATTTGCAATATTTAATTTTATTTAATATTACAAATAAAAGCTATAAAACAAATATTTGCTCCGACCGGGGATCGAACCCGGGACTTTACGCGCAACAAACCAATCGCTAAACCGTTCGTCCACGCCTGTCGTCGAAAACTGTTACTGTTATGAATGTGTACACAATTATGTCAATTGTACCGAAATTATTAATTAGACAAACAATTGCAAATATTTAATATTGGTTTGGGGTTCAGGGAGTTGGTTCGAATGAAATGAGAAATATGCTTTGTAGCACGAGCTACAAAGTCAATAGAAACGAATGTACTGGCTTTGATTCATTAAGACCAAAATAACTAAAATATTGATTGAATTATATTTGTTAATAATAAATACATTAGTACAAATTAATTTCGTTGGTAAATATAATAGAAAATGATTTCAACAGTAAATAGTCATGCTATTGTTGCCCACCCTTTGGGAGATACGAGTATAATGTTCTATACAATAAACACATTACTCTTATAGGACATAATTGCCTAATGGATGTCTCATCATTGTCAACGTCGAAAAAGAGACCTAATTCTGAGATCTCCAAACGCGAATACGGAATGAAATCTATCTTATGTTTACGTTCATAAAATGTTTTATCTCTTAGTGCAAATTAGGTAAGTATGTGTTTTTCTACGCACAGTATGAATGATATTATGATAAAATTATATTATTACTATTCTATTTTATGTGGTTAGAGAGAATAAAATAATCAGAACGGTGAATATAAACTACGACTAAACTACAGCTGACCACAGGCGTGGCGCAGTTCGTAACGCGTAAACTCCCGGATTCGATTCCTGGTCGAAGCCAATATTTATTTTATAACTTTTGTTTATAATATTTAATTATCATATTACTGATATTTTTTTAATAAAAAAAGGAGCGGACATCTGCTTTGGTTTTGGTTGTCAAAAAGTCGTAGGTAGTGCTACCCAGTCTGTCGATCCGGGCTAGTACTTACAAATACAGAACATGAAGTGACTTAGTCACGTTTCGAGATTAGTTTGTAAGTGGCTAGTTCCAATTACTCTGGCACATTAGATGTTACTTCTAGTTATTAACTGTTGTACCAGTCACCTCCATTCGTGGACTGCACTCCAGCTTATCATCAGGTGTTTTGGTTGCTGTTATACAAGTATGTCGGGACACACATATTACACAACTTAAAATTTTTTTTTTTTTAAAGCTAACTTATATTATAATAATTACTTGTTTATTATGAAATACATATTTTTAATTATAAACTTCGAAAATCCTGTATGCACTGCGACCGATACACGTGTTTTAATTTTTATATAATAATTTATTATTAAGTCGGTAATTAAAGAAATATGCGAAATAATATTTTAAAAAACTATATACATATTTTAATTGAAATTATATCAAGTATCCCTAATCGAGTGAACCCTATAACTATAGTACGATTTGGCAGATGGCATTATCAATGTAAGCTTTACACTAAAACCAAACAAAGATTTACAAGGGTTCAGGTATTAGTTAATAGATCCTCTATGAATGTATTGATACTATGTCAATTTAGCCTTACCTAATCTCTTCTTCTCTAAAGATATATCGTTATGAATAGTTACTATACATTTTCATTTATAGATTCTAAATAAATTTCGCAGAATATACTTCAAAGGATCTCGTTAGATCACAAACAAAGGTAGGCAAGATAATAAGATTATTTGATAATCCATGCTTATACATTTAGTACGCACAAAATTTCCAAGTTTATAACAAGTGATAGTATAGAAAAACTTCTAAATCTTGATCTTACGAAGCAATTTCACTTACTAGGGTGAGGTTTTATTGTGAAATTTTAACTAACTAAAAGTTTCTAGATTGTTTTAACTAGGAAATCGATACATTTACACTATTCAGAAGAATTTAATACAATAGGAAATTCTATGATATCCATATAAAGTTTATTGGTTACCAAGTTATATCTAGAACGGTTGAGCGTCTTAATAATAAATCAGTCTTCTGTCATGAGAATACCTCTCTATTGAAGTGACCTTTAGTAGATCCAGAACTATGTATTTAGGTATTTAGGATACATTTTTACCATAATAAATCGTTGGCCTATTGCCAAATATAAAGTATTCTTATCAAAATAGTATTTTTTTATTATGACTCGATATTTATTTTGTAAAATACTACATCTCCATAAATCATAGATGTTTGGCATATATCTTAGTATAGTAAGTACCAATTATATTTATATATATTTTATATATAAAAAATCTAATTTGTAATAATCAAAGAAATAGATTTTTGTTACGATTCCAGTCTAGTTTGTTAAAATATACACCTTTTTTTTGTATTTTTCTCTTTGATATGTTTTTTTTGTTGTTTATTCGCTTAATGATTATTGATTGAAATTTTAATATGTGTGGCATTTGTGCATAAACATTACCCTTTTTTTCTTTTTTTTTTCGTAGGGAAATCCTCATGGATGCCCCTGGTTTCTCGGGGTAGTAACCAGGATTATGTCGGACTCGTACCGGCTAAAACCCCACGGTGGGCTTAAACATTACCCTACAATATTAGTCATATAATAATAAATTGCTTATATATGTCCACCGTTACTATATTATTAAGTAAAGTGGACGACTATTATACTAAATAAATATTATTCATTGTTACTGCATTAAAAGTCTCACGATTTGAACCTCAATATTAAAGTAGCCCTACTTTTAATTATCTATTGTTAACCGTTCGGTTGGGTGCCAGCATTTTTAGATATAAACTGGATTAATTAAAACACGCGCAAACCTTTTAACTCTATTTAATTCTATAGAATTAATTAAAATAAACGTTTTAAGGTATCAGAGAATAAAATTAGGATCAAATGAGTGAAAGTAATAAATATTATCTGTTAAAGACGAATAAAATGATTTTGTTCCTTTGAATTATTTTATAATACAATAAGCCTTGTACCTAATAGCTGTAGGGTAAATGAAAAATAAAAATTAATAATGTTTTGAGACGTACAACGTTATTAATTTAGGTAGCTATTTTATTTGTTTTATAAATAAAAAATACGCATATTTAACTGTAAAAACAACATGCCTCGACTAATGTGGCTCGAGGAAAATAAATGTAAATGAGCTTTGGAAAATATTTGCATTCTTTTTTTGTTCTCTAAAACCGCGGTTGAAAATCCTTTGTTCCTCCATGACCGCATTTGATTGTGTATTCAGTTCCATTTAATTAAGAAGTGGTAATTTGTTTATTTTAGACAAAAATACATGAGAATTATTTATAGGCCAGTAGTGCATGTGGTTGCTAAAACAAAGATTTGCTCGTACAGTTTAAAACAGTAAAGCAGATTTACTGATAAATTAGTGAATTAGACACTTTTAATGTACGAATATATCTTTGATACATAATTTGGTTCGGTCCTAAGTTTTATTAAACTTATCATAGAACAACGTTCTGTTTCTATAATAGGTTTAGTAACTTGGTATTTATTTTTATGTATTTATACGAGTATAATAAAGCGTAAAACATAAAATACACAATGTTAATAATTATTATCTATAGATTTTTTTTATTGTGTATCGACATATGACAGCACCCAGTTTGATGTTAAGTCGAAGTGTGGTCCATGAATGGATGTCACTGCTACTACAATTCAATAACTGTGAGTAGCAATCACATTTACCATGCCGGCCTAGTTGGAACCAGCAACTTACAAGCTGATCCCGAAACGTGACCAAATCACTTCACGGTCTGTATACTTGTAAGTGGTGGTACTACCCCGGATCGGCAGACTGGGTACCACTGCCTACCGCTCTGATAACCAGACCCGAAGCAAATATCCGCCCCTTTTTTATTAACAAATATTTGCAATATTTAATTTAATTATTAAATATTACAAACAAAAGCTATGAAACAAATATTTGCGCTGACCGGGAATCGAACCCGAGACTATACGCGCAACAAACCAATCGCTAACCATTTGTCCACGCCTGTCGAAATAACAAAAGGATAAAGAGTGCTAAATAATAAAAAAAATGTCTTGATTTAGTTATGTTATTACACTTACAAACTATGTTATTTCGATTCAAATAAATGTAACTGTAAAAATAACAGTTGATTTTAAAAGTGGTTTTCCAATTTCCCGAGTGGTCGTACATATCGGTTATGTGCAGACGGCCTACATACGAAATGAGTATGCATTTAATTATTCACTAACAAAACATCCTGTGATTCTTAAGTCAATTATTGAAATGTGAGTTTTGCGAAAAAGACTATTAGTACCCTAAGAAAGTAAACAATTTATTTTATTTTATTTTTATTTCTTTAAGGATAACTTACAGCTAACTAGATATATATAAATAGATAAGTTTTATACAGGAAAAAAGGCTAATAACAAGTTACCACCGATAATTAGGTTTAAAAATAACTTAATAAACTAAGATAAATAAATAGATAGATAAATAGATAATTGTTATTATATAATAGATTTAAATATTATTTTTCAATGAGAAAATAAAACAAGAATTTGTAAAGTACATACCCCATCCTACATATAAATCCAAATAAACATTTACAAAAAGTTATAAAAAGATCGACAATAACATTTCTTCCATAATCTTAATTATGTAGATTTTAAGGGAATACCAAAAGATCGTACAAAAGCTCTTACAAACCAATGTACAAACTGTTTACAAACCAATCAACTTCAAAATCCATTAAACCTGTTTCGTTTAAAACTTCACTCTTTGAGCGTTAACTCCGAATACCTATTTCCTCAATTTCTATTAAACAAAATTTTGTCGATTACTTTTATTGTCCTCTCATATATTTTCTATTGTGTTACGTAGATAGGAAAGTTTTCATATTTTTTATACTAACAAATATCACTCTATCTCTCTCTTGTTTCCACCACATATCAACACAAACTATTAATGCGGTTTGTAATTGAATAATTTTTAATAAAACAATTCTGAATCATCTGTTTACAATCTATGCTCAATTTGTTTTCAAAAAAAAACTTACTCGACTTCATTGAAAGTAACTCGACTTGAATACAATTCGAAGTAAACTTTCTTTCTTAACGACGTAAACAATTTAAATCTAATGCAATATGCAGGCGCTCCCAGTACAGGCACTAAACCACCTCTTCCCCTTCCATGGATGGCTCGACGACACCCTCCCGCTCTTATAAAAAATTCACCCCTAATTCCGAAGCATACGGGCTCTGTGAAGTTGGTGGGCTACTACACTAAAATAAGCTGACCCGCCGTGAAAACCAATTTTCTACGTATATACCTATCTTTTAGTTTGTTACGACCGATTTTTCTCTTATATCTCGCCTGGTTTATTTTTATTGCTCTTGATTATATTCTTATTTGATTCAAATAATTCTTATTATTATATTTGACAGATAAATAATAATAAAAAAATATTAATAACTTTTTTATTGATGATGCAGCCATAAATGCAATGTTATTGCAAAATAAACTTTAATTAAATAACTGTACATGAAAGTAGTTTTTTATGTAAAATAATAATGGTAAATAATAACTATCAATATTAAATACGAATAATAAATAATAGTATTAAGCTGGAGTACGGTCTATGAATAGAGATGACTGCTACTACAATTAAATAATTGTGAGTCGCAGTCACACCCACTATGCCAGCCTAGTTAAAAGCTGATCCCGGAAGTCACCTAATGCTCTGTATACTTTTAAGTGGTGGTACTACCCCGGATCGGCAGACTAGGTACAGTGGTACTACCACTCTTTACAATTTATTGTTATATGAATAAATACTACGATAGAAAATAGAAAAGCATAGTTTAATTAAATGATTAAATAATTACTCAACACCTTTAGTTAGATTAAGCAAAGTTGTTCAAATTATCCACCTCATTCCCCCTCTACTCAGTCTGTAGACGAACTCATACAAAATGTAATAGATACACCTTTCGCCCACCCATTTGTCTCCCATTTATAAATGATTCCGGCTCAATTTTACAAACACATTGTAGTTACATATTGTTTGACTTATGGACATCGGACACTATCTCTTTAGGGAATACATTTCGATATTACCTTTTAGTGACAATGTAAATTGACACGATAGAAACTCCACGCGGAACATCATACTAACAAAACATTAGGGCAAAATTATTAGAAATTATAAATGCGGGCCGATCGCGTAACTCATCGAGAATGAGCTTCGATTTGACAGTTGATCTCCATTAATGATCTTCAAAATTAAAATTGCGACTGTGCAATTGAGAATTGATGTTCATTTTCATTAACAGTTCAAGCTCATCTCGTTGTCCGAATGAATAAAATTTGTTTTTGACACTAACAGCGACCGCGTAACTTCCATGTATACGAAAATGCCCAGAATAATTTAATCCTTGTCACGCATTTTTCCACAGGGATAGACAGAGACAATAGAGCGCCACGTGCTACGATCCTGACACGAATATTTTTTCAAATTAACTTGCATAGTTAGGACAGGATTCATTAATTTTTTCAATCAAATTCGTTAAAAAAATCCCTTCACTAACCTCAATTTCCGTTTGGAAAGCAAATAGAAACTGTTCAAATTGAACATCGACTCATTTGATCTTTATTTACACATAGACAATATTCGCCAATGGTAAAAAACCAACAACTCCATGTTGTTTTTTTTACAATACAAACCACCCTAATAATAAAACTGATTGCTGCTGCATTCGAACATCCCTCTTCTTAAACAAAAATACTTATTTCTATACAATTTATTTGTGTATTTCGCTAAAAGTAGAAATTAACAGACACAAAATATATATGCAAACTTATTATTAACCTAAATTAGTTTATTTTAGAATCCCGGGGAGGATTTCGTTTTTCAAATGTAAAGCGAGATCTTGTACTATTCTCACAAACTTTGATTAAAACGGAAATGATGCTGTAATTATTTTATGCAAGTCTCGAACACAGTAGATGCGGAAAATCTGCAGCTTCGCAATTTAACTTTCATCAAGAAAAGGTCGTGAATTATTGTTACAATATTTTATGATAGGATATTGTTAATATTTGTTTATTTATTTAAATTATATACTTATTATTATTAGATAATAGGTATTTGGTTAGGCAACCGTGGTGTAGTGGTAGTGCAATGGTCACGCAAACCAAGAGCACGGGTTTAAAACCACTTGCCGGTACCAATGTAGCTTTGATATATATACTTTGGTTGTCTTATTTCTATGATACAAGCACTTTAGTAGCTTAGTATATAATGGTAAATAAATAATAATAAAAAATTGGCTATAGAGTATAGTTTGGAATGGGCAACTATTAAAAAATCAACAATCAATCAATTAATCAAATTATCACCGTCACTATGCCGGCCAAAAAATATTAATTAAGATTATAATATTGTCATTGCTTTTTAGTGCGTATACAAATTTTCAAATTATTCAGACCTAGTGGTAGGCAGTGGTACCCAGTCTGCCGATCCGGGGTAGTACCACCACTTACAAGTATACAGACCGTGAAGTGATTTGGTCACGTTTCGGGATCAGCTTGTAAGTTGCCGGTTCCATCTAGGCCGGCATAGTGGATGTGATTGCTACTCACAGTTATTGAATTGTAGTAGCAGTGACATTCATTCATGGACCACACTTTGGCTTAACATCAAGCGGGGTGCTGTCATATGTCGAGTCAAAATAAAAAAAAAAAAAAAAAACTTCTAGATGTGGGTGAAAATCAATTTGAAAAATTCAGTTTTATATTACATACACGTCCAGCTAATAAACAAGCGTAATAAAACGTTATCTTATAATTATCTTCGTCTTGACATCGAACCGAGATTATACCTTTGTTTAATTTTGTTTTTTGTACCAGTACCAGTGTTTTCATTAACGAAAAAGCCATTTGGCAAATAGATCTATTTTTGTCTCCTCTATGTATTTACTATATGGCTGCGGATTTTTTCATGCTATTTGTTTTCAATTCAATACAACAACAATATCTTACAAAACCAATATCATTATTGGTTTTATGAAAAATAATTAATTGAACCTATTGCGATTCTGACAATATAACAAAACATTACATTTCCAATAAAACGTATTTAATAACATGTTTTGCTAGAAAAATAGCTATATTTCGGTAAATGTACTCGTATTTTGCTCTTAGCTACATTACCCATAATATGTTCTTTTCCATTGATAACTTAACTTGCCTGGCGGTAACTAAGGGAAAAAAACTTTAATCGCTTTAAAAAAAAAATTATCGTCGCTTCAATCGTTGTCAGTATGCCGGTCAGAGGTGCTTCTTTTCGCTTTGCTTGGAGCATTCAAATTGAAGGAATAATGGAGGAACGATGCGCCAATTAGTTCAGCTATCGATTCTGTCAATATAATGAAGATGCTTTATTTTTATTTATTAGCTTGACTTGTATTTATCAGTTAGATAACGATGTAACGATGTAGATTAAGATGTAACGGAATCTTTCAAATTATTTTGCATCCTCTTCTAGAGGTCTGAATGATTAGAAAATTAGTACACGTATTAAAAATCAATGACAATACACTAATATTATAACATTTTTTGGCTGGCACAGATACGTACGTCGACTGGGGTAACCGTGAACTGACTGAGTTTTTTCAGTCGTCAGGGTTAGGGTAACCGTGAACTGACTGAGTTTTTTCTGTCATCAGGGTTATATTATTACGTAAACTGATTGAGTTTTTTCAGTCGTCGGTATTCTTGGACCATCAGACAGCTCAAGAAAGATGTCGAGTCACAATAAAAATATAGTTCACATTGTCATATAGGCGTGTTTCTCTAGTTTTTTTTAACTAGGTATAGGTTTTCTGACGATATAGAAATAATGGTTAAAACAATACCGTAAAAAAACGTAGCCTTAAAAAAATTTGATCATTAAAAATGTGTAATTACATTTTTCATTGTTTCAGTTCATAAAAAGTTTTCTACTCTATATATTTTGGGGTATTAGAGTTGAATCTCTACCACCTGCACCACATTAATTGTCTCTAACTTGTAAGTACCAATTCCTTTACAAGCTTACTATATAAATTAATATGCCAAACCGAAGCAACTAAGGAAATTAATATTGTTACTTTAGAAGTTATGACCGTCTAGTACTAAGGTTTAATGCGCCTGCATTTCCTCACAATGTCTAACTACCTATCTGATATTTAATTACATTATACCAAAAAGCTCTTGTGTACAATTGTGGTACAACTTTTATAAGTTACGCTGATGCATTTGTATTTGCCAGCCTGCGCAGAAGTCTTATTTTTGAATGGCGTCTCAGCCAATCATAGCACGTAACATGTAAGCGCTGATACTCAGATTTCATAAGTACTCGATTTTATAACGTATCTAAGACGAAAATGATTTAAATTTTGTGAAAACATGACGGTAATTAATAAACAAAATACAGTATCCATGAATAAATTAGAATGAAGAGAGAGAATTTTAGTAAATTATAAAAGTCACCTAGCCACAATTGTTTTTATTTCTAGTAGATATATTTATAGTAGGAAAATTGTTCCTGATTAATAACTTATTCTATGTTAATTCTTTATAAGATAAAGTGATATTGAAACCAAAATCGCTTTATAATTTACTTAAGAATATCCTTTATAATTGATAGTCTATTTTCTTAGATTTTGCGCAAACATTGAATAATGAATTAAACAAATTTTATGTGGCTTACTATCGCGTTTATTTTGGTTTTACATTAATTTTTTTTATTGATTTTCATTTGATTTTACAATTTTTTATTATTTCGACGTGCCATTATAGCTCCAAAGCTCTAGAAACGTCGGGATAAAAAAAATAAACGCGATATTCATTGATAGCCTATTGTTAAATATACGTATAATAAATATAAATGTCTGTATACCTATATTAATACTCGTACAAGTATATCCATATCGTATTTCACAGCAAGATCATTATAATACCGACACAGGGTGATAGTATGACGTATTAATATTAATAAATTCGGTAATTAATGCAAATAAGACATATTTTTAAAGCATTTAATTAAAAAAAGACGTACATAGCATTTTTTATTTATTTAATATCAAAGGGTGAATATTAAATCCATTGTGATAATTAGAAAAGGGACGTATTTGTGGGGAAGCGAAATTGAACGCCGAGCTAAATGAGATACTTAAATATGCATAGCTAATAATACTTAATAACAATCCCTGGTAACTGTAGATAATTACCAACTATAGTTACTCGATGTTGAATACTGCAGTAGTTTCAATAAAATTGTTCATTTTTGCTTCAATTGTTGAACTATAATTTCTATTCTACATTCAAATAACTCTATTTAAGTTTCATATGAAAACATAGAAAGTAATTTAGTATTAAGTTATCTTATAAGGTATAAATTATTATTGAAAATTGTATAGGAGAAAAAGACCGGGTGTACATCGGTCACTTGTTATCGTGGACGAAACCGGCGAACGTCGCGCGTTGAGCGTATACTCTTGAATAATTTCTTTCTAATTTCCATTACTAATTTATACGTTGCTTGTACCTACTATAGAAGTGAACGCTGGGTATGACAGATGAAGCATAATAGTAAGATTATTGTAGAAATGCTGTCATTAAGGAGTGCATATTTTCATAGAGTAATTACCCATACTATAGGCATACAAGTATACAAGCTAATTTAGACAACGCGTCCGGTTAAAAAACATTGTATATTAAAGATCTTGATTGCTTCACTTTGAATTGTTAAATTTATTGTCTAGTATGTCTTAAGCTATTTAAAAAAAGGCAAATTATTTAAAAACATTCCACAATGATACGAAATTGCCGTAATTAAAGCTTCGTAGCAATGTTGTTTTTATAAAAATGTTAGTTCCTCATTACTTAATTCCCACTCTTTTTGGCCAAGTTGTATAAGAAAACAGGGTGTAGGTTGTTTACTCCGTCGCTGGAGATGTCGGACGAATGTACCCCAGCTCCCAATCTTCAGCGTTCGTGATGACGGAGGCCACCGTTCGGTTTAAGCCTGTACGAGTCCGGGTAAAAAAAAGGGTGTTTACCCACAAGATAAACTAAATACCTGAAATCGCAAGATACATACCGCTTCCAGTAGGATACATACCGTTTTCAGTCGGATACATACCGCTTCCAGTACGATACATACCGCTTACAGTACGATACATACCGCTTCCAGTACGATACATACCGCTGCGCGAAGCCTATTTTAAACAGTTAACGACTAATAGATTAATAGATGATTTATAGAAATACTTTAAATAGGCGGTGGTCGTTGTTCGAGTAACAATTATCAAAAGAATTTTACAAATATTAAGCTCTAACTACAAATAACCTTTTAAAAGTTAAATTATTTTACATTTGAGGCACACAATTAACGAAGCCCATCAAAGAGAAATTTAACTCTATTTAATATTATAATTTGAAAGAAGAGATAATTTTGGATATACAAAATAAAACAGATTTAAAAGTTTCGAGTTACAAAGCGAAACCAACGCTCCCTCCCAGTAGATTTTTTATTACACGTTATAAGGGAAATATCAAACACGTAATTAATTTTCCGAGCTGACATCAATGCCTTCCCATGCACCTATGGGGTGAATAAGCTCACCGTAACAAAAGCTTCATATGTATGGTAAAAGAACCATTGCTAGACGCTTTCGTTTTTCTATTTATTTATTTTTATCATAATATTTTTTTCGTTTACTTAGATGACACGTGTAGCGCATTGGTTAGCACACCATTACGTTAAGTGTAAAGTCCCTGGTTCGATTCCCAGTCAGCGTAGATTTGTTTTATAACTTTTATTTGTAATATTTATTAATTAGTTTGAATTTTACAAAAATATTTAAATCCTAAAAGAGGTGGACATTTGCGCAGGGTCTGGTTGTCTAAAAGTGGTAGGCAGTGGTGGCCAGTCTGCCGATTCAAGGTAGTTCAGACTGTGAAGTGACTTAGTTGCTGGTTCCAAGGGGTCCTTTACGCATAACGGACTCTGGTGTCTTACCAATTAAAGCGGATTTTTAATGTCTGATTGGAAAAATGCCTGTCAATATGCGAATAACTGTCTGCCTACTCGGTCTTTAAAATATTGAGAAATATCGTGCATATTTTGTTTAATGAGAGACAACTCGATTTTCCTAGTCCAAGAACGCTGACGACCGTAAAAACTATCTCACCTTACAGTTATGGCTAAACTACTTTATTCATTTATTTGTGATCTGTCTTTATAAATGTCTATCTTACAAAATAATTAAGCAGACTTGACTATATAAAATTCAAGCTCTTGGTAAACCAAGCCTTATGTTTTTACCAAAAACATAAGGCTTGGTAAGAGTATGTCTATAACAAAATACTTACCTTGCTCCGCTTGTATTTTTAATAAAACTATTGTACGTTTAGAAAGCACGAGCGTGCCTACAGCAGAATGTTCCTGATACAATAGAATCGATGGAAAGGCATACACACTGGCCAACATAGTGGTTAAATTAGATTCTGTAAGTTCATTGTTTCTACATAAACGCGTGCGCTTTGGGATCAGCCTAAAAAAATTCAGTTTTTTTTAAATTGTGACTCGACATATGACAGCACTCGGCTTGGTGTTAAGCCGAAATGTGGTCCATGAATAAATGTCACTGCTACTACAATTCAATAACTGTGAGTAGCAATCACATCCACTATGCCGGCCTAGATGGAACCGGCAACTTACAAGCTGCTCCCGAAACGTAACCAAATCACTTCACGATCTGTATGTTTACTAGGCCGGCATAATGAATGCGTCAGTGTACAAATTATGACGAAAACAAACACATTTTATGAAGTACTAATAATTTTGTACAGTATCTACTACTTGCATTAAAATGTGACAAAGAAAAACTTAATTTAAAAAACTATTTTACCCATACTACACCCACCTTTCATTTTTTCATAAAATTTGATGAAACCTTAAATTCAAATGGAGGATTAACTATGTTATTACAGCTCGGTAAATGTACCTATTACTTGGATTAAAGTATAGGGGTGCGGAGTGGGGGGGGTGTTGGGTGTTTCGCCTGCGCTGGGATCTATACATGTGCATGTAGACTCCAGCGCGCACTCAATGTCCTGTATGGACGTCCTCGTCGGCGGTGGCTGTCGCACTAGTGCTCATCCATTAGTGGGACAGTCCTCGCCGAACTCAGCATGCAATTGGGTGCGTGCTGGGTCGTCCCCCCTGGAAATGTAGTGCTCTGAGGATCTGCACAAACACACTATGCCAACCTCAGGGCTCTACAGCTAACCATACAGGACATACTACAGGGATGATGCAGTCCGTGTCCCTGTGGCCCTCACAATACAACAAGCTATTGGAGGGGGTAGAACGGCTGCCTGCGTGTCTGCCGAGCGCGGTGACCCGTACGGATGGAAGAGGGGATCCTGGTGGTTGAGCAGACAGATCCTGTCTGCAACACGCCACTTCGGCCCTAATTTCAGCTAAACGGGAGGTCGTAGTTTAGTCGGACTGCGATCATTGGTTGCGTGCCGCGGAGCTGACGGATACACGACTGACAGCTGCGTGACATGTGATCATATCGGCTCATAGCTCAGGCTAAGGCTAGGATTCTGGGGTGATGGGGTCCGCAGGCGGCAGTGCACGTCATGTGGTGACATGCGCTGTTTAGTCTCGTGTGCAACTCACTCTGGTGTCCTATATCTGTCTCGTAGCCCTGGTGTTACTGTGTAACATCCCCAACGTTGCGGGCTCCGTGGAGGGTGGGGAGCGAGACAGACGAAAAATTTCATATAAGATATATGGCTAATAAAAATAATTTGAAAACCACTGGCACAGCTGGTCCATCGAGAACGGCTGTACATATACCCCCAAGCGCTGGGTCGAAAGGCACGGCCTCTACAGCTGGTCCACTAAGAACGGCTGAAAAAACTGTTGGAAATGCTGGGCCAAAAAGCTCGGCCTCCACTTCACAAACCGCGCAAAAAGCCGAGCTCGCGTCCAGGGCACCTACTCTGGAACGCGTTTCTCCTTCGCGGACCCAAGCGTCTGGTGGAAGTCTGGGCTCCAACAACCAATGTGCTGTTGGAGAACAGCCTGGGACCTCGCGTAAAGCCGGGGATGGTCCGCTCGGGGCAACCCGAGCAGGAGCGCCCTCCGGTGGCGCACAAAGGGTCTCGGGCACGGACAACACCAGCCAAGCGCGCCCGCGTAGGAGGAAATTGAGCAAAAGACAGCGGGACAAGCTACGCGCCTCCGACCCGACCACAGGTAACAAAGGACCCCTGAAGAGGGTCAAACTCAATGACTCCTCTTCACCCAGGGTGAAGCCCAAACGGGCTAGACCACCTACGACGCAAGAGGGAACCTATGCCAATATGATTAAATCAATTGGCATAGCCCTCACCACATCACCACAACATGACCTGACGGAAGCTCAGGCAATGGTGGTTAAAACTGGCTTTGAAGAGTTGTTGGCGGTAGAAATCGGGAAACTGATGGATGCCGGTTCCGACCTACGCCCGAGATTTGGGGGCAGGCCCCACTATAGCGAGGGCGTCGTCAAATCTCGGGTCTTGGAGATGTCCACCCTGACCTGGCTTCAGGGCATAATCGGAGCCATACCTTCCCCAATCCCCGACACTAAGATTGTCGCAGTGCTCCAGGAGGATCTGGTCCACAAGACCAGGGCCGGACTCCTGATTCCCAAGACCAAGGGTATGTCAGAAGGCAAGAGAATTCTGGCATACCTGGGTTTCCAAAACCTAAACCCAGCCTTGGGAATCAACAAATGGTCACTCTACAATTGTATTGACCAAGGGAAGAATCACTTCCTTATTGTAGGAATACCGGACGATATAGTCCCGATATTGCTACAACAAGGAAGATCACTATACTACATGGCAGGAAATGTCTATGTACGTTTCTTTGGGAAGGGGGGTCACCTATACGACGTACCGCCTATCCCAGAGGAAGCCGCGCCTGCGGCCGCTCAGGTTGCGACTGCACAACTGCGGACGCAACCGGACCGGCAGGAGGCCGGAACATCTTGTTCACAGGATGTAGCAACACCACAGCCAACCCAGCCTGCACCACCCGCAACACCCAACGTCGAGCCTTCTGGCCACTCGGAAGAGCCGATGGACCTGGTCCATAAGGCTCCATCTCCACCATCTGGAGGGGATGTATCCGAGGAGACGGAAGCGATGCTCCTCGCAGAGGAGTAGCAGGCTGTTGAAATGGCGCTGCACGTCATCCAGTGCAACCTCCAGCACAGTTTAACGGCCACGGCAATGCTACGGAGAGCGCTGGAGGTGAACAATAGAACCGTGGCCCTGGTCCAAGAACCATGGATCAGGAAAGGACAAATCTGTGGCCTCAGTAACATCGGCGGTAAGTTAATTTACACTAACTCCGAATCCCCACGCACCTGCATTTACATACCCAGGAACTTAATATCAACACCATTAACTGAGTTCTGTTCCAGGGACCTGACGACAGTCAGGATAAAATCAGGTGGAATCTCGGAAACAAACGAAGTAGTCGTCGCATCCGCATACATGCCAGCAGATGACATCGTACCACCAAGAGACATCGGAGACCTTGTCCAACATTGTGAGGCCAATAATCAGAAGCTGATAATATCCTCAGATACCAACGCACATCATCCACTATGGGGTATGGAAAAGACTAATGGCCGCGGCGAGGAATTGTTTAACTATCTCCTTACTACCAAGCTGCACCTGATTAACACAGGCTCTGAACCGACATTTGTAACGAGACGGTGTAGAACCATAATAGACTTAACACTGGCGACGGAGGGAGCCGAGAAACTGATAGCTGACTGGAATGTCTCAGATGAAGCATCATGCTCCGATCATCGCTGGATTCGTTATAGCATACAGGTGAATACCACGACACCCGCACCCAGACGCAACCCGCGTAAAACGAACTGCAAGCTGTTTATAAACACCTTGAAGCAGGAACTCGCAGGTACTGAAGTGCAGGAACCCCCTCACAATGAAGACCAAATTGAAGAACAGCTACAAAAACTGACTAATACACTCACTGAAAGCTATCAAGCTGCATGCCCCCTAACCACGGTCAAAAATGACTTGGAAGCCAGGTCAAACTGGTGGGGTCCTGAACTGGAAAGGCTGAGGCGAAAGGTGAGAAAACTATTTAACAGAGCCAAGAATACGAGGAGGGACGAAGATTGGGACCAATACAAGGACTTCCAGCTCTATTACAAAAAGCGTATCCGCTTCAGGAAAAGAGAAGCGTGGCGACAATTCTGCACTAAAATAGACTCAACAAGTGAGGTGTGCAGAGTCAAAAAGTTACTATCAAACGAAGGAAGACACGGCGTGGGTACCCTTCGGAAACAAGATGGAACCTTCACAAGAACCGACTCCGATATCAGTGAAGTACTTCTGTAAACACACTTCCCCGATTGTCTAATAACGACCTCTAGCGAATGGGAAGTAACATCACCAGCCCGACCAACTGTAGAAGACTGGGACATCGCCCACGACGTGATTTCCCCAGACAAGGTAAAGTGGGCACTGAACAGCTTCCAAAATTTCAAGGCAGCAGGACCAGACGGTATATTTCCCGCACTTCTAAAATGGGGAGCGGACGAGATAACACCACCCATAATCTTCATTATGCAGGCATGTCTAGCACAACACTACATACCCAAAGCCTGGAGAGAAGTAAAGATCGTTTTCATTCCAAAGGCAGGAAAAAGTGACTACACAAACCCCAAATCATACAGACCCATAAGCCTCAGCTCGTTTATGTTGAAAACAATGGAGAGGCTATGTGATCGACACATACGAGATAACGCACTGAGTAAGGTGCCACTGCACCCACAACAGCATGCATACACCACTGGCAAATCAACTGAAACAGCGCTACATAACGTTGTGAAGAAGATAGAACTGGCCATTGAAGATACAGCAATCTGCTTAGGGGCCTTCATAGATATAGAGGGAGCCTTTGACAAGACAAGCTTCAACAGCATCGAAAGGGCACTACACAAGCATGGCACTGATGAGACAACACGTAAATGGATAAGTAGCATGCTAAGACAACGGGCGATTCAATTCGACGCTAACGGGATTAAAAGAGGAATCGCAGCAAAAGGCTGCCCTCAAGGCGGGGTCCTGTCTCCTCTGCTGTGGAATATAGTAGCCAACGACCTCATAACCAAATTGAACAACAAAAATTACTACACAGTAGGATACGCAGACGATCTAGCTATTCTGATCAGTGGAAAGGTAACCAGCGTTGTCTTCGACGTTATGCAATCCGCACTGAAGGTCGTGCAGCATTGGTGCACCGAATCCGGTTTGTCTGTCAACCCTAACAAGACTGAACTAGTACTGTTCACGCGGAAAAGGAACATAGGAAAATTCAAACTACCAAAACTGTTTGGCACAGAAATTCAACTGTCAGCAGAGGTGAAATATCTGGGCGTCATCCTGGACAGCAAGCTGAACTGGAGCAAACACTTATCAAACAAGCTCGACAACGCCACCGTAACATTATGGCAATGTCGTAGATTACTAGGCAAAAAATGGGGAATAAGCCCCAAAATTATGAAATGGATGTATACCTCCATTATTAGACCGTTCGTCACCTACGGTGCGTCGACTTGGTGGCCCAGAACCAGGCTGAAGACCGTTCAAGACAGACTGCAACAATTCCAGCGCATGGCGTGCACGGCCATCACAGGCTGCTTGCTTACAACACCCACAAAGGCGCTGGAGGTCATCCTGGGCATACTGCCCCTACATCTGCATGTGCAGCTGGAGGCGACACTGACGGCAACGAGGCTTCTAACATTGAACCTCTGGAACATAGACTGCCGAGCCACACACACAACAGTTCTCAACGATGCAATTGAGGAACAGCCCCTCCTAGTATCGATCATTGACAGAATCCCGAAGAAGTTTGTATTCGAAAAGAGCTATAAAATACAACTGTGCGAGGAAGAAAAGGACCACTCTGGCGCCGAGGAACCAAGAATCTACACCGATGGATCCAAGACCGGTGCGGGAACAGGGGCAGGAACCTTCTCGTGGGATTTAAACATAAATATCTCAACAACGCTCGACGTAAACAGCTCTGTGTTTCAGGCAGAATGTGTTGGTATTCTGCAGGCAGCGCATGCAATAGCGAGGAGGGGAATTGCCAACCATAAAATAAAGATCCTCTCCGATAGCAAAGCGGTACTTTTGGGTCTGGAAAGCAACTGCAAAAACTCAGCTCTACTCTATGAATGCCACCTGGCATTGGAGGACGTATGCACGTCGAACCAGATCACTCTCCAATGGATCAAGGGTCATAGTGGATCGCTGGGCAATGACGCGGCGGACGAGCTGGCCAGGAAGGGGTCGTCCTGTCAACCGATGGGACCGGGACCTATTGTGCCCCTACCATTCCAATTCCTGCGCAGCTGGCTACGCCAAAGAACAGGTAACCAACATGAAGACGCATGGTCACAAACAACGGATTGCAGACAGTCCAGAGATGCTCTGCCTCACATAGACAGACGCTTGACTGGACGTCTGCTAGACCTCAGCAGAGCCAAGCTCCGCACTTTGGTAGGTGTTATAACGGGGCATTGCGGTTTTAATAAGCACCTGTACAACCTCAACATATCGGACAGCCCCCTATGTAGGGGATGTCTGAATGAGGAGGAGACAGCTGCACATGTGCTCTTGAGTTGCAGGAGCACAACAGTAGCAGAAGCGAGACAGAAGTTCCTTGGCAACGCGAGGACGCTTCCGGAGGTCTGCAGGAACGAGAAGGGTCTCCTGGCCTTCCTGGAGGAGATCGGGTGGCTCCGTTGAAGGAGAACCGTTGGAGAACGCACAAAGATACCGAAGAGGACTTCAAGTGCGGAAACGAGCCCGCTAAAGACTACAAGACTAGACTACAAGGGGTGCGGAGTAATCCTACATAGATTTGTAGGGAATTTATTTTTCGGTTTGACAAATGCTGTAATATAATTTTGCTTAGGGTTAGACACATATTACAAAATAGAGATCATTAGGTACTCCGTTTTCAAACATATATATAAATATATATATATTGGGGTAGGCCATAGGCGTAAACATAGGTCTAGCAGCTAATGGCTGACATTATGAACTAAGAAATGATTACATATTAATAGTGTTTTTTGAGTTTGTAAAAAGTTAGTTCGATTTTTAGGGGATAACGGAAAATATGTAAGTTATAGAATATCACGAAGCCATATCAATAATTCTATAGCAATTCCACATTTTTTATTTGAGCTCGTAGACTGGTAATAAAATAAAAGTTTCGCTCGATAATATCAGATTATCCGTGGGAGTAAAATGTCAAGGAGAACATATAATTGAAATAGAGGGTACGTAAATAATTATTAATTACAGTAAAAAATCAATTAACCAATCAATTATAGGCGACCGTGGTGTAGTGGCAGTGCTATGGTTACGCAAATCGAAGAGCACGAGTTCGAGACCACCCATCGGTACCAATGTATCTTTCTATGATACAAGCACTTTAGTAGCTGTAAAAGATAGAGATGTAAATAAAATATATATATATATATATATATATATACATTAAAAAAAAAAAATTGTCACGCCTTTTTCCTACAGGAATAGGCAGAGATTTGCACAATGAAGCAAAAAATTATTATATATATAACAATATAGTCCCGGTAGGATCAGGGTTGTTATATGATGTGGTAGTTTCCGTTTTTACCTAAAGGGCTTACTTAAAAGATATAAGAGCTTAAAGTTTTGCTCTATCGAAATTTCGCTCTAGAAATCACCAAATTGGCAAGTCACGCTCCATTGCCTCTGCCTGTCCCTGTGGGGAAAAGGCGTGAGAATTCAATATATTGATTGATATAATATGTAATATAATTTAATCTTGGACCTCCTCTTGCTTATCATCAGGCGAGTCGAGGTCAGATGTCGTGTCACAATAAAAAATACAAAATAAATTAAAAATAAATACATACGATAAAGATAATTAGTGAATAATCTAAAAAAAAATGGCACAGCTCCGATTACAAGTAGGCATCAATTATAAACCTGTAGTTGGATTCTTATACATTCAATAACTTTCATTAAAATACGTCCCTGAACTGCCAGTATATAAGACGTAATACAGGGACCAACTATTATTACTAGTGAATGGGCAAGCACACATACTCTCTCTCTCTCTCTCACACACACACACACACACACACATACACACGCACAGATATATATATTTATATATATATATATATATTTATTTATATATGTTACTTGAATGGTATTAGGAACTAACAATTGTAAATAGCACGATGGGAAAATATCAAAATGAAAAACAAGCAAATTTTCAGACAACACAATTATTTTTCAAGTAGACAGTAAGTACACTAGTCGCATTCTCATACATCCATTAACATCACTCCAACTTAACATCAAGCGGGGTGCTGATAGTTAGGCAAAAATAAATTTTAAAATAGTATGTCCCTGCCAATTTATACAGGGACAAATTATTATTTTATGCAACTGCAAAAGTACATCTTTTAGCGGATGGGCAACTACACAATAGCATGACAGAAAAATATTATCAAAATAAAAAAATACAACTTTTTAAACGGTTTTTTTTAATAACTAAATACATTTGCTTTGCTGTGAGTATATCCCTGTATTTGGATTCTTAATAAATACAGGGACGGATTTTAAAACATGTTATCCCTACAATTATTAGGCGAATCTAATAATATAACACGCTTATAAAAAATATATTAACCCTTCTTTTCGATAATGTTAGAAAGGGTATATAGACGTATATATACTCTTGTATATATGACGTGTGGTAGAATTTTCAAAAACAATAAACTACCTATATATCATACTTATTTCTATATGTATATCACACTCATTAAATTTTTTCCTATTTCCTTATTTATTTATTTTTGTTAAAAATTGAATTTTTGTCCCATATAAAACTTCGTATATTATTTAAACTAAATACATTGTATAAACGTAAACGTAGTAAGTTGCCGGTTCCAACTACTTTAGACGACTGCTACTGTTAAATTTTAAATAACATATTTAATGTGGCGCTGCTTTTCCAGAAGACGTCTGCAGGGTCTGCTAGTAATCATATAAAATAACGTAATTGTTCTACCTAAAATGTAGAAAACGGAAATTTATTATTCGATTGTTTCATATCTTTTAATAAACTAATTAGAGAAAATTACTGTTTAAATATAGTAAAATTTATGTAGCATTTAATCTCACATGTGTACGCAAGCTGTTGAAAATAATAAACTATTTCAGCAATTACATGGATTTTACTCGAAGAATTTTTAGACAATGACAAAATATAAATGTTAAAAAGAAATGTCAAAAGAACTTTCAAATATAGTAAAAAATATTATAAAACGAGGTCTTCCTCAACATGCCCCCCGGCGTTGGACTGGTGTCCAACAGTCTTTGAAATAGGTAAGGTATTTACTTCGATGGGTAGAGGACATATCTTGGAGAAACACCTACGTCTATTGCCATGTGCAGTCTCTATGTCTGCCACTCGTGTTATTCCGTCCTTTCCGGGATATACTTTTTTTATTCTCCCCAAACACCATTTTAATGGGGGTAAATTATCTTCTTTTATAACCACCATCATATCTTTTTCCAAATTTCTATTCTGGACATTCCACTTTGTTCTTTTTTGCAACTCCGAAATATATTCTTGCGACCATCTTTGCCAAAAATGTTGACGGAGTTGCAAAATTCTGGAATACCGGTTCAGACGATGCACAGGTATCTCCACTAAATTGGGTTCAGGAATGGAAGTAAATGGCCGTCCAATTAAAAAGTGGCCAGGAGTTAATGGTAGAATTTGTTCAGGATCCGAAGTTAATGGTGACAATGGGCGGGAATTTAAAATAGCCTCAATTTGTGTTAATACGGTGTACAACTCCTCAAATGTTAATCTTGCGTTTAGTAAGATTCTCCTTAAATGATGTTTAACAGATTTCACACCCGCTTCCCAAAGTCCTCTGAAGTGAGGGGAATATGCCGGAATAAAATGAAATTTAATGGAGTCATGAGCCATACTATCCTGTACACTTTGAGTATTATGTTTTAAGAATTTTCTCAACTCATTATCCGCCCCAACAAACGCTGTTCCATTATCGGAAAAAATGTCAGTAGGCTTGCCACGACGACTGATAAAACGTCTCAATGCCATCAAAAACGCGCTCGTTGTTAGGTCGCTTACTAACTCTAAGTGTATGCATTTAGTTGTAAAACATATGAAAATAGCTATATACACTTTTATATTGTGACCGCCTCTACCTTTCTTATTTACACCTATTATCGGACCTGCATAATCCATGCCTGTACATTGAAATGGAAAACTAACAGTGACCCGTTCTTTCGGTAAATTTCCCATAAGGGGAATAATCGGTTTCGCTTTGAATCTATAACATAATAAACAATCATGCACTACCCTTTTAGCCAAGTTTCTACCTCTAACAGGCCAAAATCGATCACGTATCGAATATAACAATAATTGTGATCCACAATGCATAAGTCTTTTATGTTCATGCTTAAAGAGTAGTACAGTTAAACGATGTTTAGCATTAATAATAATAGGATGCTTTTTGTCGTAAAGAAAGTTAGACAATTCTAATCTTCCTCCTACTCTCAACAATCCGTCATCGCCTAAAAATGGGCATAAACTACTTAAATAACCCTTTTTAATGTTATCATTTTTCTTTAAAGAATCTATTTCCATTTGAAAAGATTCAAGTTGAGCTAATTTAAATAGTATTATAAATGACCTATTTAATTCATCAGTATCTAAAGCGTCAATGCTTGTAGTCATTTTCCTAATTTTAGCCTTACAATTATATACAAATCTTAATACATAAGCGAAACTTCTTAACAGTCTATTATAATTAGAGAATCGTTCAAAATCTAAAACGTTTGGTGAATCACATACTATATTACATTGAGTCGTAGTTACCTTTAATTCAGGCAATACATTAATATTTGTATTAAATTTGGATAGCGGCCACTCACTTTCAGGGGAACATAGAAAAGTGGGCCCTTTCCACCATAAATCATTATTCTTTAATGATTCTGCATTAATGCCCCGTGAGAGTAAATCGGCAGGATTATCCTTAGTACCTATGTGACGCCAACGACTATTCTTAGATGTTTCAAGTATTTCTGCTACCCTATTCTTTACAAAAGGTTTTAGTTTGTATGGCTGAGTTTGTAACCACCCTAATACAATAGCAGAATCGGTCCAAAAAATACAACTTTGTACCTTTGCCCTTAAAGATTTTAAAACTTTATCTGCTAATCTTACAGCAATAACAGCGCCACATAATTCTAGACGCGGTATGGTAGTTGGCTTTAAGGGAGCTACCCTAGATTTAGCAATTAACAAAGATGCATTAATATTTGTAGCATTCATAGACCTAACATATAAACACGCTCCATACGCATCTTGAGAAGCATCACAAAATACATGAACTTCTATTATTTCAGCATTATCTACAATTCCGAATCTTGGAATAACTAATTGGTTTAGCACAGTCAGCTGCGACTGAAAGGCAAACCACATCTTATTTACTTCCTCTGGTAAAACATCATCCCAGGAAACCTTGAGAAGCCATAACTTCTGCAAAATAATCTTTGACCTAATTATAATGCAACTTAACAAACCCAAAGGATCGAATATTTTCGCTATCGACCTCAAAATTATTCTTTTAGTACTATGCGCAGTAACATCATCTGTCAAAATATTAAAATATAAACAATCCGAACTAGAGTTCCAACCTAGTCCTAAAGTATTGGCGCATTCCATATTACTCAAATCTAAATCTAAAGTATCATTAACACTTTCGTTAACAAATGTCACATTTGACCTCCATTTTCTTAAATTAAAACCCCTAGACAATAAAGTTTTGTGTAATTGTCTTTTAATGAATTTTAATTCATCTAATTCATTTGAACCAGTAAGAACATCATCTACATAAAAATCATTACATATTATATCAGAAATTAATTTATTATTATTTTTAAGACCTACCTCGTATAAAGAACGAATAGCTAAAAAAGGTGCCGAAGCTGTCCCATAAGTGACAGTATTTAATTTGTAAGCTTTAATTGCTTGGTCAGGATCAGGTCGCCAAAGAATCTGCTGTAACCTGCGCTGACTATTTTCTATAAATATTTGCCTGTACATTTTTTCAATGTCGGCTGTTACAACATATTTATAAGTACGAAACCTTAATAAAATGGATACCAGATCATTTTGAATGGTAGGTCCAACCATTTGTAGGTTGTTAAATGACAACCCAGAAGAAGTGGATGAGCTGGCGTTGAAAACTACTCTTAGTTTAGTAGTAGTGCTATGTTCTCTTATCACGCCATGGTGAGGGAGAAAATAATTGACTACTGAATTGTCTATTTCTGCTTCTGTCATATGACCTAATTGTTCATACTCTTTCAAGAAATCTACATACCTAGTCTTTAGCTCAGGCTGTCTAATAAACCTCCTTTCCAACGACAATAAACATTGCTTTGCACGCCGGTAAGAGTCGCCTAATTCAGTATCAGCTCTTTTCAATGGTATAGAAACACTAAAATGACCATTCTGTTCTACAGTCAAATGATCAACAAAATGAGCCTCACATGCTTTCTCCTCATCAGTATATAATTTAATTGACTCGCTTACTTCTTCAAGTTTCCAAAATTTAGTTAATTGTTCATTAATATCGTCTTCATTTATTGCAAAGTTACATCGTATTTCTTTGCTCATTACATCCCTAATAATAGGCATAGGGCCTGACAATATATACCCTAACTTTGTATTCTGTAAAATTGGGCTGTTTTGTCCCAACTTAAAACGGCCATCACACAATAATTCCCAGAATAAATCGGCTCCTATTAAAAGCTCTATATCCTTAGGATCATAAAACTGAGGATCGGCAAGGATAATATTGTCTGGAATTGTCAATTTTCTTAAATCTGTATTATTATCATATCTAATAGCTGCAATATTTGGCAAAACTAAACAATTAAAACTTTTGCAATATGAATTTATCCTAGATCTCATAGTAAGATGTGTAATTTTATTTATTTTCGTAATGACATTATTGACACCTGTCACACGAGATTCAATATTATCAATATTTAACTTAAGGCGCTGTATCAAAGACTCTGTGATAAATGAAGCTTGACTACCAGAGTCCAAGACGCCACGAACCTCTCGAAACTGTCCATTACCATCTTTAATAATAACTAAGAGGGTGGATAAAATTACTTGACTTGTATTAGTCTTAGCATTAATTTTATTTATTGACAATGAAGTCGTCGGCTCCGACGTAGTCGCAACAGCCGCTACTTCGATATCATTTGACAATTGACTGTCATTATTTGTATCGCAATCTTGATGCAATAATGTGTTGTGCCTACGTTTGCATTTACGGCATCCGTAAAATTTGCAATTAATATTTTTATGTCCAGGTTTTAAACATACAAGACATAAATGATTTTTTCTAATAAATGTTACCCTTTTGTCAATGGGTAAAGCTATAAACATTTCACAATTGAAGATCTTATGCTCGCCTTTACATAAAATACATAAAACATCTTTTTTACCATTAATGTTAATCAGGGCCTTAACATTATTATTACTATGTTGTTTCATGCTATTATATTTACAATTATTATACATTTGATAATTGGGTTTATTCAATACCAATGTTTCTAGTAAATCCGCACGATTTTTGATAAATTTAATCAAATGAGCCAGTGTGACATTTTCTAGCCTACACTTCTCTTCTTCCCATGCCCGAGAAGTACTAAAATCTAATTTACTAGAGAATATAAATATCAATAATGTATCCCAGTTTATAACGGGTTCACCTAACATTTCCAAGGCTCTTAAATTTTTAGAAATCGTGTCTATCAATTGACGTAACAATATTGCAGATTCGCGTCTGATAGGATCTATTGAAAATAACGCCTTTACGTGATTTTGAATTAGAAGCCTGGAATTGTCAAACCTATCGCATAATATCTGCCAAGCTACTTTATAATTATTACTAGAAAATTCTAGTGAACGGATAACTTCTGCAGCATTTCCTTGCAATGCAGATCGCAAATAATGGAATTTATGCACGTCCGTAATAGTTTTATTGTTATGAATTAAATTTAAAAATGTGTCATGAAATTCAAGCCAATTTTTATAATCGCCACTAAATGTAGGCATTGATATTGTAGGTAATTTAATGCCACTAATCGCATTATTGGTACTGGCATTATCCTCACAATTCTCGTCTTGAATATGCGAGGAGCCTGGCTTTGGGCCATTATATTTAGCAAGCAGCTCTTCTGCTTTCGATAATAATTCAAAATATATATCATCAAATTCGCAACGGTAGGCGATTTCAATTTCAGAGTCTGGGCGAGCAGCCTCGATGATGCATTGAACATCGTCAAATGCATCATAAACTGATGATATTTTTTGTGTTCTCAGTTTTAACTCCAGAATTTGAACATTGCTCAATATACTAGGTAAATTATTAAAATAAGACCTAAATAAGGTTAAGCGACCTTTATACGAACCGCGCTTTCGAATGGCATCGCGAACACTATCATCGTCCGACTTACCTGCCAACATTTCCTTGTCGTCCATCTCTCTTTACCAAATCACACCGGACACGAACCTCTTCTATAATGACTGCCCACCCTCTTTGGGCGCCGAGGATTCGGTACTTGACAGTGGATTCTGTAATATTTAATACATACAACCAGCGGGGAATCACTTACAAACCTGCCCTCCCAAGTTGAGACGGATTACCTGCTCAGGCCGACTCCCGTAGACATCTAGTTCGTATTTCCGAACGACAATTTCTTCTTTATTTTTGATTGTCTAATATGTTTTATCCATTTAGGCGCTGTTTATTTGCTCATTATTCAGCTCAAAGGACCAAAATGTTGAAAATAATAAACTATTTCAGCAATTACATGGATTTTACTCGAAGAATTTTTAGACAATGACAAAATATAAATGTTAAAAAGAAATGTCAAAAGAACTTTCAAATATAGTAAAAAATATTATAAAACGAGGTCTTCCTCAACACAAGCACTTACTCATATTATATTTTATTTAAACTACTAGCTAGCGTTTTAATTTATAAATTCACAAATTAATTATTAAATCATATTATTAATTATTATATAGTATTTAGCTCTGGTAAATTTAATAAAACCATTATTACATTGTTTAACAAAAAGAGAATAAATTCTCATTAGTCAGTTAATTTGGTGGCCCTCCGTTTGTTTTGAGGTACCTTTTGTTGTTCCCCGTGGGCTAAGTATGTAAGGTCTCAAAGGGGACTCTTTGATCTAGCCTTAGCCCCGTCGGCAGGGACATGATGCGGTTAACCACCAAGCAAGTACTTCAAAATCTCTGTAAATATTAGTTATGTTAATGTTAAATCTACAAAACCACGTCTTTTCGTTTGCATATAGAATAGAAAACTATGAACGTCACGTCCTCTTTCAATAACAGCTTAGGTCTGTGCACATTAATACCCGCTTTTCTTGGAAAAAATATGTATTGGCAACATTATGCTATAGCTAATGCTATTGCAGCGATGCCTTCAGCAGGTTAGATAAGTTTGTCACAACTATAACTTGAAGTTGAGTACGCTGAAAGTTACATATTTGTTTAATTTAAACAAAATTAAATTTAAAAAATGTTTTTTAAATATAAAAACATTATTGGTATGCTAAATGTTTAAATAAAGGGTTAAACTAAATTTGCGCACGAAATAACACACCTCCGTGTTTGACTTTCGGTCGCAGCCTACAATCCCCGTGTAATATATTTATCATATTATCTTATAGAGTCCTAATCTTGACTTGACCTAAACAGGAAAACTTCCAAGAGCGCGGACGTGTAATAAACTATTTTATCGCCGCGTCGTCGCTATGCCGGCCAAAGGTGCTTTTTCACGTTTCGTTTGGTTGTGTATAACGAAGGAGCTGGTAAAAAAGCAATCCACCACATTAATCGATTGTTCTCTAATACAAGAACGACGCGCCGAACCCTTTAGTTTAATCGACTGCCAATTGAACTAATAGAATGTGAGCGTTTCTTCCAACCTGTGTGAATAGACGAGGAGACTTATTAAAAAGTAATACCATACTACTTAGGTAATACGAATTTCCTAATTATCTCAAATAATTATCTCAATGACGCTAAAACAAAGTCAGATCTTATCTAAAACTAAGTCAGAATGACTTTACAACTAAGGAAAAACTACAATACTTTGAACTCCACCACTTTAATTTTAACTGCATTAATATCGCCCATGCCCACATAAACAATAAAATTGCAAAAAAAAACTAAATTTTAGTTCATTTAAATGTCACATTGAATGGCATTTTTGCTTAAATTGAATTTATTCCTTATTATTATATATAATATTTTTACCAGTTTTCACAAGTAAAATGTTTGGGCAGGAAGAAGACAAATATTTGACTTATTACCAACAAGAATGTATGGTCAAAGTTGGCCAAACTCTCCAATTGGAGCAACAGGCTTATATGGAAGCACACCCAGAGGTACATATTTATAAATACGAGTAATTTATTTATTATTTAATAAAGCAACATAGTAAATGTAACTACAATGCTTTAACTTAAAATTGTTCCTTCTATATTTTGTTTTTACTCTGGGAAAAAGGCGTGACAATTTGATTGATTAATTGTTCCTTACTATTTTGACTGTTTTCGAATCAAATTGAGGACGTGGAGTGCCTGGGCGGCTATCAAATTAAAGATTTAGAGTACCTAATATATCACATTACTAGTCACAGATTATAAACGCGGGCAAATCCGCGAGAATAGCTATCAATAAAAAAAATTACGTTAATTTTGTATTTGTGTGTAGCTAGTCTGCGTGTGTATTTTAGTGGTCTTAACTATTCTCAGCAAAATCAAAATCAAATCAATCAAATCAAATTAGTCCCACAGGGATAGGCAGTGACAATGAAGCGCCACTTACCACGATCCTTACACAACTCCCTTGCTTCCTTCACATCCACAATTCTCTTCATACAGGCTCTGTGGTTATTGACACTAGGCAACCCAGTTTTCTTGAGGATGTCTCCGAATTGGTCGGAAAACACTCGCCTGGGCCTGCCTTGTTTAACGCATCCATCCACATCAGATTTATAAATTCCTTTCGTCAATCTACTTTCACCCATCCTTCCATCCATCATCTCAGCAAAAAACAAATAAAATCGATTTATTGTTATTACCATAATAGCTCGCTTCGTCCTGCATAAATGTTTATTTTCCGCACTTTCCGTACCATACTTCTACGCATAACAATGAAACAATTAGTTGGAAGCTTTGCAGGCAAATTGTAAGAAGCATTTGCACTTTAATATCTTAGTTTTATTATTGAATCATATTAATAGAATAAGGCGGCCGTTGTATAGTGAAATAGTCACGAAAACAAGGAGTTTCCCACTCAAAACCACAAAAATACATCTTTGATTTAATATGTACTTTGGTTGTCGTGTTTAGTATGGTCATGTTAAGAAATTTATTAAGGTCCATGAGCAGAATAGAGGCGACTGCTTCTATTTTTTCTATTGTGATTCAACATATGACAGCACCACGACTGATGTTAAGCTAGCTGAAGTGCATTATATGTATGAAGGAAACTGCTCTTACAGTTAAATAACTGTAAGTAGGAGTCTCACTCACTATAGCAGCCTAGTTGGAACCAGCAACTTACAAGCGGATCCCGAAACGCGACTAAGTCACTTCACGGTCTGTATACTTGTAATTGGTAGTACTACCCCAGATTGGCGGCCTGGGCTGTTTAAAGCAGTCTTTAGCAGCAGTTGTAACAACTTCTTGATATCCCTTATGTACTGTGGGAACTTTTAGTTTTTTTTTTATCGAGATGCGACATTTCTTCTCGGGTGATACAAGTGCCGACGACTGAAAAAACCGGCAAACAAACTCGATCTACTTAAGTGGGCCACTTTACGTTCTTTATATATGAAAGTGGTGATACCAAAATGATACAGCAGAATAGCAAAAACTGGCCGATATTGAATTGTAGTAGCAGTGTCATCCATTCATGGATCACATTACAGCTTAACATCAAACGCGGTTCTGTCATACATCGAGTCTCAAAAAAAAGTCATGACAATTTGATTAATTGATTGATTAAGAGCATAAAAACTGATAAAGCATACATTGTCTACTCACCACAAGTTAATGTATAAATGCAAACGAAAAACTTATGAACCAAATAATTCGTTTAAAACTATTGATATTTTAAATAGGTAAAGGCTATGTTAGCGTTAATGATCAGCAAAGCTATTCGGGAAAATCACCGGAAAACTGACATCGGTACATCGTTAAAATTTTTAGTGCAGCCCACAGAAGTCATTGATAAAGAAATAAGAAAATTTCTTGGAATACATGCAGGATGTTACTCGCAAAATGTTAGTAAAAGTTTATTTTATTTCTGCGTTACTATTACTTTTTATTTATTATAAGGTGTACATCTAATCGGAGACATCCTCAAGAAAGCTGGGTTGCCTAGTGCCCATAACCTTAAAGCTTGTATGAAGAGAATTTTGAATGTGAATAAAGCAAGGGAGTTGTGTCAGGATCGTGGCAAATAGCGTAACATTGTCTCTGCCTATCCCCATGCGCAATTTTATTGATTGATTATGAAGGATGTATGATACGCGGCAAGAGCAACGCTTACTATTATTATATTTATTTATTTAGGCAACAAACAGTCATACAAAAGAAGAACTTATATAATAATATGCTAAATGAAGACCTTATAGTGCCGAAGATTAAACTAACACAAATATAACAAAAACATAAGTACCTACATACATACAAATATTTACACATACATACATATATACATAATATTATATGTTTAGATACTGTTCTATTTTTCTTTATTGTCTGGTTGTCAGACCCATCTTGTAAGTTGCCAGTCCTAACTAGGCCGGCATAATGGATGTGACTGCTGCTTAAAGTTATTAGCTCCATTTATGGACCGCACTCCATATTAACATCAGACGGGGTGCTGTCATATTTCAAGTAACATTTAAAAAAAAACATCAATATATAGAATCGAATTCGATTCCACGACCTGATAAAATGTAGGCACGAAAACCCGATTTAGACATATTTAATTATTGGTTAGAAATTAACCACAGAGCCTTAATGAAGAGAATTGTGGATGTGAAGGAAGCAAGGGAGCTGTGTAAGGATCGTGGTAAGTGGCGCTCCATTGTCTCTGCCTATCCCTGTGGGAAAAAGGCGTGAAAATTTGATTGATTGATTGATTGGTTAGAAATTTTTTAAATTTTAATAATTTGGTCTCAACCAAATCAAAATGATGTATTTATATTTTTCTTTTAAGGTCAACATGGAGGCAATAGAACATAAATTAAAAAAAGTATATCCAGAAGGTTTAGAATTGGACTTATTAAACGTAAAAATGAAAGAATATCCACCGAAACCTATGTCAGTATCTTCATCAAGCCGGAGCAGCTCTACTACCTTATCATCGTCGTTTCTAACTTTACTTTCTTCTGACACAACCTTACCTACACCAGGTACTCTCTTGTTAAATTATTGTCTATTAGTTATTTAGATTGCTTAAATTTTATAGCTCACATATTTTTTTATACAATAAATATTACGTTTAAGGTCAAAAATGTCTTTCTCCGGGATTCAAGTTAGTGTTTTGTATTTAGTATGCGTACAAATTAAAATTACAACTTACATGCTCACGCAATCATAAGACAAAACTATCAATCATGACCTAAAATGACTAATGACTTAAAAGTTAAATTAATCAATGATTCATGAAAACATCAGTCACTACATAGTACGGTAAATCCGTCAATCATAGCAGAAACTGTAAGTAAAATAGCAGATAAAATTTCGAGTAAAGGAGTGGGTACATCTGTGATAATGAACGCTAATTATCATCATCATCAGCCAGAAGACGTCCACTGCTGAACTCAGGCCTCTCCCTTAGAACGCCATTCTGAACGAAAAGATGCCAGTGGCATCCATTTTTTGTGACTTTCACTATGTCGTCAGTGACTAGTGCGAGGCCTACCTACGTTGCGTCTACTAGTTCAAGAACCTTTCTTTCCCATCGGTTGTCGGTTTCTTGAACGATAAAAACAATAAGAAAAATTGTACATAATCGACCTGTCAACTTTATATAAAAATGCCTTGTTATGATTGTTAACTTTTCTCACTATGTCTATTAAAGATACGAGTAGTATGAAACATCTACTTATAACAACTACTTACCTTTCAGAGCCCATACCAACTCCTGAACCAACTATGTATGACTATCTTTTTGCAATGGCGACCAACGCTGTGGACAAGGCATGTTTCCTTCATGTGACTGAAGAAATGTTAATTTACGACACAGCATATGTGGAAGTAAGAAAAATGATTGAAGCGGCTATGGAAGTTCCTATTGTGGAAATAAGAATGGATATCGCTAGCACATTCGAAAAAATATACAATGCTTTTGAAGATGATATAATCGTGAAGGAAAAGATTGGTACGTTTTTTTTTTCTTTATTGTTACTCGACATATTATGACATAACTCGCCTGATGTTAAGATGATGACTGCTACTTGCAGTAATTAACTATAAGTAAAAGTCATATTCACTATGCCGGCCACTATGTAAACTTTTCTAAGAGTGGTAGGTAGATGTGGAGCTTAAGGGGAAGTTACACTACTAACAAGCGTACAGACCGTGAAGTAAATTAATTACGTTTCGGGATCAGCTTGTAAGTTGTTGGTTCTAACTAGGCCGGCATAGTGGATGTGACTACTACTACAGTTAAATAACTGTGATAGCAATGCACTTCAACTTACAGTTAAAAGTGCTGTAATATGTCGAGACCGAATAATAAAAATATTATTTTAATTACATTTAATTATAATATATGTATTCATAAAATCCAGGTTACATTAATATTTTTGTAAATTCAGTGAGTTATTATTCAAAGAAGTTTCGTGCACATAAAATAACGTTAAAGGTTATAATTAATAAATCACGGACAAAGGTGCATAATGATAAGATTTAGGTGAAATAACTATAAGTCGCGCGTTTAGTGACAGACATCAGGTTCGATCCCGGGTCGCAGTTTTCGATCGCACATTTTTTTTCTATTCCATATTCTATACAGCAACATGACTAACACTAGCGTTGAATACCCAAAAAATATTAAAAAGTGTTATTAATGACACACAGCGTGGCGCATTGATTAGCACACCATTTCATTACGCATAAAATCCCGAGTCCTATTCCTGGCTGGAGCAAATATTTGCTTCAACAATCAATTAGGCAAACGTTCACAATTTTTAATACTATTGTCATTTATTGGAGTAGGATTGCTAATTAATATTCATAAGAGAAGTCGCATGCTCTATGCCGGCCTATTCGGAACCGACAAGTTACAAGCTGTTCCGGCTGAACTGCGACTGAGTTACTTAATGATCATGAAATCATGAACACTGTAAGTACTACCCTGGATCGGCAGACTGGTAAAAATGACCACCAAATAGTCTGCCGAAAACTTAAACATCTAGTTGTTTAATCAAGTTTTATTTGCTCTGATCCGTGTGGCCGAGAGCAAATATCTGCCTCGTTCATTTCTATTCACTGTAAACAACCATCCGTGACTTTTTCACGGAATAATATATTATTATTATTAATAATCATGGTTATTTTTCATAGCTGCTGAACGCGCTTGGGAAAAAAGAATGAGAAAGAAAATGAAGAAAACATTACGACGCCTACATAATTTCAAAGGTAATTAAATAAAATGTTTCTTTTGTATTGCTTTAATATACTCAATTCCCACAGGCATAGGCAGACTGTACCATCTTCCACCATCTACCATATCTCGCTTCCTTCACATCCAAAATTATATTTATCATGATTATTCTCCTAATATCATATTTATTCATGTGGTTTTTTGACGTGACAACGTCTTATAATTCGATGAAGCCGGCTGCACGCACGAAAAAACATGACTCATGCAGCGTTACCTCGCGCGTTCCATTTAAGGCTTGAAGTGCGCGGAACAGGCGACAAAGAGGCACAATCGCCCTCCGCGTTCGGCAGCCTTCGACATCTGTCTCTCTCCTACTAGAGTGAGCGATGCATACTATTAATATTAATATTACTAATATTAATACTATTATTATTGAACAGTGATCGTCATAATTTTAATTTAAGATACAAAGATAAACTCGCTGTGCCCACATATAGGCTCCACAAAATAAGTAATTCTTTCGCTGGCAACTGTATCCGTATGTATAATACGCTGCCAAGTAATGTGCCTGATCTTACAGTTAATAAATTTAAAAAATTCATTAAACTTAAATTGTGCCAAAAGGCTTACTATAGCATTAGAGATTTCTTTGACGACAAGGCTGCTTGGCAGTGAATGAATTGCTAGTTCCCAAGATAAAAAAGATGTAATAGAATATAAGACTAAGTTGAAAAAAGCCGGACTGGAGTTTCTTGAGTGTTCTTCTCAGTCTGTAGCCTTTCCGAACACTCGGTAGAGTCCCCTCACTCTTTCTTAATGACGTTTCTAAGTGTTTGTAAAAACCAAATGAATAAATGACTTTGAATTTTGAATTTTGAATTTCATTTAATATTTTAATATACCATAAAAAAATGACATAATTCGGTTAAGTACTGAATCTTTATTTATTGACGACTCTCTATTAAAAATAATACTTGTAATTTTTATTTCTAATTTTAAACCTGATTTAATATAAATAAATTAATCCATCTTTTAGTTAAATAAAAGTAATAATTTTTATTCTAGGATACGAATCTCCACCAAAGTCAGTGAGCGGTAGTAGTGATGATGAAGAAGATGATGATGATAATGAGTCAAGTATAGTTGAAAAATTGCCCCCTGATCCGCCCTGTGTCTGTCATCCCCAAAGTAGATACAACCGCTATGCTAAAGTAAGTTTCTGCCGTAACCCAGACGCTGCAATGCATCGCGTAATGAGTACAATAATTTCTTATGGTACTATTAGAGTTACAATTTTATAATAGCGAAATATTCAATGCATGCATACATACGTAAATTGAATATTACGTAAAACAGGAAATTAAATATTTGAACAATTAGATTACACAACATTGCATTGCATGACATAAAGCTGGAGTGCGATCCATGAATGTATAGACTCCATGGTTATTGGCACTGCGGGCCCTTGCCTTATTTTAAAAATTTCGCTTCAAGTAGGTGAGAGAGCTCAACATTGTGACTAAAACTGCGCGAAGTTGCGCTCGTAACTAACTTTAAAGCGCCATTGAGTTAGTCACCGTTTATATCGTATTTTCTAAGACTTTTCAGAAATTGCGTTTATTTTAATCGCGACGTTTTTTAATATTTGAGAGGTGTTGGACGTCTCATTTGTATGATATTGTGCAAATAAGAAACTAATTTATTTATATATGTTTTAGGATCGCTTTGGAATATATTTACCTCAAGAAAATAATTACTGTGACGTCAATGTAACTGTAACGCCAACATTTTCAGAGGTACATTTATCTTGACACAAGACCACATCTACCTACCTTCAATTGTGACGCAAAAACAATAAAACCTAATAAAAATACTGTATAAATTACTGCTATTGAAGATGTTATTCATTCATGGACCGCAGCTTAATTTTAGGCGGGATGATATTAGGCTGAATATAAGCTGGATATATTTCGAGCCAAAATAGAATAAAAATCATCTAGCAGTTATTTCACCAACTGGGACTACGTCTCAATACCAATTCAAATTATTGATAGCTTAATGGTGAGATTAGTCTAGTAAAGCCACAGACGTCAAAGTCGATTCGCTGATAACCGTTATACATACAAAATAATTTGTTGCCCATTATTATTACTAATTTACGCAGTATTAATAGATACTATGCCAAATATTTTTATATTTAAATATTTCCAGTTTAGTAACTGGAGATTTATGTAGTTATGGAGTTTTTTTTTTAGAGAATTGTTTGTAAATATTAAATTTTTAATATTGTGATATTACATTTTCTTTCATTTGATATGACTAATGACTACTAAGTAAGTACCCCCCCCTACCGCCTTTGAACTGCTTCAACAGATCGACGTGAGGCGGGACCCACCCTCTGAGCTCTCTAATACTACGTCACAGAGTATATTCAGCAGAGTTGCACTACCTCATACCTTTTGTTCCACATTGCTCCCTCTCCACTAGAGCAGGTGATAAGATGCACTAATTGACTGGTGCGGCATCTCGTAAAAGAATGTTTTTTTAGTTAAAATTATGGCAATGTGAAATTTGGAGTTTCATTGAAAAATATCAATCAATCAAAATCAAATGGAGTAAAACAAGAAGCTAACCCTAAGTAGCCCGAAGCAGTTTCATTGAGAAATATAACCTTCTTAAACGTTGTTCCTGTATCCTAAATTTCTTATCTAGTTTTGTGACGTTTATTCACTATTCATTACAATCTATTTTAAAGCCTCGGGTTAAAGCCTGTTTTTGTTAATGGAGTAAAACAATAAGCTAACCCTAAGTAGCCCTTAAGTCAAAGTAAAGAAAAATATTGTGAAATAAAATTCAGTTATATATTCAATTAAAATTTATTTTTAAAATTTGGTTTCCAATAAGTCATTGAAACTGAAAGGTTGAAATGGATATCCGGTTCCTATATAAAATTTACTCATGAACTCGACCCTGAAAATAATAAACACCATTTAAAATCATTACTGTAATACACTAATATATATATCGATAAAAAATAATAGGGGAGCATTGGGCACTTTTCTACTTGAATTAAAATAAAACTTATTTTTTAACAAAATCCACTATTTATGTTTAATAATTATGTTAAATTATTGCGACGAATAGTTATACAAATGTAATCAGTCTCAAAGTTGCAAGAGATTTTCTGAACCTTGCCCAAAACCTAAGTGCCATAAACTATAAGTGCCCAAACCTCCTAATGGTTGGGTGGTTTGAGGACCGCTGTGGGTGGTTTGGGCATTGTATTGCATACGCCACATAATACCCTACTAAATTATTTTGATATGTTATGACTAAAGTAACTTAACAAATAGTAAAGATTAGCTGTTCAAAAATCAGCATTCTTACAAAAATAATAAAACTTATCTAACATTTAAGTGTCCATGACTTACGACACTATGCGCTTTTTCGCTATGAACTATTGTAGGTGTCTATCCCATCTCGCTTTCTCCGTGTGGGCCTGCCGCAATGTCTAACAACTTGAAGTCTACTCACTAGTGAACTATGCATATAATGCACTTAAGTAATTGGAATACCTTAAAATTACTTAACCAGGGACCCGACAGAGTAACTTCAATGGGAATAAAAATGAAATTTATACCAATTTGTGAAAAAGTTACGCGGTCGCTGTAAGTGTCAAAAACTACTTTTATTCATTGGGACATTGAGTTTCAATGAGCTTGAACTGTCAATGAAAATTAACATCGATTTTCAGTGCGTTGCGCGCTCACAGTTTTAATGGGGTTCAACTGTCAAAGCAAATCCTATTCTCATTATCATTGTATGTTTGCGGTCAGCCCACTGACAAGACCTACAGAGTAAGTAAATGGAATAAAATGATTAATGATATTATTAAAATCGTACCAATGCAATCTCAAAGTATGTAGGAACGCTGATAATCCTTCCATCACGACTAAAATTGCGAGACTAAACATTGCCCAAATAGCAAATGAAAAGAATATTAGTACACTTCCTAAATACGTGTAATTTTGTAAACCATTCTTCGATAATACCATATCCCATAACATATGTGACAACTCTGAAAACATAAAGTTAATTTGATGACACGCGATCCCGGGTTCGATTTCCGATATGAACAAAAATTTGTTTTATAGCCCTGATTTGTAATATTTAATTGTATATTATAATGATTACTAGACATTAACACACATGTTTCAGCACCTTTGGCCAGCAAAGTGACAGTGACTGAGGTAGTCGTGACTGTAATGGTTATTTGTCAGTCGTCGGCTCTCTTGGACTTCCATCATGATTACCATCAGGCAGAACGAGGTCATATATAGTCACAATAAATAAATAATCATATAAAATTACACTTTGTATTTTGCAATAGTGAGTGTACTGTGTAGTGGTTTCCCTGTGCGACCTGTACGACCACTTTTAAGTACTTGGCCATACTTGTGGATGCGGCCTCCATTCATTGACCGTACTCCAGCATACTATCGGTCGGGCGCTGCCATGTATATGTCAAGCTTTCTTTGTTACTTAATAAATGCATTTAGAGACATCCCCTATATAGTCGTTACCCAAATAATCAAATAATGAATCATCAAATAGTTATAGGTACCGCCGTTTAAAAACCACTCTGAGCCAAATTCTAACATGGCCGTGATTTATCAGGGTCCCGATTCACCTAATAAATGCATGACAGCAAAATGATGTGGCAACGAACTTATACTGACTGGTATTGCACTGGTCATAGTTAACCACTCAACGAAAATTAAATCAAATGGTAACTACGTTAATTGGTTAACTACGATCAGTGCAAGTTCGTTGCCACGTCATTTCGCTGTCATGTATTAATTAGGAGAATCGGGACCCACCCAACCCAGCATTGTTGTGGAATGCTCGCAACGACATGATAGTAAAAGGCACCTAGCAAAGTTTTTACTTGAAATAATAAAGGTACAAAATAATAAAGAATAAACTTACGGCTATGAGCCAACGATAAAGCCCAAAGTCTGAGATACGAAGCAGTATGAGATATTGTACTAAGAACGTATTCAATAGTATGAACGGCTTGGTTAATCATTAAATCACCAAACGTGGTTTCCTCTTGTTTTCCCTCCTGTTTACTACCTTCGTTTTTTCCTTGATCATTCATGTAACCTCGAAATTTCGTAGCTCCCTATAAAAATAATATCATTACAGGAATCATGATTGTCCTAGGTTTTTTAACGGAAATTAAACGTGAATATCACTTTTAATGGCAGTCTTTTAATGATGTATTGTTAAATGAATATCAAATTATTCAAACTTAATATATTGTCATAATTCAAAACATAGTTTATGAGATTTAAATCTCTAAATAAATCTCGTTGATGCTGGCATTCGGTTCTTCTTTTGACTCGTCATATGGTATTCGGTTTTGGAAGTATGAGGAAGATAATCATATTTCTGAAATTAGAATTAAGTTGCCGATTCATCTTCGCATGAATCTTTATACACTTATGTTTCTTTACTCTGTTCTTCTTAAACCCTACATTCCCAAGTACTTAAAAATAATATGTTCCCGTCTCAGCTCTCTCCATGACAAATCTCTAACAACCTTATCCTGCATTTCCTCCTCATCACACTGCTTTATTTTCCAACCTCCATTCCGCTTTCCCAGTCACAATGGTCATAAAGCTCCTAAAAAACCTTTTAAACCGCAACGTAAGTCTCTACTACTTTATATAATTAAGCATTCCTATTTCGCCTAGAAGTCGAAGCTTCTCGACCTCAAACTACCCAAATGAATATATAACTAAAGAGTTATTGTTTATTAAAACTTACCATAACGCGTGGTTTATGTCTTTTAGTATAATGTAAATATAAGGGTTTCCCTAGTAACATTACTGGTATACAGCTTAAAGCAATGAACACTAGGGCTGTTTGTATAGTTTTTTGACCAGGGTACATGTAGGCATCACAATCATCCTCAACGGGCACTGATTCAGTTAATAACATCATGTCTATGAATAACAATAGTACTAATGGTGCGCATCCTGAATGCGTTTTTGGGTCTGAAATTATTATTTTTATATGCATTAGCTTATAGTGGATGAAGAAAGAGAGTAACAGACAGAGAGGCTTGGAACGAGCTGGAGGAGGTCTATACCCAAGCAGGGGTTCCGAACAACGGTGTGGATAAACAAAATTTAAATTCATGTAATTTAGGATTGGAAATAAATGGCTTATTTATTTAAGCTAGGTTGCCTAGTGCCTATAACCGTAGAGCTTGTATGAAGAGAATTGTGAATGTAAAGGAAGCGAGGGAGTTGTGTCAGGATCATAGTAAGTGGCACTCCATTGTCTCTGCTTATCCCTGTGGAAAAAAGGCGTGACAATTTAATTGATAAAGTAAAATAAACGCGATAGGAACACACGATAGTCATTTATTACATAAGCACAATGTTCGCGGAAATCTTCTAAAAATATAATATCGGAGGAATTTATTAATGTTTACATAAATCTTATTAGGTACTATTTGTACAAGACTAGAGCCTAAACTTGGGAACTCACTTAATAAAGGTGAGTGGCCAATTAGACTTTATCCTGTTTATGTAATCTTCTACTTATTTAGGTACTTACAGTACTGTGGTATAGTATAAAATGTTTGTTTATCGATGACTAATATGGACATATTTTGGATTATATTTATTCTCAATACTTTTCTATATAAGCTCATATTACAGATTTATTCTTACCTTGAGTCGCTCCAGTGTACATAAACCATTTTAAAAATATCATTAAAACCAGATACAAAAATAGCAATGCCAAAAATAACATTTGTGGTACGAATTCAAATATTATTGAATAACGTTTATGAAAGTATCTAAAAAGAATTGAATATTAAAGAGGTTTTTAAATTTTTCTTTTTGTCGTCATTTTTAGGGCACAAATCATATCACTGTTAAAATATTTAATATTTTTCCATGAACCTATTCACAAAGTGAATTGAAAGAATAAATGAGATTAAGGTTTATGCAGATACGATACTATATATTAAACATGGTATCGTATTTAATAAAATAAATGCATAATAGTAAAAATATTATGCATTCTCACAGCAGCTAATATGCAATGTTGCTATTGAGTTATGTATATTTGGTATCAATTAAAACTTGTGTGTGTGTTTTCCATTTACAATGGTATCCTGCAAATTTTTATTTTTATTTTTGTATTCAATATTTTTAACAATTGGAATTATTGTTTATCTAATGGATTGTTATTCTGTTTATTAAGTTTTGACGTGTAAAGTGCTTCTTTGGAGCCTAATTAATTAATAAATAAACTGAAACTGAACTGAAACTGAAACTGAATAAAATAAAGCCAATAAAGGCTTTTGATATTTTATACTAACTATTAACAGTGATAATATCATAGAAAAACCATAGTACTTATTTCGAACATACATTTGTGCCGTTAAGTAGTTTTGAACCGGGATCTCTTGGATTACGAAATCATTTTACTAACGTACATGCCACAGTCAACTTCATTTCGTATTCCAATTTTTATTTCTACCATCACCGAGATTAATTTGTACAATATTGAAACTTACGAGTAATTAGCGACGCTGAGTGCTATTCCGAACATCATATGAATAACCCCTATTACAATTGAAAACTTCATTTTCAATGAGTTCTCAAACATTATTTTATTACTTGCTAACTGTTGATACACATAAATTAATATACATAAATTAGTAATTATATGATACATCCTAATACTAATAAAGAAAGGATGTAATACTGGATACTACAAGCGCCGCCATAGTGGACACAGCTGCTGCCAACTCTGACTTCTGTCCGTGGCAGCAATGAATTTCGTGAATAAACCAGCTTCCTATCCGGCGCTTTACCCTTTTTAAAATGCTGTATATTATATATACTCTTAAAGCTTTGCTGCCTAAATCGCGAAATTATAGTAAAACCAATACGATGATATACTTACGGCCCAAGCTGGGTCAAGGCCCATTAGGTAAGTCCTATCATTTGTTGCGTCCCTCGGATCTAGGGTAAAGTCGTAAAATTTACGTAGTGTTTTTTCATCATAGACGTTCTGCCAATGTGAACCAAAAATATTCATTGCCTTTGAAAAAACATCATTATATATAAATCCAGTGTAAATAGAGAATGCGCCGAGTAGTAACAAAATATATCGTCCTCCAAAGAATATACCCCAGACTTCATTCTTTTTGCTACTAGGTTCTAACGATTTTTCATATATTATCATCCATAAAGCAAAAAAGAAAACAATAGCAGCATGACCAATATCACCAAACATTAGCGCAAATAAGAAAGGAAAAGTTATGACTGTAAATAATCCTAGGAAAACATACATAATGTAATTAGTACACTTATTTAAAACCACAATTTAAAAAATATATACATATTCATTTAATTCTAGCAGTTTATAATAACAATTTATAAAGGCGTCTTTGTATGTGCAATAAATTAAAGTAAAAATACTTGCCTGGATTAACTTCCCTGTATGTTGCGATACCATATGCATTTATCAATGCTTGAAATCCGCGCGTAAACTTGTTAGTTCTGAAGTATGTTGGGGGTTCAGAATCTGTTGTGACTCTTGACATAAATGATTTAAATTCTCGAGATACATCCTGTAGAATTCCTACTTTTATATAATCAGACTAGGACCAAAATCTGTACTATTAAAATGACTAAGTATGTATAGCAAATTATTTTCCAACAAAGTGACTAGTAGACGGACAGTTGGTTACCATCACTCCAGGGTAGTACCATTACTTTCAAGTGTACAAACCGCGAATTATATTAGTCGCGTTGCGGTATCAGTTTAAAAGTTGCCGGTCTCAATTAAGCTCGCATAATGGTTGCGAGTGCTACTTCTTGTTATTTGATATAGTAGCTGGTTATATGATGTGCATCAAGAAAAAAAAACTCCTAATTATTATAGTAGGGGAGCCCAAGAGGCTAATCGGGGATTTACTCGAGCGTCGTAGGGACCTATTAAATATTAAAGTTTAGGTGATAAAAAAAATTAAATGTTATGTGGGTTTTTGGTTTTAGCGGTGGGGGAAGGGTGTACGGATTTTCAAAAATGTAAAAAAAAACAATTAAAAAAATATACTCGAGCGCGTCAGATTTTGATATTGTATATACTCCACGTGTCTATAATACTGTAGGTATGTTAATCTGACGGTTTGCATGGTGGGGGTGGCAGTACGGAAAGGTAGAAAAACAATTTTAAAAAAAATTTGCTCGAGCGCGTCAGACATTCAGAGGGGATGTTAAATAAGCCCCACAGAAGCTCCCATTCAAAAGACTGACCATTCCGACATGACGCAAGTTCGTGGCGGAGTTTTGAAGATGTAAAAAAAATCGTTAATTTGAAATACTCGAGCGCGTCAGTCTTTTATACAGAAGGTTCAGTAAGATGACCCAATTGTACTGACCCTTAATCTGACAATTATCTGAAGGGATTTCGTTAATCTGACAATTTGAAAAAAAGACGAATTTTTTTTTTTAAGGTAATTGTTACACTCTCACTATAGCACACTAATCGCGGTATAGTTTAGACTATTTCTCTCTCTTTCACTCACAATCACTGCCCACTTTTTTTACTAATAAGTAATAATATCTCAGAAACTGTGTGGAATATGAGCTATATTATTGTAAAGTTTCAATAAAATCCTATAGTAGTTTTGCGTGAAAGAGTAACAAACATCCAAAACGATGAAATGACCGCGCTCGAGAATGTCAAGGTGACGTTGTTTTTTTTACAAATTTGTGACCTTCACTTTCGTCATACCCGAATCAGATTATGAAAATAGTAGGGCCTAGCCTATATAAATAGCCCTAGCCTCTTGGGACCCATCGAACGTCGTAAGGACCTATCGAATTTTAAAGTTTAGTTGATATAAAAAATTAAATGTTATGTACTATATACCCTTTTAGCGATGGGGGAAGCGTATGGAGATTGCCCACTGTTGTGGAGATAACACCAACAATGGTGCGAAATGCCACACAGCCCATGTACCAGCGAGGATGTGCATCGAGCAAGGCGGAGCACATTTTGAACCCTTAATGTAAAATGTTAATTATTAATTGTGACGTTGTTATTTACGAAAAAATTTATGGTTATTAAGATAAGATCTTAAAATCTTCTTTCTTGTACAGTTTATACTTTTTTACATTGTACATTAGGTCAAAATGTTCATAGGCGTTCCATAAAATATATGTTCTATGTAATTTACTGTTTAATTTCACTGAAACAGGGTTGGCACATTATTGAAATCAATATTTTATAAGAGACCATTTAACATCTTTAAGGGGGTTCGGCTTTAGGAGGTGTTTTGTAACACCCTGTATATTAAGACTGTGCGAGAGAGTAATAGATAAAGAAGAAGTGAAAGGGAACGAGAGACGCGGAGTGGGGAATACATGCTCTACTGCAACTGCTCGCACAAAACTTTATCAACGATTTTTGCTACTTCGGCTTGTTGAAATTGACAGATTATAGTTTTTTAGTAAATCTTAGTCATTTTTCTTCAAAATAAAATTAAAATCGACCACGCTCGAGAATGTCCAGGTGACGATTTTTTTTTACAAGTTTGTGACCTTCCCATTCTCTTCCGTCATACTCAATCCGTCACATTAAGAAAATGTGCACTTATTAGTATGTAATTAACTCACCTTAGCTTAATCTGACGCGCTCGAGTATATTCAAAGATCGTTTTTTTTTACAATTCTGACCAGCTGCCATACACGTACCCCCCGTATTAAGGGCTAATACTTGATAGATATACTCTACAGGGTACAAGGTATCTCCCATAATTTAATCTGTCACGCTGGAGTAAATCCAGAAATCCCCGCTTGGGCTCCCCTACTATTAGGTCATTTCTATTCTACAGAACTGGCCATTTCTAATAAAAAATATTTATGACTAAAATTATCCGTTTCCTATTTATTAATTGGCGTTTTGTTTTAATCTTTTTCGTCGTGATACTTTCGATCATATTTTTATTTTTATTTTTTATTGTGACTCGACATATGACAGCACCCCGCTTGATGTTAAGCCGAAGTGTGGTCCATGAATGAATGTTACTGCTACTACAATTCAATAACTGTGAGTAGCAATCACATCCACTATCCCGGCCTAGATGGAACCGGCAACTTACAAGCTGATCCCGAAACATGACCAAATCACTTCACTTTCTGTATACTAGTAAGTGGTGGTACTACCCCGGATCGGCAGACCACCATTGGATCGGTACCACTGCCTACCACTTTTTGATAACCAGACCCGAAGCAAATATCCATCTCTTTTTTTTATTACCAAATATTTGCAATATTTAATGTTATTATATATTACAAATTAAAGCTATGAAACAAATAATTGCTCCGACCGGGAATCGAACCCGGGACTTTACGCGCAACAAACCAATCGCTAAACCGTTCGTGCACGCCTGTCGTCATTTATTGTTGTATCAGCAACGCGGCGCAAACGGGACGCTACATCACCGACCCGTTATTGATATGAAGGTCGCAATAACATGATTTTGATATTTTACAGTTTTATCTTATTTTGTATCATTTGTTTTATCCAAATCTTATGTGGGTTGAGGAATATACGGAACATTTCAATTTGTAATAAGTTTTGCAACGTCAATGTAATATAATTTAAAATAAGTACCCACCGTACACTTATCCAATACTTGGCGCACTTTCTCCGTGTCTCCAGAAGGTACCCAACATCGGCCAATTAAAACATTCTTAGTTACATCAACGTTAAACAAATTCAAAGTATGGTAAATAGCTTTCATTTTTTTATTAGATATGTCCCAAATCATATATTGTTTAGCGACAGTTTTTAAGGCATTTAAAAGCAGAATTCTCGTTTTAATTAATACCTGAAATATATTTAGGTTTGCGGTTATTATAAATATATATAGGGTTTAGAGATTAATCGATTCCATAGAATCATTGCAGCACATAGCTGTGCGAGTTATAGGAGATGCAAATGTCACGCCCCTAAAACTTAAGGCGATACACTTTTTGCTGGCATAGTGTCGCGACTTAAGAAACTGTGCGTTTTTTTTTTCATTCGTCAGTACTCTCGAATCTCCTCTTGCTTACCATCAGGCAAATCGAGGTCAAATGTCACAAAAAATATATATATATTATACTATGTGAAAAAAGCGAGCTTTTAGCTGAAATTAAGTGCAATTGTTTTTTTTTTCAACTAGAGGCATCTCACCTGTCACTAGATATAATAAATATCATCATATTAATATTGAAATCGAATATTAAACTTAATTATTAATGAATTAAACAAATTTCATGCGGCTTACTTTCGCGTTTATTTTGGTTTTGATTTTACATTTTTTTAATTCATTAATCAATGTTCGCGCAAAACTAAGAAAATACTTAATTATTAAATCATGTTTGGAGAACACTGGGTTTGCGGCTATCATAATTTAATTACCCATTAGTTAGATACATGACGAATATGTAATAGATCATTACCTCTTCCAAATCGTGCAATCTTTCATTCAATTTAAAAATTAAATCTTCTCGTTCATCAAAAGAATAGGGACAATGATATAAATTAGCGCGAAATCCTCTACATACTTTTGACATAAGATTTTGAAGATGTTCTCCTTGGCATATTATTACGAAGGCAACTTTTCTTTCGGCTTGACCCTTAAAAATTATATAATCACTGTAGTAATAAAGTCACTTTATTAAATATACAATATAGAACGATCGTATAATTCTATTTTTGGCCACAACATTATAAGTGAAATTAAATTAAATTAAAATTAACAACAATTGACATATGGAATGCTTTGCCAGCCCATGTGTTCTCTCTATCCTATGGACCTATGGATCCTTCAAGCCATGCGTGAAGAAGCACCTTAGGCTGGCATAAAGACGGCGACTGAGGTAGCCGGGAACTAACTCGGTTTTTACAGTCGTCGTCACTCTTGGACCTCCTCTTGCTTATCATCAGGCGGGTCGAGGTCAGATGTCGTGTCATAATAAAAAAAAAGTAAATGCTCATCATGGGTTTTTTTTTATTTTTTTTTTTATTTTTATTGTGACTCGACATATGACAGCACCCCGCTTGATGTTAAGCCAAAGTGTGGTCCATTAATGAATGTCACTGCTACTACAATTCAATAACTGTGAGTAGCAATCACATCCACTATGCCGGCCTAGATGGAACCGGCAACTTACAAGCTGATCCCGAAACGTGACCAAATCACTTCACGGTCTGTATACTTGTAAGTGGTGGTACTACCCCGGATCGGCAGACTGGGTACCACTGCCTACCACTCTTTGAAAACCAGACCCGAAGCAAATATCCATCTCTTTTTTTTTATTAACAAATATTTAATACTATTAAATATTACAAATAAAAGCTATGAAACAAATATTTGCTCCGACCGGGGATCGAACCCGGGACTTTACGCGCAACAAACCAGTCGCTAAACCGTTCGTCCACGCCTGTCGTCGTCGGGTTTGAGAGATTGCCATGAAAAATATGTGAAACCCTTACTTTACCAGGGGCACGCTAAGATGGCCGTTTTGACGGTTGACCTGCTCATAAAGTTTTGTATGAATCAATAATTACGTTTAAAGGAACAATTGTTGTTCTTTATAGTGACAATAAAGAACAGCAATTTGATACTTCAAACGTAATTAATAAATTATACGAAACTTCATGAGCATTTCAAACGTCAAAGGTATAACAAAAATATTTATTCGTTGGCATTATGTATCATCATATCCCACTGAGAATAATAGCAAATTAAAAGCAAAATATTTTCACAAAAAAACACGTTTAAAACATAAATCATAGAAGTTGTCACAAAAGCAATGAAAAACAATTTTTGGGCACTTTAAAAAAGTAATCGAACAGCATCTGTGGCTTATTTTTTTAGTGTTAGCACATCAATCATAGATTTATGATACACGAGTCAATTTGAAAGTGGATATATGTTTTCACTAAAACCATAACTGGGGCAATTGAATATTGAACACGACGTAAATTTTCAGAGTGCTTATTTTATTAATAATATGAACAAAACATATGTATTAAAAGCAAATTATTTTAAAGTACTAGTAATTATTCACCGGTACTGCGTATACAAGATACTTCATATGCCTCGTTAAAGCTACATACGTTTACGTTCAAGTCATGTACTCGTACTAATAATATTAGTAATAGTAATTATAATATTAATATTACTTTTACGGTGAATATTACGTAATAGTAATATGCCTTGGGTTTGTTGCAGTGCCGAGAGGTCTGAGTAAAAGTCACGAGAATACTGAATCCCGTGCAGAGACATGGTGACATTGCCTTGAATCCTTCATGCAAAGTGCTAAAGCACCTCTGACCAGCATAGTGGCGACAACTGAGGCAACTGTAAGTTGAAACTTTTTTTTTTCAGTAATATCGATCTATTACTTTCCTTGCTTGCACGTCAATACAATATTAAAAATAGCATTATTAGTTATTGATTCATATTTCTTTGTAATCAGAATTGTTATAATTAGTTATAAAATTAAGTAATAAATACAGTTTTGGGATCCACAATAGTTTCATCTTTGCTCGCTTGTTTATAATAGATATTTCCACGAGACATCCTCCATAGCATTGTTTCAAAGCTAAAACATTTTGATCTTCTAATTAAACCAGCTAAAATACACAATTTGCCACCTTCTCCGAGTGTACTCCTGTAATAAAATTATAATATTAATAAAAATAATCGTCGGCACTTTTAGACCTCCTATTGCTTACCATCGGCGGGTCGAGGTCTAATGTCGACTCTCAATATTAATTTAAAAAAAAATGAAAATATATTTCTGCAAATGGGATTGCTAATATTTAAATACCCCAATGGAGGATGTCAGTTTTTTTCTCACAATAGAATTCCTGCGTAAAGATGTCCCATGTTAAGGGAATTGCAGTACAAAGCCTCTGGGCATTACAATCAACTAAAGACAAGGTACATTGTTAACTCTGCAGAACAATTAACTGATTTTAATAATACATCCTTACTTTACTTACTTTTTATTTATTGTATATTTCTATACTAAGCTACTAAACAGGACAACCAAAGTACATATTTATTATGTATATCAAAAATACATTGGTACCGGTAAGTGGTATTGAACCTGTGTTCTCGGTTTGCGTAACCACTACACCTCGGTTGCCAAATAGTACTTACTGTACTATCTTGTTTTCTTCTGTATCTCCAAGTATAGCACCAGCATAAACCAAAACATGATACATTTCTAAGATCTCTTTGTGTTTATTTTTTATATCAACATTGTTATTTGTCATTTCTTCTATTTCACCTTGCCATTTTTCTGTTATATTCTGAAATGAATTGTGAATTTTACTATGAGGTCTTGCACCTTAACTCAAATTTAGTTTTTCTTAAATAATATCAATCAAATTGTCACGCCTTTTCCCCACAGGGCAAAGACACTAGAGCACCACTTGCCACGGTCCTAATACAACTCCCTCGCTTCCCTCACATCCACAATTCTCTTCATACAAGCTTCACAGTTAGTTGGAACCGGAAACTCAAAAGTCGTTGTACTACTTACTTAAAAGTATTTCGTTAAGATAAATTTATTCTTTAATGCGATAGTCATTAAAAACGGTGTATGTTATAAAGGTCCACTGAGGTATGAACGGAACATTCTATTGGTCAACTGAGAAGCTGACCAAACAAACTATGCATGAAATATTCAGCAGGTACAGTAACTGATCCCGGGAAATGTCGTCATGGTATGCGCTCATAGCGGGGGTGAATACATTGGCTATTTCACGTACTCGCATATTCAATTCACATTCCACAATAAGCATATTTCGTATTCATCTACGTATTCAGTTTGTTCGCAACAAGACATTCTAATTAGATAATAGTTCAATGATTAAATATTTTGCATAACTTACAAAGTATGCTTCTTGTCGGTAAAACTTGACAATGCAAAATACAATATATTATACAAAATAAATTCGAAAAATCTTACAATAACTGTACACTAAGGTTTTTTGTTATTATAAATATAAAAAATAATATTCTTATTGTCCTATTCATAATCAACCTCCAAACTAATAATTAAATTTTACAAAAATCCCCAAAATAAGAGGAGAATTTTAATTCTTATTGAAAGTATGACACCGGGGCCTCGATTCTCTTAATACATTTGGTGTCAAAAAAAACAGTGAAATTTCATCGCACTGATATTTGACAACTTCGTAACCAATCAGCGAATAACATATCAATGGGTATGGGTAACCTGGGTTGCGGCTGCGGCGCAATCACAGGTTTTTCGTCGGTATTATTGTGTTAGGAGAATCGGGACCTTGTTCACTTTTGTGTCCAATTTGAGCCACCATATATAATCATATGCAACGCAACGGCAATCCATAGAATATTTATGTCTAATAATAGTAATAAATTACCATAGATAAATATTTTAAATAGATAAATATTTTTTTACCTCTAAGACTAGTATTTCAGCTTTAGGCGGTGCAGGAGGAAACTTATTTAGCTCTATTATAGCAATATTCTCTTTCTTCATCTCAATTTCAATGAAACGTAGTTTGCGTTCCACCTCCGCGCAACGCGTTACCTCCGACACAAACTGTCTTTGAAACGCATTTAAATCTGGATTCATCTTTAAAACAATCAAACTTTTAGTTTGTTGAATACCAATGCCAAATTGGTAGGTAAACAGTTAAAAGTTATTTGTCCAGACTGATAATTAAGGTACCCCCTTGAAGATCGTGAAGTGACGGTCGCGTTTCGGGATCAGCTTAAAACTTTCCAGTTCCAACTAGGGCGGCATAGTGGATACAACTCTGCAGTAGCAGTCTCATCCATTTATGGACCGCACTTCAGCCTAACAAATTTAATAATAATAATCTTAATAAGTTAATATTGGATAGTGAAACCTATTAAAACGAAGTGAAACATCAAAAATACCAAATTATTGTCACCTCCCTCTCCACATAGTCCCTATGCAACTAATTCGGAAGGGACACTTCAGAGGCTTTACGTATGTAGTCATTTATGATAATTTAAAAGAGCATTAGCTACTTATTGAGACAGTAACAAGTGTACGTGTCTATTAATAACAATTTATATTATTCTTTTTAATCCAACGCAATTCAATGTTAATAATATTGCATTATAGAACAATCGACAAGTAGAATGCTTTACCAGCCCATGTCTTCTCTCCATCCTAAAACCTTGGATCCTTCAAACGATGCGAAAGAAGCACCTTTGGTCGCCGTTCAGGCATAGATAGTAACGGCGACTGGGGCAGCCGTGAACTGACTCGGTTTTTTCGGTCGCCAGCCCTCTTGGACCTCCTCTTGCTTAACATCAGGCGGGTCAGAAGTCGAGTCACAATAAAAAAATAACGCACCACTACTAATACACGACCAATCGCTCCAATTAGTATGAATGCCTCAAAAAAAAACACACACAATTGCCTCAATTTTTTTTACAAACGAATCATTAATTTATAGTTACCTATATAACTTGTATATTTATACATACATCTTGAAATTGAACAACACCTAGTTCTCCGAGTTCAGATAGTGCATCGTAGGCACATTCAGGCCTCAGGTAAATATCACATTGTATCATCGGCTCGCTTCTAAATATAGACCCCATGACTGCGAAAATTCTAAAATAAAGATTCGGTACATAGTTTTTTAATAAATTGATCTATAATAGTCTGGATGTTACAGGAGTTAAAACCCGTCTAGACGATCTGGACGAAACTTAACGAAATTGGGCTTAAAAAATCGTAGTAAGCTGTTAAAAAAGAAAGAAAATAATTTATAAATCTCATGTGAATGGATACGTTAAACAAGGCAGGCCACTGACTAAATCGGAGACATCCTCAAGAAAGCTAGGTTGCCTAGTGCCCATAAACATATAAAGCTTGTATGAAGAGAATTGTGAATGTGATGGAAGCTAGAGAGTTATATCAGGATCGTGGCAAGTAGCGCTTTATTGTCTTTGCCTATCCCTGTAGGAAAAAGGCGTAACAATTTGATTGATTGATTTAAAAAGTTTCTCTGTATGGATTTTTATTTCAAAATAACTTTGAGACACTTTTTTTATGTTATTTTCTAATATCTCCAAAACAAAAGCTTGTAGATGGTTATTAGAAAGGGATAGTCCATCATTCAAAGCAAAAATGTCTTTCTACCATGAAGTCGTATTATTCCTGTGCAAGTGCAAATTCTACTATCGCTACGAACTTGCACGGGTTATCGGTAGACAATAGGACTTTCCGAGAGATTTAACACGAACAATAGCTACTAATAAAAGCCAACTAAGACAAAACATATTTATAATATGAAAATTATATATTATACTAATTAATCGACAAACTCAAAACAAAATAGTTTATTCAATAACTAGCATTGTTTTAGGCAATAAAATCCTTAACATTAATTCGTACAATTTTAGATATATACTCGTAAATATAACATGACTTTTACGCCTCAATTCCAACTGGAATATGTAGAGACAACAGAGCGTCACTTCCCACGATCCTGACTCAACTCACTCGCTTTGTTCATATCCACAAAATTATCTTCACACAGTCTCTACGGTTATGGGCATTGCGGACCTCAATGTATATATACGAGCAGAAGGTAAATAACTTTATTTTAAATATTATTTTTCGCTACAAATATTTAAAGAAAATTGTAGTTTCAAAATTACCTAGGCCTTCGTCTACATGATTCAATTATTCTACGTCACATTCTATCTGTTAGCGAGGGAAAACAATTTAACTGTTCAATTTCAAATTCACTTGCCGATATTAGCATTCGGAGTGCATGCTTTTAGCTTCCAGCTTCCACGTGACAAGAGACTGAATATCCTTATGATGGCTCCACGACAGAAATACTTTTCAGAAAATAGTTTGGTTTATACAAATAACTAAATGATTTAAATGTATTTTCCTATTTTTTTATATTTTTTATTATCCATCATGTGAAATGGATACGTTTAACAAGGCAGGCCCTGGAGCTTTCTCAAGAAAACTAGGTTACCTAGTGCCCATAACCATAAGAGAATTGTGAATGTGAAGGAAGCGAGGAAGTTGTGTCAGGATCGTGGTAAGTAGCGCCCCATTGTCTCTGCCTATCCCTGTGGGGAAAAAGGGTGACAATTTGATTGATTGATTGATTATTCACATTTATATATTAAGCTACTAAAGTGCTTGTATCATAGTAACAGGACGACCAAAGTACTTATATCAAAGATACATTGGTACAAGTGGTATTGCACTACCACTACACCACGGTCGCCTTTTTTTTATTGTGACACGACATCTGACTTCGTCCCGCCTGATGATAAGCAAGAGGAGATCCAAGAGTGACGACGACTGAGAAAACCGAGTTTGTTCTCGGCCGCCTCAGCCGCCGTCACTATGCCGGCCAAAGGTGCTTCTTCACGCATCGCTTGAAGGATCCAAGGTCATAGGATGGAGAGAACACATGGGCAGGCAAAGCATTCCACTTGTCGATTGATCTACAAAGAAAAGACGCACCAAACTTTTTAGTTCGACTGCCGATTCGGTCGATAAAGTGCGGATGCTTTCCCCATTGATTGCCATCTAGTAATATTTTTATATTAAGTTCTTTGCTCATCAATGCACCGCGCGTGTCGTCAATGTCGAACAGACAATAAATAAGGAAATAAAAAAATGGACTACTATACCATACAATTAAAAATTCAATAATAAAATTAAAAAAACATTGGTTTCTTCATAGGGTTTCTCACTAAAATATACATGCATAAATAATACCACATATATGTTTTTAATGTTAATAAAAGTACTCTTACCAAATAAATAAGTATGAAAATCGGTAATTAATACAATATGTAAATAGGTTCATTAATGAGTCACAGTAAAACAACCACCACAAAATATTATTCCGTTTTTCCTTGTATTATTATTTATTATTAAAACACGGAATATGTTTTTTTTTATATTACTCATTGTCATAAGTGTCAATATATTACTATTGTCAAAAAATCTGATTCCTAATTAGTTAAAACGAACCTCTTTTTAATATCAGCAAAAATGTTCTATTTCAAATATATGACAAATCATTTTCTATGATTCCTGCTTTAGCCCCAGCGCATACATGCGGAATTCCGGATCTGAATTCAGTTCAGGAGTCTAGCCCACACTACCGGTTTTTTTTGATTAGGAATTTTTAAGACTGGTAGAATTATAGAGACGCTATTGTGTTAAAATATTGTGTTACACTTAAAACAACTTTAGTCATTGTATCATAGTTATATCTGAATTAAACAAATTGTATGCGGCTTACTATCGCGTTTATTTTGGTTTTGATTTTACAATTTTATTTTATTATTCCGACGTTTCGAGAACGCTATGCAGCCAAAATAAAATAAACCCGATAGCAAGCGGCATAAAGGACATCATTCATTTTGGGCTTTTATGTACTACTTTTGTAATGTCCAATGATGAAGAAATATATAAATAGTAGTTTCGATACTTCTATTGATAAAACTAATAACAATTTTGTTTTTAATAGCTGTGCAATTAAGTTATTTGGAAAATAAGATAGAAATTTCTATGAATTTTGTATCAGCTGTCAATCAACGCCATATTTGTTCTGCTTTGAAGTGTCATAATTATAGTTTGGTCATTTTGCACACATAAACTATGCAAAATAAAGGATATATTCTAATTACATTGTAATCTTCGTACATCAAACTATTTTAAGATGCATATTAAACTGTTAATACAATTAAGCCTAAGTCCCCATACAAAATAAATGATGTCCTTTGTTTATTTCATTAATCAATGTTCGCGCATAATCTAAGAAAATATAGTTATATTTCCTAAATATCCCTTGCATCATCATGGTCCATCATCAGGTATTCAAGTCTTCGATGTCATAACAGCCCAAAAGAGATAGAACTTTAGTGCTTAAACTAAAATTATTCCATTTTACTAGCCATTGGCTGGGCTGTCATGAAATTGAAGATCTGAATTTGTTTAATTCACATATAACTATGATACAATGACTAAAGTTGTTTTAAGTGTTATCGGGGGTTGATAATTTTTTAAATTTTAACACAATAGCGTCTCAACAATTACCAGTCTTAAAAATTCCTAATAAAAAAAACCCGGTAGTGTGCACTAGACTCACGAATTCCTGATCTGAATTCAGATCCGGAATTCCGCATGTATGCGCCAGCACTTAAATGTGCAATTAGGACTTTCAAAATGGGATAAAAATTGATGATTGATAATGGATTGATAATATCCAATTTACCTTTTTATTCTATGTAATACTTTCTTAAATATTGAAAACAACCAAAAGCTGAAATAGGCTCAACTCCATTGGGTACGGAACCGAAACCGTAAGAAATAGTTGCCAAGCAGTAAATTATTCCTCGCCCTCTTTGGACCCTAGAGGTTTGTATGCGCCAAAATAACATTAAAATACGCACTAGACTTAGCACTAATGGTCTATAATATCCCAGAAAGTTAATATACGCTAAACATAATATTTTGTTGAAGGACAAATAAATAGGAATAAAAATAAAAATAGGACATAATAACTGCTAAACAACCGTAAACAAAACAAATAAAATGAATACTTTATAATATGTCGACAATATATTATTTGTATTTAAAAAAAACTGCAAAACTGAAAAAAACGGATGAACTAACGGGTCATCCGTTACGTTCTTACACGATTAGACACTGTTTTTAAACGGGGCATAGCTAAGTACTGTATATCTATAATATAGTAGGTACATATGTCAAATTTGTATTCCTCTTTTTTTGCAGATTGCATCCTCGGTACTAATGACCCGTCAAAGAGGTTAAAATAATATATACCAGAAGCACCTATGTTTTTATTCAAAGTTTTTCACGCTTCGCTTAAAAGATCCGAGGTTTTAGCTGACAAAGCTTTCCACTTATCGATTGTTCGATAAAAAAAGAGCGCGTCGAGTCATTTGCTTCGACTGTTGATTCGGTAGTTAGAATGTGGATGCTTTCCCCAGTAGTACGAATAAGGTTAAATAGTTCCTCAGAACATTATGTAAGTTGAAATTCATTACTCACCCGGTTATTTCATACATAAGCTGACATAATACGTATTCAAATAATACAATAGAAATAAAGTCCTAATTTCCCGATTTATTATGCAAAATGATTTCAAAATCTAAATCCATTTCATTTCAGAAAATTGATAGATTATAATTACTTGGACACTCCAACTAGCGTCAATCGTAGGTAATAATGATTGATTAACAAAACTGACTTAAGTTTAGTGTATATGTTTAGTCATCAGGATCCATTATCGCTTTTGCATGTAATAGTGTAATTTTTTTTTATTGTGACTCGACATATGACAGCACCCCGCTTGATGTTAAGCCGAAGTGTGGTCCATGAATGAATGTCACTGCTACTACAATTCAATAACTGTGAGTAGCAATCACATCCATTATGCCGGCCTAGATGAAACCGGCAACTTACAAGCTGATCCCGAAACGTGACCAAATCTCTTCACCTCTGTATACTTGTAAGTGGTGGTACTACCCCGGATCGGCAGACTGGGTACCACTGCCTACCACTCTTTGATAACCAGACCCGAAGCAAATATCCATCTCTTTTTTTATTATCAAATATTTGCAATATTTAATATTATTAAATATTACAAATAAAAGCTATGAAACGAATATTTGCTCCGACCGGGGATCGAACCCGGGAGTTTACGCGCAACAAACCAATCGCTAAACCGTTCGTAAAACTGTCGTCTAATGATGTTAATTAAGATAGAGTCCAGAATCCAATTTGATTATTAAATAGTACTAAATTATTAAATGACTGTTACTCGTAGTAATGCAGCAGAAAATAATCTAACATTACTGATACAACAGGCAGGTATTGACATGAAAGATAATTGAATAAAAATCTATTAAAAAACACTATTGCTGAATAAATGTAATAACAAGGCATGACTGGATATTCTTGCGTTTACCACACAACGTGCTCGTTCTTTGTTTGCTTCGTATACCTTTAATACATCCAGTAACAATAGGAACGTGACATGACAACTCTTACGAACCGCAGGTCGTACGATATTACTATTGATTCATCTATACAATAATAATAGGATTTAGGTAATAATGTTGAATTGGAGTGACATTTATTATGTTTTGTGTAACTAGCTGGTAGAAAACTGTTATACTTGTAGTGACTAAAAATATATGTAAAAAGCTCATTTGAGAGGCATGAGCCTTAAATTGCTACCTGAAAAGTTATCAATCAAAATGATTTACTTTGAAATGGATAAATTTAAATCAATGTGATTTTTTTATTTTCGTCAAATGACAGCGTGGAATGCGGTGCAGGCCACAAATGTAACCAACTGCTACGGCTGTTAAATAACTGCAAGTAGTATTTTATGTTATTACGTTCTATAATAAATACTTTAAATCATTAACAATTTTTATTAAAAGAAAAGATTTTAGTCATAGACAAGCATATACACATTTTTCATTTTTCATATTTCAAGGCCTTCCACTGTAAGAACCACCAACCCACCCCAGCCGGTGAAATGTTAGATTGTTAATAAATGTCAACAACCTATCGACAGTATTGAAAAACTACATTTTCATTAATGGTAACTGAAAAAAACTTTTATTTTTCAAGCTGTTCAACAAATCAAAATCATTCATTTATAAAAAACCTAAAATATATAATGTTTTCACTTTACACTACACTGTAAAAAATACTTGTCCGAAAAAATACAACCATGTTTTTTTTAAATTGTAACTCGACATATGACAGCACCCCGCAAATAACAAACGCCTACTAATATATAATAGCCAACGATATACAATGTTTTCACATAACGCCTTATAATACTGCTCTTACGACACGCTTTGTACTATAATTAGACGTCTTCATCAGTTTCAATTTTAAAGTAACTATCGGATACTTTATAATCATTTCAATGACTTTGGTATACAGTTGCTGGTATATTTTTTTATTGTTACACGATGTTAAGCTAGAGTGCGGTCCATAAATAGATGTTATCGCTCAGGGTCCCCGCTACCATATATGCAAAGGGTGCAATGTACACGGGCGCCATTCATTAGGGGCGCCAAAACCAAGGGCCAAAAAAAGTTTGCAAAAAAAAATATTATCAATATATAAAATAAAATCGTAACCGGTCGATGACGGTACATAAAAGATATATGAGAATAACCTTTATATTATAGGGGGCTTTAAAATGAGTGTGAACAAGAATTTATTATTTCATTTTGATATTTTAGTTCACAAATAAATATGACTTTTAAAGTTCAGTTCTTTGCTTTATTTCAAGCACCAGCCTACCATCAAAATCCTTCTTTGCACACAGGCGCCAGTAGTCCTTACGGGGGCCCTGTTACTGCTACTACAATTCAATAACTGTAAGTAGCAGTCACGTCCCGAAACGCGACCAAATCACTTCACGGTCTGTAAATTTGTAAGTGGTGGTACTACCATCGGCAGACTCGGTACCACTGCCTACCACTCTTCTACTCTTAAAATCCGGGGACTTTGTAATGATGCAAAGTGAATAATAACCTTTTGCGAGTATTATAATCGCGAAAGTTACTACAATCTTGATGTCGGGCGTCATAGGCGTATTCTGAAAATCGTCCAATTGACACCCTTAGTATCAATGTGCGTACTATAAATCAGTTTTTTTACAGTTAAAAAAAAGAAGTTTTTTTGTTTAACTGATGTTATACAAAAAATTCGCATTTTTTAATTGTTAGATAATAGTTATTATTTTTATAGTTAATAATTAGTTGAATATCACAAATATTTGTTACATCGATTGGCAGAGACAATAGAGCACACTTGCTACGATCCTGACACGACTCCCTCGCTTTCCTCACGTCCACAATTTTTATAAATAATGTCCCTGATATTTGAGCATGAAACAGTGTTGATGATGTTTAATGAGAATTGTGGATGTGGAGAAAACAAGAGAGTTGTTTGGGATCATAGGATCCCTGTGGGAATCGAGGCGTAGAATTTATGATTATGATGATAATTGATTACCGTAGAGCTTGTATGAAGAGAATTGTGGATGTGAGGGAAGCGAGGGAGTTGTATCAGGATGGTGGCAAGTGGCGCTCCGTTGTCTCTGCCTATCCCTGTGGGAAAAAGGCGTGACAATTTGATTCTTTGAATATAATTAAATTAAAATATGGACCCCGCAAACCTTAAACTGTTTAATATTTTTATAATAACAAAAGTTTATTTTCAAAACGACAAGCAAATAGGTAGTAAGTAATAAAAAACCTATAGTATGAATAAACATTCTCAGCTTCTGATATATTCAAACAATGATTTATTATGGGTAAATAATAACAGATCTACTTTATAGATATAATTGTCTATTAAAAATTACTCGGTATGTAGAGTAAATATTTTTAGTTAACATTTATTTAATACATTGTATTTTATACTCTATAAATACGAGAAGGCCGTTATCGAACTGAAAATGCAATTTACTTATGTAAAATGATCGTAAACAAGCTATATTTCATTTAACGTTAAAATAACATTTTATATTTATTCACGGTATAGATTCATTATACTACCAAATCATTTATAGGAGTTGCTTCAACATAATAAAACTTTGACATAATTCTACAATTAATTACTATTCATAATAATGTTATGTGACATACATGTGTTTTTGAATGATTCATGATACTGTTCAATGTTATTAAATGTTGTCATAAAATGCATAAGCCACGAGGAAATCAGTTGGAACAAAAGCCAGTTTATTTGGAGAACGCTCATGTTTAATCTTAGGAGCACGCCCACGCTTCGGCACTCTCCCGTGTGATCGCGAATACCGACCCAGTAGCGTCCCATCAGCCGCCTGACTCGACACTTCAACGACACAGGTTAGTCAAAAATTTGCATTAAATTGTTGACTTTATTGTAAAATAAGCACGTGTACTATAGTGAGTGAAGGTCTGAATCACGCGTCTAGTCTAAATCAAGGTGCTTGCGATAAAAAAAAATGTTATATAAATGGTTCTTTTCTCAGTTATTCTTGTTATTCCATACAAATTTAATTAAAATTTGCATATTAATTTATTAATTGTATTTATAGACACACCGGGTGCATACAATACTTAGGCGCGTGTACCGCATAAACAAAAACCGGGTTTTCGTAACTAAAAATATCCAGGTATCGAATGTTTGCGAATTCTATTTTGAATTTGTTTTACTGTTCGTGAGTATAAAGAATTCGCATCGATCCTAAAGAGATGGTCGTCCATCATTCTGAATATGATCGATAGTATGAGGCGAGGGCTTGGAATCTCCATCCATCGCTGCACTATAGTCACAAGTAATAAGGAAAATTATTTACGCTATTCGATTGTAAAATTCATTGAAAATGATGAAAAAAAATTCATTGAACGTCCATTGTTGTATATGTTGATGAGCCAAGAATTCAGGGATTGATTGCTCGTAACATTGTTAGTCCGTTTTAAAATAACTGTTACCGGGCTTCTTGATAAATAGAAGACCTACTGACTCTATTTTCGTATCTTTTCTAGTGTTAAATATGTTCTCGGCAAATGATTTAAATTCATTGGCGCGTACTCTTCAGGATATTACGTTTTAGTTCCATGCGTATGAGTTTGTACTTGATTCGCGGAAAGAAATAAACGTTTCGTTGTATTAAAATATACATTACTTTAGTACATCAATGATATAATTTATAACTTTGCTAAGCGAATTTCCTCTGTGCGATAGTTTTCTAAATCATTTTATATTTGCGTTTTCTTTTTATTTTCCCAGGCCTAATTACCAGTCAAGATGAGTCGTGTAGGGCGCAGCAGACGCACTCGTGTCTACGATTGTAACTACAACAAAGGAGAGAGCTACTATAGGCCAGTGCTCGACAGGCTTGATGGAAAGGTTCCAGCTGCCCGTGAACCTGATCGTGAACGCATTCGATCTGATGTGGAGTCACGAATTAATCGCGCCTTGGATGATATCGAAGCACCATCTGCTGATGATATCTTTGACTCCAGAGGTGCCAGAGCAGCACGCGGCAGGCCTCTCTCATCTGCACTCGAAGAAGATGAATTTACAGACGATGTAAGTTAACTTAATGACCTATTTTAATAAATTTCTACACTAATGTACTAAACGTGCTTGTGTAATAGAAACAGGGCAAGTAAAGAAAATATTTATTAAAGTAAGAATATTACCAGCAAGTGGGTTTGAACCGAGAGTTCTTGATTTGCAAGACCACCATATTGAATATAGCCACCGTATTGAAATAAATTGTTTAAACAGATATTCAAATGAAATATATCCAAATGTCTTCGGTGCAATGTTTAAGTTATTATAACTTTGTGTATAGTGTAAACAGTAACTACCGCAGTCACCGGAGATTCACACTATACTCTGTAAACTCGCTTAATAATTGTAGTTTGCTCATACAGCCAATCATAAAGCCACCAAACTAGAACTTTTCGCATTATAAACATGGATACAAATCGTACACCGCAAACTGGTTATTTTAACAATACACAAACTAGTGTACTCTATAATTTGGCAATAAAAAGATAGCTAAAATAATGATATATTGTAAAATAAAACTAAAAATATTTAAAAAATGCTTGAGTTACAAAGTTTGTAATTAATTATAAAACAATGACTAATAAAGTTAAAATAAGTAAATACTTCGAAGCAGTAGTTTAGTTAAACGATAACAAACTCTTAGCAAACTAATTAAAACATTAGTTACGTTTTAATTATAAACTTTAGACATTATTATTCTATTTAAATTTATTAAAAATTGTCTTAAATTTGTATTAATAAATTCTATAAACGTACACTAAATTACACTTGCAAATTTGGCAAGGAAATAGCTTACTAATTGACATTTAGCTTCAAAACTAAATATTCTAATAACGATATTAATATGAAGTTCGTTCATTTGGGTGCGCTAGAATATTAACGGAAATTTGAAATGCACATAAATTCATTGAATTGGAAATAAGGTTTCTGCATTAAAACGCAATTTAAAACATCAATTATAAATTATTGTTTTTATTAGGTAAAAATAACAGTTATATATATTTAGAATTATAGGGTAATATTGTTTTGCTTGTATATGATTTAAAACATCAGTTTATATTTTAATTAACTAAGACAAATTTAAACTTAGTTTTGGGTAAGATTAGTGTAATCAAAAATATAACAAAAAATTATAAAAGCATTTATTACATATTTAAGTGAATATAAATTATTTCATTAAACTGCTTGAATTGCTTAATTTCCTGATTGTTAGCAAGCGAAACAATAAAACTAGAAACAATTGTACATGAACCAGTGAAATCTGTATAGTTTAGTGTACTGTACTTAGGACCCAGTGGAGTACCCAGTGAAATCAATCTATCAATCAAATTGTCACGCCTTTTCCGCAGGGATAAGCAGAGAGAAAGAAGCGCCGATTACACAATCCTGGCACAGCTCCCTCGCTTCCCTTATATCCATAATTCTCTTCATACAAGCTATATGGTCCTGAAACTAACTAAGTTATATTTATTTATATATTATATCACTTATATGTTTGAATCATATCAAATACAAAGCATATCTAAATTAATTATGTTTATATACTTTTATATATTTAAAAAAATAAGTTGTATTAATATCAACAATCTCCATACAAACTGAATTAAATAAACATTGCGAAATTTCCGAAACGGTTTCATGTTTCCGGACTCGTACTTGCATTGCATGGGAAATACAAACATTGACTCAGGATGCCGTTCACCAAATTTACCAATATGTGCTAAATATTTGCAGTATGAATCCCCAGTTTGAATACCTACAAACACGGATGCCAAATTATTTTCGATCTTCCAATGTTGTCGACTTAGGACAAATATAAACGGTTTTAAAACTCGACAGATTTAAACAGTTACAATAAAACCGTCCTTATTTAAGTTTCCAAAATGAAACAGTAAATATGCTCAATCAGCTTTTTGTAATGAGAATATTTAATTTAAAACTTTGTTGTAATGGGTCTAAAGTTTAAATTTCCGTAAAATATCTAATATGAAGATTGTAATAATATTACTAAGACCTTTATGGTGATCGCTTCTCCAAATTGAACCCAATATCAAAACATTTATAGACTCGTTCGCGTTTTTAAGAGTGGTACCAAAGCTATTAGGCATGAAGCACGTATAGCGACTCAGTCAGCTTGAGAGTTGCCGGAGGTCACCTAAGTCGGTCTGATTTAAACGATTTAGAGTGGTAGGCAGACAGTTGGTAGTTAATTGCCCAGTCTGCCGATGCGGGAAAGTTGCCTTTTCGACTAGGCTGGCATAGTGAAGATGTATTTACTATGCTACTTGTAGTTAGTTGACTGTACTAGCAATCGTCTCCAATCATTGATAACATCAGGCGGTGCGCTGTCATGTGTTAAGCTACAATAATAATTCGGGCATGGCAGATGCAGAAATATTTATCTCTCATGCTGATGGTAAGCATATACTCGTACGTAGTAACAGCCGTGATCACGTGAAGACATCTTCTATCCCATTACACTCGCATATGCGGTTTCTGTTCTATTTATCACATTGTAAAATAGAAATAATTTTATAAAGATAATTACGTGCAAATATTGGCAAATATCCAACTCATATATTTTTTATATATTCTTTAGTATTTACTTAAAATAATTAAGATCCATTCACAAATATACGAAAATTTGTTTACTACAATGTTGCGGACGATCGTCACATCACTGAGATGATACTATATGAATTAATGTTTATTTACAACGATGATTTCTCTCCTGAAATAGATTTTGATGTAGTGCCAACAACTACGTTTTACATGATTTGTGACTTATTACGGCATTAAATTACATTAATATTGTTTTACAATTATTTTAAGAGAGAGACTTTATGTCGGTATCGTGGGAAGTAGTAAAATACTGTCAATTAAACCTGTGAAATTGAACGATAAAAAAATTGCTAGTTGCATACAGGCGGACCAAAAACTAAATGGCTTTATCTTCCAGTCAACCTTAGGGTTGTCCAGACAGTATAAGAAAGAAATAAGATTGCAAGACAAATTGCAAAATAATATATAATGTAGATAATGAAACCGAAAATAATATACACTAATAACTTAATAATAATAACACACAAGTACATAAATATATAATAGGTAAAGAAATGCACAAATAATGTAAAAGTGATATATGTTGTAAAATATCACTCGGACAGTCTGTGTAAAGAGAAATGTGGGTGTGAAATACGCGGGTGAGTTGTGTCAGGATCGTGGAAAAATGGCGTTTTGTTGTCTCTGTCTATTCCTGATATAAATGGACAATTGGTGATAAAGATGGCAGTCACCAGTCCTTTAAAATAACTAATCTATCAAATAAATATATTTGACTTATTTGTCAGATAAAAAATGCATAGCCTAAAATTATTATACACACAATATAGGTATATTAATTTTATAGTTTGTGAAACCAAAATAAATAAACTTCTAATATTTTACTCTGTGCTACATAAATCAATATAATATTAGATTGAACTTTTAGGATCTATAAATGTCGATGAAAACATAAGCGTCGTCCGGTATCTAACAAAAGTCGTGTGATTTTACACCTGTATGTACCTCGAATATAAAGCGTAAAATTCACAATTTTACAGTTTCCATTGTAATTCGCGTCGCTCGTATCGAAATGGTCCTACTGCCAGACGTCAACGACTATAAATGTTGTGTGCATAATTTTATGTTTTGTCTATTCTTGGAACCAAAATTCAACATTGTCCTTTACTAGAAAAAATAAACTTTATGAATAGGTTAATAAAGTACTGCTAAACAAAACAATTGATAACATTTTCTTAGATGCGCAAACATTGATTAATAAACAAAATCAAAACATCAAACAGAGTAGTTTTAGAAACAATAACAGCATCAACCAATAGGACGACCAACACCTTGGTCTCTCCGTGACCACGATGGCTGCAAAGCTCCCGAAACGTCGAAATAATAAAATAAAATTGTAAAATCAAAACCAAAATAAACGCAATAGCAAACCGCGTAAAATTTATTTATTTAATTAAAACAATTGAAAAAAAAATTTTATTGTGACTCGACAACTGACTACGACTTACCTGATGGTGGGTCGTAGTCGCAAGGGGAATCCAAGCGTGTCGTAGACTGAAACAAACGACTTAGTTACGGTTGCTTTAGTCACACCTATGCCGGCTTGCTTAAACAGAAAAACTTATACACAGTGGTTTAGTGGTTTATATACAGTGGTTTAGGTTACTAATACAGGTTTATATTACTCACTAATAATATTTTAGTGTGTTATACGAACTCTAATCCGGCTTATAGGGAAGTACAAAGACTCCTCTATAAGACCCACATTTTTTACACTTCTTTATAAAGCTAATAAAATGCTTGAAGTATCATAGAAACAGGACAACCAAAGTATATATATAAAAGATACATTGGTTAGGTACCAAGTAGTTTTGAACCATGCTTTGCAACTTTGCACTACCACTACACCACGTTCGCCTTAAAGGTAGATAGAACGATGAATATAGTTTCAATGTTATTGGTAAAATATGGAATTATATGTGATAGTCTCGTACAATAGACGTTTCCTCCCCATCCTGAAAGCTATAAAACACATATAAAACGTCATTAAACACTTAAAAAGCACATATTTTGCTTAACTGCCGTATGTTTACTGCATTCGCAGACATCCCCGTATGTTTTATTACGCATATAAAATATACTTTAATGTTGCGAAAGAGTTATTTTTATTGTAGGCTCATTTTAATAAATCGATATTATATTAAAATCTGATAGCTTTTAAAAAGGCATATATAAATAGTATAGATATAGTACGTAATGTAATGTTATCAATAGAATGATATTTTCTATATTAAAAAGAATACTCTATTCTATATCGAGCTTGGAATAACATTTAACGATGCACAAGGGAGTAGGAAACTAAGACAGTCTAATTGTTGGTTATCCACAGTCCCGGTCACAGCTCAGGGGAATTCTCAGCAACTGAGAAACTAAAGACAAAGTGTGGACCTAAGATGGCAACACCAGGCGAAGACTAAGACACATAGTTAAAACTAAATCTCGCCAAAGCGTCATTAAAGCTAAATACAGTTAACCATTATACTCGTACTCGAATGTTAGCCCTTTTTATTTAATATTTTACAAAACACTAAATTTTATTTTATGTGTATATACGCTATGCTATACGTTGTACAAAATTTCACACAAAGCATTTTCAATGTAAAACTAGAAAGTGCAACTTTGATGCTATTATATAAGACATAAACATTTTAATAAAACTTCATTCATCAAACAAAAGTCACGTTTCACCAACGTGTGCTAACTACTCATACTTTCGCAGTTACATGGTACTAAAGAACATCTATTAAACACTTCACACTAACAACTTTATTAGTTCTCTCTTTGTTAAAATCCGTTCTTATCAACGTATCAAGCTTGTTACGTAATTTATTTGCAATGTTTCGCAACCGTCCATATATCATTCTGTATTCGTATTCCAGTTCGCAGTGGTCGACAGAAACTTTACTAATTGGCTAATGATCAAACTTCAATAGAACAAATGTGTTTCCACAGAAACCCACTATAGTTTATATATTCAAACGATGCGATGGTTTACAAAGTAGAACTTTGATTAGAATACGGATTAAATATATATTTTATTCAATGCTCCAAGTTACGTACTGTAATTGGATCAGATGACTGCTTTTTAATTATAACCCCTTCAGTAGGGCAGTCGGCCGTGGACCAAAATAAATGCACAGTCAAACGCCAAATGAATAAATAAATATAAGCCCTTGTGACATTAACTAACACAAATTCAATTAACATGTGGCATATAACAATAAAATATTATTTAGGTAAACCGGATTTTACAGAATTTATCTTTATAAGTAAATAATTTTTAATTTTTTCCTAAATTCCAGATCTCTGAATCACTAAAGCGTCTCCGTGCTGGCAAGAAGACTTCTAGATTCGCTGAAGACATCGACTTCGAGAATAGTTTATCTAACTTGGAAAACCGAATGAGGGTATCTGACAAAATCTTAGAGAGTGTTGGCATTGGCCACTCTGAAGTGAGCGGTGCTAGGAGAGCGCTTTTAGAAAATGAAGAGCGTACGGAAAAACGCATTGCACGCAGACTGAAAGAAGACGATAACTCACTTACAAAATGGACTGCTCTTAAAAGTGATGATGAATCCGCAGCAGTACAGAGAGCTAAGGCGACCAGAGCACGATTGAGCGATTTGGAAGATGAAATGTCTGAACTGAGTGAACGTGGTGCAGCTCGCGAGAAACGCGCCGCTCGTCTCAGAGCACTCGTCGCTGATAGTGATACAGAAGTTTCATCTACTAAAGTCTCAATTCGTTCTGAGAGGGAGAAGAAGCAGGTTACCTTCTAAACTATTTTATCGTCAAGTTTACCTATCTTCATCGGGAAATAAAAATTACAGCCTGTGTTATGTCAATTTGTAAATATTTCTTCTAAGATAGTTAAACTCGTATTGTTTACTGTGCTGTCGCATTTTTCATATATTTATGTTTATGTAATCCAATTGAAACATATTTTATATTGTTGAATAGAATACAACTTTATATACCTAATTTTGTTTACTTTACCTTTTTTTTTGAGGCTTGATATATGACATACTGATGTTAAGCTGGATTGCAGTTCTTGAATAGAGATGACTGCTAAAACAGTTCTATAACTGTAAGTAGCAGTAACATCCACTATGCCGGCCTAGTTAGAACTGGCAACTTTTAAGTTAATCACGAAACGCTACTAAGTCACTTTACGGTCTGTATAAAGTACAAGTGTAAGTGGTGGTACTGCCCCGGATCATGCGACTGGGCACAACTGCTACCATCAGACACAGAGCAAATATTTCTTCCTTCTCTTTTTTTATTAACAATAATTTGTAATATTTAATCTAATAATTATATTACAAATAAAAAGTTACGATACAAATATTTGCTCCGACTGGGAATCAAACCTGGGCCTTTACGCGTATTTAATTCAGAATCTTAATAAAATAGAACTGAATTTAATTAACCATGCACAAACATACAAGCTTGCTTCGTGAAGCGTTAATACAATGTCACCAACGATCGAGAGCAAATAAGGGTGTAACACTGCTCAATTGTAGGTAGAATTCACAACTAGTTCTATTCATATATTTATAATTTATCGCTAGTGCAGTGTAGCTTAACATCGATGTTATTGTATTATTATTATAATACCTCAAATATGCACTGTTTATTTAGTAAATGCAATTCTTTAACAAAGCAAATATTAAATTAGAAACCTAAAAATAATCAATGACCGCAAATAAACATATTAAATTTTATTAAAAAGTAGACAAAAACACAATATGAAAGAAGATCTTAAAACAAAAAAAAGATTTAAAAAAAACATCTCCATAATGTTATTGTTTCACTATCTTTTTAATTGATAAAAATTAAACATAAATTAAATATATTATAATATAAGTGATACTAAATCATAGTTTTCAGGGGCCTGTCTGAATTTCATTTATAATCATAGCAGTGCCATCTAGCATGATCTACAAGAAGCTGTAAAATGTTACAACATCAGTGGATGCAACCAGATGGCGTATATAAGAATAATTTTACAAATGATCAAACCTTTTGTATATTAAAATAAATAATAATATTGTATTATTATCAATTGAACATCGAACAATTAAATCAGAAACTCTATTGTTAAGATGAAGATTTATAAGTTGCTAGAAGATCTGTATTCAAAAGCTCTAGAGAAAAGCTCTACAGATAATTGGACAAAACAAAGTAGGTATCATTTTACTCGCTGATTCATTTCAAATTATTGTACTATAAACTTTTCAAAGTTTAATTGCTATTGTATAAAACTTTAATTAATAATTGCTTCTTAGAAATGTTGTTTTATAATTTCTATTGGCCTCTTTAATGTTTCTTTGTGCCCGGCCACACAGCCTGGGGCTGTTACAAATTACCTTAAAAGCTGTGTTTATAAGACTACTGAAGCTCGCTCGCATTTACTTGTACTACCAACAATGTCACACGCTTCTAATGCTAGAATTTGTCGTGCACTTGATTGTCGAAGTTCATTTACGATGAATCTATGTTTATATGTTCTTCAGAATATTCTTGTATTAGACTCGTACTTGTATTAATAATATTCCTATAGAAAAATATTGATATGACCTAGGAACATATGTGAACATTTTCTTTTAATATTATTTATTTGTATATAAATGCTAAGTAAATTCTAATCGATCTAGGTTTCTTAATAGGTATAAATATTTAAACAGTTTACTTTGCCTTAATTTGAGAGGTTTTTGGCGACGATGCAAATTAATGATGTAATGAAGAGATAGTACTGACACAGTCATTTTCATAGCGTTTACGTTTTATTTCACTACTTTCTAAAATATCGAACGGAAATGACTTTTATTAAATAAGAGGGTTAATGAATTAAACGATTATCTAACACCTGGGACGCCATACAGACACCGTTTTTTTTTGCAAAAATTTGAAATAAACCGGGAACAGAAAAAATAAAAATAAAACAATACATCAAGCAGGGTAGTTTTGGAAACAATAATAGCATCAACCAATAGGACGACCAACACCTCAGTCTCGCGTGCCTGCAAATCTCTCGAAACATCAGAATAATAAAAAAATAATGTAAAATCTAAACCAAAATAAACGCGATAGTAAGCCGCATAAAATTTGTTTAATTTAATGAATCAATGTTCGCGCAAAACCTAAGAAAATACTAAATAAGAGGGTTGTTCTACAAGTAATATTCTTCGCCGGTGTTCTATCTAGGTGACATATAGGACTAATGTACCGTCCACTTGCACGGTTCACCTAGGCCAATGAACGAATAAAGAGAATGCCTTTCAAAGAAAATTTATACCTTTTGTGGTTCTATCGTGGGTCATATGTGAAACTTATTTAGTGCATACTTTTTTTTATGCTTTTGATTGATTTACCAAAATTTTCATACAGTTTTGGTAAATCAATCAATCGAATTGTCACGCCTTTTTCCTACGAGGATAGGCAAAGACAAAAGAGCACCACTTGCAACGATCCTGACATAACTCCCTCGCCTCCCCTAACATACACAATTCTATATTTGTAAATATAAATGTCATATCAGTGTTCTAAAGGTTTTTTAAAACTTTTTAATACTGACTAATTTCAAGTATGATTGCCAATATTTTTTTTAAATTCATAATAAATATACCTACCTAGATTATGGTTTTATATAATATAACCTCTTCTTTTATTATGAGCATGGTGATGATTCTTAAAGTTTTACAGTGTTTCATATGACACCAAAACGCTACATAAATAGTTTATTTAAATACTCGAATTAATTTACGTATATTTATTAATTTGCTCTCGCGAGGAGTACTGCCCGTACCTCTAGGACGGCTCTGCCAAGTATCTTCTCAATACCCTGGATTCATTGCAGCGCCGAGCTGTCCAAATTATAGGTCATGCAGAGGTCACGCGGACGCTGGAGCCCCTGCATCTACGCAGAGACAGAGTTCCGAATAGTTATTTAACCTTGTTCCCATCTCGTCTTTTTACACCCTTAATACCCGCACAGGTCGGGGAAAGCATCCGCATTCTAACGACCGAATCGGCAGTCGAACTAAAAAGTTTGGTGCTTCTTTTCTTTGTAGAACCATCAACAAGTGGAATGCTTTGCCAGCCCATGTGTTCTCTACATCCTATGACCTTGGATCCTTTTAACAATGTGTGAACGGCGGCTGAGGCAGCCGTGAACTAACTCGGTTTTTTCAGTCGTCGTCACACTTAGATGTCGTTTCACAATAAAAAAAATGATACCTTACATTCGTTCTGCCTTACATGAGTAGCTGGATACTGAGATGATCGTGAGAGATCCATGCGCTTGTTAGTGTCGCCGACATTATTCCTTCTGCATATCAATGACATGCAGGACCTTGGATCCGGCATTCATTGCTATGCAAACGGCAACAAGGTACACGGTCGCTACACTATCCGCCTCGAGAGATAGGAATCGTCTTATTGATCTCTGGATTCATTACAACTTCGAGCTGTCCTAGTAATGGGCAATACTAAAGTTACGTGAACTTTAGAACACCAGCAATTTCGCAGAAACAAGGCGACTGAGTGCGAAGCGAAAACAAAAAAAAAACATTATTTGTCGAGAACGAAGAATTAGCACCAGGCCTAATGAATTTATTAATAAAGGGGTTAAGAGTTTTAAATCATATTATCGTAAATTAAAAGACGTAATCTATATGTTATTTATTAGTAGTAAATAACCATTACAATAATTATTAAAAATCACGACAATAATACAATTATTATTAAAACGTAAATTAAATATATTAAAATGGGAAAGTCGACAGCTGCTGGGCGATGAGATGAGATGAGATGAGATGAGATCGACGCGATGAGCAGTCGGGCGGCGGCCACAGGACACTACGACTCGTAGTATTTGGTAGGTAGCACGGCGACATCGGCAAGACACGACGTTTAGATTAGGTAGGTCGGCTGAGTAAGAATTCCGCACGAAATGACAAGAAGTTCCGAAGGTAACACGGCGGAACACAAAGTAATAGCGGTCCGACTGATCACGTAGGTGGATAACCTCCGACTGGTTTAGACTGAACTCGCTGATACAAGTCCCCACGTCGACGGATGTCGGATGTGGATTTCAAACATCGCTTGCAACGTGTGGACGACGTCCACAGACAGAGCCCATCGGAGCACCTGGTGCATAATAGTCGAAACACGTCATACTGTAGTGTAGATGCCGGCTTATTATTCGGCTTATTGAACTATTAGAACTTCGTGCCAGGTTCTTGCCACAGTATCTGAACCTGAATATGGGGTATGGATCCAGATGGAGTCCAGTTGATGGTGGGTCCTTAATCTTCTTCAGCTCAGTATGTGGTATTTTAAATGCTATCTTTATAATGATTTCAAGTTAATTTGTTAAAACGCCGAAATGAAAATATAATTGGAAGAGCACTGACATTTTATTTTGTTGTAACTTGAAGAAAGATCAAAGGTAGACTGGATATTGGGCATGGTGTCGAAGTTAACATATAAACAATAATATAAATATCTGTCGGCACGCAATAATAAAAATAATAGGTCAAGGTATTTTTACAATATTTGTGCGGGACCGGGTCGACTAAATCGAACCTCCGCAGAACTTGGAAACGCGGCCGTCGAAAGACGAGCTCAGCCGTGACGACGAAAGTCGATCTACGGGTTTCCAATTCTACGGCAGGCTGACTCCCGCGCTCACCAGTGGTCTCTCCAGAGGACCAACGTACGTTAGCCTAGAGCTGGAGAGTACCGGTGAGTTTGGGCTTGCCGACGAACGGTCCGATGCACCGAAGAAATGCCGGGGTGCACGATGGGTGGTGATGCGATGAAATGAAACACCAGATCTTGAGAGTTCAGGCTTCGTTCCTCTTCTATAGTCCCCAGTCTTGGTCGGATGGCGGTGAGGTGGCGTGTGCGGCGGTGGTGATCTTCGAACTGATTTTTGCGTGCTAGGCCGCCTATATTTATTCGCCACCTCTCCCGGCGCTCGGTGACTCTCGCATGCCGCGACGCGAGAGCCAATGAGCGTCGAGTATTCGCCGATCAACCAAGAATGGGGATAAGAAAATTGCACGAAAATACTATTTATTTATATTTACAATTCTCTTATACTATTAACAATTATTATTATATCTATATTAATCTATAAACTATTGGAATTTACATAAATCTAATAAGAAACCATTCTTCTATACTATAACTATTCTAAGTGACTATTCTAAGCTCTAAGTGGTGCTAACTAAGTGCTTATAACTATACAAAGAGCTTAAATCTATCCTATTCCTATTTACAATGTCTATAAACTCTATTCCTAGCCTTAAATCGCGTCCGAATAATCCTATATGCTTAAGTAGCTCTATACACTTTACATTGGTTACTTTTACCAATTTAACTATCTATAAGTGTAGTAGAAGCTATAATCTATCTAAATACTAAGACCTAAAGTAGAAAAGTTAATACTTAAACTCTATAATTAGGTCCGAACATTCTAGTATGCCTAATGCTAACTAGGTTTTAATATTACCTCTTATTTAAGTGTCTTTACATAAAATGAGATATCGTCTATCATTCTATATTAGAACTATCCAATTCTACATAAAATAATAGGTATCACTATAAAACTATTAGCACTGCAATGGCAAGGATTCAAGTCTATTGCGCCGACCAATGGCAGCGCTTACATTATCAGCTAATGGCGTGAAAGCAGCGCGCCGTTATTGCATCTTAGCTTGGTATTTTCCTATTGACTATTCCTGTTGGAAAATACCAAGCTGTACTAGAAAAGGCCATTGCAGGTTTTCCTGTTCTATAAACATAATTACATGATCAAAATCACATATCTATTCTATGCTATACGATAACGTGATTTGATAAATTATGTTACCAAATCACACATCTATGTGATTTGGTACGTATATCGACCCTGTAGTGGTAGATAAACTATTTGTTCTTTTAAAGAACCGAACTTAATAATTTAAGCCCTAACTATTATATTTCCCTGAAGCAGGCGAAATCTATCTTACGAACATTTAGTGTTTGTGGCGGGCTAAATTATTATCTATTGATACGTTATGCTAGTCTATATACGTAATAATAGATTCGTATTCTCGAATGTGCTAATTATGTGTGATTAAAATCTAAGCTAAACGTGACGCGACTTAAGACTAGACGTCTACTTATAACTATGTGCGATACGTCTTATTAACTATACTTTTTTAACGGCTTATAACTAAACGAGTTATATCTAAAGCGCCTACCTATGCCTATAAGACGACTCATATCTAGAACGCCTACCTATTACCTAACGGCTTATGTCTAGAACGCCTACCTATTACCTAACGGCTTATATCTAGAACGCCTACCTATTACCTAACAGCTTATGTCTAGAACGCCTACCTATTACCTAACGGCTTATATCTAGAACGCCTACCTATTACCTAACAGCTTATATCTAGAACGCCTACCTATGACATTGCGACTATCTATCTACATTGACGATCAGAGCAGAGAAACTTGTAGTGACGTCAAGAGCAGAAACCGAGGAAATGCGCCGTCCTGTCGATAGCTCTGAAAAGAGCTGTTTTAGCACCCGTATAACACGTAGTAGCTCTGAAAAGAGCTGTTTGTGAGAGAGGAGTGCTGTGCCCAGTTTCTTTCTTGACGCGACGTGAAGTCTTCAAGATATCCTTCAAGGGTCCTTTGTTCTTCTATGGCGTGGGCGTAGCGACGATGGGCACAGCGATGACGTCCTCTCTCTACGGGTGCGGGCGGCGCATTGAGCGGCTGCGCTCTGTGCGCCCTATTTATAAGCGCGCCGTGAGACAGGAATTTCGTCGACGTGGGAACATTCGCGAACAATAGCATTCCAACGGTACGCCTACATGCGAAACTATTTGACTATTTGGTTTAAAACGTAACTAATATGAATACCTATCTATATACAAAATGCAATGTCGTATTAATTAATAAACTATATTTACATGTGAGGCGTCGTGCACAATATTTATACTAATAAACAAGTAAAATTATTAACAAAACGAATCATGTAGCACCGCGTTTAGTACACGGCGCTACAATATAAACTTAATTACATTTAAAAACATGTCTTACAGGCGTTAATATAAACTTTTTAAATAACAAATAATGGATTTTATAATCCTTAACTTTAGAATTAAAATAACTGAATTAAACAAATTTAATGCGGCTTAGTATCGCGTTTATTTTGGTCTCTTCGTGACCACGATGGCTGCAAAGCTCTCGAAACGTCGGAATAATAAAATAAAATCAAAACCAAAATAAACGCGCTAGTAAGCCGCATAAAATTTGTTTAATCCATTAATCAATGTACGTGCAAAATCTAAGAAAATATTATTAAAATACATTTTTAATTTAATTCCTAAAAGATTTATAATGTGATAATTTAATACGTAATTAATAAAGCATTCCCCAGAATTATATTAATAATCTTAGAGCGCTATGAAAAATGTACCTACATTGGATTAAACAAAATTTAATGAAAACTTCCTCGCATATCTTTGGCATGACTCAAAAGATTTTAAGTGTTTAATTAAATTTTCAAAATATTTTAACGTCGGTGTTTCCGTAAACATGAAATATAATTTAATGGAGATATTTTGCCTTTATATGTATATATGTCTGACTGATGGAGTAAAAATTTATGTAGGTATTTTTTTATTATAATAAAAAAATAATAATAATAATAGTGTTAAAGTTTGGTGGTCATATTTATACTTATTCTGCCGATATGGGATAGTACCCCCACTTTAAAGAGTATAGACCGTAATAAGCTGTTATAGCGTTTTGAGATAATATAAAAAAGACCTTAATTAGGCCCGGGCCGTTTAGTTCAAAGAGGCTACGTAAGCCGAGTGGCACGGGTTTGAAACCACTAACCGGTACCAATGTATCTTTGATATATGTACTTTGGTTGTCCTGTTTCTATGATACAAGCACTGTAGTAGCTTAGTATAATAATGTATAATAAAAAATAGAAAAAATACGATCACACAATACGATGTATTAGTTTGTCCTTATTAAACAAAATTAACCTACACGTACAAGTATATATCTTTTACATAGGTTGTAGGCAGATAATATAAATATACATTTTTTAATAGAAAAAAATACAGCCCGATATTATGCCAAGACAAGTATGTACTACTCCTAAGCAAAGACATAACCGAATACAACTAATCCGAATATTAGATAAAATTGAAAGTAAACAAATTAAAATTACTCATCAAATTACAATATCATTTAGGGGCAATTATTAAAGTGAATAACTTATTTATAGGTATTGGCAATAACAATGATCGAGAGTCAAGGGGTAAATTGAAGCCAAATTATTTGATAGACAAGCATCGATCACTGCCCACCTGTACTACGCCGCTATCAATAAATAAACTTCACCTTGAATTGTAATCTATAATACAATATTTGACATTTGTAGACCTGTACTATATTCCATAATTCTATATTTACTTGTATATGCATATATTTATTTGAGTAACTATCCTTATTTAATTTAAATCCAATAAAATATATGTAAATAAAAGGCTGAAGAAATTAGTGTGGGGTCCACTGATAATGAAATGGCTCATCCAGTTACTAGAAAACGGCGCCACAACCACACAACACATGATTCAAATATATATATATATATATATATATATATATATATATATATATATATTTAAAGAAACATTTGACGAACGAATAATTTCACGAAATGGAATTGTAAACGGCCACCACGCCATTAAATTATATTCTCTGGGGTAATGTCAGGAGGATGTCCATCCAGTAAACAATTGAACACTTAGAAGTCAACATTCCACGAAGTTATAGGCGTAATAAAGCTTTTTTTATTGTGACATATGGCAGCGCCCCGCTTGATGTTAGGCTGGGGTGTGGTCCATGCATGAATGTCACTGCTACTATAATTTAATAACTGTAAGTAGCATTCACATCCACCATGCCGGCCTAATTAGAACCGGCCATTTACAAGCTGATCCAAATTCACGGTCTGTATACTTATAAGTGGTGGTACTACCCCGGATCGGCAGACTGGGTACCACTGCCTACCATTCTTTAAATGATTCGATTCAAAGGTTGTGTAAAAATTAAACCTCCAGGTAGGTTACACGAGTTTGTTTTCGATGAGCGGCAAAGGTTTAATCGTTTTGTATAAGATAGTCTGCATTTATGTCTTCAGCCGATGTCTTCAGGATAGCCAGTGGACGTTTCTCGTTCCTGCTAACAAAATCTCTGAAAGGGACTTTTATACTTTGAGGTAACTAGGTCTCGTTCACGTTGCTGCAGTCCGAAAGCACGTCCGCCGCCTCCATGCAGCCTCTGCACAGGGGGCTGTCCGTGATATTAAAATTTCCCACAAGTGTTTGTTAAGGGAACAGAGACCAGTAATAATTCCATCCAATAGACGCTCGGCTTAAACTAAGTAGTTCTTATGTGATCCTTTATTAGGTGTAGGGCGTTGAGACAGCCTCTCTTGATTGTGATGTGATGAGTTCAAATGGATTTAAGTAGCTCATCTGTTGCTTGATTACGCCAGGCACGCCAGATTCAAAATCATTATTCAAATATTAATTCCATTAAATTAATTGTCAAATAAAGTCAATTTCAATCAATCAAATTGTCATGCCTTTTCCCACAGGGATAGGTAGAGACAGTGGAGCCCCATTTACCACGATCCTGACACAACTCCCTAGCTTCCGTCACATTCACAATTCTCTTCAGTTCTATGGTTATAGGCACTAGGCAATCAAGCTTTCTTAAAAATCAATTTCATGTATAATAAAAATATATTTTAATAAATAAAATGAATAAAAATATTCTCTGGGTTTTATTTTAATTCAAAGTTGTCCGTCTCTAAAACAAACAGCCCTTTATAGAAATGTTATAGAAAAGGTTTTTAGTTACATAAGTAATGTACTAGTTAATAAATCTACACGATTTATCATCATTTTACTGTTGAGAGGAAAATCTTGCAGAACATTTTTAAAAGTTTCCGCTTGATTGCAATTATAATTGAATCTACACAGAGCTTTGTTGCGTTTATGGACCGACCACTTTAAGCGTTGCCTTTGGAAGAAATATAAAAGAACAACAATATTTGTTTCTTTATATGTATTAATATTTAAAACTACATAACTAAATAGTAACAAGGCTTGACAAAGGAATGCTTCGATGGTGAAAGTAGATTCGGGAAAATAATTAATAAATCTCATGTGGATGAATGCGTTAAACAAGACAGGCGTTAAACAGGAAAGTGTTTTCCAGCCAAATCGGAAACATCTTTATAACTGAATTAAACAAATTTTATGCAGTTTACTATCGCGTTTATTTTAGTTTTAATTTTACAGTTATGAGAATATTATTCTCATAACGGTTGGATGAAGAGAATCGTGAAAGTGAGGGAAGCGAGGGAGTTGTGTTAGGATCGTGGCAAGTGGCGCTTCATTGTCTCTGCTTATACCTGTGGGAAAAAGGCGTGATAATTTGTTTGACATAATAACAAAGCAGTTTTAGTAATGAGGCTACCGCTTGTCACCATTTGCCGTCTCTTCAGTGCTTAAAAGGTATTGTTATTATACTTTTTTTATTATTTTTTCTATATTTCTATATCAGCTCAGTATAGAATATTGCTTGGTACTAGCAATATTAGTTTTTTATGATATGCGTTTGTATCATAGAAACTGAGTTTCCAAGTACATATATAAAACAAACATTGGTACCGGCTAGTTGTAGTCTCTAGGTTTGCAAGTTCATTTCTTTAATTTTATTAAGAAATCATAATAATCTTAATCAGCGTGAAACTAGGCCCGTGGGCCGGCATAATGGATCCTACTGCTTCTTCTATTTATTTAATTGTACTTGCAGTCGCCTCCATTCATGGGTAGGTGATTTGTATTTAAAACTTATAATTTAATTAAAACTTATACTTACATCGGGATAGTTTACAAAGTGCTACAAACTAACGCAAAGCGCTCCACCAGCTTTTGTTAAGTAACAAAGTAACCTTAATAATAAGTTAAATATTTAAATAGAGAACGAAATAACGGTATAAATTTATTATGAAGTAGTTTGTGGCACAGAGTTTTCCGTGAGAACATTTTAATGGTACACATTGGAGTTGTGAAACCTGTTAAGTGCTGTTTTATACCATAATGGAAGGGAAGAGTGTTGTTTTATAACGTCTTCTTCATATGCGCCCCAGCTATTATTACGATGCACAGCTGATGTCTCCTCATCCACTCGCGTCACTTGCTCGCATACAATCATTTAAATTTCATGTAAGTGACTGCAACGGTTGTTAATATTATATGGTATAAATATTTATATTTTACTTAAAGTAAAATATACCGATTCTTTTTGTAACTCGACATCTGATCTCGACTTGCTTGATGGTAAGCAAGGGGAAGTCCAAAAGCGCCGACGACTAAAAAACCCGTTTCAGCTTACGGCTGCCTCAGTCACCGTCGCTATGCCGGGTAAAATTTTGGCATCCTATTAATTAATAAGTCGCGTCATTCACTACGTAGCGTCAAATATCTTTGATATTTTTACTATGGTCTTTAGCTTAGTATAAAAATGTTTAATCTATAATTTTAACCAATAAAATTGTTACACGTCAATTTTTCCAATTCTTGTGCTACGTCTTTCTTTTTTTATTGTGACTCGACATATGACAGCACCTCGCTTGATATTAAGATGGAGTGTAGTCCATGAATAGATGTCACTATTACTACAATTCAATAACTGTAAGTATTGAATTGTAGTAATAGTGACATACATCTACTATGCCAGCCTATTTGAAACCGGAAACTTACAAGCTGATTTCGAAACGCGACTGAAGCCCTCCACGGTGGGTATACTTGCAGGTTACCCACGTTGCTTGTGTGTTACCCCGGATCAGCAGACTGGGTACCACTGCCTACCACTCTTTGATAACCAGACCCGAAGCAAATATCCGCCTTTTTTTATTAATAAATGTTTGCAATATTGAATATAATTATTAGATATTACAAATAAAAGCTATATAACACACCGACCGGGAATCGAACCCGGGACTTTACGCGCAATAAACCAATCGCTGGACAATCGGCCACGCCTGTCGTCTCATGTCGCCTCTTGCTATCATGACATTTCGTTTCTCCTCTATAATTTATTGTAAATTACATTAACTTCTTATAATGTAATCAGGATAGGTTATCAGGGATAGGCAGAGACAATGGAGCGCCACATACCACGATCCTGACACAACTTCCTCGCTTCCCTCACGTCCACAATTTTCTTCATACAAGTTCTATGGTTATGGGCACTAGGCAACCTAGCTTTCTATCCCTGTGTGAAAAATGCGTGACAATTTGATTGAAATATTTACCTACTTACAAATCATTTTTTTTTACTTCAAATCAATGATGGCATGGTTAATATGTTAAATATCCTTAAGCTGGAGTGTGGTCCATGAATGGATATCAATGCTACTACAATTCAATAACTGTAAGAAGCAATTACATCCACTATGCCGGCCTAGTTGGAACCGGCAACTTACAAGCTGATCCCAAAACGCGACCAAACCACTTCACGGTATCTACTTGTAACTGCTAAGTATACAGATTTATTGTATAAAGAGGTGTTGTAAGATTTTCGTGTTCTTGTAGGTCATGAGCATTTATTGTCTAACTCGTAACTCCATTCCAAAATTAACGTTGCACAAAGTTTACTCAGGATTTACATATAAGCCGTTAAGCCATGCATATGCAATTTAGGTGATTAGATCCTAATTTTAGATATCATCGAAGTCTTATTCAGGAACCACAAAATAAACAAAAAAATAATCATTAACTACGACTCGAAAGTAATTTATAAAACGTGTCCAAAACCTACGCAAATGCATCATTTTTCTAATAAAAATAAAGTAGAAATGTAAGATAGTTTTAATTTGTCCTGAGACACTTTCGCGACAGTTTGACATTAGTGCATTTACTCTCCAACTCTTGCCTATTACAAAATCCTATTTCAATTTAGAGAAGTTCGTAAAACTATATTGACTTTTGACATTTATCCCACGAAGAAAAGCAAATGGACAAATGCAAAAGGTGGATCTGCAAAAGGCAATTTAAAACTTGAGTATCTGGTAAAACGCAAAGGCTGTCACAAGTCGATGTATTTTCAGATTTTCAAAAGCCGCCTTCGGTGTGTCTTTGTTGTGCACTCGCCCAAACTTTAGCCTGGAGTTTTCGTAATAAACAATGGGGTGGTGTCGAATTGTGTCTGAAAAAGAATTACGTCGAGCTCTTGTTACCTGAAAAACCTTTTACCTCTGATATTCGAAACATTTTTACATTGTAACAACTGTGTCTTCGTCCTGCATAGAAATACAATTATTCATAGTCTATATTTATATATGCAATTAGGGGAACTATTTTTGATTTAGCGTGTAATTTAACTTTGATACCTATGTAATTAATTTAGTTGGCACCATATTATTTATGTACTATTTAATTAATTGTACATCTAATTGCAAAATACAGACATCATACTATGATTCACAACTTTTATATTAATACGAGTTTTTTTTTTTTCATTTTTATAATATTTTTGTGCTGATATATTAATATTTAAATTAATTAACTTCGTAATATGTTTTCATAACATACAGTTTAAATTTAAATTATGAAAATATTAGGTGCTCCAAAATTTTCATCATTAGTCGTTATGAGTGTGGGTGTTTTCAAATTACTGTGTGTTGCTTACCCAAAATAAATCATTACATTTACTCTCAAAAAAATATATCCAACTGATTCGTATTTACCTCACACGTAGGCTGGCGTTCTTCCATGATCCCGTACATTTCTTTTGATAGAAAAAAAATTGCCCGTGCGCAAGTTGGCACAGTAATTAAATACGTTTAGGAATTTACTGATACGGGAATGCGCGGCCGCGGTATTGACAGAGCATCATTGGCACCGTTGTTACCCAACAATGTAGCGCTTGCGACAGGTAGGAGGGGTCGATGGGAGATAAATCGGGAGGCTACCTCTAGGAGACTTAATCACCACACCCCGCTAACACCAGTCGTAGTCGAACGACCAACCGGTCCACACGCTTCTTTCTCCATTCCCACTTAGGTCGGTAATTATTTAAGTGAAGATAATTGTGTTATGTGTTTACCGTGTTATTGTCGTGGTGTTAAGGAAGTGTATTAAAGTGTTGTTTTGTTTGTTAGAAACCCTCCTTGAACCATGGATGATGAGCCATGGATAATCGAAGACCCCAGCTTGGCCGAGCCCGAGCCTCCCCCACCCGAGGAAGCTCCCGAGGCCCCTGCTGAAGAAGCCCAGCCTGAAGAAGCTGAGCCACCACCTGAAGATCTTGTTATGGGACACGCACCTAGGAAACTAGTGTTCAAGCATTGGGTCAGGTGAGATGCGTTTATAGATCAACTAATCTGAATCTAATAAAATGATAATTTTGACTAATAAAAACAATCAATTCAAAATTTAATTTAAAATAAATTAGTTTTAGCTTCTAAAGTTAATAGTTCTATATAAATATTTTAATATGTAACTAATAAGGAGCTAATGCAAGGTTAAATTTCCAGACCAAAGTTTCTTCAATACACCTACCTGTATGACTACCAACATAACTATTACGACGAGCTGATTAATTACCTTGATCGGAGGAACAAAGGACTTCCTACTGAGAAGCCGAGGGCACAGACCTGGGCAGAGCGCGCCTTGAGAACCTATTTGTCCAAGAACACATCATTCGCGGCGCGATCAACGAATAAGGACCTCGCCCTTCTCCGACATATCTCAACCGGTGCCCGTTTCCATCGTTATCACATCAAGTCTACGATCTCGAGGAAGTATTCTCAGCTGGGCTTTAACACCGTCTCCATATAAGCTTCTCCGCTCTAACCAGCTTGGCTTCAGATTGCTTCACGGACTTAATACCAGCCGCATACCGAATTGCCTTCGTGACCTTAAATGATCGTGTTACAGGATTTCGTTGGTGTGATGCCGCCCGGTTCAGATGTCTACGATCCTTTCCTCAGCGGCAATGTCCTTACAGTTTCTCACTGAGTTCGGAAGCCGTCCGCATTCCTATTTAACTTTGTCTTATTTGGGTAAGACAATAAACACTTAAGTCTATATCTAGTTTTATTTAAGCTTAGCGATTCTTACCTCCTCTATCCATGTACATACATATATTTATAATTAGGTAGTTGCAATGCGAGATAAGTTCAATTAACTCTATTTTTTTTAAGTATTTTATCTTCGCAGAGACAATTGTATTATTTATTTCTAATCAACAACTACCTGTTTATAAATAATGTTCAAAAGAAATTCCTAAAGGAGTAAATAGCAAATAAATCATAAATATAAGGGGGATACATATATTTTAAATTAGGGTGCGCAACAGAGCACCCGGCCTAGTTTATCATTTACAATATAAAGATTTTTTTGAGGCACTACATATGAGGGGCCCGATGTTCTTAAATTAAAGCGACTGCAAGTACAGTTAAATTACTGTTATTAGTATTCACCTTTACTATGCCGGCCTATTTGTAACCGGTAAACTTCAAACTGATCTCGTCACTAGAAACTGTACAAACTCGGATAGGCAGACTAAACGAATTACCACCAACTGTCTAATTTAAACCTTATTAAAAATGCAAATAAAAAGTTGGAACCGGCAACTTACAAGCTGATCCCGAAACGCGACCAAATCACTTCACGGTCTGAATACTTGTGAGTGGTGGTACTACCCCGGATCGGCAGACTGGGTACCACTGCCTACCACTTTTTGATAACCAGACCCGAAACAAATATCCACCTCTTTTTTTATTAACAAATATTTGCAATATTTAATATAATTAATAAATATTACAAATAAAAGCTATGAAACAAATATTTGCTCACACCAGGAATCGAACCTGGGACTTTACGCGCAACAAACCAATCGCTAATCGTCGTCCATGGCTTTCGTCGAATATCTACCTGCCTTAAAAATATCTTTAAATTATAAATACTCTAGCTGTCAATTAACTCGTTAACATTATTAACAGTAATTATGTTGACATGAGGCCGACTTTAGGCACACTTTGGTCTATCATTGCACGTTTAATTAGGTGCTTTTTTCATCAACAATGTATCAGCCATTAGTAAAACACTGACAGCCCAGCAGTGCCAGATAGACCTAGACCAGTGATTTCCACGGTTGCCTACTGGAAGCGATATTTGTTACTAGTTCAAATGGCCCTGTGCATGGAACTTTTGGCTATGTCCGTATGCCACGTCGAACTAGCTCGCTATGACTAAGAGATTGTTTTAAAAACCCACTTAAAGACCACGTTACTGCACCATATGTCATCACTGGTAATTAAACTTGTTTTGAGGCACTAAGCCTATTTGGGACGAGAGGACACTTCGTGGTTTTGCGGATGCTGCCTAGCCAAGTTAGTTTTTGCAATGCTAGTTAATATAATAGAATGAATAATATAAATTTACATTCTTTATAACCTATTACCAGAAAATGTAAAATACTAACGAATATAAAAATTAATATTGAAATTTAAAATCTTTTATATTTAGAAGATGCGGTACTTTGGGATACTTCTGAAATATAGTCTGTTTAGACGGGATTAATAATTATGACGAAGAAAAGTCACACACCTACATCTCGGTTTTTACAGTCGTCGGCACTGTTGGATCTTCTCTTGCATACAATCAGGCGGGTCGAGGTTGAATGTCGAGTAACAATAATAATACTAAAAACTAAACAATGAAATCCTAATAATATAGAAAAAAAAAGAAAATTGAACAAACCTATTTGCAAACTAAAATTCACGCTTCTTGGTCGACTAAAAAGCATTCACTTTGAGTAGACATATTTTCAAATGAAAAACTTTTGCGCTCAAAATTGAAAAATTCTTTTAAAAGCATTCTTGAACCTCTAACAGTTTTATTTTTAATTTTAGTGACTCTATGTTGAAAGTAAAAATTTCACGAACAAAAAATACTCTTGTGAATTTCTCACTTAACAGCCGTGTAGGAATTTCAGTATTTATAAATAACGTTATGATTAATAATATTTAGGTGTCAAAACATTCGCAAAGAGAGCCAAATTTTCGCTGTTTAGTATCTTCTTCATTAGACAAAGGAGGAAAATAAATTACTATATTTCATTGAAATCATTGAAAATTATAATTTATGATTTGAGATGACAGCCTAACATATGGCATTATGTAAACCAACACTCTCTTAATCCAACATTTTCACCAGTACGTTATATTTGTGACACATCCTCTCAACGCGAGCTTGCTTCAATGTCGCGACATCTAAAATAACTTATGTTTGACAGTTCAGTGAATGTAATCGCTTGGACATTATCCAAAATGCCAATGCTACCTCGGACAGGTAAAGCAGGCAATCGGCCAAATTGAAGATAAATTAAATGTAACAATGGCTGATACGCACCCCGACTCGATTACCCATCTCAATTGCGAACAAAAATAACCTCACCCGTCAGTTATTACGACACTCAGCGGGACGGATATCTTAATTGCTTTCAATATTTAATCATTTTCATCAGTTTATATTTTAATAAAATTTAATATCTTCAAACAATTCACTGAATATCTATTTCGCTTTTGTTATGATTATAATAATGAACCTCTTCTGAAATAATCCTATTACAATAATCTTATAATAATCCAATTAATTTCGTTAAGAATACATCTTTTCAAATAAATAACTAAATATAATAGTACAGACAAGAATTTGATTGGATTAATACGAATATTGATATTAATCTTATTAAATTCTTAAGCTACTCTTCAAATAAATATCTAATAATAAAATGGGTAACACTTTATGGTATGGTAAATATTAAGCGTATCTAGCGTCTTCTAATACGGTTTGTAAGTATATTATGTAAATAATCCTAATTAATTAATCGATCAATCAAATTGTTATAGGCAGAGACAATGGAGCGCCACTTGCCACGATCCTGACACAACTCCCTTGCCTCTATCACATCCACAATTCGCTTCATACAAGCTCTACGGTTATGGGCACCAGGCCCATAACCGTAGCTTTCTTGAGGATGTCTCCGATTAAAATCTATCGAATGAACAGTTTCATTACCCATAATACTTAACTTAAATGCCGATGTGACAGCAAAACTTTCAAAGTATCAACTTATTGGATAAAGTTAGAAATGTAATCAGCAAAGTATTAAAATTTAACCTAACTTTCAGATTAGTTTTATTCAATTTTATTGTGTGAAAAGGTTAAATTAATTTGACAGACGTAATGAAATGGGAATTACGTCTATCAAATGGTCCACATGGTCCAAAACTACTTGCAGGTACTAATGTGTCTTTGATGTGTGAACTTTGGTTGTCCATTGGAATGGTAGCTTAATATATGGTAAAACATTTATTTGTGCTTGTAGTTAACGTCACACCCCATAAACCTCATTTATTAATTTAATTGTACTATTTTTTTATTGTGACACAACATTTGACCACGTCCCTCTTGATGATAAGCAAGAGGAGATCCAAGAGTGACGACGACTATAAAAACCGAGAATTGGTTCACGGCTGCCAAAGGTGCTTCTTTAAGCATTGCTTGAAGGATCCAAGGTATAGGACTCATGGGCTGGCAAAGCATTTCGCTGCACACATTTTAAGTACAAGCGCTGGGATACCATCAAGGCCACTGGACTTCCGGATATCGAGCGATCGTAGCTCCATGCGGACGTCACGTTGTCTGATACGTATATCAGGCATCGTATGTTCGCATGGAAGCAAGGTGGGTGGCCCTGCACTACGATCGTCGATCCGTGAATTAACGGCAAAGAGGTTACCCAAAAGATCAGCCTTCGCTTTTGCCGTATGCGCCAGTGAACCATCAGGCTGTCTCAGCGGTGACAGGGAGGAACGACAGAAGTTATAAAAAATGATAAAAAGCAATATTTATGTCCCTTTTCATTATCTCCCAGCCAAACATTCAGTATCATATTAGCGGGTGAAAATTCAATAAAAAATACTAATCAAAACTTTTTTATAATTTATACAGCAATTCACTGTACTATATACTATACTGTATATTATACTATTCCGTTTTGCTGTTGTTATAGTTTATACAAACTATAATAAGTCCGTATTAAGACATATCGATAGACACCACTTTCTATTCTGTATGCGAAATATTATTTCATTTCATTAAATTGATAATTAAGTACCCCACTAAAAGAGCCAGCAGTTTGTATATGTATAACAAAGATTTCCTGAAACCCTCTAAATGACAAAAAGAAAATTAAAAAGTCACAACAACCGAAAGTAATGGCTTTCTCATAACATGTAAATGCTTTTAAAGGCTATCAAACGATATCTACTATTTGTTGAAAATACTAAAATGGAATCATAATAGAACAAATGGAAAATGTCAACTACACTGACAAGCCGACGGTAAAGCAATTTTCTGAACTCTTTTCTGAGATCACATTTAATTCACAAATATTCCTATTTTAATTAGTTTGTCTGAATGTCGTTGTTCTACTTTTTGCTCAAAGAGCTTTTTAATTAAAATTTTATTTTTGGTTTCACCGTCCTTGTCCGTGTCTATCTTCACAATGAGTTTTTCCTAAATAAAACATTTAAAAAGTATAACATATTGATGGTACAAGTGTGTAAAATATTGTTGTGAAACTATGAATACGTATTTAAAATAACGGTATTTCTGATTAATGTTTGTCTGACGCGTACATTTTCGTTGTTGGAGTAATGACAGAGGGAAGTTATTTATTATTAGTGTAATAATCTTATGGAAAGCTACACTGTTAGACAGTTATTTTTATTTTAGAGCCAACAAAACAATTGACTTGTTCCGTTTCGCTAATTTGAAAAGAGTTTCAAGGGCGATGACAATTATAAATTGATACACCTAAATAACTCTTAATACTAGTGCCAGCAACTATTGTAAACGTACATCACCCTAACACAATGTCATGCAACTAATTACACGGTTCAACAATAAACTCGTAATATTGGCAATCTTTATAATTGTCAATTATATTAGTGCTTGTTTGTTTTATCAATACATCAAACAAAACTCATGCAAATGCCAATTATACACACCTACATGTATAATTAAATATCTCTTCGTGTTATATATATTGGTTGATACCAAACACAACCTAAAAAAAAGAATATACTTATATCAAAGTGATAGAGATATAATTATAAATCGATAAAACAGCAACTTAATTAAACTAATACATAAATAAATATATATTATATTATATTATATTATATTATATTATATTATATTATATTATATTATATTATATTATATTATATTATATTATATTATATTATATTATATTATATTATATTATATTATATTATATTATATTATATTATATTATATTATATTATATTATATTATATTATATTATATTTTATTACTTTAATAATAATGTGCAACCGGTCCCAAAGAAAGGCGACCGCTCGGAGCCGCCAAACTACCGTCCAATAGCTGTAACCTCAGTACTGTGCAAGGTCGTGGAGCGAATAATTAATGTTCGCCTCATGGCCTACCTGGAAGGTCACCAGCTGATCAATGACCGTCAATATGGCTTCAGGCCGAAACGGTCAACTGGTGATCTTCAACTGGCGTACACCACGCACGTCTGGGGTGAAGCGTTGGATGGTAATGGAGAAGCCCTTGCCGTTGGCTTGAACATCTCCAAAGCGTTTGACAGGGTCTGGCACAGGGGCCTTTTATCCAAGCTAGAGGTATACCTGCCCGTCTGCGGGGTTGGATAGCTGACTTCCTGCTTGGCCGCTCCATAAGCGTCGTTGTGGATAGAAGCGCGTCGCGCAGGATGTCGGTGAATGCCGGCGTCCCTCAGGGTTCCGTGCTGTCGCCGACTTTGTTCCTTCTGCATATCAATGACATGCTGGACCTTGGATCCGGCATTCATTGCTATGCAGACGACAGCACGGTGCATGGACGCTACACTGCCCGCCCCGAGCCGACAAAAAGGAGATAGGAGATAGCGGGACTGAACCGGGTTCATGATCGTATTACCCACTGGGGCGACAAGAATCTGGTTGAGTTCAACGCAGACGAGGCTCAGATATTGCGTTCTCGACAAAAAAATCCCCGTTTACACCCCTTCCCTCTCTTTGTAACATCTCCCTCACTACTTCGGAAAGACTGGACATTCTTAGAATGTCCATTCGCTGCGACCTGAATCACAGGGACCACATCGAGCGGCCTATTAAGACTACAAACTTGGCATCCTGAACAAGGTGCAGCGGTTCTTCGCGCCAGAGCTGCGCCTCTTACTTTACAAGTAGGAACAGTACTCTTGCGCGGAGTACTGTTCGCATATCTGGGACGGCTCTGCCAAGTAACTTCTTAATGCCCTGGATTCATTGCAGCGCGCTGTCCGAATCATAGGCATGCAGAGGTCACGCGAACTCTGGAGCCCCTGCAACTACGCAGGCTTCGGCGGCTCTGTGCGTCCTCTATCGCTTATACCACGGACCTTGTTCCTACCTCGTCTTTTCCGTCGTGTTACTCCCGTAACACCCGCACAGGTCGGGAAAAGTATCCGCATTTTATCGACTGAATCGGCAGTCGAACTAAAAAGTTCGGTGCGTCTTTTCTTTGTAGATCAATCGACAAGTGAAATGCTTTGCCTGCCCATGTGTTCTCTCCATCCTATGACCTTGGATCGTTCAAGCGATGCGTGAAGAAGCACCTTTGGCCGGGATAGTGACGGCGACTGAAGCAGCTGTGAACAAACTCGGTTTTCTCAGTCGTCGTCACTCTTGGACCTCCTCTTGCTTATCATCAGGCGGGACGGGGTCAGATGTCGTGTCACAATAATATACATATTCAGTCGCATTTGGGGATCAGCATGAAACTTTCCGGTTCCAATCAGGTCGTCAAAGTGAATGCGACTGCTACTTGCTGCTATTTAACTCTAGTCTCCATTCATGGACTGCACTCCAGCTGATAATGTCTTTGTAATTAATATCTGCTCGACATTACAATGAATAGCAATTTCCAATAATATTGTTGCTTTTATTTGGTATTATAGAACATTTATTATTGAACCTTTTTTATTTTTAATGTTATATTTTAATGCGCTTGATAATGTAAAGTGCCTATAAAGATACGCCACGATAATATTTATGTTGTGTAAAATGAAAAAGCGTATTGGATTTGTATATCAAAACAATTTTATGATATGTTGTTTAAATATTTTATATTGGTACTTATACCTAACTTATGGAACAAAAACTTAATTCAATCAACGCACACTGATGGACATTTGTTTTTAAGAACGGTTAAACGTAAGTCATTCATATTTGCCACTATAGTATTACGTCAATCAAGCTACAATTTAGTCATATAGGTGAGATGACCTTCGACAAAGCCTGCTCACGACCACTAGAAATCCATTTCTTTATTATTAAACCAATTATTATAAATTTCAGAATTCTCAGAAATTCCAGAATATCTCTCTTTTAATGCACCATACCGTATATGCCAAGGTCAATGTCCTTATCGCAATAATGAACTTCAATTTAAATTTCCTTTATACATTGGAAAGTTAGGAAAAAAACAGTATCAACAATTGTACTCAACCGACCATAGCATAATTTATAATAGTAATAGCGACGCTCCATTTTCACAATTGACCCAAAAACCAGCCATAAAAAACGTAGACGAAAACACAAAAGATCCTCATGGTTCCGTTATTCCTAGTTCCGATATTCCTAGTTCCGTTATTTCTAGTTCCGATATCCCTAGTTTCAATATTCCTAGTTCTGTTATTCCTAGTTTCGATATTTCCAGTTCCATCTTCCCCACACCGTCCACCTCTTTGACAAGTACTGCAATGTGGATAGAAAATAACAAAATGGGTAAAAAAAAGAAATAAGTAAAACAAGGAAGACTAGTCAACATCCGCAATTCATCCAAGCATGGGCTAGTCAATTTTTGTCTAACAACCAGGAATTACACCATAGTTATGACCATAGATATTTATACTATTCATACATAGTCATAGTAAAAAATAAAATATCATAAAATAATATTTTTTATTTATTTAGAAATCCGTCTTTTAGATTATTATATTTTTTGATGTTTTTATGATTCGACATATGACAGCACCCCGCTTGATGTTAATATGGAGAGTGTTTCATGAATAGATGTCACTGCTAGTACAATTCCATAACTGTACGTAGCAGTCACATTCACTAAGACGGCCTAGTTGGAACCGGCAACTTACAAGCTGATTCCGAAACGCGTCCAAATCTCTTCACGGTCTGTAAGTGGTTGTAGGCGGTGGTACTACCCCGGATCAGCAGGCTGGGTACCACTGCCCATCTTAACTTTGAAGCAATTAAACTTATCCTATTGTATGCTACTAGATTTATACACCTATTTACTATTACTCTTAATAGATCTGCAGCTTAGATTTAATTGATAATGACAAGGTACCAAATAGTTATTTTTTTAATTAAAAGTTACTAGTTGGTACATTGTAATGGTCGCGTGTGTTGTTTATGTTTTGCATAATGGATCACATTATTGTAATTGATAAAATAAGACGTTCACTTAACTTTCAATAACTGTTTGATATTTTTTCAATAATTTATGATATTTTCAAATTAATGGCGATTGATGGGCCCTAGATTGACTTTCAATAATTAGGAATTTGGTATATTTTATTAAGTCATAATTTAAGCAAACCTAAATTATAAATAATAAAACCACTGTAATATCCACTATCGCCAACATCAAATCGTTTAAATATTTAAATAATAAATTAAACAAATTTTATGCGGCTGACTATCGCGTCTTTTTATTATAGATTAAAAATTATTTTTTTCCGGTGTTTCGAGAGCTTTTCAGCCATAAACGCGATAGAAATCCGCATAAAATTTGTTTAATTTACTAATCAATGTTCGCGCAAAATCTTAGAAAATTCTATTTAAATAATATTATTGTTATTTTGATATTTGAAACTTTATTTTTTATAAAATGATAAAGTAGCACTTATATTATTTTATTAAACCACTAAAAACCAAATTGCCAAAATACGCCAAATTTTAGGTAAGGGCATAGCAATATATAAGTTATACTATTTTTATCCTATTACATCCGGGCCCAAGATTGTATGACAGCGTATCTGTTTATTTCCTGCCCAATACTCTTAAATAAAAGAAGACTTAGGTACATACTAACTTTTCTATTTAAAGATAATGAATATACGTAATGCTTTACTATATTCTAACTAGACAGTTATATTTCTGGCAAGACCGCTAGTATTTATTGATAATTTAAGATGATTTAAGAAGAACTTTGCCGACACCTGCGTTTAAATTTTAGTCGTATACAAAGAAAGCCTTATTCTTGCTGTAATAAGATTAATATAATAAATACCATAAATAATAATAAGTTAAAGAATAATAACATAAAGAAAGATTAAGTTCTAAAATTAAAAAAAACTAATAGTCTTCTATGTATATCAAAAAATATTGTCTATATTAGGAACAATGATAAACAAATAAATTAAAAAATATATACCTAACTTAAATAAGTTCAATAAATTTATATTACTTAAAAATAATTTTAATACCTTTAGGTTCCAAGAATAACATTCCTTCAATAACAAACAAACTTATATTAGGAAGAATTCAACGTCATGCAAGTACCGAAGAACTTTTAGCAAGCTCAAGTTTGGAAATGGTAAATTGCTGTCGTTCATATGCAGTGAATTATCCTACTTTCATTACTGATAAAAGGTTTATGAAATCTATTGACATGTTCAAAAAAATTATAACTTAAAACACCTAATATTATTTTAATACTTACCTTACAACTCCTAAGTTATTTTTTTTTAATTTATATTATTATATTTTTGTATTAGAATCTACGAATAATTCACAAATCAATAACATAACATAGTTAAAAAATTATCTGTTAATAAATTCTATTGTAAAAAGATTCGATTACATGTCGATTTGATTCATGACATAAATCAGTACTAGGTCATCGTTTGAATATTCAGTACTGTATATATAACTCAAGCTTGCATGGAGGTAATCTATCTTTATTAATGTGTAACCTCTTCGTATTGACTGTTGAAGCAATCCCTGTCATGTGAATAAGTAAAATCGATTTTGTTATATAAATAAAGGTATGTTCAACGACGATGAGTAATTAATTTCTGCTTCCATTGCGTAGTTTACAATGTATATGTACTAGTAGGTATATTTTCTTATACGGCATAATGAGACCCCACTGAAAAATAGGGTATAGTGCATTTTTCAAGTATAGGTAACACTGCTACCTCAGATAAGTGTGGTAGAGCAGTGGATCCCAGTCTGCCGATCCGGGGCAGACCAAACCCTCGTGGTGTTACAGTATTATCTACATCTTCTATCGGATATTAACGTTTAACCACATGATTGATGTTCTCTTTGAATAAACTTTTTATAGTTTATTAATATGCCTATAAGTACCACCACTTACAAGTACAGACCGAGATGTAGTCTTGTAAGATGCCGCTTTTAACTAGGCCGGCATACAAAATGCAACTGCAGTTATTTAACATCAGGCAGGGTGCTGTCATGTCTAGTCATGTCACAATAAAAGACAAATGCAGCGAAAGTTGTATCCTATGTGCCAGCTATTTAGGTATTCTGACAACTCTTCATCTGGTCCTAAAGCGCGGTAGAATCACTTCAAAGTCTGCGACAGCTAATTGCCACTCTTTAACTATCACGGTATACCTTGTGAATATGATAACATAGTTGAAATTGGGATTAATAGTTAATTTGCAAGTATAACTTCATACTAATTAGTACATATCGTGTAATACACAGAATATCTCTGATTCAAAGAGACTTGCTGAGGTAAATGCACATCTCTACACAGAATTAGTCCCAGGATTCACTGTGCTTATGAAATGTTTGACACCTCTTACCTCAAAGGAGAACTTATAAGCTTCTTAGATATGTAGGTGCATGGAGCAAGGAGCTTAAAATCAAGACCTCTCACGTACAATTGGCTCCTTGCATCGGGTATAAGCTCTGTCGACCTGCACTTATAAATACAAAATAAATACAAATGTGCCTGTAAATACATAGAAACAAACCACTAGATATATTAAGTACATAATCGCATTAAAGTAAATAGAAATAGAGTGGTTATTTTGTTGTTTTCTGAATTAACTAAGCTAAAGCTTTCAAATAAACTGTCGCTTAAAAAAATAATAGAATATTGTGGAAAGATATTTTTTAAATGCTAGCTTATTAAAGAGGGAAACGGTCTATACATATAGTAAGCTAAGTTGTTCTCGATTATACATTAAGCCCGCGGCTCGTGACAGATTAATTAAGTCCAGTAAAATGAAATTTATATATTGAATTTGAATCCGAAAAAAAAACCAATTATATTTTGACACGCAATTATATTTTTCCCACAACATTCTACTCGTCTACTATTTTGTAATGCATTTTATTTATATATAAACTCTTTATTGCACAAAATAATGTATTACATAGGCGAGCTTAACGCCTTAGGCATTATCTACCAGCTAACCTTTGTTGTTGTGCTGTGATTGGCTGAGTGCAAAAATTCAATATTATTTTTATATGATATTTGTTATGAAAAATATAAGCAATACATACACATACATAATTTATATTAATGTATTATAATAATAAAAACCTAGCTTTTCGATTATAGCAACAACAAAAAATCAATAAATATATTTTATTTTATTTAGTTATAAGTAAATTTAACAGTTCACTTAAGATTAACATAGGGAAAGAAATGTTGAAAATATATTTTATATTAATATTGACACTTACTACTTTTATATTTTCATATGTGGCAGGTAAATATATCCTAAATTACAATCACTATGTTTAATTGAAAATAAATATAATATATTATTTTTTACTTTAATTTCCAGGTTCAGTGATAGATAACCCCCCAATTATTTTAGTTCCTGTTATAATAAAACTATATAAAAGAATAAATAGCACAACTGAAGAAATTTAAGAACCAGTTCAAAAAACAAAATAATGACTAAGTGTTATTTAACAACTGGCAAAGAACAGGTGTTCACTTCAGTTTTAATTATGTACTTACCAATAGTTTTGAAAGTGCAATGAATAAGAAAAAAAATAACCTTAGGCTGTATTCGCACTTGAACAACGTGACATTTCCTTTCATATCTTACTTATTTAGTAAAATTCCGTAAATACGAAATTCATTCTATAGATTCTCGATGAATGTTGTATAGGAAAAGTCTGTATAGTCTTCCAAAAATATTATACGAAATATAACAAGTTGTTTTATTTTCTTTAAATAAATTACCCCGCGGCCACACACTCGACAAGAAAATGGGCAGACACATAGTGTGGCTGCGTTACTCGTCATGCTGCTCGACCTGCCCGGGGATCCATTTTTTGCGGTTTTTAAAGCGAGTCATAGTTACAATGTTGTCATCCATTGCGAGACGAATACTGGAATGCGGAGCAACGTGATGAACATCGCGAGTAAGCAGCACGAGGAGCAGTACGAAAAGCATAGTGTGGCTGTAGATTACACACGTAAGTTATCCGACTCATAGCACCTACTAGTATCAGTTGTATAATAATGTGCGACATGCCTATGTGTGTACAATACATTATAGTATAAAAACAACAGTCTACAAAAGTCGATTGATCGTAATCATGAAATCGTTTCTCCTAACAATGTCTAGAAGTAATGTATTCGTGATTTTTCATTTTATAGAAGTAGCTTTCGCATCAATAGCTGGTGACACATATATGGATAATATTAACTACGAGGCAAAATGGAGAAATAATAATACATGTAATCCGATTTATTGGCATCCTCTTCATCTGCCGCCTCATTGTTTCAACAAATTCGAGGAAATAATTAGAGATAAGGTAGAAACCTTATATCCTGATAGATACGCACGTAATGAAACAGTCGAAATCAAAAATGAAACTAAAGTTGAAGACAAAGAGACACTACAAAAGGAAGTAATACAAAATTTGTATCCAAATGGTATACAATTTGATGGACAACAAAGTGTAATGTATTCAAATTGGGGACCTGTTGCTCTTGTTTATCAGCAACCCGTATCATATACAGCTGGAAATAGATTAAGAGAACTAGCTATAAAACTCGCTAATATGCACAATGAAGAAGTATATGAAAATATTACTAATACTATAATGAATGGGTAGAGATCAATTTGACTGTGATTTGCATTTAGAAGAATTTAATGCTAGAACCAATATTCTCAGTCTTGATGATGCTGGTCGGACTGCACGATACCTGTTACGTTCGAACACGTGCAATTGTGAATGAGTTATATAAATTCCTAATAAGGTAGTACTCGTAGTGTTATATAAATTCCTATTGTTCCACTTAAAAATTTACTTGTTACACTTGGTTAAGTGGCCAGGCAGGCTATTTAGTCATTTATTAGTATTTATGAAAAATTGTGTGATATTCAAATATGTATTTGAGGAGCCAAGTTTTATGTGTGAGTTTGTATTATTATTTATTTATTTAATTCATATCGAAGTGCAAAATCTAAAAATAATTAACTTAACTTTACAGATATTCGTAATAGAAAGAATGATTATACAGAGATTAGTAGAAGCTAGTATTGCCGGTCAAACATACATGGATAAACACATAGTTAGAAAGAATCCACCACGTGAGAATGATCCATGTAATCCATTATATTGGTATCCAAAAGAAATTCCAAAGCACTGTTATAATCAAGTAAAACCTTTCATTCCTTTTACCGAACCTCCCGATACTGTCACAACTAAATCAGAACCAGAGTGTTGTACGACTCCTGTTGCTCCGCCTACTCCCCTGCCTTTACCTCCAGCTCCTGTGTTGTGTCCTCCTTTGTTTGGAATGCCTATTGCTATAAATTTACCAATACCTATTCCTATTCAGCCTCCACCTCTAAGTTTCCCTCTGTATCCTCAACCTATGCTCTTACCATATCCCCAACCACAACTAATACCAGTACCAGTGCCAATTTTACCTCCCCCTCCTCCAGTCCCTGTTCCGACACCCTTAGAACTTACTTTATTGGATCCGATGCCAGTTCAGTTACAAGATCCACCAAGCTCAAATAGCGTTGTGGATGAAGATGTTGTTCCTCCACTTGTTTGGCCCTCATTACCGCCGCCACAAGTACCGCCAATTCCAATGTACTATAATCCCCCACCAATAAATGGTGGTTATATGTTTCCACCGCTACCACCACCAATGCCTCGACCAATGCTACCACCGATAGCACAATTGGGCGTAAATATTTTACCATTTTCGGATATTTATTCCGATCTATATAGAAGTAGTAAAGATTTGTTTACTAGTGGACATTTAAAACGGAGGAAAAATTAGCTGATGTGTAAAAATAGTATAATCTTGAGGCAAGTTTGGGAGATCTTGTAATCGGGATCAGCTGGTATATTGCCGGCTCCAACTAGGCCGGCTTAGTGGATGTGCCTTCATTCATTCCACTCCAGCCTAGCATCAGGCAGGATGTTGTCATGAATCGAGTCATAATAAAAATAACTTACCTTATGAATAAATAATTCTTTTTTATATTTTTATAATAATTTTATTATTAAACTCATTCTACAATTGATAAGTGTTTTTATTTATTACCTTAGATATAGAAATGTCTTATTTAATACAAATAATAATAAAGTGCTCCAGTATATTTTATACTCTAATTATTTATTAAGGCACGCAGTTCAGCCGTACTACATTTTTATTACGAAAATTATTTCAAAAAAATACAATAAATTCGACAACTAACCTAGTTTTATTTAGGCCTGTTGCAATGACAACTAGATTATTTTGGAAAGACAACGTTACATATTGAATTATCTTTTTATGAACTAAAATTTTTATAGTAATTTTTATTTGAATACTTTTCTTGAAAGCCTTATTAAGTTAGTGTAACCACTCTCAATGTTCTATTGAGGTCGTTTAGTCTGCCCATTTACAACGATCAAACTTAGTCTCATTAATAACTTAATATTTAACTAATATAATTAAACTATATAGATTTGATTAGGTACTTTTATCCCATAAACGTGCTCTTTTTCTAAATCTAACACTATAACTACATATAGAAAACCAGATTGTTCCGAAAATATTCGTCAATGCCTAGAAATAGACAAAGCACAGAACTGTTAAATATGACCAAGTCAGGCAGGATCGCGTAATAATGTAGCCTAGTTCTTCAACTACCAATAAAGCATCATTCTCCAATTGTTTGTTATCTTTGAGTATATTAATTATCTTGTTAGCGTCACGTAGTCCCTTCGCTGATCCTAAATATGAAAATATACCTTTCCTATAGTCGACGGTACGTACCTACGTTGGCAAGATTTTAACGTAATGGGGAAACGTTTGCGCGTGTACATTGGCGTGCAAAAACTAAGGGTCTCTTTAGATTCATGAAAAATAATAATAGTAGTTTAAGTGAAAGTAGATTGACGAATGAAATTTATAAATTTGATATACATGAATGCGTTAATCGAGGCAGACCCAGCAGGGTGTTCTTCGACTAAATCGGAGACATCCCTAAGAAAACTGGGTTGCCTAGTGTCCATAACCGTAGAGCTTGTATAAAGAGAATTGTGGATGCTCCATTTTCTCTGCCTATCCCCGTGGGGAAAAGACGGGACAATTTAATTGATTGATTTTTGAGTTTATCGCGAACAGACAGACGCGGTGGGAGACTAATATACTAATATTAGTATGATGGGAAAAGTAGTGGTCAAATTTTAGTGCACCCAAGTGTACGTGGAAGCGAACGGTGCGTGGATGACACGCGGGAGTCGATGATCGACTGACCAGTCAATCGCGCGCACGAAACTCTGTTACCTCATGCCCCGCGTCCCCCGCGTACCTATTCACACCTAAAAAACGCCTTCTGCTACTCTTGCCAACTTACGTGCCGCGTTCTATACTGGCTATCTCCTTCTTGACTGACGTGCAAATAAGGAACATCCGTTTACTAAAAATTCTCCTTAACTAGTAAGTATTTATTGCCGCTCTTCCAAGTTCTTAAATAGATACAATTATATTGCTCTAAACTTAATAATAATTTATTTATAAAGTAAACTACAAAATACTTCAGGTACTCAAGCACTACTCAAAGTAATAAATAAGTTATGATGGTCAAATTAGTATGATATTAGATAAATAATGTTGTTCCAGTTATGGTTAAAGAAATCATGTTAATGAATATATTTACAATAAGAATTTTATAAGAAGATTGCACTTAAATGTACCTGAGCAATAAATATCTAAGAATTATTCCTATATTGACATTGGTTTTACGTTTACATAACATGGTTTTACGGTTACATTAAATTACCTTAAGATATTGAGAGAAGAGTGCAAAAGGGTAACGTAGTGAACGGTGCCATCCATAGTATAATGAACAGCCAAATAATGTCCCAAAAGTCACGGATGGCTGTTCATAATGCGGTGCTTGTTCCTACATTAATGTATGGGAGTGAAGGTTGGGTATGGCAGAAGAAGCATGAGAGTAGAATCAACGCTGTAGAAATGCGGTCATTAAGGAGTGTATGTGGAGTGACGATAGCGGATAGAATAAGGAATAGCACACTGCGTGATAGATGTGGTTTGAAAGAAGATGTAGTGACAAGGATTAACAAAGGAATGCTTCGATGGTTTGGGCACATGGAAAGGATGAGTGAAAGTAGATTGACGAAAGGAATTTATAAATCTGAGGTGGATGGATGCGTTAAACAAGGCAGGCCCAGGAGAGTGTTTTCTGACCAAATCGGAGACATCCTCAAAAAAGCTAGGTTGCCTAGTGCCCATAACCACAGAGCCTGTATGAAGAGAATTGTGGATGTGAAGGAAGCAAGAGAGCTGTGTAAGGATCGTGGTAAGTGGCGCTCTATTGTCTCTGCCTATCCTGTGGGAAAAAGGCGTGACAATTTGATTGATTGATTGATTAAATTACCTGTTAACAGGTAATTTATAATTTATAGTTTTAACAATGGTTTTAATAATATGCGAGTTGGTTTTTACGAATTGATATTACAGCGAATCATGAGTTTTTGGAACGCGAATGGCGCTGCAAATTTAGGTTTTTTTTTAGTTTTTCGAAATTTGTAAAACCATACATTAGAAACAAGGATTATTAACGTGCACTTGACCTAGTAGGCATTTGTTAAAAAAAATATAGCAAAATTGATGTGAATGTTAAGGGGAACACTGCCGCTCTGATTGACTTATGAGTCCATTCGCTTGGTTGATCTAATTGCGAGCGTAAATTCATTGAGTTGACTATCAATTGCCTGCCTGTATTAGTCGCAGTGCCTATTTATACAACATATTTTCTTTATTCAACATATTTTAATAATTCTATAGTACTCGAGAGCTCGACGAGACCGTGGCCACTGGTTCTTAATTTTAATTGCCAAAAGATATCTTGAAATAAGTAAAATCGTAACTTAATAAAAGGATGTTTTATAAATATGTAAAAAAAACGGATTATAAATAAGATAGACGTCGTTACTATGTTTTCTAATCATTGTCAATATAAAAATAATAATAATACCTATAAAATATCTACAGCTAAATAAAAACTAACAGTTAAAATTGAAATAAATTCAAGATACTGTTTAACCTTAAATATTGTGATATGATCGCACGAATTGTTAATTTATATATACATAAGCCTTAACTTATATAAGTAGAATAAACATAAGAACTATTATCTATTGTTACTATGTAACCATCCTACCCTCATTATTAATAAATTCTAATCAAAAACTTATTTATCTAAAACTCAATTTTACTTGCCAGCTTACTAAAAATTACTAGTATTAATAAATGCTTTTATTTATTAAAAAATAATAAGTTTTGTTGTAACAAAACCACGCGATGGACATGGCACCCGCACGGAGAATCCATGGATGCTTATAAATTGTTTCATTTTAAATAAATAACAAAAAAATTCTATTGTTAAAACCAGGCAATATATAGTGTTTCTAGCCCTTGATAAAGGCGGTAATATTTTTTTTATTGTGGCTCCTCATCTGATTTCGACCTAGCTAATGGTAGGCATGATGGAGGTGCAAGAGTGCCGACGACTAAAAACCGTCTCAGTTCACGCCTACCATGCGGACGCTGAAAAATTATTGGCGGTTGCATAAGATAACCTGAAGTGGTAAGTTAGTTATTAGCATCATACATTATTACTTTTTAGGAATATACTATTCATTTATTATGTTCACTGGCAACTAATCAACAAAAAATGTTATAGAAGGTCAAAAAAATATTCGAATTCCACAATCACACTCGAAACTATTTAGTGAAATCAAGAATTTATTATATAGATCTGAGCAATATACAAAGCGATTAAGTTTCAATAAAGTCGTTCTTAATTTGATTAAAAAATGTAAAGGTACCAATTGAAAAGCAATATGTAAAACATCGTTCAAACGCTCGACAAACGTCTAGCCGATCCTGTGTTATGGAAATTGTTTCTATCGAATCTCAGCCAAAAATAGAAGAAAATATCACAAAAAATATTGGGGAGCTACAGGAAGCCTTTGTTGATTCCATCGCCCATCGTCCGTCAGATTCTCATAATGGTGCTATGGTAAAAGAGTAAAAAGTATTAAATTTTTAACAAAAGGCTACGAATTTTTCATTAACTTTACTAACTCAAGGTTTCCGTTTCAATTTTAATTTTAGTCCTTACTAAGGAATTTTCTCTTTTGTTTTTCTTTAAAAATAATTAAACTAAAACTTATCTAATTATTGCTAATGACGTTATTCAACATCGTTACCTTAACTACAAATTCGGACGGATTTACTGATATTATTGTAATGTACATCTTATACTAATAATACACCTACTTACCCATATCCTACTAAATATTGCAGTACACCAATTAAACACTATTATACTAAAAAAAATTTTGATTGCATAAAATTATATTTAAGTACTAAGTACCTAAGTACTCTTACCCTAAACTAAATTAATGGAATGTATCGTATGAAGCTCGTAAACATTAACTAAAATAATACCTACAACATTACCTACATTTTAAAACTTTAACGGGCGGACTGACAGTAGCGACCTTGGCATAATCTGCCAGACATTGACCAGACTGCGCTTTCAAGAACCGTTTTATAATAGACAAAAAATGAGTTATTATTTTCTGAACGAGTCATCGTCATTGTAGAAAATCCTAAAAAGAGAGAAAATTTGAATAATTGTTAGATATCATCTGAGCAGAAGTTTAAAGAAATTGGTTCTTTTTAATTAGATTCGGCGTATAAGAATATGTTTACACGCTAACAGGCCTAAATAAAACATTAATAAATTTAATTTAAATATCATTCTATGTGATTTAATTCGAACGTAATTAACGATATAATACCTTTATATCGTAAATCTGGACATACAAACTAAGCGACAGCTGCATGAAAAAAGGACGTCGACAAAATACATTATAATGCACATGAAATTTTCGCTGTTGCTTTTTTCGACGTTTCGCTCTCATAAAGTTGTAAAAAGCGTGTGTACGTGCTTTAAAAAATATAAAATTTGTTCCATACACCATTACAACAAATTGGTCCTTATGACCTATGGAACAAAAGCGAGTTTTATTTACACGAACAATTCAATGAAACAAAACTGAAGCAAATTATCATAAAACAATACAATGTTATAAACGGACAATACAATTAACATAAATAAAACATGTTCAGACTTGAATTAATAAACATCAAAAAAAATATATCACGCCTTTTTTCCACAGGGATAGGCAGAGACAATGGAGCGCCACTTGCCACGATCCTGACACAACTCCACTAATAAATAATACATTCAATGTATATAATATCCCAAAAACTGTTTTGTTAATTACAGTTTAATCTATTCAAATCTGAATAAGTTTTTCTTTACAATTACATGTGTTGCAAAAACATTTGACAAACATACACATCCAATAATAATGACTCAAATACAATAAGCACCCCCAAAAACAAAATATTTTTTTTTACATATAAAGGAATACAACTTTAAATAAAAAAACTACCTCAGCCATGCTGATTATTTATTTATTTTAACCCGAGTCGAACTCGGCAATAAAAATTATTAAAAAATCAGAACATAATTTTGACGCGGTTGCAATTATAAAATTTCTAAAAATACTAGAATAAAGTAAGAAAACAATATAAATTCACTTCAAACAAGTTTCTATTGTAAAAGTTAATTTTATAATGATATGCCAATTCCAATAAGTTTTAAATAATAAATACTTTTTTTTAATAAATTCAAACATTTTTATTGTTTCGAATGAATCCTACGAACAAAACTATTTATATGGTTGATATTGACAAAATATAGGGAAACGAAATATAAATCTTAAAAATATCAAATCAAACGAGATTGATACTCAGTTTCACTCCAAATTTTTACTTGGTTAAATACCAAGTATAAATTACCCAACTGGTAAACCAACAGCTCATAATAAATTTTAATTCAAGCAGCACCAATTATATTATGTCATTGGCCGACATAGTGACGGCGACTAAGGCAACCGTAAACTGAGTCGGATTATTCAGTTGCTGGCACTCTTGGACATACCCTTGCTTACCATCAGGCAAGAGGAGGTCGGGTGCCGTGTAATAATTTGAAAAATTTCAACTAATGTGGTTTTACTAAGTTTGGTTTGATATTTGAAAAAATCAAAAATTTAATTAAATCATATTTAAATAATAAAAATTAAAAAGAATGAATATCATAACAAAACTGTATTTTATTATATATATATCTACAATTTAATAGTATCGTGGGCGTTTTTCTTATTTAAATAATAATTTCAAAGAATGATAAACCATTCGTTATAAAAATCTCATTTATTTATTGCTTGGGAATGCAAAATATAACTCGAATGTCCTAACATTAAACTTAACGATATGTCAATTTGCAAAACAACAGTTCAACAATGCACAAACTTTGATTTAACTAAATGAGCAAATAATATCTACAAGTCTAGAACAAGTGCAAACAAAAAGTGTGCACGTAATGTTGCTATTAGAACTGTAATTTTGCAAAACAAACTTAAATGTGAACATAACCTAAATAACATAACAACTATGACTAAAAGTTAGTTTAATATCGGATTAATACAAAATTGTTAGAAAGACTTAGTTAAAACACATAATTTGAATTATTTCCTCCATCAAATTTAACTTATACACATGAAAAATTTCAGTTACTAATACTTGTATATAGTAAAATGGTATTAGGAATACGCAATGAAGCTGATGACAAAAAAATTACCAATCTCATCTAAATAACTATGTGTAATCCATATCATTGTAGCTGTTTGTGACATAATAATGTACCTACAATACAATAGAGAAGCTAGGTAAAATGGTTTAAGAATATTTTATAAAACTGAGAATAAATAAAATAAATACAGACTGCAAAATGAAGTCTATAGTCTATTACAACCCTTAAAAATGTAAGCAAATAAATAATATATTATTAGAATTTGCGCGAGTATTGAATAATGAATTAAACAAATTTCATGCGGCTTACTATCGCGTTTATTTTGGTTATGATTTTACATTTTTTTTTATTAATCCGACGTTTCGAGAGCTTTGAAGCCTTCGTGGTCACCGAGGAATAATAAAAATTGTAAAATCATAACTAAAATAAACGCGATACTATAGCGTTTAAAAGCCGTATAAAATTTGGTTAAGCAAATAAGTAAACTATGGTAAATGTATAAGGGAATTGAAAAAAAAGCTATTCTGTTGTCTCTGTATATTCCTGTGACAATGGCAACGTAGAATTTAATTGGGTTTGATTTGAAGCGACTCTTTAAAAGATTGAAGATTTTAGCTTAATCTTTTCTAGGTGTAGTCATCGGCACCTTGGAATTCTATCATTCTTACCATCAGGCAGGTCTAGATCAGATGTCGAATTACATTTTTTTAAATGTAAGAATATGCAAAGTTGTGATATTATTATACAGTATCGAATGTAGATTCGTATAATGAATTTACATAAAAGTGTACAAGGTTTAATTGTTTGTCTTTTTTAACTCTGAACCTTCAGTGCGTATTCCTATGCCACCTTAAACACAAATATACATAAGCATAGTCTAATAGTAAAAGCTTTTTATCTGGTGCGAATTAGCTTAAATTAATTTTTAAATTCTAATTAGAGCTCATTTTAATGTGAGACTACTGTATAATGAATCAAAGTGGCGTTGAGAAATTTCTTCATAACCAATTAAGCTTCCTGACTAACTTCATTAGATATCCAGAAAGTAAGTCTCTAGACGACTAGTTAAAAAAGTTAAATACGTTAATAGCTGCTCTTGAAAGGCTTCAGTTACAAAGTTAACAGTTATCTAAATTCTTATAAATTACCTAGAATAATAAGGTACTAGTAAATCTCATTTTTAAGTCAACAATACATTGTTAGGTGAATATTTAACGGGTAGTATTCCTAATGGTGGTTAATTGAACTACGATTACGAAGCCACGAAACGGAATTATATTTAGAAAGTACCTTGCGAAAACATATTTTGTTCATGAAAACATTAATATTATTTTTGATTGTGGTTTGACATAACATTGTTGGATAACGGTATATAAATGGAGGCGCCTGCTATTAAAGTTAAATAACTACAAATAGAAGTCGCGTCCAATTTAAAGCTCATCCCGAATTATTTAAATTTGGTTAGCAAATCGCCTCTAGACATAGCCCGCACTCAATATTGTTTAAATACTAATGCCATCATTATTATTAATCACGACGGCACAATAGCGCTGCATTTTAATGTTTTTTAATAACAACCAGCTTTATAAGGATGTTATCAAATTCATTTGACAACATTTCTGTTTTTTTTAATGTTACCTCTTTAACTTAGGTACTACATTAATTATTATATTTTTAATACAACACTAGTTATAAACAAAACAATATATGCCATATAGAATTCAATCCAAACTTAAGGCGGTTCTGAAGTTAGGCACAATATATTGTATAAAATACGGTATAGTAGAGCTCGAAGTAGGTGAGAGAGAATATAATTGTGGTCAATGATATTTAAAGAAGATAAGATTTAGATATGTTATATTTATTTAAACTTTATGCACTAGGTACAAAGGCGGACTTAATGCCGCTAGGCATTCTTACTAGCCTACCTTAGGGACAATTTACCGCACATTTTATGCTATGCTAATAAGCAAACCTAAACTCAGTGTCGCGTTGCAGAACAACATATATTTGTCCTACGTCGTGGTTGATCGTTTAAACTCGTGCCATTCAAATATTTAAACTGGTGTATATAACTTATCTACCTCTTATTACCTAATATCATTGATTATTGAATTAAACAAGTATACAGACCGTGAAGTGATTTGGTCACGTTTCGGGATCAGCTTGTAAGTTGCCGGTTCCATCTAGGCCGGCATAGTGTATGTGATTGCTACTCACAGTTATTGAATTGTATTAGCAGTGACATTCATTCATGGACCACACTTTGGCTTAACATCAAGCAGGGTGCTGTCATATGTCGAGTCACAATAAAAAAATAAAATTATGCGGCTTACTATCGCGTTTATTTTCGGTTATTAATTTTACTTTTTTTATAATAGTAAGCCGCATAAAATTTGTTTATTCATTATTTAATGTTCGCGCAAAATTAAAGATAATTCTATCATTGATTGTAACCGTATCGTCGCGCTCGCAGCTAACTTCGGAGGCGCCATGTTTGGATCAGCTATACAATATTATTTAAATTCTATTATGCGGTTAAATTCTCTTAATATTTACTTTATATGTAATTTTTTTAAATAATTATAATTAGAAATGAGACGCGGCAGGTTGCGCTGGTGGAGTAACATTCATAGCCATATTGTCATAACTATATGGATTATCCAATGTAGTGTCTTCAGCTGGATGTCGATTAGTTACAGTTGTACTCACAGTCTTCGGCGAGATACGACCTTGACTTCGTTCACTTTCAGAATTTCTCTTATTAAGTGCTCGAGCTGACAAAATTTGACTGGGACGATTTTCCCTTTTCGGAGGTTCGGGGTTCGAGTTTCGTATTTCCAATTTTAATTCGTGCTTCGGTTTTCCCATGTCTGCATGCGGATTATGATGCGTCAAATCCATAGGGTACTGCTTTACTTGATTCTGAAATACGATATTTGTAATGTTAAGTAGGTTTGCCATACATTCTTGGTTCTTTAGGTACGCGGTAATTCCCGGGTTCGATTCCCGATCGGAGATAATATTTGTTTCATAGAGTTTATTTGTAATATTTAAAACTAATATAATATTAAATATTATAAATTTGTTTATAAAAAAAAAGGAAGTTATTTGCTCCGGGTCCGGTTGTGTACAGACCGGTAAGTGACTTAGTCGCATTTCGGGATCAACTTGTAAAGTTGCCGTTTATCTAGGCCGGCAAAGTTACTTGCATTTATTCTAACTATAACTAACTATAATATTTTTGTTTATTGTGACTCGACATATGACAGCACCCCGCTTGATGTTAAGCCGAAGTGTGGTCCATGAATGAATGTCACTGCTACTACAATTCAATAACTGTGAGTAGCAATCACAAACACTATGCCAACCTAGATGGAACCGGCTACTTACAAGCTGATCCCGAAACGTGACCAAATCACTTCACGGTCTGTATACTTGTAAGTGGTGGTACTACCCCGGATCGGCAGACTGGGTACCACTGCCTACCACTCTTTGATAACAATACCCGAAGCAAATATCCATCCATTTTTTTATTAACAAATATTTGCAATATTTAATTTTATTAAATATTACAAATAAAACCTATGAAACAAATATTTGCTCCGACCGGGGATCGAACCCGGGACTTTACGCGCAACAAACCAATCGCTACGTTCGTCCAAGCCACATTAAAAAATACAGTTCAGGCGTAAGTACTTAACAAGTATACAGACCGTGAAGTGACTAGGCTGGCATAGTGGATGTGATTGCTACTTACAGTTATTGAATTGTAGTAGCAGTGACATTCATTCATGGACCAAACTTCGGCTTAACATCAATCGGGGTGCTGTATGACAGCAACCCGATGTCAAGTCACAATAAAAAAAATCGAGGGCGAGTGAAAGAATAAAATGGAGATTGTTCCTTTTTCAAATCGGGGACATTTATAAAAGGCAGAGATCCGCAGTGCTCATAACCATAGAATTTGTATTAAGAGAAATGTGGATGTGAAAGAAGCGAGAGTGTCGAGTTCGTGGAAAGTGACACTCTGTTGTCTCTGCCTAACCCTGTGGAAATTAACTACATATTATGATTAAACAATTGCATATTATTTTATTGTATAGACCGTGAAGTGACTCAATCGCGTTTTACTATGAGCTTCAAAGTTGCCAGTTCCAACTAGGACAGCAGAGGTTTAGAACCACGAGGATTTACTGATTACATAATATAAATAAATACAATAAGATAGAAACAAAAATGGCGACTGTGCCAGATTGAAGAATGCATTTTTGTAATTCGACGAGTTCATTTGAAACTTTATTACACTTAACGACATATTAGTATATATTTCTATAGTATATTGGCAGGATCATACGTATACGTATATCATACGTATGACGACAGGCGTGGACGAACGGTTTAGCGACTGGTTTGTTGCGCGTAAAGTCCCGGGTTCGATCCCCGGTCGGAGCAAATATTTGTTTCATAGCTTTTATTTGTAATATTTAATAGTATTAAATATTGCAAATATTTGTTAATAAAAAAAAAAGAGATGGATATTTGCTTCGGGTCTGGTTATCAAAGAGTGGTAGGCAGTGGTACCCAGTCTGCCGATCCGGGGTAGTACCACCACTTACAAGTATACAGACCGTGAAGTGATTTGGTCACGTTTCGGGATCAGCTTGTAAGTTGCCGGTTCCATCTAGGCCGGCATAGTGGATGTGATTGCTACTCACAGTTATTGAATTGTAGTAGCAGTGACATTCATTCATGGACCACACTTTGGCTTAACATCAAGCGGGGTGCTGTCATATGTCGAGTCACAATAAAAAAAAAAAAAATACCAATTATTATGGCCTTATATGATTGCCTGATGTTAAGCTTAATTGTTTTATTGACTTTGGTAAGTGTCAACTTGTGAGTTAGCGGTTCTAACTAGGCCAGCATAGCGGATATGACTGCTTCTTACAGTTATAAAACTGTAGTAGCAATCGCCTCCATTCATGGACCGCATTGCAGCTTAACATTTGACGTGGTTGAATAAAGATTTGGGTCAAACACCTGTTATGATTGCATACCGTATGGTATACAAATATAAAATGATATTTTTTACATGCTTAATATCATTTAATCGATCAATCAAATGGTCACACCTCTTTCCCAACGGAGCGCCACTTACCACGATCCTTACACAACTCCCTTGCTTCCGTCACATCCACAATTCTCTTCATGCAGGCTCTGTGGTTATGGGCACTAGGCAACCAAGCTTTTTTGAGGATGTCTCTCGTTATATTTATTAATATATTATATAACGAAAAAATATCTTACCTTTGAGGGTTGTAGTTTTTGGCGCAAATGTCTGAGGCTGAATTTTCCCTGGTGATCTCTGAAGAGGTTGATACACTTAAGTAGCACAAGTACAACGAGTACAGCCAACGCCACGCAGCTTATAATCAGAGCTGCACGTGCTTGTTGTTGGACACCTTGAGTAAACAACACTTCATAACGTCAGTATCGTAATCATACTAAAATTTTATGACGAGTAGGGCATGCAATCATTCCTCTTTATTACTATCCGGATATTTCGGATATTTTTTAATACTATCCGGATTGTATCAATGATTAGTTGTTTTTTTGTTGAGGTGCGAGATCTGTTCTTGGCTTGCATGGTAAGTAAGGAGGGTCAAGTGCGACGATAACTGAAAAACCCATTTTCTCAGTCGCAGTAGCTGTGCCGGCCATCTTTTTTGGACTTACTACTTATGCTTAAGCTATTAATAATTAATCAAAATGATTATAATGTATTAGTAATAAAATATAATTTCAGGTCATTATACTTTCTTATGTGTGGGCGCCGAACGAAAATAAAGTACTGGCAGCCGTAAACTTAAGAGATTTTTTCAGTCGTCCGCACTGTTTTTTCTCCCCTTGCTTACCATCAGGCAAATTAAGGTCAGTTTACGTAGCAATGTTTAAAACACGTTTGCTTATTATTAGTGATTGTCTATAAAGCTCTTGCGAGTTTTGGCTTAAACTTTTTAATGTCTGAGAGAAAGTTAGTTTAAAGTTACCGCAGCGACGCGTCTAATTGCGTATTGCCGAAGTCGCAACACATACTCTTCTATAATTTATAATATCTTTGAGGTCGACATCAAGATACTAGTTATATACGGAGTATATGGTATTTTCGTTACATGATTTATTAAAATAAATTAAATTCAAGGCCCCAGTAGTTTATTCTAAAACGTGTTAATAATTTTATTACACATATTTATAAATCGAATACTTAATTATATTATTTATTATTAAATAAAGGAATATAAATAAATATATAACAATAATAAGAAACGAAACAATTTCTTAGCATCCATGGATTCTCCGTGCGAGTGCATCCCGTGGCAGGCGGGAGAATGAAGACAGCGTTCCGGACTTGTGACCGAAATGTAGGTTTCAAAGCTTTTTGTGACATGTCAACACTCACCTTCCCTGCCTTCACTATCCCCTCTACCCGACTAAATACTGGAAGCCCCCCAACAATGCCGCCTTACTACGCCAATACTCATCAAAAATAATATATGTTTATTCGGATATCAAATACAAAATTATCCGAATTCAATAAAATACAAATAAAGCGGATTGTCAAGCCCTAATTGCGACATAAAGACTACGCTGCAATAATTACAATTCTTTATAATAAAGCATAATCAACAAATAGCCAGCAACACAAAATATTACACAATTTTAATACACAATTAAGTAAATGACTTAGTCACGTTTCGGGATCGGCTTGTGAGTTGCGGTTCTACTAGGCCGGCATAGAGGTTGTGACTGCTACTTTCAGTTACTTGTCTGTAGTAACAGTCACCTCAATTTCTAAACCACACTCTATTTTAACATCAGGCGAAGTGATACCTCATGTAGACCCTTAATTACAAAAAGCAAAGCGGTAAAAAGCACCAGAAAAGGCTGTCGGGACCTGCCTTTGATTAACATCAGGCAAGGCAAGGTCAGATGTCAGGCGTCAATAAAAAAACTTCTTTAAGTTTTCTATTGACATTGCCTTGGCGTGAGGTCACCTCGACCACATTGTCTGCCATTGATATTATTTCCACTTTTTTTCCTCATTACGGATCGATTGATCAAACGCTTATTATCGAGATGGCATTAAAAATATTATGACTGTATATTCAAACATTCGCATGTGCAACTTTTAAACAAGGTACGAACAACGTGCGGCCCTAATGAATAATCTTTAAAAACAATATTTACATGGTGATAAGTTAAATCGGAGACATCCTCAAGAAAGCTGGGCTGCCTAGAGCCTTGTATGAAGAGAATTGTGAATGTAAAGGAAACGTGGGAGTTGTGTCAGGATCGTTGGAAGTGGCGCTTCATTGTCTTTGCCTATCCCTGTGGGAAAAAGGCGTGACAATTTTATTGATTGGTTAGTTTACATTGTTTTATATTTTTTTTTTAATGTGACTCGACTTCTAACCTCGAATGGCTGAAACAAGGAGAGGTCCAGGAGCACCAGCGACTAAAAAAACAATTCACGGCTGATTCTAATAAATCAATAAAAATCTGTTCGAATTTCGTAGAAACTGTCTGCCGACCACTTTTAAGTTTACAGACTGTAAACTCAGTTGCGTGAAATGGGCCGGCATAGTGAAGGTACTGGCAGTTATTTAACTGTCACCGGACTCTAGCTTATCATGCAGTGTGCTGTCATTTGTGGAGCCTCAAAAATAATTATATAAAACATTATTATATAACTATTCGTCCATTTCCGAAAAATCGATGCTTAATTTTCATACAACTATTTCAGTATAACTAAAATACAACTACATCAAACCTATTAAACATTACTTAAAATTGAAATAAATACCTAGGATGTTTTCCTAACTTTCATTAAATATTTACTTTCTCGCAATTCAATGAGACTACCACAAGTTGAATGGCATTCGGTTTATTTAACATTCTTGGAGATTAGACTTTACGAAAAAAATGTTTTGCGGCTCACTGTTTCGTTTATTTTAATTATTCTAATTCTCGACATTACAAACACTGCAGACATAGGAGTCGCGGGCAGACGTGAGATTAAAATAATTGAAATAGTAAGCTGATAAAATATTTTGTTTTATAAATTAATATAAGTGTAAAATCACAAGCAAAAACTAGACTTTATGTTTTTAATTGCAGAGTTTATTTTACAATAACTAAAATCTATTTATACAGAGAAAAATGTATTATAGGATATCAAGGAATATTAAACTCTATGCACATGAATATACAGAGTACTACCCCCTGAAATTGAATTCATTATAGAGAACATAGTATTAGGTACTGTTCATAATCACGTACGATATTGGATCTAGGTAGATAATTCACTTACACATATCAAGTTAGGAAATATTACTTGTCAAATAAGTTTTCAGAACACTAGAAGAAAAATGTTGGATGTCATAGAAAATAGATTCCAAGATATCAAACTTAATAAACCATTTCTTGAGGCAACTATTTGTTTCTTTATTATGACAGAACACTGCCTAATGCTAATCGTATAGATATAATAAACATCCTTTACATTGGTAATTGACAATCTGTTGAGTTTTTATCTTAGTTTAGCCTTTTTGCTTTAGCAGAAAAATAATATTCGCAGGTTGAAATCAGCTATATCAGGAAAAATACGCTTTGCTTTTAATACTAAATCATATTTAATAGAATCTTGGCCTCCCCAAGCTCTAAGTTATTTTTTTTAACTCAAATTGGTGCGGTCTTTCAAAATTTAGCTCGGTAGAGGGGAAAGTGAGTGGCAGTAACAGTGAGCATTGACATATCGCAAAGGCCTTAGACCTACTTCCCGGTCGCAAGTCCAAAACGCGGCCTTCACTTTTCCGCCTGCCACGCGAAGGACAAAGAATAGTACTTCTTCCTAGCGATAATACAATATCATATATCCTAGGCGGATATTACAGTCATATCTTTGACATACAATTTTTAAGTTATGTTAAAAGCTGGGAGTTAGCTAGGCATTGTAAATGCGACTGCTGCTTGCAGACATGTAACTGTGGCAAAATTTTCACGCCTTTTCCCCATAGGGATAGGCAGAGACAATGGATCGCCACATGTTATGATCCCGACACATGTTTCTCGCTTTTCTCACATCCACAATTCTCTTCGTACAAGCTCTATGATTATGGGCACTAGGAGGCACCCTAGCTTTCTTGAGGATTTGGTCGGAAAACACCCTAAATATACTATTTATAACAGATAAATATTAGTTGTGTGGTGCCCTACGATATTACTGATGATTCAAGTTGGTAAAATTATATAAACTAAATTCAAAACAATTAAATAATTGACTATAAATGTCTTTGTTATTCGTAATTAAAATTATCATTTCCACCTGTTATTATGACGTAATTCTTTAGCGATTTAGATAACGATGACCGCATATTGCATGCCATGTTCTAAGAAATACTTAATTACTTTATTTTGTTTTATTTTATTTTTTAATTTACCTTTCTATACTAAACTAAAGTGCTTGTATCATAGAAACAGGGCACCAAAGTACATATAATATATCAAAGATACATTGGTACCGGTGGGTGGTCTCGAACTCGTGCTCTCGGTTTGTGTAGCCATAGCACCATTGCACTACGGTCGCCTTAATAAATTAATAGGTACGTATTTTATAATAGACTTTATAGAAAGCCGATAAGTACGAGTATATGTATATATTTGTACTAGTTTCGTTAATTTCTTTTTATTGTTTTTCTGGTTTGATTCCCGCTTGGAGCAAATATTTGTTTCGTGGCTTTAATTTGCAATGTTTAATAATTAGATTGAATATTACAAATATTTGTTAAATAAAAAGAGACGGATGTTTGCTTTGGGTCTTGTTGTCAAAGAGAGATAGGTAGTGGTGCCCAATCTACCGATCCGGATTATTACCACCACTTACATTTATATAGACAGTGAAGTGACTTAGTCGCGTTTCGAGTGACTGCTATTTACAGTTAAATAATTGTAGTAGTAATCACTTCCATTCATGGACTCTATCTTAACATCATACGGGGCATTGTCATACATACGAGTACTGTTTCACAAAACAAAATATAACAAATATGACAGCACCGTGATGTTACGCTGGAGTTCATTTCATCGATGAAAGTTACTACAGCTATTTAACTGCAAGTAGTAGCCGCATCTGCCAAGCTGACCTAGTTGGAATAGGCAACTACTCGAATCAAGCTAGTCCTGAAATGGAATTACTACCTTGGATAGAAGGACAGGTCTTAAACACCTAGACCCCGAGCAAATATCTGCCTCATTTTTTTCTCGGTTCGACTGTGATCACCCATCGTAGTATATTTATATTGAATTTGCTTAGAAATTAGAAACACGATATATATTTATTATATTTAATTGAATTAGTTTATATACTTACTTTTAATATCAGGCGATGAACCTTTTCCCTCGCTCCTGGAGATGTACCGTAAGTCGTGAATGTAACCTAGAAATATTAAAAATAGCAATTTAAAAGTTATAATTATATAAAATCGAGTTTAGGTGTTTGGTTAAGAGGCTGATTATTTCCTCTGTCTTTTATTTATATGGAGCCTTTTGAGGATGTTTACGATTTATTTTGTATAAAAAAAAACTATATAAATTATCGTAAACTAAGTTATCATACAGGCTTTCATACAAATTGTTTTATTAATTTATCTGGTCATCCATGTGCTGAAATTGCATGGGCATAATTTGTTTAAAAATTAATATTAGTTAAACTGGTTCTCATTTTTATCTGCAGTAGATTTTTTTTGGATATATTTTTATTAAAAATTAATTAAGGTTAAGTTTTAAGGTTGATGAATCATAGTAGAATAGTAGGCAAAGGAATACAAGGCCACCTACGCGACCGCAATATTTAGGTAAGTGTGATTTTATTATTATATATGTGTGTCGAAATATTGATTAGCCTGCACAAAGTAAACATATGTATAGATTGGAGTGTATATTTGAGTAGCACACCAGTATGTTATGCGTAAAGCCCCGGGTTTGATTCCCGGGACTTTGTCGAAACAAATATTTATTTCATATTTTTTATTTGAAATATTTTTTTATTAGATTATTATATTACATTATATTATTTGCTCCGGGTCTAGTGCCAGTTTGCCGATGCAGGGTAGTGCTAAGTATACAGAACGTAAAATTACTTAGTCGTATTTCAAGATCAGCTTGTAGGTTTTTTTTCCTATTATTTCTTGAACCTTAACTATAAAAAGATCTATAAAAAGCGACTTTTTTAAAATTTTATATTAATTTAATAGCCAATTTGTACGTTATTCTTTAAGTTACAAATTGCCGGTTTCAACTAGGTCGGCATTGACCGTATTTTAGCTTAACATCAGGCGACATGCTGTCATATTTCGAGTCACAATAAAAAAAAATGCCAATGTGTTATTTGTGGTTGCGCTAAGCTAACTCTGGGCGCGTTAAAAATGGATATATCGTAGAGCTAGGAGGGCAACAAATCTATGCTGTCTATCCTTCTGACACTTGAATTTTCGCTTTGTGAAGTAAAATGTATCATTGATTTTATAATAGTTTGTAGTACAAAAGTTATAATGGAATTAACCTCAGTACATATTTCATGATCCTGTATCTATTAAGTTTAATACTGCAGTTATTTGTATATAACTAAAGTTATATGTATATAGATACAGAAGAATACAGGACATCTGTATCTTACAAGTATACAGACAGATTTGGTCACGTTTCGGGAACAGCTTGTAAGTTGCCGGTTTCAACTAGGCCGGCATAGTGGATGTGATTGCTACTCACAACTATTGAATTGTAGTAGCAGTGACATTCATTCATGGATGACATGACATCAAATTTCGAGTCAGAGAGAGGTCAGCCGCGACCTGCCTGCTGGTAAGCATGATGGAGGTCCAAGAGCTACTTCGGTCGCCGTCACTATCGGCCAAAGCTGCTTTACGCCCTGCTTAAAGGATCTAAGGTTATAAGATGAGGAGAATACATAGGCTGGCAAAGAATTGTGACTGCTACTACAGTTTAAATAACTGCAAGTACACTACGCCGATCTAGTTAAAACCGGCAACTTACAAGCTAATCCCGAAACACGACTAAGTCACTTCACGATCTGTATACTTACTTGTAAGTGGTACTAACCCGAATATACATCAATCAATCAAATTGTCACGCCTCTTTCCAACGGGGATAGGCAGAGACAATGGAGCGCCACTTGCCAAGTTCCTGATACAACTCCTTAGCTTCCTTCAAATCCACAATTCTCCATCTAATAATATATATAAGAATATCGAACTAGGTTATTCGTAAAGTTTTTACGAAATCAAATTTTCTTTATAAGCAGTCCTGGATCCGTAATATTATGTATCACCAATTAAAAATAAATTATAATAAAATATAACTTCAAATTTAATATTTTACTTAATACAGACACAAATGAATGCACCAAGTGACGGCACCAAGCTGCTCCAAGATTCAGTATAAACACAATCCTATGCAAGCACAGGTGTTTAAATAATGTGTACACAATCTCGACGCTTAGTTAATATCAGAACAGGTACTGCCTTCTCAACAGTGTAATAAAAAACATACGTTTATTTTAGCTTAGAAAAATAATATATTTAAACCAAGATGCTAAGGTTGTTCGAATAAAAATATTTTTGTGACTGGATATATGACAGCACTCCGCCTGATATTAAGCTGAAGTGCGGTCCATGAATGGAGGCGGTAAATAACTGTAAGTAGCAGTTTCATCCACTATGCCGGCCTAGTCGGAACAGCTTGTAAGTTGCCGGTTCCAACTAGGCCTGGAAAAATCACAAAAAACGACTAAGTCACTTCACGGTCTATATACTTGTATTAAAGAATTATATTTCACTTAATTATAATTTAAAATATATTTATACTCTTTTTATGTTATATCTCCATGCTTATAATAGAGATCGTACAAAAGGCGGTCGTGGTCTAGTGGTCATAAAATAGTTTTATAACCAAGATACCTTGGTTCAAAACGACTTCCCGGATCAATGTATGAACTTCAAATATGTACTTTGATCAATCAGTTTCTATGATACGTCTGGTCTAAGTAGATATAAAGTAGTATCTGTGATGCGACTAGTTTTTATTTATTTATAATTGTGACTCGACATACGAGTATGACAGCACTCTAAAGTGTTCCCCAGAAATGGAGGTGATATAGCGGCCTAGTTGGACCCAGCAACGCTGCCGCCATTTCACTTAAAATTGGTGACTGTCCAGATCGACAGACTGAATTTATTAGGTTTTAGGAAATAAAGAATACGATTAAATTTATTAGAACGCGAAGAGATTTTATAGATTAAATATACATTTATTTATTGTATATTTATTACCAAAGCGACCGTGGTGCAGTGGCAGTGCAATGGGCAAGCAAATCGAGAGCACGGGTTCAAAACCACTTGATACTTTGGTCGTCCTGTTTTTATGATCCAACACTTTGGTAGAAATAATAAATAAATATCTAAAATCTATCAAATTTAATACATATTCTGTTTTAACATTGACTTGACGTTATCGTTAACGCACACAGTGAACCTCATCTGTGTTACCTGTCGGAGTCACCGAAGCATTACACTTATTGTACTCCGTCCCGTACCACGAAACACAACTCTATCGATATAAACGTAACGTTTATCGTTATAGCTATATAATACTACCAACGTTTTAATATACTGCACGATTCTGTAGTAAAAGGTTTACGGCCATTAAACTTCTTTTTTAGTTTGGTCACATAGTGCATCACGTAGCAAGTGGTTTTGATAGGACATTCAATATTACAAGTGAATAATAATGATTGAAAATTTTATACTGACCGATAGTTCTTCGGGTCTTTCTTTATAATTATAACTGTTTAATTATTTATTTTGTTTGCTATAATCAATCAATAAATCAAAATGTCACGCCTTCTTCCAAAGGGATAGGCAGAGACTCCCTCGCTTCCTTCACATCTACAATTCTCTTTATACAAGCTCTATGGTTATGGATACTAGGCAACTCAGCTTTCTTAAGAATGTCTCCGATTTTGTTGGAGAACACCCTCCTGGGTCGCCTCGAATATTGCATCCATGCACATCAGATTTATAAATTTATTTCGTCAATCTACTTGTAATTTGCTATACGTGCTTATATTGTAGAAACAGGACTAACAAAGTACATTATCAAAATACATTGCAATTGGTTTTGTACCGAAGGCTCTTTGTCTGCAAGGCCATACTCGTAAGTTAGTCGTACTTAGGCAAGCGTGTTAGTACATTTACGTAAAACTACGTAACAACGTGAATTAATCATAATGTAGGTATGTAGAAAATCGATTTTCCATACTCCTCACATACCATGATTCATTAAAAGCCTTTAAATATATAATAACATATTCAATATCAACTGATGGTTCGAAAAGTCGCCTCATTATTAATATATTCAGCCGGCCTGGGGGCAAGAAACATGTAAACTTTTAAAGGGCCATGCCATGCCAATTAGCAGTCTAGAAAGTTTTAATATTCCGTGTAAAGTTTGTATGGGACAGACAGAATATGTTGTTAATATACGGCGCCGTCGGGTATACAAGTTTCGCTTACCTTGACACTCTTTGACGCATAAGCCGGCATCGTAATTGTGGTGTGTGTTATTGCATATGTCTGTACAAGGTGCACAGCGGTCAGTCTCTTTGGAACAATATTCCCCCACTGCGCATGTTAGCTGACCACACCGCACTCCGCTCAAAGTAAGCTGCCCATACGCCACCCCGGCGACAGCCAACAAACATGCTGCTATGTGCGCCATAATCTGCAAACAAAACAAATATTTTTAATATAACTTATTAAGTATATAAGGCGACCGTGGTATAGTGGCAGTGCAATGGTTACTCGTACGCAAACCGAGAGCACGGGTTCAATACCACTTGCCGGTACCAATGTATCTTTGATATATGTACTTTGGTTGTCCTGTTTCTATGATACAAGCACTTTAGTAGCTTAGTTTAGAAATGTAAATAAATAAATTATTACATAGGAAATACTTAAATAAGTTGTCCAACATACAATTTCCTAACATGATGGGCCTCACCATGTTTTGTCTGGAACCATTTAGGTTTCTATCTACACCTCGCACGATTTTAAGATGATTCACACGGCAGCCTAGTTGGAACCGGCATATTTCCAACCGATCCCGAAATGCGACTGAGTACTTTGCAGCAAATGACCACTAGCTGACTGCCTATATTGAATTCATTATTGTCATGTTTTTATATTGTGACATAAATTTTGCCTCGATAAATTGCCTAAAACCTTCAAGATGTTTAAATGTTGTATATAAAATAGAATGTTGTAAATTTAATTTTACTCAGGTAAAACGAATTTTATCAAACATTTCTACCTATCTGTGTTGTCATCTCCGTTGTCAGTTTATCCGATATTGCGGCGGAGCGGGCTAAATTTAATTCTCAACAACGTTAAAAGAACCTCGTGTTTATTCAATAAAGATGTTTGAACTTTTATATACGTAAAAAGACAACACATAACATTTCGGAAATGTTTTTATTGTAAAATAATTATACATAGGTATATATAAGGTCAAAACTATTAAATTAATATAGTAATATAATAAAATTAAATCTTTACCTACGTAATTATATTAATTTTAATCAATTATTTACATTCTGTACTGACTTTCTTAGATTTTGCGCGAACATTGATTAATGAATTAAACAAATTTTATGCGGCTTACTATCGCCCACCACCAAAGCTCTCAAAACGTCGGAATAATAAAAAAATGTAAAATCAAAACCAAAATAAACGCGATAGTAAGCCGCATAAAATTTGTTTATTAATTCATTCTGTACTGACGATAAAAATAATGAATTTTCTTAAAATCGGAAATTTGCTAATTGTTATCAATAACTAAATAGATAAGACAACGATGACTAACTTAACTCAGATTTAATTTATTATGATAGCAAAAAGTTTAAGATAGGATAGGAACATCATATATTTTACATGGTTACATCAATTAGCTTTATCCAGTATTAAAGCGTGAAGTACGAATTACCAAAAAGTATGTATGCGATTTGGTGAAGAACCAGAGTGAAGAAGGTGAGTGGAGAGTGGTTTGGGAGAAACCACTCGTTGGCCTCTCACTAGGTGGACTGACGATACAGTGAAAGTCACGAATAGCCGGTATATGCAACTGGCATCTTGTCGTTCGGAATGGCCTTCTAAAAGGGAGGCCTATGTTCAGCAGTGGACGTCTCCTGGCTGATGATGTGACTAAAATTATGCAATTATGGACAAGCGATATTTTCTTTTGTTATATCGTGTTTCGAAATGAGTATACTGCAACGTATAAATTACAAAATATACCCCCCACTCCCTTGCTTTCGCCATAAATATAATTGCAGGAATGATTTCGAAAACCTGCGGCGGCCATCATCCAAAAACCGAACCTGTCCATAAATATTCTTTGAGGAAAAATAACACGATTTATATGTATGTCATAATTACAGCCTGTTTGAAGGCCCGAATTTTAGTTTTGGAAATTTAATGGCGGAGCGAACAATGTACCTAAATTTTATAAATCGTAAAACTATAAAGAAAACACACACTTGCATTTTTAACTTTCTTTGTTGTGATAAATCCACTTATAGCTTCTATAATATCACATATCATTATCTTGTATCATAGAAATTAGGCGACCAAAGTTTATACAAAGATGCATTGATACCGGCAACTAATGGTACCATTAAAATCAATGATATTTTAAAAGAAATAACTTAGATATGTTATAAGCGCTTCGAAAGAGGCACGTTGAAACTATGCCAATAAGCAAACTAAACTCAGTGCGGCGATGCTGATATTTGTCTCTTTTTTGCTCTCAATAACTAATATTCCGTCCTACTTTTATGTGTGCCTAGTCGTCAAACTCGTGCCATTTGCGAACACTATAACTCGTGTAGGTGACGAATCTACTTATTTAATGCCATTGATTAAAACTATGTAAATTACAATATGTTTCTTTAGCAGCATTAGTTGTCAGTATATTTACATTCATGGGTCTTATTAACAAACTCTAAGTCACCAGCGAGCATGTCAGGTGTCAATCAATGTACGACAAATATTGACAGCACTCCGCCTGAAGTTAAGCTGGAGTGCGGTCCATGAATGAAGGCGACTGCTACTACTGTTAATTAACTGCAAGTCGCATCCACTATACCGGCCTAGTTGGAACTGGCTATTTACAAACTGATTCCGAAATGTGACTAAGTCAATTTACGAGCTGTATACTTGTGAGTGGTGGTACTACCCCGGATTGGTAAACTGGGCACCACTTCCTACTACTTTACCTAAATTATAATTAGCTACCCAATTTAGGCATATACCATGACAGACTTTTTTATGAGTAATCATGAGTACTATTAATATATAGAACACTATTTTATATATCGCCAATAGTTTTCGCAGCGTACGCGATGTAAGGAATTTTATATGTAAATTTTACACCTTGGGTTACATTATTCGAGATTTTGTACGGACCCTAAACTTTTTGAAAATCCAATATAGCCTATGTTACTCACGAAGAATGTAGCTTTCTAATGGTGAAAGAATTTTTAAAATCGGCCCAGTAGTTTCTGAGCCTATTCACTACAGATCATACAAAACTTTTTTCTCTTTATAATATTAGTATAGACGAGTACATTTACTATATTACAACTCTATGTACATAACCATTTAGTGTCAATATTCTCACATTCCGTAGTAATTACTACAAACTCATTATCATTATGATGAACACTTGAGCACTTAAGTTACTTTTTGAGTTCTACTAACATTAATTTGTCTTCTTATGAAATAAATCATCGTGTACGCGTGTACGTTAAGTTTATTTCACTCGATTCATTGAATTATATACAGACAGGGTCATTGGTAAAATATTAATATCCTTTTCTTTATTGTGTGGCTCGACATATGACAGGCTAATTAAGCTGGAGTAGGGTCCATGAATGGATTCGACTGATAGTTCAGTTAAATATAGGTTCCAGCAGATAAAAAGAGCGCTGACTTTTGAACTGCCCACCATAAGAATCGGCGAATTCGAAGAGCGCTGTATGACTGTGGGGGGTGCAAGTCTTCGCATCTATACAGTCGTGTACATAATTGATAATATTTGAAAATTTGTACTCATCCGTAAAACGGAAAGTAAGTAGGTAATAAAACAAGTTACTGCGCAGCTGGAATTCCAGCGCTCACTTTATCTGCCAGGATACGAGTATATAACTGCAAGCAACAGTCGTATTTACTATGCCAGTCCTACATGTCTATACTAAGGTGCTTGTATCATACAAACAGGACAACCAAAGTACATATATCAAAGATACATTGGTACCGTAGTTTATTGTATCAAACAAGTGGTTTTGAACCCGTGCTCTCGGTTTGCGTAACCACTACGCCACGGTCGCCTTATTAATATTATTCCTAAATAATAATATTATAGTAAATAGTCAGTGCACATTTGTACTTGACTGAAAGTATATCATGAATGCAGCGCCACTTTCCACGATCCTGACAACTCTCTTGCATTCACCTCATCCAAGGTCTCTTCAAACACGTATAACTAAAGAGAATTGTGTATGTGAAGAAAGCGATTATTCGAAAGAGCATTAGCAAAAACTTGTTCTTGTATACATAGACTATATAAAACCACACGGAACAGACGACAATAAGTTTAAAAATACTTCAGCTTCAATTAGCCATTTTTGGCTCCCAATATTCGTCAATGCCCCTATTTATATCTATTAGTTTGCCTAAAAAGTTGACATTAAAGCGTCTATTAGACACATCTATAATACGAAACGCACGCACACAACGATATTATTAAAATGTTTGGTTGTGTAAAAGGCTGTGGCTAAGGCGTGTATGAGTCATCACCGAACACTTTTCCCGTTGTCTGTTGAACAAAACGATGAGTTAAAAACATTAGCCTAATAGTTTTATAGTTTAAAGAAAACGTGTGTGATGTTTTGTATAAATATTGTACTTCATTATTATAGAATTGATTGAATTATTGCAATTTTTCATACGCAGAATCCTACTTACGGTTTCTTTAGCCGAATCGTTAAATTGTCGTAATTAAGCACTTTTATTATAAGAAAAATTGTTTTAAAATTTAAACAACCTAATTGTTACAACTACATATCCACTGGGATAGACAGAAATGAAACACAACTTTTCACGAACTTAACACAAATCTCTAGCTTTCTTTACACCCGTAGTTCTCTTCACACAAGCTATTTTATGGCTATATGGTTAACGGCACTACAGTAGACTTTTTTATATTTATTTTAATTTAATAATAAATGTACTTTAAATAACGCCGAATCTCATTGCTACGCATATACAGGCCAAACTAAATATTTAACCATATTTTTTTATTAAAACGTTAGTTAAAAAATATTTAAACAATGTAGAGCTATGATATACTACAATATTTTAATCTTAACATTAAAATATTATCTCTATTAAAAATAGATAGTGAACAATTAAACTTATCTCTTAAAGTACATTTTGTTTGTCTGTTTGTATGTTTAATGTGAGTCATTATTTCTCAAAAAAACCTGAAACAGTATGTTACAGGAATGTTTATTTAAAAATAAATAAACATTCCTGATATGTGTCACGAGTAGATTGTTTACCTGTCTATATATTATATCTTCTAAATATACAAATACTAGGCGACAAAACAATTTATATTTGAGTATAAATTTGAAACTGCAAATTCATTAATTATTATTACCTATTGCATATATTTCTTTAAATCAATAAATTCCCACGCCAGAAAGTCGTTTTTAAAATTCTATAAATAAACTTTAAAATAGGATGAAAGAGAACTGAAAAGATTACGAGGTTCTTATTTCAATGGTTGATGACTCATGGTTTATTGCTAAACTTTAGAAAATGTCAACAAAAGACTCTTACCCTATTATTTGTAGGGTAGATACAGGTAGGCATTCATCTGGGTGGCAATGGTAATCTTTTTGTTCTGTATCTTTTTGTAAACATTTTTTAAAGACTGACTGCTTCACTGTTACGAAATGAAACTAAAATACTAGTTGTTATAACGGTTGCTAAGTAACGAAACGAAAGGCCGCCTCTAAACAAAGCCTTTACACGCGACATATTTCAGGTTTATGCTTTTGACTCTTTTCTGTGATATACTGGTTACGTTTCTTTTAACACAAGTTCGTACTTGAATCAAACACACCAAGCAAGCAAGCCCTGACTTATTTTCTTCATTAAAATCTTGTTGCAACATTTCAATGAAGAATTAAAATAAAAATATGCATTAAATTTATATACCTATTGTTTTTGATTTTATATTATATTATTAATCAATCAATCAAATTGTCACGCCTTTTTCCCACAGGGATAGGCAACGACAATGGAGCGCCACTTTTCACGATCCTGACACAACTCATACAAGCTCTATGGTTATGGGCACTAGGCAACCTAGCTTTCTTGAGGATGTCTCAAATTTGGTCGGCGTACACCCTCCTGGGCCTGTCTTGTTTAACATATCCATTCACATGAGATTTATAAATTCCTTTCGTCAATCTACTTTCACTCATCCTTTCCATGTGCCCAAACCATCGAAGCATTCCTTTCTTAATCTTTGTCACTACATCTTCATTGAAACCACATCTATCACGCACTGTGCTAGTCCTTATTCTATCCGCTATCGTCACTCCACATACACACATTTATATTGAATAAAATAAATATATTTTTGTAATTATGTTTATAGAAGTCCTATAGAGGTTGAGACCGGGTAAATGATATTTAGAAGTAAGAGCCACACATAAATAAGAAAAATTGTTTGACCCATGTCTGAAAACACAAGAAATAAATATGATTTTGTGATATACAACCGCTAAAACTTTGTTTAGATATTTAGTTTATGTTCAACTAACAACATAATTAAACATTGTTTTAATATCTTTTGTAGTAAAACCGCAAATGTCTCTAACATCTGCATCCAATAACAATATCTAAAGCAGTGGTTCTTAAAATCAAACTATCTAATGGCCGTTCAGCTTAGTTTTACAAAGAGTCGCGCACTAATTTGATAATAAAGTTAAAATCTAACAATAACATAACTATGAAATTTATTCCGTCATATTATTCAAATTTCCTATCATGTTATTTAACTAAATATTATTTCAGAACTTTACTCGTAGTAAAAAGTTTTTTATTATATTACGCCCGGACTCGGCCAGTTTTACATTAGAGCATAAACAATGTTACATTTGAAGTTGTTAAATTTGATTTAAGTAGTTACCTATGTTTTGATACACACAATACGTGTATTATAATCAAATCATATAAAAAAATGTATTTACTAAATTTTATACCGTATACCTATACTTTTTTTATTGGATCGACATCTGATCTCGACCTGCCGTAAGCAGAGGTCTAAGAGTGCCGACGGCTGAAAAAAAACGAGTCAATTCATGGTTGCCTCAGTCGCTGTCACCATGCCTACCAAGACACATAAATTTATTCAATATTCATAAATTTTCATTCAAAGTTTTCATAAATTTTATTCATTAAATTTTTTAGATATGAATTTACTTTTTTTTTAACCATAGAGCTTGTATGAAGAGAATTGTGGTGTGGATGAGCGAGGGAGTTGTGTCAGGATGCCTATTTATTGATTGATTTGTTGTTAGGCTAATTAAACAATGCATGCTTTGGTTATTTTTATGTAAAATCAGATTAAAGTTTTTTGTGTAATTATCACTTTAAGTACTTGTTTTGGTGTATATTTTGTCGAAGCCCATTATTTAAAAAAAATGGTTCCAATTATCAAATTAACTGAATTGAATAAAAAACCTATTATTAATTTTTAGACTTCATAATTAAAACATTAACATTAAGTTATATATTATTAACCAATATTAAACAAATAATCCTATGACAATAAGCCGCGAATACTTTTGGGCACAACGGAATATTTATTTCAACGTGGTATGGGTACTGTCAGACATTACAACAAAACTACAGACCTTATACCACTTGAACAGTCATCAAGGCATTGCTTGCATACCAATTAGGCCCTAAGACAATGGATTGCAGTCGACCCATCTCTTTAAGTACTCTTTCTTGCCTCTTTCCCTTAACTTGACATCTATTGCTTTGCGAGGTACCGCTACAGAAATTATTAGGCTCTTGTTTTAAATAATAAAACAAAATATTTTTATGCATTCTTATTTAAATCTGTTGACTGTCAATGATCATATTTTATTATTATACATATAGATTATGTCCCGAGCCTATCGTGGCACACATTTTTTATTGTGCCTTGAGATCTGACCTTGACTTGCCTGGTGGTAAGTAAGAGGATCAAGAGTGCCAACGACTAAAAAACCGCCTCGGTTTACGGCTGCGTCGGTCGCCATCACTATGCCGTTAAAAGCATCGCTTGAAGTATCCAAGGTTATAGAATAGGAAGAACACCCATATGAGCACCCTACTAACAGCCTATGCTGATAAAGTATATGTCAACCTTTTGTCGATTGTTTTACAAAGGAACGATGCACGGAAACTTTTACCTCGATTGCTGATGCGGTCGTGGCAACTTGTCGAAACAACTATCTTTATTAATGTCTTATAAATATACCGCCCGCCGACTGATCTACGGCCAGACATATGGCCGTTTACTATATTCGGCTTCTTGTTGCGAATACAAGGACCAATGCACCACGCATGTAGTCAAATAATGTCGCCTTATTAACACTTGTCTCAAGTGTTAACTGCATTTTAATTATGGATCAAATGCAAAACGATCTATTAGTCAATCTATTGTCTATTCTATACTCATATAATAAAGCAGAAGTGTTTTTTGTTTGTTTAAACGCGCTGATCTCTTGTTTAAACGCGGCTAGTGGCGCTCCATTGTTTCTGTATATCCCTGTGGGAAAAGGGCGTGACTTCCTAGCATAGCAATAGCTTTAAACAATGATATTTAGAATTGCCACGAAGTGTCGTATGACAAAAAAAAAATCTTTTTAGTGCATTTTCACGCGTTCCTGTTGCCGGGTAGTCGGTGTCCGACATCCGGAATCCGGAATGTGTGAAAGGGCACTAACAGTTAAACATGTGATTAAAAACGGCGTCTCTCTGCATTTTAAACTTATTATACTTCAGGGGGAGGGGAGGATTTTAAATTCAAAAAATAAGAAAAATGTTGTTTGCCCATTAGGATCTTGTGTCAGGTTTTACCTAATTACAAATCATATTCACATAGTAGTCTCAAATAATTTACTAATACAGGTTGTAAAATCACCAAAATCCAGGTGTAATTTTATTACTCAATACTATTATTTTATGATAGACTTAATCCTGTGCGCTACCCACATGAAATAAATATGATGACGCGGATATAACATTAAAAAATATTCACATAGTCACGACTATTAGCTTCAAGGTGATTCGCTTGTCTCAATACGTAAATATTATCACGTAATTTAACAAATACGTGTAAATATCCGGATTCTACCGCAAACCATAGTAGTTCTAAGTAAGAATGACAATTACAATTATCTAGGATTAATCCCATGGGATTGTCGATTTCGTGATACATGTGTGTGTGTAAGTAGTCGTCAGTTTAATATACTATAATTGAAGTTAAAGTATTGCTTATTATCATTTAAAAGCAATAGAGACAAATATGAATGACAAAACATCTTTAATTTTCTTAATATGGTACAGTGCGCGTCCCAGTGGTCATTTATTCACCAATATGGGTTATTGGTGGATAAATGTTGCACCCGCCTTTACACTCTGTCGGATGTAGGTATCAGTGTTAAACAATTTTATTATAAAGTGTGTTTATTTTAACTCAATTAATGGAAATACTGTATGCACTTATATATTGTAAGATTTCCGTGAAAATGAAGCATTGCCATAGATGGCATAGAGCCCGTTTTTCCATCAATACTCAAACGCAAACGCATCATTTACAAATATCAATGCATATCCTGAATATTACACCTGTTTCAGATTTGCAACAATCATAAAATATAACTAAATAAAATATATTATTCATGTTTGATATTCATAAATTATAAATAACTAATGATTCAATGTCGTAGATAGAAAGAAGTTTAGTCGCGTTCAAACTCAGGTTCGTGATTTTACCTGAGTGACGTAATCATGAAAACTCACCTGTTAAATTGTTTTCGCCAACATCACCCAAATGTCCATACAAACAAATTTTGTGCCAATACACTCACTGTTAATTTAAATGAAACTTTCTAAAAAAAATTTGATGACGCCTCAGAAGGCTCGACACCCAATGGCGGAGGTTAAATACAGAGTGCGCTCTTGCGCAGGTAAACCTGACTGTATGTATCTATGTGTGTGTAAGAGTTATTGTGTAGTAAGTAGTTACAGTATCGGTTAACTATGCATTAGTGTGCGTGCGATGGAAGCAGGTTATACCGGATTGTTTTAGTGCCTATAAGTAGATAGATATGTATTGTTATCAGAGACGAGGAATGCACAATTGTTGCGCGTTTCAAAAAATGCTATTAAATTTACTTTTCCAATATTTCATTTTCTCAAAATATTTTTAACGAAAAGGAAAATTTTGAGATTAAATGTATTACATCAATGTAAAAAGCACTGTGTGCCTTTTATTTTATTTCTTTCATATTTTAATACTAACCTACTAAGTCATTCAATTCATTGAAATAGGACGAGCAATTAATCTATTAATCAAATTGTCACGCCTTTTTTCACAGGGATAGGCAATGGAGAGCCACTTTTTACGAACCTGACAAAACACCCTCGCTTCCCTCACATACACAATTATACATACATAAAAGAAAATCTAAGGAAATACTATACACAATTCTTTCAATACAATGTAAATTTATCAAAGATACATTAATTAGTATTTTTTCACAACACCCGTGGCCGATTTATTAGTACACCAGTTTGTTAAGCGTAAAGTCCCTGGTTTGATTCCCGGTCGGAGCAATTATTTGTTTCATAACTGTTATTTACAATCATACATATAATAAAATAAAGTGTATAATAGGATCAAGGTTGTTATATGATGTGGTAGCCCTTCAACCCTTATCCATGAAGAAGGTTTCCGTTTTTACCTAAAGGGCTTATTTAAAAGATATAATGATTTGACGTATTGCTCTAAAGAAATTTCGAGAAAAGTTTAGAGCACTCCAACACTCCACAACATTCCGGAGGTAACTAGGACGTTTTGTATTTTTTAGAAATTTATTTATTGGTATATAAATTATTAAAAATAAATTTCAATGGGCGAAAATAATAGTTGTTAACGCCTAAAAAAGAACATTTTAGGCGGTAATAAAATATTCAGGCGTTGTTACCTTTTAAAAACAATTCTTATTGGATGTTAATTTCTATTTATTTTTGATAGGCTTTTAGCTATTTTACAAATACTGAAAAACTGTCTTTTTTGTATAAAAACGTTTAAAAAATGATTCGACCATTTAAAATTAGAGGTATTTATATGGATTATATTTATATGGATAATAAACAGGGACGTTTATTATCCATATAGACACTCGACAATATATGTCGTCACCTGTTAGGAATTACCTGTACGTCCAACTACTTCTTTAATTCTATTGGCCTAATATACAACAACATTCGTTTAATATTAGGTACAAAGATTATACATACGAGTACATAAGAGGTAAACTTATTATTTAACCATTAAGCGTGCAATGTATTTTGACCCGGGCAATGCCGGGTTACGCATAACGCAGCTAGTATTTAATATAATTATTTAACATTACAAATAAAAGCTATGAAACAAATATTTGCTTCGCCGGGAATCGAACCCGGGATTAACCAACGTTAAACGTTCGGCTACTATTTATTAAATATTTCAAATAATTGTTTATAAAAAAAAGTGGGTATTTGCTCCAGGTATGCCAATACGGGGCAGTACCAGCATTTACAAGTGTACAGACCGTAAGTTGCCGGTTCCAACTAGGCCGGCATAGTGGATGCGATTGCTACTCAGTTATTGTATTGTAGTAGCAGTGACATCTATTCATGAACCACACACCAGCTTAACATCAAGTGGGATGATATCATATGTCGAGTCACAATTTAAAAAATCACAATCATAACCCTCCTCTTTACTTTGATCGTATAACCATTAAACCTATAATTAAAACACTTTATTTATTACCATTTATTTATTCGTAGTTTAAACACACAAGGATACAAAGTATTTTTACTCCTAATATACTAAGATCCCAGAGCTTCTAGACTAGACATCATTTTAACAAAGTTAAGATTTTTAAATAAATACTATATACTTGCCAAACTAATTTTGTGAACCCAATTTTCCTTACCACAGACGCTTTAAAGCACCTCGAGAAAAGAGGGGCACCTACATAGTTGCAAAACTAAATTTTAGAAGAAAAGTCCACTGTGTGAACTTGAGCTCTCTGGGATCTTTGACTACAAGACAACATCAATATAGGATGTATGCAGTTAACGTTGCCAGGTTGCCAAACCAAATAGCCGGACAGACCAGCCAGTTTGGCCGGACATTTGGATAAAAAGGCCGGACAACCTAATGTAGGTTGTCCGGTCTATATTCAATTTTTTCCTCAGTATTAATAGGTACGACAAAATAATATTATATAAAATCAAGCTTTTTTGATTATTACCATAAATCATGTTAAATTATAGTTCGCTGCGGGAGCGAGTGAAATTTAAAAAGTCTGGCTTTACTTTGGTCGGACACACAATCAAAAGCCTATGTTCCAGTCTAGGATGTAACGTATGAACAATGTGGTAAATAAGCTCCTGAGTCGATTTGGTATTTCTTTTTCTTATACAGTAGAACCTCGATAACTTAAACCTCGGTAACATAAAAACCTCTGTTACTTCAAAAAATACTATGTTCCCTTCCCATCAGAGACCAAAACCTCTATAACTTAAAATACGCAACCTCTATAACTTAAATAAATAATCTCTGTATAGGCCCTCAGTAACTAAAAGAACAAAAGAAAATCACAGATTTTTTTAAGTAGACTAAACCTTTAGTTGTTGTTTTATTTTTATGTAATGTAAGTAATGTGAATAAATATGATTACATATTTAATTTTCAGTATTTTATTGAACCCATCCTTCTGATGCATTCGAGTAAAAATGGGAGCAAGGGTACATAGAAACATGTACATACCTCTATATTAACCTTTACCTAACATAGACCCTTGATAACTTAAAACCTCTATAACTTAAAATATTTTGTGTGTTCCCTTGGACTTTAACTTATCGAGGTTCTACTGTATAACATTTTTGCGGCAGAGCGACCATTTTCGAGATAGGGGGGGGGGGGGGGGGAGGAGGAGCTGGTGGGAATCCGGGGAAAACGTGATTTAATGTGAATCCTAACCGCCTGAATGCAACAATAATTGGATGTTTTTATGATAAATGGTCGATCTGCCGCAAAAATGTTATATAGGAAAAATTCACCAAATCGACTATTTGATTTTGATTTTTTACAGCAGATAAGGTTCATGCAGTTCCTGACACGTTATATGCTAGACTGGGTCATAGTTAGGCTTTTTGATTGTGTGTCCGGCCAAAATTAACAGTGTCCGGCTTTTGTTAGGCATTTTTCAAACAAGAGCGTGGATGAGCGCAGGCGAGTCGACTGTCGGTCACTCGCTCCCGCAGCGAATTAGAATTGAACAAGATTTATGGTTTTAATGAAAAACTTGAATTTACAAACTATTTTTTGTCATACCTATTAATACTGAGACAAAATCTTCAATAATGCAGGATGTCCGACCTATTTACCCAAATGACCGGCCAAACTGTCTGGTCTGTCCGGCTATTAGGTTTGGCAACCTGGCAACCCTATATGCAGTCATCAACATCATCAATTTTCACGACTAAAGGACATCATTCATTTTGTATGGTAACTCAGGCTAAATTGTATTAACACTTGCATACACTTAAAAATGATCCAACTAAAATTACGACAGCTCAAAGCAGAACTGTTAATATGGCGTGACTTTGTGATTGAGAAACGATACAAAACGAATGCGTTTTGTATCGTTTCTCTTATCTTCTAAATAACCCAAATGCACAGCAATTAAATGTAATACATTAATTTTATCAATACAAGTATCGAAACTACCATTTACAAAAGTAGTACAAAAAAGCTTAAAATTAATGATGTCCTTTGAACATTTTATATGCTCTATGGCTTCGGAAAACATTATTAATTGATTACGTGACAAAAAAGACGCCCTTCATTCATTCTGTGAATGGTCTCAAGTATTCAAATGACGTCGTATAGCGGTACGATGTCATTTGAATGAATGGTGTCTCTTATTGTCACGTAATCCAAAAATAATAATTTCCGAAGCCATAGAGTATTTGTAGAATAATTTGACCACGAAAGTGGCCAAATTACGTAAGTACTGCTAATTTGACACGAGCATAAGAATTTGTATTGGAATGTACAATACAGCGAATGTTTCTTAGAAAGCTCTTAAACTTATACTTAAACATTAAGTTATACAACACAAAAATCATCAGAATTGACAGAGACAAGAGAACAACATTTACCATTTACAAAATACATGCATTCCTTAACTTTCACAATTCTGTTCTATTAATAGTTCCAAATTGACATTAGATATAATAAGTTATAATATTTATGTTAATTTTATGTGGTATTTGGGGTAATGTTTAATAATATCAATCCAGTCCATTCCTTTTGCCATTTTCCTCACATTTGCCTGGGTCAGTTTCACGCCATGGTCGATATATCTGAGATTCCGTCAATGTTGTTTTATCTTTTTAAAACTAGAATAAAAAAAACGATATAGGTCAGTATTTTATTTTTATACAACTTCTTTGCATTCATAATTACTTTCATAAAAGTAATTATGATTTTTTTAATATTAAATATGAATGCTTGTAAAAGCATCATTAGAACTTAGAACCGTAGAAGGTGTGTACTATATATAGGTATGTATCTTTAAGAAAACAACTGAAAGCCACATGATTGTGAAATGAATGAATGAGGATGGACAAGCTTATTCAAAATTACAACAAAGGAATTGCAAAGTGTCATTGCGCAAAATACTAAAACATTATATTCTTTACCTTCCACTGATCAGGAAGTGGAATGTCCTCCACCCTTGGCACGATAATGTCGTTCAGTTGATCTGGAGTCAGATCACGAACGCGGTCTTTAACATACTCGTATATGTTGAAAGTCAACGCAATGCCGAGCCACTCATCAACTTTCTTGTCGAGATCGTATTTAATCATCGCTGTTACCGATGGAAGCCTGAAAAGTAATACAATTTAAGATTAAAATAGCAGCTTAAGTTGATTAGGTAATTAAAAAAATTGAATGATGATTTTACATTCAATAATTATAAGAGTGGTATTCACTAGTGCCCAGTCTGCCAATCTGGGGTAATACCACCACTTACAAGTATACAGAGCATGAAGTGACTTAATCGCGTTTAGGGTTGTTAGTTGCTGGTTTTAACTAGGCCAGCTTAGTGGGTGTGACTGCTACTTACAGTTATTTAACTGTACCTCCATTCATGGACCATACTCCAATTTAACTTTGCCAATATGTCAAGTCAAAATAAATAAAAAAATGATAAGTAGTAGTGTAGTGATAAGTCGTCTATTGACGGACATAAGCCCAAAGTAATCTTCACTGTCGCCTGATGGAAGCGGTCTACATCAAACGGTTTCCTGCTTGTACTTGAACCTGTACATCAATGAACAAACATAAAATCAGCCAAATTATTCTATTGATCAATCAATCAATCAAATTTTATTGACTGGTTATTTAAATCAAAACAAAAAGTAACTTAATAAATTAAACAAATTCTATGCGGCTTACTATCGCGTTTATTAATGGTTATTGTCTTTACAATTTCTTATTTTTTATTATTCCAAAATTTGTTTAATTTATTAATCAATGTTCGCGCAAAATCTAAGAAAATAATAATAAGTAGCTTTTTAGAAAACCAGTTGTTGACATTTAAGGTGGAGTATTGAACACTCACACGCAAATTATACACGCTAAAGATCTGCAAGCAGTTTTAAAACGCCTTAGCAAGTTTTAAATAACTCTAAATCAATCAAAATGTGTCTGAGGCTGAAATAAAGTCAAGTTCTTGGGCTATATTGTATCAGCAGACTCAGTATCAACAGATCAGCTCCTCAAGAGAAAATCGAAGCAATCACAATCAAATTTTTTCAAGACGTATGATATTGAAGTCCTGCGCCGATTCCGTGGTATGACACACTTCTACTGGGACAACATTCAGAATACTGCATAACTGCAAGAAAAAGCACAAAACGAAGATACAATAGACGTAAGATGCGTCACAAGCGCATGAAGCACGCAACAGCAGTATACCAAAACGTCGCATTGCTCGCTCCTTCCCAACATTCTGTGCTAATTATGTCGACATCAAATAAAGGTGCAGGTACTGTATTGTAGCGAAAGTTGAACGGAAGATGGCACCCCCAGCTTTCTCTAATAAGAACATAGAAAGGACATCATTCATTTTGTATGGGGACTTGCGCTTAATTGTATTAACAGTTGCATATACATTTTAAAATAGTTTGATATACGAAGATTACAGTGTATATATAATTTGTTTTGCATAGTTTAGGTGTGCAAAATGATCAAACTATAATTGTGACAGTTTAAATCAGAACAGTTAATATGGTGTGTCTTCTTGATTGAGAGATGATACAAAATCCATATCTTATTTTCCAAATAACTCATTGCACAGCAATTGAAAGGAAATTTGTAATTAATCTTATCAAAACTAAAACTACCATTTATATATTTATTAATCATTGGGCATTATAAAAGTAGTACAAAAGATAGCCCAAAATGAATGATGTCTTTTACTAGCGATATATATGTATAGCAGTAAAAATATCTATACATATATATCAGACAAATATTTGAAGGCCGCGAGATTATCTGATCACAAGGCGCTCGGTTACGCATTGTCAAAACCACTATCTAGCAGTGAAACTCCACGTAGAACGGACAGCTATCAGTGAGTTCTTATCCTGAATATCGTCGTACATCTACCAGCAATCCTTAACAAAATTATTCTATATTGGGGATGAGTTTATGCACCTATAACTTTCTAAACAAAGCAGAGGCTTCACTTACTGGATAGGATGAAAGTACAGGGTACCCAATCAAGTCCAATTTCTAGTTCCTAATTTTAATAAGTAATTCCATTACTTTGCTCACAAGTTTATAAAATTTCATATAAACACAATACTTACATGCGATTCTTGTAGGCGATGTCGAATTTAATGATCGGTTTCTCATATGGGTAGTTCGGACCCCACTTTACTTCCAAGAGGAAGGTGCGCTCGTCTTCATCAAACTGAAAATATTAACATAATAAATTATTTAATCTACTTGAATAAGAGAATAAACGGCTTCTATATGAATTAGCTGTTCATCGATTTGGAGTTGAATGTCATACGGCGTTCACGAGGCGAATTTAGTTGTTCAATATTTATTGTTCAACAAAAAATTTAAAGCGTATTTTGACTGTAGCGTTCTCACGGTTCAATAATAATTGACTCAATATTACATGTGTCATTACACTATCTGTCCACTTTAGATCGTCCATCCATCATAGCATCGTCCATTTTCTCGTGGATGCGGACGCCATAATTTGTCATACATTCATGTTTATAATTCACTTGTTGTAAGCTAAATGAAACATTATTGTATGCATTTGAGGATCATTTCTGAATTCTCAAATCAAATCAAGTGATAGACAGACAATGGAGCGCCACTTGCCACCATCCTGACACAACTTCCTCGCTTCCCTCACATACACAATTCTCTTCATACAAGCTCTATGGTGAAAGATGTAGTAACAAGGATTGATAAAGGAATCCTTCGATGGTTTAAGCACATGGAAAGGATTAGTGAAAGGAGATTAAGGAAAGTAATTATTAAATTTATATTTATTTAATACTTTACTTTTGACTTGACTTATGACAGCACTTTGCTTGATGTTAAGCTGCAGTGTGGTCCATGAATGAATGTCACTGCTACTACAATTCAATAACTGTGAGTAGCAATCACATCCACTATGCCGGGCTAGTTCAGCAACTTACAAGCTGATCTAGTATCTACCACTGCCCACCACTAAATATATATATTTTTACATTTCTATACTAAGCTACTAAAATATCATAGAAACAGGACAAACAAAGTACATATATCAAAGATACATTGGTACCGGTGAGTGGTTCGAACCCATGAACTCTGCTTCCATAACCATTGCACTGCCACTACACTACGGTAGCCTTAAACAATTATAAAATTAACAAGATTTAATAGTTTTTAGGGGGATGCCACAAACAATAACTATGTTATTTCCATTTAATGCTGCCAACCAATATCAATCAATGTACATAAACATAAATACCCAGACTCACACAAGACCACGACAAGTGGTGTGGCTGTGAGATATTCAATTTCGCATTTTACAAGTAAATTTTTTAACATTCATTACATCAACACCTCCGTAGGCAATGGACAGAGCTATGCTTGGAGTATCTCTGCGCGACAGAATGCCTAATGAGGATCTTCGCCGAAGAACCAGAGTTAACAACATAGCTCATAGGATTTGCAAGCTGAAGTGGCAATGGGCTGGCCACATTGCTCAAAGAACTAACAAGAACCGATGAAGAAGAAAGGTTCTAGAGTAGAGATCAACACCTTAAACAAACTGGATTGTGCATTAATAGACCAACCAGTCCGCTAAGTGTAAGTGACAAGTTAGATTTCTGGTAAAAGTAAAGTTTTACTTGTATAATTTACTTGCATTTACCTACTTCTCAAATTTAATAATTCGATTGCATATGGCTTTCGCTCCACCTCATTTGTCCACCTGCTAAACTAGGGTAGTACAACCTCTTTCAAATGCTCCAGACCTTCAGGTAACTCAGTTGCGTAAAGGATCAACTTGAAAGTTGCCATTCCAACTAGTCGATTGCTTTCCCTATATGCCTCCTGCCTTACAATAAGCATTAAGTACCAAATAGATTCTGTGGTTATAAGAATACAAATAACTCTGTTCACAAAGAGAAATTGATGTGTTCATAGAAAATTATTGTGTAGTAATAAAATATTGTTTAAATTATGAATATATTACAATGAAATAATAACAAATACATAAAATATTATATGTTTAATGGTTAGAACGTTGATTTAAACACAAAATTTCGTTATACTAGGCGTATATTAAACTGCGCAATCCCTCGTATTGGGCGTGGTAGCATTAACAATAGAATAATCACTTGTTTAACTATCCCCAACTTTTATTCCCAAATTAAACAACGTCAATTGTAAAGATTAGTCGAAATTGAGGCTATTAATTAAGAAAAGGCAGTCTGTCTATAGTATATCGATAATTATTAAAGATGGCCTCAAAAAAAAAATTTATGTGTGAAAACTTAATATTGTATATCAAATATTACCTTAAACTGATACGTATTTTCGTCCAGCTGCTTAAAGTTTTCGTACCCATCATAAATAGACAGCAATGCACCGATCTCTTCGATGCGCTGTGCCTTCGCGTCTTCCATCTTTACTTGGTATTTGAGGTGTATCAACCGGCTATATAGTTGCAATTATATATTTTAATGATTTTACGGTTTATTTATATGGTTTGCGGTCAACTCAGAAAACACTGCAAACAATACAAGTCGAATAATAAAGGAATATATTAAAAAAGACTTTTAATATAAAAATCGAAGACACCGGCGCCGAATTGTAGATTGCGGCTTTATGATTTATTTATGTATACAGTTTTTTTTTATTCGATTCTTTTAGGGGCAAAGGAATCTTTATCCATAGAGCCAGGTTATCAGTTAAATAATTATTAAATCTTCAATAGATGAATAAATAAAAAAATCTAGATTAATTGTACAATTATGTGAAAATGATAATTTTAATAATACTGTCAAAAACTGTACTTAAAATTCCAACTGAATCTAGAGGGAACACGAATTAATAATATGATTTAATTGTTTCCCCATATGTATTTGATTTCTAATTCTCTATTAATTTACAAAATAATTTTATTATTTATGCCAAAATATATTAACTATAAATAAAGAAAAATTGAGAGGTGTCAAGGGACACCAACGCCACCCCAGCCGGAGAAATTTCAGATTCTCTATAAATGTCTATAACCGATCGATAGGTAAAATTTATTACTTTAAGTATTAAAAATAAAAAAATTTCTTACTCTTTTATTTTTCGAGTTGTTAAACCAAATATATATATTTTTAGGTTATGTTTTATTTTGTAATGCCACCAATAAAATATAGAATATTTTTACATTACTTCTTACGAATAATTTATAACTTACGGCCGCTAAAAAGTCAACATGATTAAATTTAAGTTTCTAGGTTATTAACATTGTTTAATTTGTTATTAATAGTTTAATAGCATAACGCCTGAAATTTATCTTATTTTGAATCTATTTGAATTGATTTATTGAATTGTCACGCCTTTTTCCTACAGGGATAGGCAGAGACGATGGACCGCCACTTGCCACGATCCTAATCCTAACACAACTCCCTCGCACCCACAATCCCTTCCCAATATAAGCTCTTACTAAGCAACCGCAATCTACTTTGACTCATCGTGTCCAAGCCTTTGTGACAGGGTCTGGCACAAGGCCCTTCTTTCCAAGCTCGAAACATACGGTTTACCTGACCGTCTGAGTGGCTGGATAGCCGACTACCTGCGTGACCGCTCCATACGCGTGGTTGTGGATGGAAGCGCATCCTGCAGGGTGTCGGTGAATGCCGGGATTCCTCAGGGCTTCGTGCTGTCGCCGACTTAAATCCAGCATTCATTGCTATTCGCCTGCTATTACACAAATTGTATATACAAGGCTCAAATTGCTTCTTGCGCGGAGTACTGTTCGCGGTTTTGGGACGGCTCTGCAAAGTATCTTCTTAATGCACTAAATTCATTGCAGCGTCAAGCTGTCCGACTTATAGGTGATGCAGTGGACACGCGAACTCTGGAGCCCCTGCAACTACCCAGACATGGCGGCTTCTTGCGTCCTCTATCGCCTATACAACGAAGAATGTTCCGAGGAGCTCTTTAACCTTGTTCCTACCCCGTCTTTTTACACCCGTAATACTCGCACAGGTCGGAGGGAGCACCCTCATTTAGTCGACCGAATCGGCAGTCGAACTAAACGGTTCGGTGCGTAGTTTCTTTGTAGAACAATCGACAAGTGGAATGCTTTACCAGTCCCATTCTCTCCATCCTGTAACCTTGGATCCTTTAAGCGACTTGTGAAGAGTGGGTGCTCCCTTCGACCTGTGCGAGTATTACGGGTGTAAAAAAACGGGGTAGGAACAAGGTTAAAGAGCTCCTCGGAACATTCTCCGTTGTATAGGCGATAGAGGACGCAAGAAGCTGCCATGTCTGCGTAATTGCAGGGGCTCCAGAGTTCGCGTGACCTCTGCATCACCTATAAGTCGGACAGATTGACGCTGCAATGAATTTAGTGCTGGAGCGGTCACGCAGGTAGTCGGCTATCCAGCCACGCAGACGGTCAGGTAAACCGTATGTTTCGAGCTTGGAAAGAAGGGCCTTGTGCCAGACCGTCACAAAGGCTTGGGCACGATGAGTCAAAGTGCATTGGGGTTGCTTAGTGCCCATAACCATAGAGCTTATATTAGGAAGGGAATTGTGGGTGCGAGGGAGTTGTGTTAGGATTAGGATCGTGGCAAGTGACGCTCCATTGTTTCTGCCTATCCCTGTGGGAAAGAGGCGTGACAATTTGATTGATTGATTATTTGTTAAATTATTTTTATTTGTTAGAATATTATATGCAAAACAATGTACCTACTTACCACATTTTGTCTAAATTATAAATTGAGAATAGTGAGATCCATTATAGGTAATGTTTATAGTTATAAGGCTGTTATAATTGCTGTAGATTTAAATTAAACAAACATTGATAATTGTTTATATTATAGCAGGTCGCTACTATATAAATAATAATATTTACATCAGTATCTAGATAAATTTAATTTTGCTTATGGTCTCGGGCGGTACGTACGGGCCACGCGCTCTCGTAGCTAACAGTCCTGAGACTAATTGATCCCTTAGGTTCATCTCGAGAGACTGCTGTAATTCGCAAATTTTAGCCAAATGTATAAATACCTTGAAGATAATTGCTCACGGACTCGTCTCGCCGTGGATGTTTGCTCCGTGTCTAGCTGTTAAAGAGTGGCAGGCAGTGGTGCCCAGTCTGCTGATCCGGGGTAGTACAACCACTTACAAGTTTACAGACCATGAAGTGGCTTAGTCGCGTTTCGAAATCAGCTTGTAAGTGTTATATATGTAGGTATTTCTATATTATAAAATATATTGTAAGGTGGTGGGCAGTTACAAAATAAAAGTCAGTCTGCGTTGAACCGTTGTTTTATTCATACATATCAGTAAGTTGACCATAACAACTAGGCCGGCATGTGACTGCAGATTACAGTCATTGAACTGTAGTAGAAGTTACTTCCATCCATGGACCGCACTCTAGTTTAATATCACGCGGGGTGCTATTTTATGTCGAGCCACAGGGAACCGTTGCAAAACTTCAAAGGGTTTTGAAGTTTGAAGTTGAACCTATTCAAAATACAACGACTAAATTTTCGTGGTATTTAAAAACTAAATAAATAATAATAACTGGGTATTATATAAAAACTATTTTTCATAAAACAATATTTATTTATAAATCTTACATGCAAAGAACCAATAAATATATACTTAATTCTTCAGAAACCAAAGTTTATTTTATTTTGCCAAACTGCTTTCTTTCAATATTTTTTAAAATCTATGGTTATATGTGAAGTCTAATGAGGTATTATGTACTATAGTCATTGATCATACATTTTTAAATATATTTATTTTTAACTAGCTGTGCCTGCGGATTTACCCGCATGAAATTTGGTTTATTACACAGTCTTCGAATCGCGCGTCCCTCAAAACATTCCAAAAAAGGAAGAGGTTCTAAATTCGACTGTATATTCTTTTTTATATGTACATGATCAATGATACATGACGACTTTTTTCGTATGTTACGCGATAACTCCGGCAATTATTTCCAACTACACTTATATAAAAATAAGTGTAGTAGGACACTTATCGTTATATGTTGTACTAGCTGTGCCCGCGGTTTCACCCGTGAAAATTTAGATTTATAACAGTCATAAAAAAGGAGGAGGTTCTCAATTCGACTGTATGTCTTTTTTGTATTTATAACTCGATCTCATATAAAAATGACAGAAAAAAGAAAAAAGTATTTTTTTTCGTAATTCCTTTAACTTATAATTCAATTGTTTATAACGACAAATACAGGAGTCTTCATCATCATTTAAATGAATATTCCAAGAGAAAAAACTTTTTTGTCAAATCTGTAGAGTTCAGAGTTTAGAAGTACCTAAATTATAAGCTTGGGCCATATTTATATATAGATGTTGTAGCAGCATATTTTTCTGAAATTGAAAATTAGACTTCTTTTTTATCACAAATCCCGAAAATCATTAAAATAACATTATAATAAAAAAATACATACCTATGTTACTATGTTACTTCTAATATTTATTTTTGGAGGTATTATTTATAATACGTTTGCGTTTATAATATTAGTAAGATATTATATATTATAGCTTTACATATATTATAGCACTAATTTTTATTGCTGGTAAATTTGAATCTCCTAAAATGACACATTTGTCTTGTAACCCATCTTTTTTTCTCCATGTGCCGTTTAAGGAGCTATTATAGGCAACATAGTGTCCTGGTTGGTATTCTATAATACCACCTAACACGTAGGTATGTATTTCCTCTGATAATGTAATTTTAATGATTCTCGGAATGTGAGATAGAGAAGAAGTCACATTTTCAATTTCAGAAAAATATGCTGCTTCTACATCAATATATAAATATGGCCCAAGCTCATAATTTACTTCTAAAGTCTGAACTCTACAGTCAGTCAATTAAAAAGAAAGACCGAGTCTTCAGAGAGCAAAGGACCTTCAATAGAACACGCAAAGAAGCGAGTAATTATTTTTATTTTATTGTATTGTGCCTCGCCATATGACTTATGGCGGGGGCCTGATGTTAAGCTGTAGTGCGGTCTATGAATGGATGTAACTGCTCCTACAGGTAAATAACATAGCAGTCACATCTACTATGCCGGCCTAGTTGAAACCGAAAACTTACAAGCTGATTCCAAAACGCGACTAATTCACTTCACTAATTCAATTCAGGCTGGGCACCACTGCATACTACTTTTTGATAATCAGACCCTTGGACTCTTCAATACTTTTAATAATTAATTAAATTAAATATAAAATAAAAACTGTGAAACAAGTATTATAGGTTTGTGGGTTAAATGTTTAGTTTACGTATCAGGCGTGGTACATTGGGTCTGCAGACCAGTTTGTTATGCGTAAAGCCCTGGGTTCGATTCCCGGTCGGAGCAAATACTTGTTTCGTAGCTTTTATTCGTAAGATTTAATCGAATTAAATATTTAAGAGCTGGAGATTTGCTCCGGGTCTGATTATTAAAAAGTAGTTGGCAATGGTGCCCAGTCTGCCGAACCGGGATAGACTTATACCACCACTTACAAGTATACAAACCGTGAACTGACTCAGTCGCGTTTCGGGGTCAGATTGTAAGTTTCCGGTTTAAATTAGGCCGACATAGTGGATGTGACTGTTATTGAACTGTAGTAGCAGTCACCTCCATTCATGGACAGAACTCTAGATAAACATCAAGTGCTGTCATATGTCGAGTCACAATAAAAAAGCCCCTTTCATAATTTTAACAGGGGATAAAATCGGTCAGGTTGTAAACCCTCTTGGTAAGCGCAGGTTCGTTTATAAATTGACGCATTTTTAATAATAGTTAGACCTCATTTTTATGTATTAAAATAATGTTTTCATTATTAATGTTAAAACCTAATGACAATTAATAAATTAAATCCGTCCCTGTGTGATCAGAATTCTGATACAGGGACGAATTTATGAACAAGCCTAACAAGTTTTTAATAATAATATAATACACAGCAATATAGTATTTTTATTGAAAATAGATCAATTAATTAATCAATCAATCAAATTGTCACGCCTCTTTCCCACAGGGATAGGCAGAGACAATGGAACGCCACTTGCCACGATCCTCGCTTCCCTCACATTAACAATACAAGCTTTACGGTTATGAGCTCTAGGCAACCCAGCTTTTTTGAGAATGTCTCCGATTTAGTTGGAAATTTTTAAATTTGGTAATTTATTCATTAAAATATTTAGATTTTAAAAAGCGACATCTATGAAATTTCGATTAAACTACATAATAAATCATGATAGATAATTTAAGAAGGGCATTTTATTTTAATGGTTATATAATAGATGGCGCTGGTAAAGCATTCCACTTGTCGATTGTTCTACAAAGAAACTACGCACCGAACCGTTTAGTTCGACTGCCGATTCGGTTGACTAAATGAGGGTGCTCCCTCCGACCTGTGCGAGTATTACGGGTGTAAAAAGACGGGGTAGGAACAAGGTTAAAGAGCTCCTCGGAACATTCTTCGTTGTATAGGCGATAGAGGACGCAAGAAGCCGCCATGTCTGCGTAGTTGCAGGGGCTCCAGAGTTCGCGTGACCACTGCATCACCTATAAGTCGGACAGCTTGACGCTGCAATGAATTTAGTGCATTAAGAAGATACTTGGCAGAGCCGTCCCAAAACCGCGAACAGTACTCCGCGCAAGAAGCAATTTGAGCCTTGTATATACAATTTGTGTAATAGCAGGCGAATAGCAATGAATGCTGGATTTAAGTCGGCGACAGCACGAAGCCCTGAGGAATCCCGGCATTCACCGACACCCTGCAGGATGCGCTTCCATCCACAACCACGCGTATGGAGCGGTCACGCAGGTAGTCGGCTATCCAGCCACTCAGACGGTCAGGTAAACCGTATGTTTCGAGCTTGGAAAGAAGGGCCTTGTGCCAGACCCTGTCACAAAGGCTTGGACACGATGAGTCAAAGTAGATTGCGGTTGCTTAGTAAGAGCTTATATTGGGAAGGGATTGTGGGTGCGAGGGAGTTGTGTTAGGATTAGGATCGTGGCAAGTGGCGGTCCATCGTCTCTGCCTATCCCTGTAGGAAAAAGGCGTGACAATTCAATAAATCAATTCAAATAGATTCAAAATAAGATAAATTTCAGGCGTTATGCTATTAAACTATTAATAACAAATTAAACAATGTTAATAACCTAGAAAATTAAATTTAATCATGTTGACTTTTTAGCGGCCGTAAGTTATAAATTATTCGTAAGAAGTAATGTAAAAATATTCTATATTTTATTGGTGGCATTACAAAATAAAACATAACCTAAAAATATATATATTTGGTTTAACAACTCGAAAAATAAAAGAGTAAGAAATTTTTTTATTTTTAATACTTAAAGTAATAAATTTTACCTATCGATCGGTTATAGACATTTATAGAGAATCTGAAATTTCTCCGGCTGGGGTGGCGTTGGTTCAAGGGACACCCGGACATAGAGGTATCTCTATGCACCCGGATGAAACGAAGTTCCTTTCGATTAATTGGTGAAGGATTTGTAATAAGAATTTATTTTTTTAAGTTATAATAATTTTTTTTTTAATATTAACAAATATAATGTAAAAATAATCGTCGCGACATCACACTGTTCAATGCAAAATAGAAAGACGAAACGAAAATAATGGAGCGTTCTCACGGGGCGATTTTAGTTGATCAACTGCGAAATCGTTCGTGATTTGAACCGTCTGAACAGACAAGTTGAAGCAATAAATGTCTATTCAACAAAAGTTAAAGACCTTTCGACTTCTGTTGATTCATTTGACAGCTGACAGCGAATCGACTCGTCTGAACTTGTTCGTTCAACTTGCATTGAATAATCAGTCCATTCAGTCAGTCAATCAGCGCGATTAAGTACCTATGTACCTATGTACTGCATTCTTCTATCACCAGTATTTTGTTTGTTTGTAAAATAAAATGTGAATTGTGGCATCCACATCGACGAGAAAAATGCTAAAATGGACAGATAGTGTAATAACACGTGTTATATTGAGTCGATTATTATTGAACCGTGAGAACGCTACAGTCAATATTTACTTTCGATTTTATGTTAAACGATAAATATTGATCAACTAAAATCGCCCCGTGAGAACGCTCCATAACTGGCTTGCTTTCTATGAGAGAGAGAGAGACAGAGAAACATGCGCGCACGGCTTTCAACTATAGCAAAACGTGTCGTTACAACTTTTGGTCTTAATTTTTTCCGTCTAGCCCCCTTTCGCAACGCGCTATAAGGAACTTCGTTCCAAAAATATCTTCTAGAGACAAAAACTCGATACTTGAAAAAAATTAATACTTGAAGTAATCAATAAAGTCCGCATAGTACAGGCCTATTGACATTTCGTTCGAAGTGACACTGTTTTTCAGTTCCAATTTCCGCCACCGGGTCAGGTATGTTTGTTGTTCCTAAAACTATAAACTGTATTCTAATTTCTGTATTTATTGATCCATATTGATCGATCGCCAGGACGGTATAAACTACTATTATCTGAAAACTATTAGAACTTTGTATCAGCCGATCGATATCCATTTTTACATACGTAAAAATGGATATGAAAAAAATTAATAAGAAATTGCGTCGGCGTAATAGAGAGAATCTCGCTCCCATAATGGAGGTTCAGTTGCGATGTAAGAAAACTTTCGACCTAAATAACACTTGTGAAAATCGATTTATGTCCAACCTGGAGCAATTGAAGCGTTCCATTGATATGCTGACAGCAGAGCATTTTGACCTGAATTTGGGGCACATGTGCAGTGAGTATTGGTCTAAGCCACAAAAGGCGCCCTGCACCTATGTTAAAGTGTTGAAAACAGATTTGATTGGCATAGGTGTACTGATTTTAAAACCAGGATACGTAATCCCATTCCACAAGCATGGTAGTATGTACAGATTTCTGAAAGTGCTCTCGGGCAATATGATTGTCAGTACATACACTGCATCACCAATTGAGTCCATACTCCCCAGCTTTGATTCGGTTGATTACCAACGGTATTTGGGACTAAAGGAGGATTGCAATGAAGATGAAGACGATGTTTTCTATGCGAAGTCACAGGGTATAGAGTTATACGATCAAAATGACAAGTCATTGTTGCTTACACCACTCAATGAAAATGTCCATGACATTATGGCTGCCTGCAAGAATGAACCTCTAGTATTTTTGGAAGTGATCTCACCCCCACAAAGTCCTTTAACATTCAAGTGGAATGACTACTATAAAATCACTAATCGCTTCAAAAGCAAGTATGTACGCATGGAACGAATCCTCAATGACTTTCCATCTGACATTGAGAATTATAATGGCCCAACCCTGACTTAGGGTATTGGAGAGGTTCCAACATTAACAGTTCATATTTTTATTGTAATTAATTCCCATTAAGTAAACCAAGCAGCTAAACTTCTTACAAATTGGTAACTTTCACATATCATCAATCATCATCATCAAATTGTCACGCCTTTTTCCCACAGGGATAGGCAGAGACAATGGAGCGCCACTTACCACGATCCTTACACAACTCCCATATCATAAGTGAATATATCCATACTTTCAGTATTTATTATTCTACCATATCTGTATTTGTATCTTAAAATTGCTTTACATAATTATTAGTTGAATTAGTAAGTACCAAGCAAATAACTTGATTTTCCTAAAAATAAAATTTAAGACTTAATTAACATGCCAAATTAGGTTTATTTGAAATATTTGTGATTATTTATTTATTAAGTTATTGCCAATAAAATTGCCATAAACATAATATAATGTGATGTTTTAGTTAGAATATTACCTGACAAAGTAGTAAGGCATTGGTAGCAACATAGATATAAATGTAATTTAAGTATTTTTTTTATTTAGATAAGCTACTAAAGTGCTTATATCATAGAAACAGGACAACCAAAGTACATATATCAAAGATACATTGGTACCGGGAAGTGGTTTTGAACCCATACTCTACACTAGGTCGCCCAAACATTCGGTTTTCTGAGGGATCTTTTCTTTTACTTTGTACATGTTCATATATAGCCACGCTTTCTGTCAATTGTATCTTTATATAATAAAATTAATTAAGAGTAAATTTTGCTTAAAATGGGGTCTCCAGAATAAATAACGTCTTTGAATAATACTAAGCCCAGTACAGTTCTTTTTGAGTATTATGTTAAATTTATTATAATAAACTATATTTTAATATTGTCTCAGCTTGGCTATTCCTATAAAAAGTTGAATAGTGAATAAAATAAACTACAAATAATATTTTAAAATTTCCATACATTTTTTTATTATTCCGACGTTTCGAGAGCTTTGCAGCCATCGTGGTCACGGAGAGACTGAGGTGTTGGTCGTCCTATTGATTGAATGCAACGCGATAGTAAGCCACATAAAATTTGTTTAATTCAATAAACAATGTTCGCGCAAAATCTAAGAAAATACTATTTACATACAGTCAAATATCTTTTTGTTATACTAAATTAAAAGGGATAGGTAGAGACAATGTTTATTGCCTGTGTAAGGTGCTTTTTTTGCGATAACACGGCATTTATGTTTTAATAAAAATAAAAAAATAGCAAATTTAAATAATGTTATTACGATTACGAGTACAGCTGTTTATTTCTAAATAAGTTTGGAGACCTCTACCTGGAAATTAAACTAAATTAATGTATGTTTTTGATGTTGTGATATATTTTAAAGTTTAGTTTTAAAGAGACACTATGTCAAATAAATTTGTGAAATTAATAATTATTTGCAATTGGTGTATATTAATCGTGTAGTTATTTTTAAATAAAGTAATATATGTATGTTCTTATAAGACATACCCTTTGTTTCTTTGGTCATGTTTTATGTATAGTTTTTATACATTTGTTAACCAGTGTCTGTTTTGAAATTATATACTGATGGTTTTAATGTTTAAAAAATGTAGAGATTGTATCTTGTTTTAATTAAGTGAAAAGTTAAAGTGGATTAAACAAATTTTATGCGGCTTACTATCGCATTTATATTGGTTTTGATTTTACAATTCCGACGTTTCGAGAGCTTTGCAGCAATCGTGGTCACGGAAACGTCGGAATTGTAAAATCAAAACCATAATAAACGCGATAGTAAGCCGCATAAAATTTATTTTATTCATTAATCAATGTTCGCGCAAGATTTAGGAAAATATTATGTTAAAGTGAGTGGGTTAAATGTGTAGTTTTATATGGTAAATACTAAGTCATCTTAATTCACCAATTTTATTAAATGACATTGTATCTCAAATGTAAAGATCTCAATAAATTAATAAACATCTTCCAGTAGATTTTAAAAATATTATATATTATAAAGTTTAAAATTGATGGTTGAATAAGTTATTGTAATCAAAATGGCGTTTAATGGATATAAAAATTATGAATATTTTATTACAATAAAGATCTTACTCCAAATTGATTCATCTTTGTTTATTTCAATCTTCTGAACCCTGTCATGACACTTAATCCTGACTTTATTTCCTGAAGTGAGATGTTATCACATCTGTCAAAAAAGCTGGGTTGCCTAGTGCCCATAACCGTAGAGCTTGTATAAGTATTGTGAATGTGAGAGAAGCGGGAAAGTTTTGTCAGGATTTTTGCAAGTTGCGCTTCATTGTCTTTGCCTATCTCTGTGGAGAAAAGGCGTGAAAATTTGATTTTCTCCCTGTATGCATAACTAATCCGTGTACAGTCAGTGCTAAAGACTATTTGGTAACACCACAAGGTACCATCTTGACACACCACAGTCTAGGGAACATACCTCTCAACATTCTTACTTTGGAGGACAAAATAACATTTTCTTTACACTCTGTGGAAGTGTATGATAATACCACCATTATCATATTCAAGGAAAAATACAAATAATTTGGAACAGCACGTTCAGTCAGATGGAGTTGCATGCAGACACTCATTTACAATTCGATTTTTAAATATATTCTTAAAAAAACAATCTCAAGAAACCATAAATAATGTACCAATAACAGAAACATGACGCTATCATAGAGGTATATATGTTATATATATCTCTATGGACGCTATGCCATTTTTATATGACAAAGAATCATTTACGATAAAAAGTGATCCAGTTTAAATTTTTATTTCCGCAAATGAAGGGCGCTCCATTGTCTCTGTATATCCCTGTGGGAAAAATTCGGGACAATTTGATTTGATTTTTGTGCATAACGATTTCAGATTGAAATATTTCTTGTTTTATACTTTAGTAGTCAGGTTTTAGTTTTTGTTGTCGTTACCTCAGTTGTCAAATTATAATTAGAAGTTTAGACTTACTTTAGGTAGACGTTATGAGGGAACAGATGAACATAATCAAATCATAATGAGCTTGGAGTGGATTTCACTAATAATCGTGGAATCCATGACAATCTTGGTGCCCTCCATCACCACCTTGAGACAGCACGGTCCGCATTGCTCTTCTTGACGAAGACACAGATAAAGGACCGTGTACATACGGACCGATATCTGTTGTCGCCGTCTTCTTTCCTTAGAGGATCCTTTCCTGTCCCTCCTATGGGTACACGTAGATCTTGGTTCTCAGCCAGGGTCTATGAGTGTCTTTACGGTTTCCACCAGGGGTATTCGGAGACTGGAACCTCTTATGGCCTACCTGGAGCCTACAAGGCTCAAATTCGCAAGGCTCTTGCGCGGAGTACTGTTCGCATCTCTGGGACGGCTCTGCCAAGTATCTTTTCAATGCCCTAGATTCATTTCAGCGTGGAGGTGTCCGAATTATAGGTGATGCAGAGGTTACATCGGCTCTGTGCGTGCTTAATCGCCTATACCACGGAGAATGTTCCGAGGAGCTCTAGTTCCTACCTCGTCTTTTTACACCCGTAATACCCGCTCTGGGCGGGGGAAGTATCCGCATTTTGTCGACCGAATCGGCAGTCGAACTAAAAAGTTAGGTGCGTCCTTTCTTTGTAGAACAATCGACAAGTGTAATGCTTTGCCAGCCCATGTGTTCTCTCCATCCTATTAACGTTGGACCCTTCAAGCGATGCGTGAAGAAGCACCTTTAGTCGGCATAGTGACTGCGACTGGGGCAGCCGTGAACTAACTCGGTTTTTTCAGTCGTCGTCACTCTTGGACCTCCTCTTGCTTATCATCAAGCGGGTCGTGGTCAAGTTTCGTGTAAAAAAATCCTTTCTGTTTAATTTGACTTAATCGGGTAAAAACAGAGGATGTTTAGGCTACAGGTTCAGAAACACACCAATAAACCTATAATTAAAAACACTTTATTTATTTCAATTTATTTATTCGTAGTTTAGATAAACACACAAAGATACAAAGTATTTTTACTCCTAATATACTAAGATCCCAGAGCCCCTAGACTAGACATCATTTTAACAAAGTTAAGTTTTCAAATTAAATTCTATATACTTGCCAAACTAATTCTGTGAACCCAGTCTTCCTTACCACAGACGCTTTAAAGCACCTCACGAAAAGAGGGGCACCTACATAGTAGCAAAACTAAATTTTAGGAGAAAAGTCCACTGTGTGAACTTGAGCTCTCTGGGATCTTTGACTACAAGACAACATCAATAGAGGATGTATGCAGTTAACGTTACCAAACTTAATAGCCGGACAAACTAGCCAGTTTGGTTGGATATTTGAATAAAAAGGCTGGACACCCTACATTATTGAGGATTTTTCGCTCAGTATTATTAAATACGACAAAAAATAGTAAAATCAAGCTTTTAACATAAATCTTGTTATATTCTAATTCGCTGCGGGAGAATAATCAAAGAAGTAATAATAATAAAGCTTGATTTTACAAATTATTTTTGTCGTACCTTTTGTGAGACACAAAATCCTCAATAATGTAGGGTGCCTGGCCAAACTGGCTGGTCTGTCCGGCTATTAGGTTTGGCAACCTGGCAACCCTATATGCAGTCAATTATTCGACTAAAGGATATCATTCATTTTGTATGATGACTTAGGCTAAATTGTATTAACACTTGCATATACATTTTAAAATAAATGAATGTAAGAAGTGTAATTGGAAAATTGTTTATGCATAGTTTAGGTGTGGAAAATGATGCAACTAAAATTAAGACATTGAGAAATGATACAAAACCCATAACTTATTTTCCAAATAACTTAATTCCACAGCAATTAAATGCAAAACTGTTATTAGTTTTATCAATACAAGTATCAATACAACTACCATTTACAAAAGTAGTATAAAATAGCCCAAAATGAATGATGTCCTTTGAACATTTTATATACTCTATGGCTTCGGAAATTTATTAATTGATTACGTGACAAAATTTTTGAAGCCATAGAGTATTTGTAGAATAATTTGACCACGAAAGTGCTAATTTGACACGAGCATATCAATTTGTATTGGAATGTACAATACAACGAATGTTTCTTAGAAGGCTCTTAAACTTATACTTATACTTAAACATTAAGTTATACAACACAAAAATCATCAGAATTGACAGAGACAAGAGAACAAAATTCCTTAACTTCCACAATTCTGTTCTATTAATAGTTCCAAATTGACATTAGATATAATAAGTTATAATATTTATGTTATTTTTATGTGGTATTTGGGGTAATGTTTAATAATATCAATCCAGTCCACTCCTTTTGCCATTTTCCTCACATTTGCCTGGTCAGTTGCATGCCACGGTCGATGTATCTGAGATTCCGTTAATGTTGCAGTATCATTTTTAAAACTAAAAAAAAAACCATATAGGTAAGTATTTTATTTTAATATTATACAACTTCTTTGCATTCAGAATTATTTCGATAGGAATATTAAATATGAATGCTTGTAAAAGCATCATTAGAACTGTAAAAGGTATGTATCTTTAAGAAAACAACTGAATGCCACATGATTGTGAAATGAATGAACGAGGATGGACAAGCTTATTCAAAATTACAACAAAGGAATTGCAAAGTGTCATTGCGCAAAATACTAAAACATTATATTATTTACCTTCCACTGATCAGGAAGTGGAATGTCCTCCACCCTTGGTACGATAATGTCGTTCAGTTGATCTGGAGTCAGATCACGAACGCGGTCTTTAACATACTCATATATGTTGAAAGTCAACGCAATGCCGAGCCACTCATCAACTTTCTTGTCGAGATCGTATTTAATCATCGCTGTTACCGATGGAAGCCTGAAAAGTAATACAATTTAAGATTAAAAGTGTTAAGTAATCACATATTACGGTAAAATAAATTTCTGGTTATGTATTTAAAAATATTGAATAATGACATATTTTAAAACATCATCTTGTCAGCTACAAGTCATCTATTGCCGGACATAAGCCTTCTCCTTCCTCACACAATAATCTATACCGTGCTGCAATCGGTCTATATCCAACAGTTTTCTACTACCATTTGCAGTTTGTCGGTCCATTTTGTGGGTGGATGCCTAGTTGGATGGAACGTAATATTCCATCCCCAGTGCTACCTCATCAGCCAAACGTATTAGGAGAATCGAGGGCCGGGTATTAAAAATTGGTTAAGGCTCCTCTGGGAACTACTATCTGGTCGAGAGCACAGTGCCACGTGTCGTGCTACACAACCCTGTCTGACACCTTTAGAGATACCAAACCAGTCAGATAGCCTCCTATTAATTCGAACACCTGCACTGGAATCCTCATAGAGAGATTTCAGTGCACGGATTTAATGCACGGGCAGCTGCTGCCACAATTTATTCCTGTTCACTCGATCATAAGCCTTCTCCAGGTCAACAGCAATCAATCAATCAAATTGTCACGGATTTTTCCCACAGGGCTGGGATAGACAATGGAGCATCATTTGCCACGATCCTTACTTACACAACTCTCTCGCTTCTTTTACATCCACAAAAATTTCTTCATACAAGCTCTATGGTTATAGGCACTAAGCAACCCAGCTTTCTTCAGGACGTCTCCAATTTGGTCGTTAAATAACCTCCTGGGCTTGACTTGTTTAACGCATCCATCCACAACATATTTATAAATTCCTTTCGTCAATCTACTTTTACTCGTCCTCTCCATGTGCCCAAACCATCGAAGCATTACTTTCTCAATCCTTGTCACTAAATCTTCTTTCAAACCACGTCTATTGCGCACTGAGCTATTCCTTGTCAATAATACTGCGAAGCTAAAGTCGCAGTAATTAAAAGGACCGTTCATCCAGCACTTTCTGAAAAGGAGACACAACCAGGAAGCCACCAGCTGACCATCGCCTCTCAACATCTCGACAGTTATCCTGTCGCACCCAGCCGCTTTTCCAACTTTCATTCTTTTTAACACATTCAAAATGTCTTTTACATTAATTTTCACTTTCAATAGGCGTGGATGAAACTTCAACACACTTTAAAGCTTGATTGTCATCTCCATAAACTAACTTTTTTAAAATACGTCTTTACACCTTTTCTTCTAACCTTCGTAACCAATGAGCGAAGAACAAATCAAAAGGTAAACTACGTTGATTGTTCAATTGCGACCGCGGCGCAATTTCACTGCTTTTTCGTCAGAAAAATGTATTGAGAAAATCGGGGCCCAGATCTGATAATTGTTTAGTAGAAGGTCCAGCAGAGAGGGGCAAGACCGAAAAATCTGATACTGGTTCAGGGTGAGGGTGATTCATATCTAGAAAAAGACCTAGGTATGACCCCAACCACACCTTATTGTGTGCGTTGAAGTCCCACAAGACCAAGACCTCCACCATGCAACACTGCAGATGGCGACCACTGTTTTTTGCTTGGTTATAAAATTTCATATAAACACAATACTTACATGCGATGCTTGTAGGCGATGTCGAATTTAATGATTGGTTTCTCATATGGGTAGTTCGGGCCCCACTTTACTTCCAAGAGGAAGGTGCGCTCGTCTTCATTAAACTGAAAATATTCACATAATAAATTATTTAATCTACTTATTTAATCTACTAATTTAATCTAATGCTTCGACGACAGGCGTGGACGAATGGTTTAGCGATTGGTTTATTGCGCGTAAAGTCCCGTATTCGATTCCCGGTCGGAGCAAATATTTGTTTCATAGCTTTTATTTGTAATATATTTTTTTATTTTTATTGTGACTCGACATATGACAGCACCCCGCTTGATGTTAAGCCAAAGTGTGGTCCATGAATGAATGTCACTGCTAATACAATTCAATAATTGTGAGTAGCAATCACATTCACTATGCCGGCCTAGATGGAACTGGCAACTTACAAGCTGATCCCGAAACATAACCAAATCACTTCACGGTCTGTATACTTGTAAGTGGTGGTACTACCTCGGATCGGCAGACTGGGTACCACCAGAAGCAAATAATTCAATAACTGTGAGTAGCAATCACATCCTCAATGCCGGCCTAGTTGGAACCGACAACTTACTAGCTGATCCTGAAACGCGTCTTAATCTCTTTACGGTCTGTATACTTGTAACTACGTGGTATTAAGTGGTACTACCCTGGATCTGCAGAATGGGCACTGCTGCCTACCACTCTTCGACAACCAGACTCGGAGCAAATATCCGCCTCTATTTTAATTTGGATTGTCGAACTAAATTGTCAACTCAGTTTGTAAACCGGTTTGAATCGATTTCATCAATTTGGGTTATACATATATTTTAATCGACCTAACTTGGTTCGAAAAAATCGAGATCATCCCATCTTTACTTACAGTTATTAAATTGTAGTAGCAGTGACATCCATTCATGGACCACACTCCAGCTTAACATCAAGCGGGGTGCTCCATAAATAGAAGTAACTGCTACTACAGTTATATAACCACTATACCAACCTAGTTAACCACTGAGTTACTGTCACTTCATGGTCTACCCCAGATCAGCAAACTGGGTGCTGCAAAACCAATTCATAAATATCTGGGGTAGTGAAACCACTTCCAAGCCATCCAGCTCAAGTAACTAAGTTGCGCTTTGGGATAAGCTTGAAAGTTGCTGGTTCAATTAGCCCGAACAACAAGCACTCATAGATACAACCTCATCATTTCGGATAGCCCCCTTTTGTAGGGGCTGCCTAAATGAGGAGAAAGCACATGCACACTCTTAAGTTGGCAACGCAAGGACGCTTCTGGAGGTTTGCAGAATAGAGAAGGGTCTCCTGGCCTTCCTGAAGGAGATCGGGTGGTCCCAATGAAGGTGAACCATAGAAGAACGCACAAAGAGACTGCAAATGGCTTGTGCGGAAACAAGCCCGCACATAACAGTAAGAGTATCCCATAGATTGTGGGTGGTTATAGGTTATAGGAATTCATATTACATCCATTCACAAAGAGAGTTTGTAGGGGTTGTGATTATTAAATAAAAATTATTCATTTTGTTCTAATGAAATATTGTTATTATGAATGTTAAAATGAAATAAATACCAAATGCATAAAATATTATAGTATTGAAACATCAATTTAAACATAAAATTTCGTTATACTAGGCGTATAATAAACTGCGCAATTCCTCGTATTGGGCGTGGTAACATTAACAATAGAAAAATCACTTGTAAAACTATCCCCAATTTTTATTCCCAAATTAAATAACGTCAATCGTAATGATTAGTCGAAAATGAGGCTATTAATTAAGAAAAGGCAGTCTGTCTATAGTATATCGATAATTATTAAAGATGGCCTGGAAAAACAAAGTGTGAAAACTTAATATTGAATATCAAATATTACCTTAAACTGATACGTATTTTCGTCCAGCTGCTTAAAGTTTTCGTATCCATCATAAATAGACAGCAATGCACCGATCTCTTCGATGCGCTGTGCCTTCGCGTCTTCCATCTTTAGTTGGTATTTGAGATGTATCAACCGGCTATATAGTTACAATTATGTATTTTAATGATTTTAGGGTTTATTTATATGGTTTGCGGTCAACTATAAGTATAAGTAACACTACAAACAACTCAAGTCGAATAATTAAAGAAATCTATTAATAAACACTTATAAGACAAAAATCGATTACACCGACAAAGTGCGCCAAATAGCGGCTTTATGATTAGTATTTATTTATGTTTATAGATTTATCTTTGATTTGGTTCAATTAAAGGCAAAGACATCTTAGTCTATGCAGCCCAGTCTTTATTTAAATATTTATTACGCATTCAGTGGATGAGTGATGAATATTAAAACTCTAGTAATTTATTAATTGCATAAGAGTCAGAATGATGATAATAGTTTCAGTTAAGCGGCCTAAATACTTTACTAAATCTTTCTTGAAGGAATGCAGGCTCAGAGGAAACACAAATAATACTTTTTTTTTAATTTGCACTATTGATAAACTCATGATAACATTTTTATATATCGTAAATAATAATTAAAAGTTAATTGCTAATTATTATATATTTATTTTAAAGAAAACTTAAGTATTATAAATATTTTAGCATGGCATAATGTGTTAAGGGCCATTTTCCGCCAACACTTTTTTTTAATTATATAGTTTAGAATATAATTTGTAAAAGTCAAGGGAGTCTTGTATCTCACTCGCACTTTGCCTTTTCTTCAACCTAAAAATGAGAAAAAGTTATATTTTAAGCACATATATTTTGGCTTATTATTTATTGTGGAACTGGAATGCGAAGTGCACGATGGGAGCTAGGGGACGTAAATAAAGACAATGCAACATGGAAAAATTAAGGGAAAGCTGAATTTTTGCATTAAGCTTCCTTTTATGGTTCTAAACAACATCTTAAATATCTGCGCTGCCTTGCATGCGCCGTTTTACCTTTGAACTCAATGTTACGCGAGTTCAAAGGTCATCATAAACGGTTTTTAGTAAAATGGTAACTCTTATCAAAAAATACAGGTTGCAAAAAATTCATATCTATTATTACTTTTTTCGTAGACTTACGGTTTATAAGAAAATTGGATTCGAAAAGTTGTAACGTACAGTATGCACTCTTTAACCCTTTCCGTACGGCGCACGCCAATTGGCGTAAATTTTTTCCTATTTACCGTACGGCGCACGCCAATTGGCGTGCGAACTAAAATGACGATATCTTCGCGAAACAAGTTTTGTTGATAATGTCCTTTCTATACAAGCTTATATACAATGTTCTTAATAATATACTAGCCTTCGTTTTGTAAATCACGATATTTAAAAATATGATCTTTTTTATCCACATACGGCAAACGTAAATCAGAAATTGACAACATTTTGTCTGAACATGATAATGAAATAATATAATTAAAATTTATGTTCCTCATAAATATCGGTCGCATTTATTGATGGATAAATATAATGGCAGATAAATCATAACATGTCCGAATTTGTTTGGGGATGATATATTTTTTTGCCAGGGATCTTATACAAAGTCGTTATTATTGAATAATGTATATTAGTATACCGTCACGGTATTATATACTTTTTTTTTATTGTGACTCGACATATGACAGCACCCCGCTTGATGTTAAGCCAAAGTGTGGTCCATGAGTGAATGTCATGGACTTAATACACTTGTTCAAATTATATTTACGTGTGTAACACAATGACATAAGATGGAACCTCTACATATTAAAGGCGGTAGGTTAAAATCTTAACAAGTGATTTTTTTAAAGCGGATCTGCAAAGGTTTACCACAAAATTATAACCCCGAAAAAAATGTAAGTTGTTTATTTATTACACAATAAATATCAAATAGTTTGCACATAACAGTACTCGGGTTTAAGATTTTGAGCTTACTTTTTATTAACGTAACTTCTCTAAAGGCCTTGGCTTGAACTTGTAACTGTGAACGTCATTGCCGCTTCTTTTTAACCCCCGACCCAAAAGAGGGGTGTTATAAGTTTAGCGCGTATGTGTATCTGTGTGTCTGTCTGTGGCATCATAGCTCCTAAACGAATGGACCTTGCGGTTTTGTTTGTTTGAAAGCTGACGTGATCGAGATGGTTCTTAGCTAAAATTAATGAGGATCTGATCAGGGGTTTGAAGGTCATCAGTTCGTTTTGTTAGCTGCGGAGAGACGCATAATCGGTATTTACTTTTCAACATATCTGTGACCTCACGTTTGACACACCCATGTATATGAATATATGTGTGTTTTAACTGGTACCACTGAGCTACTCTGATGATAAAGCTCGAAGTTAAAAGATGAGTAAATCAACAAGAAATAGAACTATTGTGCTTTAACTAAAACGTTTACTTACTATGAGCTTTTAGCTGGGCCGTTATCAAATTGAGGACCTAGAGTACTGGATGATGATCAGGATGCAAGGGATATTTAAGAGATATAACTACGAGTATGGTGGTGCTATGACTAAAGTTGTTTTTTACTATAAGGCTTAGCTGAGCTCTTATCAAATTAAAGAACGTGTTAATGTAAAATTTCATGCAAATCCATTTAGTAGTTTTTGTGTGAAAGAGTAACAAACATCCATCCTCCCATCCATCTATACTCACAAACTTTCGCGTTTATAATATAAGTAAGGATTAGTATACCGTTGCGGTATTATATCCTTTGGGGGTTTCCTGTGGTAGTGACTTAAATCATCCCTACATCAAGTTCAATGCAACTACGATTTTCAAGAAGTTTTTTTTTTTTTTTAATGTGACTCGACATATGACAGCACCCCGCTTGATGTTAAGCCAAAGTGTGGTCCATGAATGAATGTCACTGCTACTACAATTCAATAACTGTGAGTAGCAATCACATCCACTATGCCGGCCTAGATGGAACCGGCAACTTACAAGCTGATCCCGAAACGTGACCAAATCACTTCACGGTCTGTATACTTGTAAGTGGTGGTACTACCCCGGATCGGCAGACTGGGTACCACTGCCTACCACTCTTTAAAAGTTACCTCGGGTGCCGCAAACATTTCACAATGGACTCACTAGGAGTTGGCGGCATTACATTTTCAATTCAAACGACTCGCCAGGGGATATATATCTATACTAATATAATAAAGCGGAAGAGTTTGTTTGTTTGTTTGTTTGTTTGTTTGTTTGTTTGTTTGTTTAAACCCGCTAATCTCCGGAACTACTGGTTCGAATTGAAAAATTCTTTTTGTGTTGGATAGATCAATTATCGAGGAAGGCTTTAGGCTATAAAACATTACGGTGCGACTTATAGAAGCGAAGAAACAGTCGAAAATGTGGAAAAAACGGGGAATATTATTCGTCTTTGAGGGTTTCCGTTGCGTGCGCTGCGAAAACCGTTCGAGATACCCAAAAAATATGTATGAAAGAATTATTCCTCTTTAAATTATCTAAAAAAATGTCCGCGACCTTATATGTCTATCTTTTAAGATTAACTCACAATAACCGTTTTTATGATAGTCAAATTTGGTCTAAATTAATGCATTATTACTAATTATTTGTCAGAGTTGTAGTAACATAATAATATTATTCTTTATCGAAATAAATGTGTTATTAATTAAGAGTATTTAACTGTGAACAAAATTGTCATTGACATCACCTAATTTCAATAAACATAAGATATTATAATACAATTTTAAAATAACTCTGAAACAAAATTCACACACGTCGCACGATGAGCGCTAACCGGCGGACGAGGAGAGGCGGTGCTTGCGGGCGAGGCGGAGGGGGGTGTAGCTCTACGAGGTATAGTCTGTCTAAGCCGAAATGACGCGCCCCTCTACTGCATTTACGCATACGTATAAAATATGGATAAAACACACCGAAAATGCAGTAATTGGTTATTCAGTTGCTGGTTAGACACAAAGGAGGAACGAACGTGACGAAGTTTAATAGTATAGTTAGTAATATTTGCATTCACACATTTAAATAAACTAATAAAGTGTAGGGGCGCGTCATTTATAGACAGACAAGCATACTATGCGGTCGGCTCCCTACTGATCGGTTGAATGCAGCGTTAATTTGTTTTTACGATATAATATCATCGTGCAAAATCCTTTTTTATACAATTTCATTTTGTAGTAGTTTTCTCTATAGTAGGTAGTGTTTGTTTTAAGTATAGTATTTTGTTTCTAATATTTTCACAATAACACTTTTTTATTGTGAAAATATTAGAAACAAAATAACTATTCCACGCGGACGCAGTCGCGGGCACAGCTAGTGTAAAGATAAAATTGAAGATTTTGCTATTTTCGTGGTCGGAATACTTTGCGCCTACATAAAATGAATTATTCCGTAATGACGTATTAAATTACACAAATTGTTTAAAAAAAACTAAAATATTATTAAATTAAACAATTTAAATTTATAACCAAAATTATTTAAATATAATTTACTATAGATGGTAAATTGACAAAATGTTTACCATCTATGGCGTAAATAAAATCTTTACCTACGATCGGGGCACGCCAATACGCGTGCCAGCGATAATAGCGGGCCGTACGCGGGTATAATCTGCGTTGTTGAGCGTCGTGTTGAAAGGGTTAACAGTATCTGTGTGTCGAATATTTGTAATTTAACGTTAAATGTGACTTAAAAATTATTTTCGTATAAGTATCACAGTCTATAATACAACAGTAGAGACGACTTTACTCTGTTATAGGCCAAAAGTACTCCAAAAGCTTTAGTTTAGTATATGACCTTGAGGGACATCAGCTCGCTTTTCGCTTGTCAAAGTATAAGCTTTAAGCTTTCCGATTCTCTTAATACATAACGCCGACGAAAAAGCAGTGAAATTGCACCGCGGTCCTATTTATTTTTTATTCGCTGATTGGTTATGAAGATGTCAAATATCAATGCGACGAGATTTCGCGGCAAATGTATTAAGAGAATCATTCACCCAATTTTTACTCTTTGTGGTGTACAAAGAGTGGTAATGGTACCCCAGACAGATTAGATATCACTAGGATATCCCCAGTTCTGAACTAGGTGCGGCGGTTTCTCGCGCGGGATATTGCTTGTTACCATACAAGGCTTATCAAATTCAAGCCTAATCGAATTACTGTTCGCACCTCTGCTTGGACTGTTCTGCCAAATATCTTCTCGATTTTACCCAAATATCATTAGATTTAATAAAATAAAAAAACTGAATATTCTGATACTTTTCTTTTCCTACATTAATTTGTATTTTTACCCTCAAATCATATAAGTGTGTCATATACTTGTATGATCTGAGGTTTTACCTATTTGTTAGGTATTTTATATATCTTTTTTAAATAGACGTATTTTATATAGACTTGCTTCTGGTCTTCTTCTTGTCGTGTGCCTTTCCGAAGAAGCTTATTATAATTATATTATGAAAGTTAAGTTTTAGTTGGTGCTCTGTACTTATTTATACTTACTCGTAAAAAGAAAGTTGGGAAATCTATACATATAATAAAATTGATATGAATATACAGGATGCGATTGGCAAGCGAGCAAATATTTTTATAATAAATACTAAAAGAAAATTAAGTAACTATGTATTTTTTATTTTAATACCACTCAGTACTAAAATCTTAAGTAACGGAGCAGAGAAGTTTTCCTGAAAATGTCGACGATCATTGTGAGCCTAAACTACGTTCGCGCGAATGTTGAATGAATGACTTAAGAAATTTGAGCCTGTATTTGTTTCTCTCTATTTCGTAGGAAGTCTCGGGGGTGTGAGCGAGATAGAAAAAGCCGCGCTCGATGCATATGGCTTCTCATCTAGCTTTATGTGTTAGAAAGAGATACATTATACAACTATTGTTTTGTTTCACACAAGAAATAAAATTAACAAAACTAAAAGTCAAATTAAATTAAATAATACCTAAAAAAATAATAATACAAATCTGTTATCAAAAAGTAAAAGCTTTTAATTATTTATCAGAAATTACTTACCATTATAACTCAGTAGTACTTCAGTAAATGTTCAAATTGTACTCCATTTTTCTCTAAGCAGAGTTTTGCACGCTTTTGACAATTGTTTTTTATTTTATTTAAAACTACCGTATCGCTTTTTAGTTCATTAAACGCGCGTTTTATTAGCGTTTTTAAGTGATCTCGGTTTTGGGCTTCCTCAACATAAACTCTGCGCTTTATTTCGCCCCACATAAAAAAGTCACATGGTGTGAGATCTGGTGAACGTGGTGGCCATGGAACAGGACCCCCACGACCGATCCAGCGGTCACCATATTCCCTATTTAAGTAGGCGCGGACAGCGGAAGCGAAATGAGGAGGAGCCCCATCCTGCTGGAAATACAAATTCCTATGGAACGCGAGCGGCAATTCGTCCATAAATTCTGATATCACTGTTTGAAGCATTGTAAGGTACGTGCCTCCCGTTAATCTCCCCTCGATAAAATATGGCCCCAAAAGTTTATTTCCCACTATTCCAGCCCACACATTAACACTGAAGCGTACTTGGTGATGCGTTTCCCTAATCATGTGCGGGTTACGAAACGACCACCAATGTTCGTTATGTTGGTTGTATAGACCCACTCGCGTAAATAAGGCTTCATCGGTCCACAGAATGTTCGAATCTCCGTGTGCGATTAACCACTCACAAAATTGTCTACGGGGAGCGGCATCAGCGTCATTTAGAGCTTGTACTTTCTGGAAACGGTATGGGTATAACCCAGAGCTATTTAAAAGTTGCCAAACTTTAAAGCTGCTAACGCCAAACCGTCGCGCCGCATCTCGGGTGCTGGTTCTGGGCTCTCTCTCAAAATAATTAAAAATCTCTTCGTCTATTTCAATATTGCCTCCTGGTCCACCATGTCCTCGAGCATGCGAAGGCAATGAAAATTGGCCATGGTCCAGAAGTCTTTGCACCGTTACCACAATCGTACGGGGTGTTGGTACACGAGGGTGTAATATGCCCTGATTTTGCAACCGAGGAACAGTTTCTGCTGCGTACATCCTCTGGGCTGCGAGTGCAGACTCGCCACATAAATGATAACATCGTACCATTTCATAGCACTCTCGAGATGAATAAGACATTTTTAAGTATCAATGCGGGCGGACACGTGCGATCGTTCGCGGGCGCCGTTAGCTACTGACTGGCTACTAAAGGAAGCGGGGTGACCTTGACACACTTCTATCACGTTTCGTGTATAGGCCGCCGGACGTGGCGGCGCGCGCGCCGTTTATTTACCATGCAGTAGTGTTTTACTATCAGGACAATTTTTATTATCTTGAAAAAAAAAATCCTTTTTTATTTCAAAAATGGGTTCTAATACTAACACCTGAAGCCTAAAAAAAATATTTGCTCGCTTGCCAATCGCATCCTGTATATACGGTACATACACCAAAATGACATTTTTTACAATTTTTGTCTGTCTGTCTGTCTGTTTGTTCCGGCTAATCTCTGGAATGGCTGGACCGATTTTGACGGGACTTTTATTGATAGGTAGCTGATGTAATAAGGAGTAACTTAGGCTACTTTTATTTTAGAAAATTTCTTTTATAATAAATAAAATAAAAGAAAAATCATTTTCCCATACAAAATTGCGTGCGTACAGAAATATTATTTTGGGTAAACTAAGGAAAATATATCAAGCTGCTGAGAATTGAAAACAAATTATTATATTATATTAACATATTATTATTATTATCCTACTATTCACGCAAAAACTGTTCAACCAATCATCATGAAACTTTGTACCCATATTCTTGGAGGTATCAGAAGTAACATAGTATACATTTTATTTTGTTTTTTTTTACGAAAAATATAAAGTTTTGTTAATTTTTTTCCTATTATAAAAATAGATGCAAGGCGTTGGTTCAAACCCTGAGTACTATAATACCATCGCACTGTATTACCGACAGTCACGTAAACATCTAATCCAATCAACTGTGCTATGGAGATTATACACTATACTTTCTATAAACTATACATTCAGCTGTTTGAAATTTTTCTTTATTTTTATTTTCTTCTGTTACTATATGCTACTATTGTTATAAATGTGAATGTGAGTTTGTTTGTTACGTTTTTTTATTTTTGGAGGGACAAGAAGTAACAGAGGTTACTTTTAATTAAAATAAAATATATTTTACTATAGTTTCCAATTGACTATAGTTTTAACTGTTCGGAATATATATTTATTTTTATTTTCGTCTGTCATTTTTATATGAGTTATCGAGTTATAAATACAAAAAAGTCTAATTGAAAACCGCCTCCTTTTTTATGACTGTGTTATAAACCAAACTTTACGCGGGTGAAACCGCGGGCACAGCTAGTATTATTAATAAAATCGGTCACGAAAATTTTGGAGCAGTTTTAAAAAGGAGCATTTAGTGCTGTAATTTGGTCCATTTAATCAGTCTACAGTATGTATTATATTTTGTTATTTGAATACTTTTGTTGTTTTAATGT